>CM054135.1:3354987-3357487 GCA_028751875.1 Rapana venosa
TCTCCATCCCTTTCTCTCTCTATCCCTCCCCCCCTTTCTCTCTCTCTGTCCTTTTCTGAGCATTGACTTGATGCTTGATGCAACAGACATGAAGACAGCGTGACATCAACTTTGACAATTAGAAAGTGTCAGGTGTGGGGAGTGGGGGAATGGAGCGAAAGAAGTGTAGCCTGAAAGAGTGAAAAAGTCAGTGTGGAAGGGTGTTGTGAGAGAAAAAGGGACAGGAGGAAAAAGTGAGCGTGTTTTTTCTAAAATGTGTGGGGGTGGGCAAAATGTTCGGTGAATGTCTGGAGGGAGATGTTGGGGAGAGATCGAAATTTACCCGGGTATTTAAACAGTTTAAAGGTTCCCGTGACCAGTTTGAAAAATAACATGGACAATCTCTGCAGTGATCTAAGAGAAAGAAAACAACGGCCCAGATGCTGGAGAACAATTTGTTTGTAGGGGAAATGTATCATAGTTTCCTGTAATGATGATGAAGTGAATTTGTTTCATGGAGACAGTGTTGTAAAATAAGCATAAAACAAGCAATTAAAATCGTGATATTTTGTATCACAGGTTTTTTTATTCATACTATTCAATTTTTAAAAAAACCCCATGTTGTGGTTTAGCCATTTTTATTTGGGTTTTTTGTTGACTATTTTTTTTCAATTTTTGGTTTTGTTTTTCCCCCTCCCTCCCCTTTCCCCTTTTTGGGGGGTTTTCTTTCTTTTTTGTCTTGTCAATTTTCTTCCCTTCTTCTTCTTCCCTCCCTTCCCCCCCCCCCCCCCCCCACCCCCCCCCCCCCCCCCCCCCCCCCCCCCCCCTCCTTCTTCTCTACCTCCCCCCCCCCCCCCCCCCCCCCCCCCCCCCCCCCCCCCCCCTCTCTTCCTTCCCTCCCTCTGTCTCTTTTGTCTCTGTCTGTCTGTCTTCCTGACTGTCTGTCTGTCTCTCTCTGAGTACAGTGTTTAATTTTGTTGTTATATCTTTCGATTTCGGTCCCCTCCCTTAACTACCCGTGTATGACATCACAACAACAAAACAGTTCTGTTTAAACACAAGTGAAATTAACGCATTTATTTCATTGTTTTGTTGTTGTTGGGTTTCGTGTTGGTTTCTTTTTTTGTATCTGGGCTCCCCTTAAAGTGTTGAAATGTTGGAAAAAACGTATCATGAAAGTTGTTTTCCTCCCTTGGATTTTTTTTTTGTGTTTATTTTGCTTATTGGAACTCTCCCCCTTCTCTGTCTTCTGTCTGACTCTGTCTGTCAGTCTGTCTGTTGCTGTCTCTTTTCTTTTATTTTTTTTTTTTTTTCTTGGGTTTTGTTGAATTGTTTTTTGTTTGTTTATCTTTTCTTTTTTTTGGGTTCTTTTGTTGTTTTTTTTTTTTTTTTGTTTGTTTTTTGGTTGGGTCCTTTTTCGGGGGGGTGGGGGTTTGTTTTTAGGGTTTTGTTTTTTTTTTTTGGCCCTTTTTTTTTTTTTTGAAAGGGGTTATTTCCCTTTGTTTTACTGTAGAGAGTTAAGTGTTGGGTTATTATTAAATGTATCCCTAATGGGGGCAGGATGTAAAAAAGCACTGAGTGCTTTTCATTATCTCGAAATAAAAAAATTTGTCTTTGTCTTGTCTTCTCTCTCTCTGTGCCTTTCTTCACCCCACCCCCTACCTTTCATCTCTTTTATCCTTATCACATCCTGTGGGTGGTGGTGTGTTAAGCAATAATAAACACACACACAACACTAAACACACACATAACACACACCAACACACACCCAACCCCCACCACACACAAACACACACACAACCACACACCCCCACACACACACACCCAACACCACACCAAAACAAGGGAGAGGGAGGAGAGAGGGGGGGGGGAAAGAGAAGAGAAAAGAGGGGGGGGGGGGGGGAAAAAGGAGAGAGAGAGAGAGAGGGGGAGGGAGGGGGAAGGAGGAGGGGAGAGAGGAGAGGGAGGGGGAGAGAGAGAGAAGAGGAAGAGAGGAAAGGAGAGGGAGATGAGGAGGAGGGGAAGGAGAGGATGAGAGGGAGAAGGGGAGAGGGAGAGGAAAAGGGGAGAGAGAGAGAGAAGGGGGAGGAGGAAAAACCAGAAACCACCAGCCTGCATTAAATGGAAAGGTGGGTTAGTTTTTTTGGCGAATATAAGCTCTCTAAAAAGCTTGTTCAAGATGTTTTTTGTCTCTGAGACCCCCCCCCCCAAAAAAAAAATTAACTAAATGTTAGTCTTTTAAATGCCTTTTTCCCCTTGATGTAATTCTGTGGTTAAATGCAAAAGTTTTTTTTTTCCTTAAAATTTTTTTTTTGGTTTTTCTACTTCTTAGAAATTTATTTTTTTGAATGTGGAGCACAAAAAAAACCCCCTGCTTTGGTTCCAGGAAAGAATGACAATAATTGTTATAGTTTAATAAGAGAAGGGGGTCTTTTTGGGGAGAAAAGAAAGGAGTTGGTGGTTTGAGGCTCAATGTTGAGTTAACGGTGTAGGTGTTGTGCGTTGCGTGCGTGCGTGCGCG
>CM054135.1:3367487-3409987 GCA_028751875.1 Rapana venosa
GATGTTCTGCATGCGTTCGCACACGGGGCCTCGGTTTATAGTCTCATCCGATGGAAGATCCTAAACATACTGTGCATTTCATCATCTGAGTCGGGAAATCCTATTGACGAGATTGTTGTGCACTGGCAGATTTAGAGAAACAGGAGGAGACTGGGAGATCAGAAAAAAATGCCCTTGATCAGAAAACTGGTGTATCTATCTGATGGACGAACCACACTACGACTAGTGCTGGTGTGCCTGGTAAATGTCAGTTCACTGGAGACCTTTTTTTTTTTTTTTACCCTGGAGGGTGATTTTCGGTCTGCAGTTTATTCCGTCTGCCAATATCTGTCTGTGTTTCTGTCAGAGTGACAAGGGTCTGGAGGCTGAAAGGTTGAACCCACAGAGAGAGAGAGAGAGAGGAGAGAGAGAGAGAGAGAGAGAGAGAGAGAGAGAGAGAGAGAGGAGGAGAGAGAGAGAGAGAGAGAGAGAGAGAGAGGAGAGAGAGGAGTCAGAGAGAGAGAGAGAGAGTCAGAGAGAGAGAGGACAGAGACAGAGAGATAGATACAGACAGACAAACAGAGGCAGAGAGGCAGAGGGGCGTAGAGAGAAGCACAGTTTGTGTGTGTACCTGTGTGTGTGTGTGTGAGTGCGAGCGTGTGTGTGTGTGCATGGGTTTCTGTGTGAGAGTAAGACAGAGACGCATACAAAGAGAAAGAGACAGACAGACAGAGAACAATGAACAATGAACAATATTTATTGCTATTTAGCAATCGAGCTATATAGCGCTGCGGCGCGGTAACAAACGATATCGAACGCGACACGATTACAGTGACATGGAAACCATGTCAGTAATGGTATGTACATCTAGATCTGATACATTATTGTCTGTGTCTCAGTTTTCAAAACAGCCTTTCCTTTTCTAGTCTGCAGCCAGCGAAGTCAGCCCATGTAAAACCGGATCAGGTCCCGAAGAAGCTGTAATTCCCGTTCAGCACGTGCCACTGTCTCTGCGTGTTGTGTGTTAGGACGCTGCTTCCCTTTACGAAGTCTGGCAAGCCTGACACGTTCTTCTGGCAACATGTTTCTGTCTTCTTGCTTGATATACCAGAACACACACTTAGATTCCTCGCCAGTATCTCCATTACAAGAATATTCTAGGGCGATGTCATCCGATTCACACATCAGAATAGTTTGATTGCCTGAATCTTGAACTACAACCTTTCGAAACTGTGTGTTTCTTTTGCTGTCTCGTAATCGACGCTGCACACGTTTATCAGTTAGAGTTGACACATACTCTTTTACAATACCAGTATGAAAACCCTCAACTGTGCAGTCAACTGTCTGTTCTTCGTCCACATCAGACAACTCAGGATACACACCAATCTTGCTGTCTGTTGCTGGTTCACACGGCAAATCAAGAGAATCTAGTGTGGCTGGGACATTCATTGCACTGTCAACACACAGCTCTGTGTACACGCTGGCTTGTTTTGATTCTGCATCCACTCTCTCACGATGCAGGGAGTCACTGTCAGACAACACCGGCTCTTCCAAAACACTGTCCTTGTCACACTGACGACTTGCCTGTCTTTCTTGATGTTGTCTGCTTCTTTGGACGTCACGACGGATTTGGGAAGGGGGCATCTTGCGAAAATACTGAACTCGCGAGTTACGGTTCAGCACTGGGTCCGCCATTTCTGTTGATACTGACTTGTCAGCTGGCTTCAGTCGCAAGACGAAGACAACGCTGCCGCTCTCCCCCGCAACTTTCCAGCTCGATAGGACGTTGTCTATCAGCAGGACATTTAAGGTTGTTACTACAGTTGCTGGAAGGCCAGTAACTGACATTTTGAAGCTTAAATGCAAAAATTTGCAGCAGCTTACTAACAGCACGCCCTTTCAGTTCTCGTCCCGTGACCGAGAGAGCGAGAGAGAGAGAGGGGGCAGACAGACAGAGACAGAGACAGAGAGAGAACTCTGAAATTTAATGTATCTCGGCCTTAGGCCATAATACATGGTTGGTGTAGGAGAAATTGACAATGCCACAGCGTGGGCAAAAACCGGATAACATAGACAATACCAAGCTCACTTTCAGTGAAAGAAATAATGAAGACAATGCACAAATGCATACAAATACATATGTATCAAACACAATTCACTATTTTGATCTAAGTGTACCTTCCTTATGTCTGGAAAAAATCAATATACATATAGTTTCTCAAAATCGACTACCATAGAATGCTTATCAAATGTTGCTTGACATGGATATATCTGGAAAGAACTGTTGGGTTTCTATGATTAGACACATTTTATGTGATGCAGGATTCAGCTTTGTATGGCTTCAACAGGGTGTTGGTGACGTCAAGGTATTCTTACATCTGTTTAAGCAAAAACTAGTTGATATGTTTATCCAGGAATGGTATAGTACAATCAGAGACCGAGACAGATATGACAGTTACAGGTGTTTCAAAACAATATTTGTTAAAGAAGAATATCTTCTACACTTAGTACCTACTGCTTTAGAGTTGCTGTGTCACAGGTGAGATGTAATGTTTTACCAAGAGAGAGAGAGAGAGAGAGAGAGAAGTAAGAGAGAGAGAGGAGAGAGGAGAGAGAGAGAGAGAGAGAGAGTAAGAGAGAAAGAGAGAAAGAGAGAGAGAGTCAGAGAGAGAGAGAGAGACACACACACATATAGACAGACACACACACAGAAAGAGAGACAGAGACAGAGAGAAACAGAGAGAGAAAAGGAGAGAGAGAGAGAAACAGTGAGAGAGAGACAGAGACAGAGAGATAGAGACAGACAGACAGACAGAGGCAGAGAGGCAGAAGAGGATAGAGAGAAGCACAGTTTGTGTGTGTAGTTGTGTGTGTGTGTGGAGTGCGAGCGTGTGTGTGTGTGTGCATGTGTTCCTGTGTGAGAGTAAGACAGAGACGCATACAAAGAGAAAGAGACAGACAGACAGAGACAGAGACAGACAGAGAGAGTAAGAGAGAAAGAGAGAGAGAGAGAGAGAGAGAGAGAGAGAGAGAGAGAGAGAGCGACAGAGACAGACAGACAGATAGATAGATAGATAGATAGATAGATAGATAGATAGATAGATAGATAGATAGATAGATAGATAGAAAGAAAGATAGAAAAGAGAAGAGAAAAGAAGAGAAGAGACGAGAAGAGAAAGAGAGAGAGAGAGAGAGAGAGAGAGAGAGAGAGAGAGAGAGAGAGAGAGAGAGAGAGAGAGAGATGCATAGACTGACCAAAACAGACAGACTGCAGGCAGACAGACAGACCAGTGCATGCAGTACCTTTTATCCCATAAGGGTAGTTGATATTTGTCTGAGAACTCTCTGATGACACACAAAGCTTAGCTCTGTATACAGGCATTTGCTGCCTTGTGTCTCTCTTGATCAGAGTGTGTGTGTGTGTATGTGTGTGTGTGTTTGTGCATGCACACGCATGCACGCGTGTGTGTATGTGTGTGTGTGCATGTGTGCGCGCGCGCGTGTGTGTGTGTGTGCATGCGTTTGCGCGCGTGTTTTATGCATGTGTGCGTGTGTGTTTGTGTGCGTGCGTGTGTGTGTCTTTGTGCGTGAATGCGTGGTGTGTGTGTGTGTGTGTGTGTGTGTGTGCGTGCATGTACACGCGCATGCACCCAGGCGCGGGTGATGTGTATGTGTGTACGTGTGTGTGTTTAGAAAAATAAAGAGAGATAGAGACAGAGACAGAGACTGGGAAAGAAATACACTGACAAACAGGCAAAGGGAAGACGAACTTTTTAGCAGTGGGGAGAAACAGTGAATGCAAATTAAAAACAAACACACTCTCTAATAAAACCCCAGATCTACCACCCCCCCCCCCCCTCCCCTCACTCCTCCCCCAACCCAATCCCTCTTCCATACATACCTCCTACACCCCTACACCCCTCCTCCTCACCCCTTTCCTCACTCTCCCCCCCCATTCCTCCCCCCCCCCCTCATTCCCAGCCTGTGTTTATGCAAACAGACGAGACTGCAGGCTGAAGAACAGGATGGCAAAATGAGGAGATCCAAGAGGACTGCTACTTCTGGGTCCCTGTGCTCATTGACTGGCATCAGTGAATCAGGGTTCAGCGTTTGTCTCTGTCACACACACACACACACACACACACACACACACACACACACACACACACACACACACACACACACACACACACACACACGCGCGCGCGCGCGCGCACGCACGCACGCACGCACACATAAACACACACACACACACACAAACACACACACGCACGCACACAGACAGACAAACACACACACGCACGCATGCACACACACACACACACACACACGCACGCATGCACACACACATAAACACACACACACACACACTCCACACACACACACTCACAGAGACACCCACACACACAGACAAACACACACACGCACACACACATGCACACACAGACAAACACACACACACACACACATACAAAGTCGCTCAGGCTTTATCAGCTGATTTGGTTTGATTCCCTCTGTTGTCTTCTTCCATCTGTACATTAAGAGAAGTTCTGGTATTGTTTGTTTATTCTTTTATATCGAGGATAATTAAAACAGTTAAACAGAAAACAGTTAAACAGTCTCTGTCTCTGTCTCTCCCTCTCTCTCTCTCTCTCTCTCTCTCTCTCTCTCTCTTTTAACATTAGTTAAACATGCATGCGTGTGCATTCATATATAAATGTTGAAGAAGGAGGGACAGCAGGAAAGGTAAAGAAGTTCGCCTGCCAATGAGTAAACTATAGGTTTTAGGTTCAATTCCCAACATCGCCCTTTCTTCCCAGTTTAACTGAAAAAATCAAAATGAATGTCAAAGTCCTTCGAATGAGACTATAAACTGAGGCCCAATGTGTGAACACTCACACAGAGAACATCTCGCACACACGTTAAAAACCTGTTCTGCCTTTTAAAAGAGTAGGATATTGTGTGCTGATAGGAACTTAGGACAGAGAAAAGACAGCAAGCACACACGTTTTTAAAAACGGGACGGATAGCCTAGTGGTCAGAACATTGCGCTCGCAATCTGACGACCGAGTTCGATTCCCGTTCAAGGGGATATTTACCTCTGGAGTTAACATCAGTGCAGACTCCAATCACCCAAAAGTCCTTCGGATGAGACTATAAACCGAGGCCCCGTGTGCAAACCCACGCAGAACATCTTGCGCACACGTTAAATCCTGTTCCACTTTTCGTACGAGTAGGCCATTGTGTACCGGTGGGAACAGATGACATAATTTACAATACCGCATACACACGGGGACTGGATGTAAAAAAGCACATAAGTGCTTATTCCATTATCATTGCTATAAAAGAATAAATAAATTCATGAAAAATAAATAAATAAGAAAATTAAAAAAATCATGAGAAAAATTCACACACACACACGCACACACACGCGCGCTCGCGTGTGTTCACACACACACACACAGAGAGTGACCAACAGACATGTAAATAACTAGATATATACACACAGAGATAGATTTATGACTTGTCAGAATGTTTTAAGAGGGCTGTAAATTCTAAATTCTCAGAAGACGCACATTATGTATATTTCTTTCCCTACCATCTCTCTCTCTCTCTCTCTCTCTCTCTCTCTCTCTCTCTCTCTCTCTCTCTCTCTCTCTCTCTCTCTCTCTCTCTCTCTCTCTCTCTCTCTCTGTGTCCTTCTGTGTGTGTGTGTGTGTGTGTGTGTGTGTGTGTGTGTTTGTGAGTGTCTGTCTGTCTGTCTCTCTCTATATCTCTCTCTGTGTCCTTCTGTGTGTGTGTGTGTGTGTGTGTGTGTGTGTGCCTGAGTGTTTGTGAGTGTCTGTCTGTCTGTCTGTCTGTCTGTCTGTCTGTCTCTGTCTCTGTCCTTCTGTGTGTGTGCGTGTGTTTGAGTGTTTGTGAGTGTCTGTCTGTCTGTCTGTCTGTCTGTCTGTGTCTCTGTCCTTCTGTGTGTGTTGTTGTTGTTGTTGTCTTTAATTTAACGTCTGTTCACTCTGAGTGATATTAGACGAGGGAAATAGAAAGTGTAAGGGAAGTTAAAGAAGTGAGAGGAAGGAGTGAAAGGAGAAAAGGTTAAGAAATAGCATCAGTGCTGGTATTTTGTGGGGGGGGGGGGGGGGAACAAAACTAGAAAAGTAATGATAATACTTTTAAACAGGAGCAAAAAATAAACTCAACAATGTGGAAACATGAAATAACAATAATGTAACTACAATAAATATTCAAGTGGACTATGCAATAAACATCTGGCAATGGCAAATGCTAGCTTTGAATTTTCAAATACAGTTTCCAGAGACTGTTCAGGAAATGTAGGTAAAAAAGGTTTTACAATAGGGCACTCAAATATGATGTGAGTATTGGAAATATGATCCCCACATAGACATCTTACATGTTTACAAAATTTTGTAAGGAATGCATTTAATTTCATTCTAAAATATAGTGAATTAACCCTTCTCACGGATATAAAACGCGAATCTATTTGAGAAGGAGCCCCATAACAAGAAATATGGGCAGTGGTCAGACAACTTTTAAAATATCGTTCATTGAATTGACCAGATTCTTTAAACCTACCCCATGAAGTTTGTTCTAATATTCGGTATCCCTCCTGTAGAGATAAGGGAACATCCAGTTCTATCGATTCTATGTCATGTCTTGCCCCCTTTTTTGCAGCTCTGTCAGCCCACTCATTTGAAAAAATTCCAACGTGAGAGGGCACCCAACAAAAAGAAACAGGAATACCTCTTAAACTTAGGAGGTGTATTACATATTTAATTTCAAAAATAATTCCGGAGACCTTGAAGTTTGGGGATTTTATAGCATAAAAAAAAATCTTCTGTGTGTGTGCGTGTGTCTGAGTGTTTGTGAGTGTCTGTCTGTCTGTCTGTCTGTCTCTCTCTCTCTATGTACATCTCCTTCTCTGCCTTCCCCCACCTCTCTCTTTCTCTTTTCCCCTCTATCTCGCTCTGTGCCTCCTCCTCTTTCTCTCTCTCTCATTCTCTCTCTCTCACTCATTCTCTACTCCTCTTTCTTACTCTCTCTCTCTCATTTCGACTAAGAACACTCGGCTTCAATGCAAACAAAAGATGGTTTCAACCTGAGACGTCCACACAGTTCCATTGCCCTATGTGTGGTCATATTCTAGATGATGAAGTGCATTTCCTGTTTTATTGTCAATCATATGTTTCCATACGTGAAAACTGTGGTGTTCTCAATCTAGAAGCTTTCCGAAGGCAAGATATTTTTTCTATCTTATCGTCCGATGATGATATTGTTATCAAATCGGTTGCAAAGTTTATTGCTGAAGCACTGAAAATAAGACAATTACAGCTAAGTTCCAATTAGCTTAACATTTGTGACTAAACTAAAGTAACATTTATATTATGTAAACTCCAGCATTTTGTGAAACACCTAAAGAAACATTTATAATTACGCTATAGTCTCCAGAAAGAATATTTTTTGAAAATTTCACATACAATGTCAATGGATGGTCTAATATAGCATTCTAGAATGTTCTTTTCATTATTTTAGTTATTGCTTATTGGTTCCTATTGTTCATCCTTGTTATTACTTTGTGTTCAGTTTGAAACTGAGTTTACGTCAGAACTTAAAGTCGTATCCGTTCATAGAGAGCTCATTTTTGGTTTTTTGGTTTTCATTACGTTAAATGTATCATGTGATTTTTCTTGTATTTATTTGTATTTACAAAAGAAAGTTGTGTATAACCCCCCTTGTCAATAGGCCACTTTGGGCAATGACAATAAATTGGTCAAAGCGTCAAGCGTCTCTCTCTCTCACTATCTCTCTCTCTCATTCTCTCTCTCTCTCACTATCTCTCTCTCTCATTCTCTCTCTCACTCTCTCTCTCTCTCACTCTCTCTCTCTCTCCCTCTCTCTCCCACCCCCCTCTCTCTATTTCTCTCACCCACCTACCCACCCACCCACCAACTGTCAGTGCGACCCCTTACCTGTCCCCCAATAGACAGACATAAATCAGGGACAGAGAAACACAAGCAGAGAGGAGAAAGTGCCGACACAGGACTCTCCAGGGAAGAAGAAGGAAGAACATCTCTGGTGAACTGCCTTTAGCTAGGGCACAGTGCAGTGACCACTGACACTGCGTGCTTGCAGGGGTTGAACAGATAAACCTAGAATCTTGACAAAAAAAACACAAACCCCCAAACAAACAGACAAGCCGTGATTCAAGTCTCTGTCTGTAAAGCTTATGGGATGAAGGCTTAAGTGCTTACAGATTTGCTTTATGATTTTGTTGAGATATGGGATGATATTTTTGAGATATAGCTATTGGTTTAAATATTTATTTTTATTTATTTTATTTCATTTTATTCTTTTATTTCGAGCGTAATAGAATCAGTCATCATGTACTTTTTTCAGCCAGTCCCCGTGTGTATGCAGTTTTGTAAATGTCATTCGTTCCCACCATCACACAATGGCCTACTCTTCAGAAAAGCGAAACGGGTGTTAACGTATGCGCAAGATGTTCTGCGTGCGTTCGCACACGGGACCTCGGTTTATAGTCTCATCTGAAAGAGTTTTGGGGAGAGTGGAGTCCGCACTGATGTTAACTCCAGAGGAAGAAATCCTCTTGAACGAGAATCGAACCCGGGTCAACAGATCACGAATACATCACTCTAACCACCAGGCTGTCCCGCCCCCCTCCATTGTGTATTCAATACACATACAACATAGGCAGACAACATTACAGCACGGGAAAGGAATCAAGCTACAGCTTATTTTAAGCCCCTCCCCATTCTGCTTTAATCCGTTCAGTGAATGCACAGATGAAGAAGATAAGGTTATTATGCACGTTAAAGATACCAGGGTTCAGTATTAGCTCAGCTCGAAAACACAACCACATTCAGAGTAGCCAAACATTTTCTGAATGATTTTCAGGGTAGGTATGTTGCTGTGCTTGTGGGATTTTCTGTGCGAAAAGACTTCTGATTAAACGCTAAAACAACACCACATCTGTCACCACCCCACCCGCAAATTACCCCCCCCCCTTCAAAAACAACCCCCCAGCCCCTTTTCCCAGCCCCCAAAATGATAGACTGTATGTACCCAAAGCATAGTTTCAGTGGGAGGAGGGGGGAGGGGGGGGGTCCTCTGTCATCTAAATTTTCATCAGTGCACTCTTTGAGCTCTTTTCATTTTCAGAACTTCTCTTTC
Source organism: Rapana venosa (assembly GCA_028751875.1). Classification (NCBI taxonomy): domain Eukaryota; kingdom Metazoa; phylum Mollusca; class Gastropoda; order Neogastropoda; family Muricidae; genus Rapana; species Rapana venosa. Next base: position 3,376,674 of record CM054135.1, read on the forward strand.
CTATTCTGTGTAACAAATCCCGTTATGCAGATGATCTTGCCCAAGACAAACAACTGTCTCCATTCGCCGCTAGCGTTATTAGGAGCTCCACTCAAAGCCACCAGGGTTCGCCATCTCTCTCTGTCTCTGCTGAGTTCTACAATTTCCTGCAGCCCTCCCTCCCAGACCACTGATCTCAGTGATGCTGGCAATGTAGGATGTTGGATGTCCTGCTTCAGACAAGCTTATGGAAAACAGGTCCAAATAAAACAATGCTGATGTACGATGCTTCACTCTTTTTTACAAATGCATGCTTTTAGAAATGCAATAAGACATTCAGGGAAAAAATACTCTGCATAGGTAATATTGATGAATAAAACATGAATGTGTGAGATATAAAAAAAAAAATGATTATCAGCAAATGATGCCGGAGTTCTGCCTGTTCCTCTGCAGTCTGTCAGTCAGTGTGTTGGTCTGCGTGAATTAAAACAAAAGTTTATTAGAAAAGACTGCAGGGGTGCTATCTACATATTTGTTTGTTTCTCTAACACCTTTTTCTGTCACACACACACATGCACACGCACGCACGCACGCGCGCACACACACAAACCTACCTAATTTCAACAACATAATCGTAAAGAAGCTTTTCATTCCACTATATTAAGTTTTTTATTTCAAAGATTGATTCTCAGTTTATTTCACTAATTCTATTAACTTCCTTAAGGAACCAGAAATTAAAGAGGAAAATAAAATGAACTTCACTGTTAAATCAATCTTAGATAAATCCAAACAAACCCTTCCCAAACACAACCCATCATAGCCCTAACACGATCAAAATCTCCTGAATTTTTATTTTCACCTGACTGAAATCTTTTCCGGCTTCAAAACACATTCATCTGACTTGGATCAGGCTTAATTTACATTTTGTTGGCCTCACTTCTTTCAGTATCCCCTTTAGTGCATTCAACTAATTTGACACACGCTTCCACTAACAATAATAAATAATAATAATGTATGGAATTTATATAGCGCTGAATCTTGTAAAGCAACAAATCAAAGCACTCAGATGACATTTTTTAAAAAATATCGAGGATAATGGAATAAGCACTCATGTGCTTTTTTTTTTACATCCAGTCCCCGTGTGTATGCGGTTTTGTCAATTTTGTCATCTGTTCCCACCGGCACACAATGGCCTACTCTTTCGAAAAGCGGAACAGGATTGAACGTGTGCGCAAGATGTTCTGCATGCGTTCGCACACGGGGCCTCGGTTTATAGTCTCATCCGAAGGATTTAATTATTTATTATTATTAAGATAGGATTGCGGGTTAAAGTGGGTTTAAACAGGGAAGGATCCTACAAGTAGGTTGGTGGGGTGAGGAGGTTTTGGAAAAAAAAAATGTGTGGGAGAAAATTGAATCTAGTTTGCTTGTCACGCATTCAAGGGAGGAGAAGGGTGGAAGGAAGGGGAGGGGGATGTGAGGAAGGATAGGGGTAGAAAAAAGGTTAAGTGGGGCGTGGGTGGGGGGGGGGGGGGGGAAGGGAGTGTTTCTTGACGTGGGATGTGTGAGGGGAAAGAAGGAATGGAGACAATGGCAGAACTAAACGACAGTTAGCGTGCAGACATAATTATTTGAACTGTATTGGGATTTGTTGCTCTTGCTTTTTGCTGTTGTTGTTGTTGCTGTTGTTGTTGTTACTGTTGCTGCCAGCAGTTCTTTCTTAGAATCATTCCATGAACTGTGTTTGTTCTTTGGAAGGATATGGAGAGCTTTCTTTTTGGTCCTCGGCTAGAGCTCCGAAGTTTATCCACGGTTAGTTTTTTGTGTTGTTGCGTATGCGACCGTATTTAGTCACCATGAAGGTAGCCGCATTCCGACTTTGGGGATTGTTGCTGGGTATGTACGTTCATGTTTACGTAACCCACAAATCAACACGCATTATGGGATCTTTAACATGCATATTTGATCTTCTGCAAGTGTATTAAGGAATTTAAGGCATTGGCAAGTCTGCTCTTGAAGTTGACAAGGGAGATCATTTAAAAAAAAATCCCCCCAACCATTAATTTACCCAACACAGCCGAGATTTGAACCCACGAATTCGTGGACCCATGGGATTGCAGTACAAGTCTTAGCTACTCAGACATGCCGTCCGTCAGCAGGATATGAGCATGAAGGTATTGGGGTCCTGACAAAGAAAGCTGACTTCAACATGTTCACTTCATCTGCTGAAATACGCCAGAGACAGGATGAGTGACTGTGAGCCATAATCTGGTTATATCCTTCTGACATCAGAGGGGAAAATGACCCTCTGTAGGTCTGTCATACTGTGTAGTAGTGGGACGGGATAGCCTAGTGGTCAGAACATTGCGCTTGCAATTTGACGAACCCGGGTTCGATTCCCGTTCAAGGGGACTTTTTTCCCCCTGGAATTAACATCAGTGCAGACTCCACTCTCCCCAAAAGTCCTTCGGATGAGACTATAAAACCGAGGCCCGTGTGCGAACGCATGCAGAACATCTTGCGTACACGTTAAATCCTGTTCCGCTTTTCGTGAGAGTAGGCCATTGTGTGCAAGTGGGAACAGATGACAGAATTTACAAAACCGCATACACACGGGGACTGGATGTTCACAAGCACATGAGTGCTTATTCCATCATTCTCGATATAAAAGAATAAATAAAATAAAATAAAAATAGAAAATAGTATCAGGCATACACGCAGACATGAAATGAGGTCTCAGAGATCAGCTGTGGTTTTTGTGTGTTTTGTTTTGTCTTTCTGTAAGTTTGGTTCAATAGTTTGTTTTCTGCTATCCTTGCTTGTCTGCCTGTAGACGTGACTGTTTAGGTTGTGTTACCCTGTCACCCTGTCTCTGTCTCTACCAGTGTCTGTCTGTTTATATCTCTGTGTTTGTTCCTCTGTCTTCGTTTCCACCACTCTGTCTGTCTGTCTGTCTGATTGCTTGTTGTGAGTGTGGTGAGTGTGTGTGTGTGTGTGTGTGTGTGTGTGGTGTGTGTGTGTGTGTGTGTGTGTGTGTGTGTGTGCATATCTAGTTAACTGTCTCCATTTGCCTTTGGCTTCCACCTTTCTTTTTCTCTGTTAAGACTTAAAGTACACAGAAGAGCAGTGAGACAGAGCAAGAAAAGACCCCCCCCCCCCCCCCCCGACCCCCCCCCCTCTCCCACCCAAGATTGAGCAGACATTTAAACAGATACAGAGATACAGAGGCAGAGGGGCAGACAGATAAACAAACGCACACAGACAGAAAAAAACAAGAGATACAGAGATAGACAAACTTAAAACACAAGTCAAGCAAAACACAGCAAAGGCCCTGGAATTAAAACAAACACCTGCTCCACACACAAAAAACAACAACAGACTCTCTGATCCCCAAACCCACACAGTCTCTCCCCTCCACCCCAATTCCCTACCCACACTCCTTGTCTTTTACCCCCCCCCCCTTTTCCCCTTCCCCTCACCTTCAGCCTGTGTTTATGCAAACAGACCAGACTGCGGGCTGAATGGCAAAACGCCAAAGTGATGAGATCCAAGAGGACGCTACTTGTGGGCCCTATGCTCATTGACTGGCATCAGTGAATCAGGGTTCAGTGTTTGTTTCTGTCACACACACAAAGTCGTTAGCATATCATTTGATTTCTTTCTCCTGTTGCAGTGCTGGGGTGCCTGTCAGTATATTACCATCCTTACCTGCAACTTCTGTGTTAAGATTTTCCTCTTTTCTATCCCTCTCTGCCTGGTTTTCTTTTCTTCCAGTCACCTCATTTTCGTCTATTTTTTGCCTTCTCAGTCCATTCTCTTGGGGGGTTTTTGTGTCCAGAAAGACTTAAAAGATAACAATTATCTTCTATGCTGAAGTTGGATGGGCTAGGCCTGACTCGTCAGGGTTGATTATATTATTTATTTCAATGATTTGATTAAGAGTATGTAGTTTTTGATTTATACATGTGCGAATTGTGAATGATAAATGGATATGATAATTTAGTTTTCTGATTCCGATTCTGATTCACATGCATGCATGGGTATAAGTCCTCTCTCTTTGTCTCTGTCTGTCTGTAGTTCACACACACACACACACACACACACACACACACACACACACACACACACGCACGCACGCACGCACGCACGCACGCACGCACGCACGCACGCACGCACGCACGCACGCACGCACGCACGCACGCGCACACACACACACACACACACACACACACACACACACACAGAGAGTCGGAATGACAGAGAAACAAATAACTCTCGTGCTGTTCACCCAATACTCGTTAATAGAAATGTTCGTTAATCAGATAAATAATTGCCATGCCTCATGTTCAAATCTTTGCCACTTTCTTGAGGAGAATAAAAAGAGAAATCCTTCATTCAAATTAATTTCTGGGCTTTCTAAGTTTTCTTGATTAGATAAATAGTCTTTTTGGGATGCCACATATTCAAGACAATGCAAGAGCAAATGTCATGTTGTCCATTCTCAAACTAATAGAAAGCAAACATTTTTTTTATTCTGAACCCGTACTTTTCACCAGCATGATTTCATTTGATTTTAAACTTTCTTTATTTAATTTGTCAGATTCAATTATAATTTTGGTTTTTAAAATTGTTTTGGTTGTGTTTTGCTGTGAATGAATTGGAGGCACGCTTACACTTCATTTTCGTGATTTAAAAAGGGGCAGAGGGTTGAAGTGGGGTTGAAAAGTGAGGGGTATGTAGGGGGAAGGGAGGGTACAGATTTTGAAAGGAATGAAGGGGAAGGTTGATTTGTGTTGTGGTCATGCAACAAAAAACAAAAGGAAGAGTGGGATGGAGAGAAAGGGGGGGGGGGGGGGGGGGGGGATGAGAAAGCATTCCCTGATGTGTGATTGGCTGAAGGGAAGGAAAGGAATGAGAAAAGACCATGGCAGTGCTGGTGGCAGCCAGCGTGTTAGGAATTTCTTTCTTTTTATGGTTTTGTTCCTCGACTAGAGCTCTAAAGTTGACCAGTGGGAAAATTTTGTGAACTATATTTTGCCCCCCACTTAGGTAGCCACATTCTGGCTTCAGGGACCAACTTCAGTTGTGTTCTGGTATCCTTTAAGTCTGAATGTGACTACCTTATTTTTTTGCTGCCTCATCTTCTGTGATGTCCCTGTCCTGCTGCTCTCATGCCTCTCATTTTAACCTCCTCGCCACCAGATATGTAATATCTCATCCTCAGGATCGGAAGTCCACAGGGAGCCCATCAGTATCAGGCCGCTTTGGGGCCACCAGCCAGAGGGGACCCTGCACTGCTGCGGGGTCACTTTGGTGGTGTTCAGTGGTGCCTGTTCTGGAATGGGACTACTTTAATGGGGGTAAAGATGGTAGCATACAGAAAAAAAAATTAATATCTCCATTGGTAAACCTGGAAACACTAGCCGAGGAATGAAAATGACAACCAAAAAATAGTATTCTGATGTCGTTTGTGTGAAGGGAATGGATTCCTAGGATGGAAATCAGATCTCAAAGGTCAAGGTAATGTGAAATGCCAGATCAGTGACAGAATAGCGTTCTCCTGACAGTGAGTGCTTTTAACCTTTGCATTATTCTGACATCAAGAGAAACATGCCCAAGCCTGGCTCTGTCATACTGCGTGGTGTCATTCATATGTATAGACGTGAAATGAGACCCCCAAAAGATCAGCCACGGTTGTCTCTTTCTGTAAGTTAATCCTCCTGCCTGTCTGTCTGTTTATCTAGTTCATTCCCTTGTGTGGGTGCTGGTATAGATAGCATCCCCACCGTCTGGAAATTATGTGCTACAAAATCCCTTTTTCTATTCCCAGTTTGTTTCTGCCTTGTTCCTTTCCTCCTGTCACCTTTTTGGTCCACTTACCTGCCTTTTACTAAGAAAGACTTATAGGATAATAATCACCTCGCATGCCTAACTCGGATGTGCTGGGCCTGACTTGTCAGGCACTTAATGGCAATGCAACAAATTTTCACTCATGTGACAGACAACAATAACTACTGTCTGTGCATTCAAAAAATAGGAAGAAGATTATCTATTTGTGTATATGTCTGTTTTCCTGTCTGTTTATCTGTCTGAATGCTTTTATGCATAACAATTTCCTGTTTCATCTGCTTGCTACACTATCTTTTTGTGTCTAGGTCTGTTGGTCTCTGTTTCTCTGTAAGATTCTCCATATAATAATTTCTTTTTTGTATGTCATCCTGCTACCTGTCTGCCTGTCTCTGTATATGTGAGTCTGTCTGTCTGTTTGTCTGTCTGTCTGTCTGTCTGTCTGTCTGCCCATCTGCTACCCTACCTGTCAGCCTATCTTTATCTGCATGTTCTCTTGATTTTTCTTGTGGTTGGTCTGTCAGCATGGCGGTGTGTCTGATTTGCCTAGTTGATCAGTTGCATCAGGCTCTTTCCTTTCTCTGCTGTTTTTCTCTTTGTATTTTTAAAAAATATATTTCGAGCATGATGGAATAAGCATTCCCCGTGTGTATGCAGTTTTGTAAATTTTGTCATCCCTTCCCACCGGTCTACTCTTCCGAAAAGCGGAACGGGTTTTAACGTGTGCGCAAAATGTTCTGCGTGCGTTCGCATACGGAACCTCGGTTTAATAGTCTTATCCGAAGGACTTTGGGGGAGCGTAGAGTCGGCACTGATGTTAACTCCAGAGGAAAAATACCCTTGAACGAGATTCGAACCCGGGTCAGCAGATCACAAAAACATCACTCTAACCACCAGGCTATCCGATCTGTATAAAGGAGACAGAAAGACACAATACACACACAACACCCAAACAAACACACACACAACAAACAAAACAAACCCACACAAACCAGGAAAATAGCAAGGGGTGGAAGTCAAAGAAGAGAGAAAGCCAGATAGGCAGATGAAAGACAAAAAAACTCAAACAGAGATTGAGGTTGAGAAACGTAGTGACAGACCACATGAAACAGAACAGAAAAATGATTTAATGGAAAAAAGTGTGTGTGTGTGTGTGTGTGTGTGTGCGTGCGTGCGTGTGCGTGCGTGCTGCGTTCGTGTGTGTGGTGTTTAGCTCTTGAATATCTCCTTTTCTATCTGATCTTGACCACCTACATCTTACATTACCAATATCATCCTCACGAGTGTTTGAGCAAGTTACAAGGAGAGATCTTAGAAACTAGCAGATGCAGAGAAAGATTGCAACCCTTGATGGTACTACATGGAGCTTCTGTTGACAGCTGCAATGGAGACGGGTTGACAGCTGCAATGGAGTCGGGTGAACAGGTGAACTATCTAATCCTTTTACATCTTAGCAACTCTTCCTCCCACCTCCGCCTCCCATTTCCCCTACACCCCAAGCTGTGTTTATGCAAACAGACCAGACTGCAGGCTGAAGAACACGATGGCAAAATGAGGAGATCCAGAGGACCGCTACTTGTGGGCCCTGTGCTCATTGACTGGCATCAGTGAATCAGAGTTCAGTGTTGGTCTCTGTCACACACACACATAAGGTCGTTCAGGCTTCATTTGATTTGGTTTAGCTCCCAGTTGTCATCTTCCTCTCTACACTTGAGGAAATTGTGGTTTTGTCATTACACAAACACAGACACAGACATATACACATTTACTGGATGGGAAACTAAAAAATAAAAAGATTTGAAGCATATCGAAAATAAGCTGTTTGAGTCTGCTGGAGACTAGGGCTTTGTGCAATTCTGAGGATGGAGTTTCATGAAGGTTCTACCAGTAGATCTACCAGTGTCTCATTTATACATGTGCATATGCAAAAGATTATATAAAGGTAAAAAAGGTAAAGGAGTCCCATAACCTATAAGGTCGTAGGGGAGCGAGGCGTCAGAGACCTCAACTTCTCTAGGGCCAGCATATTGAGGGCGGCGCCCATCTCCTCTCCCTCGCTGCTTTACCTTCCCTGACCCTAAAGAGGGCAGGTACCCATTTACAGCTGGGTGAACTGGGGGAACTGTACTGAAGCCAAGGCGCGCAAACGGTCACCCATCCAAGTGGTAACCACACTCGACGCTGCTTAACTTGGCTGGGGGAAAGCGAGTGCTCCGACCACTGAGCTAAAGACCTCACGACTAAGTGGGTCGCTGGAATAAAAAAAAACCCAATCCAGATATACTCAGCCTGTACTTGTTTCCCAGTATGGACTGGTGTTTTTTCTGAACATTTCTTACATTTATTTTATTCCCTGGATAGTAAAAAAGAAGAGAAACATTTTCATGCAGACTCTATTTTGCTTAATTTGAAACTAAACGGAACCAAAAGGTCAATTATAGACAAGCCAAATGAATTTCTTTAACTTGCGTTTACTGGAGTGAAACTTATAAGACTGAAAACCGATTGACTTTAAGCAAGGGTCACTTCGTTATTTCATTTTGATGCAGTCTTGAGTTTAAATGCTGCATCCAAATATTTCACTTCAAATTTGATAAAAAGAAAAAAGAAAATGATTGTGGGTAACAGTGGGCTTGGAGAGGAGAGGAACAGGTAAGCAGTAAATGGAGAGATTGATTTTGAGAGAAAGAGAAAGAAGGGAGTTAATTTATTTTGCTCCTCACTGCAGCTCAACAGAGAGAGAGCGAGCGAGCGAGCGAGCGAGGAGAGAGAGAGAGAGAGAGAGAGAGAGAGAGAGAGAGAGAGAGAGAGAGAGAGAGAGAGAGAAGACAGACAGACAGACAGACAGACAGACTTAGAGAGAGAGTTAGAGAGAGAGAGAGACAGACAGACAGACTTAGAGAGAGAGTTAGAGAGCGAGAGAGAGAGAGAGACAGACTTAGAGAGTTAGAGAAAGAGAGAGAGACAGACAGACAGACTTAGAGAGAGAGGTTAGAGAGAGAGAGAGAGAGCAACAGACAGACAGACTTAGGAGAGAGAGTAGGAGAGAGAGAGAGAGAGAGAGAGAGAGCAGAAGACAGACAGACTAGAGAGAGAGTTAGAGAGCGAGAGAGAGAGAGAGAGACTTAGAGAGTTAGAGAAAGAGAGAGAGACAGACAGACTTAGAGGAGAGAGTTGAAAAGGAGAGAGAGAGAGAGAAGAGAGCAACAGACAGCAGACTTAGAGACGAGTTAGAGAGAAGCGAGAGAGAGAGCGACAGACAGACACAGATTAAAGAGAGAGATGAGAGGAGAGACAGAGACAGACAGAGACAGATAAACAGAGAGAAACAGACAGACAGACAGAGAGAGAGACAGACGACAGTGAAGAGAGAGGACAGACAGACAGAAAAGGGAAAGAGACAGATACAGAGAGAGAACAGACAGACACACAGAGAGACAGAACAGACAGACAGAAAGAGGGAGAGAGACAGAGACAGAGGACAGACAGAGAGAGAGAGAGAGATACAGACAGACAGACAGACACAGAGAAAGAAAGAAGAGAGAGAGATGAGAGAGAGAGAGAGAGAGCAGACAGACAGAGACAGACAGACAGACAGGCAGACAGAGAGAGAGAGTGAGAGAGAAGAGAAGAGGACAGAAGAGAGAGAGAGAGAGACAGACAGACAGACAGACAGACAGAGAAAGAAAGAGAGAGAGAGAGAGAGAGAGAGAGAGAGAGAGAGAGAGCAGAGAGACAGAAGAAGAGAGAGAAGAGAGAGAGAGATGAGAGAGAGAGAGAGAGAGAGAGAGTAGTTCCTAATGTGTGATGGACAGAGGAAAAAAAAAGAAATGAAGAAATCTTTTACTGGCAGAGGTAGCGGCAGCTGGTGTGCGACACATTTCAATTGTGTTCAGGCATGTTGCTGCTGCTGCTGCTGCTGTTGCTGCCGCTGTTGCTGCCACTGTTGCTGCCGCTGCGGCTGCTAGCTGTCTTGAAATAATGAATTCAATGATTTGCAAAGTCTGGTGGACTTTCGCATTTGTAAAGCTAGAGTGAGGTTGTGGGGAGAGAAAAGTTTAGTTTTACCGTATTCAGTTCTTCTGTTGTAATCATGGCATACAACAGGTTTGAGGTAAAGTGAAGAAGAAACTAGGTTCTGTGCTGACCATTTGCTGCTGTTGTCAGAATACAGAAGCTGTATAGCTGTATATAGCGGTCAGTGTATAGACACTTTCTGCTTCGGTCATCAGAAAGGAATTTTCTGCTTAAGTCAAGTATGGACATTTTCTGTACGATCATGGACAAATATTAATTGCTGCTTTAGTCAGAACATATTGCGCACACGTTAATTCCTGTTCCGCTTTTCGTAAGAGTAGGCCATTGTGTGCCGGTGGGAACAGATGACAAAATTTACAAAACCGCATACACACGGGGACTGTATGTAAAAAAAAAAGCACATAAGTGCTTATTCCATTATCCTCGATATGAAAGAAATTTTTTTTGAATAGTTTACTGCTTTAGTTAGGGCAGAATATTCATAGGCCAAGGTAGAATGTTCATTGGTCAGGGTAGAATGTTCATAGGCCAAGGTAGAATGTTCATAGGTCAGGGTAGAATGTTCATAGGTCAGGGTAGAATGTTCACTGGTCAGGGTAGAATGTTCATAGGTCAGGGTAGAATGTTCACTGGTCAGGGTAGAATGTTCATGGGTCAGGGTAGAATGTTCATAGGTCAGGGTAGAATGTTCATAGGTCAGGGTAGAATGTTCACTGGTCAGGGTAGAATGTTCATAGGTCAGGGTAGAATGTTCACTGGTCAGGGTAGAATGTTCATAGGTCAGGGTAGAATGTTCATAGGTCAGGGTAGAATGTTCATAGGTCAGGGCAGACTGGCCATAGGTCAGGGAAGATTGTTCATAGGTCAGGGCAGACTGTCCATAGGTCAGGGAAGATTGTTCATAGGTCAGGGCAGACTGTCCATAGGTCAGGGAAGAATGTTCATAGGTCAGGGCAGACTGTCCATAGGTCAGGGAAGAATGTTCATAGAGTTCAGGAGGCAGAACTGTCCATAGAGTCAGGAAGAATTGTTCATAGGTCAGGGCAGACTGTCCATAGTAACAGATGTCATGGTCAGGAAGAATGTTCATAGGTCAGGGCAGACTGTCCATAGGTCAGGGAAGATTGTTCATAGGTCAGGGCAGACTGTCCATAGGTCAGGGAAGAATGTTCATAGGTCATGGCAGACTGTCCATAGGTCAGGGAAGAATGTTCAGTCAGGGCAGAATGTTCATAGGCTAGGGCAGAATGTCCGTTAGTAAAGGTAGAATGTTCATATGCCAGGGCAGAATGTTCATTAGTAAAGGTAGAATGTTCATAGACTAGGGAAGAGTGTTCATTAGTAAACGTAGATTGTTCATTGGTCAGGGAAGAATGTTCATAGGTCAGGGCAGAATGTTCATTGGTCAGGGCAGAATGTTCATAGGCCAGGACAGAATGTTCATTACTAAGGATAGAATCTTCATTGGTCAGGGCAGAATTGCTTGCTATGCAGTATAGAATCTCATTGCTGCATTGTGCAGGGTTAAAATGGTTTCTGGTTTGGTCAGGATGCTGAGGAATTTGCCTGAAACAACAGATTGGTCTTAGAGCGTCTTTAACTACAAGGAACAACTCACGTCTCTCTCTCTCCCTCCCTCTCTCTCTCTCTCTCTTCTTCTCTCTCTCTTCTCTCCCTCTCTTCTCCCTCTCTCTCTCCTCCCTCTCTCTCTCTCTCTCTCCTCCCCCCCCCCTCTCTCTCTCTCCTCTCTCTCTCTCTCTCCTCTCTCTCTCTCCTCTCCTCTCTCCTCTCTTTCTCTCTGCTCTCTCTCTCTTTTTCTCTCTCTCTCTCTCTTCTCTCTCTCTCTCTCTCTCTCTTCTCTCTCGTCTCTCTCTCTCTCTCTCTCTCTCTCTCTCTCTCTCTCTCTCTCTCTCTCTCTCTCTGCTTTGAAGACTATAAATAATGTCTTCTCTGCTGCTGACATTAACTGAGCTCTGTGAGTGTCACAGGCAGACCTTGTACAGAACGTACAGCTATTTTACATGAGATGCTGAAGCACTATCGTGAGAATTTCTTCTTTTAAAAAAAGTAGTACACAACTTTTTAAAAAGAGAATAACTTAACACAGGCACTGATTAACAACCTCCCCACCCCCCCAAAAAAAAAATCCCCCACCAACAAAAAACAAAAACAAAAAGCAAAGAAGACCAGAACTTTAAACAAGCCAACAATAACATCAAGAAACAAAATACCCAAACAAAAACAACAAACAAAACAATCATACTAAAACCCCAAACAAAAACAAGCACACAACAAATGAGTAAAAAAACAGTACAGTACAAAGAAAACTTGATAAGGGGATCAAGTGGAGACAAATTAAAGAAAAAGAAAGACGACAACAGAAGAAGGAAGAGAAAGAGATACAGGAAAAGACAAAGGAGACGAAGATAAATGAATAATGAAATCAAGATGGAAAGAACAAATAAAAGGAAGAAGAAAGAAAGAAAGAAGAAGAAGAAAAGAAGAAGAATTGCGAGAAGACGAAGAAGAAATGAAGAAGAAGAAGAGAAGAAGAAGAAGAAGCGAAGAAGAAGAAGAAGAAAAGAACAACAAGAACAAGAAAAAACAAGAAGACAAGAACAAGAGTAATAAAAAAAGCGAACAAAAAGGACAATAAGAAGGATAAGAAGATACAAAAGTAGTAGAAGAGAAGTAGGACAAGGAGTGCTAACAACAACAACAAAATCAAGAAAGATGACAATAACTAACCACAAAAGGATAAGAACAAAAGCAGGAACAATCATTTGAAAGAAGATAATGGAGCAAGGTTGAAGAGAAGAGAGAGACAGAGACAGAGAGAGAGACAGTGAGAGACAGAGAGAGACACAGAGAGACAATGACAATGACAATAGCTTATTGTGATTTAAGCTGTGAAGCATTTCACGAGGGGAACACAGAGAGAAGAAGACAGAGGAGACAAGATCAAGAGAGACAGGAGAGAAGGTGAGGCAGAGAGAAAGAAGAGAGACAGAGAGAAGAGACAGAAGACAGAGACAAGGCAAGCAGAGAGAGAGAAGAGAGAGAGAGAGAGACAGATACAGAGAGAGAACAGACAGACAGAGAGACAAAGACACAGAGAGAGAATCAGATACAGAAGAGAGACAGACAGAACGAGACAGACAGAGAAGTCACAAAAAACAGAACAGAGAAACAGAAGACAAAGAGAAAGACACAACAGAGAAAGAGAGAGCAGAAACAGAGACATAGAGAGAAGACAAGGCCAAGATAGTAGAGACAACACACATGAGAGAGACGAAACAGAGACTGAGACTGAGAAAACGACAGACAGACAGGGAGATGTCCCAGGAGTAAACAACAAGAAATAGAAACAAAAAAGAAGGAAGGTACAGAGCCTCCATCTTTAGAGATGTATCCTTTGGTTAGCATAGGTATGTAGAAGACAAGAACTGATGGAGAGAAATCAGTAGATAGACTGAGACAGTCAGTACGTAAGTAAGACAGAGTATGTAAGATAACTAAAGATCTTTAGAAAAAAAAAAGTAGTGTATATGCTTTTAGTTCTTAGAGATTGATCTTTTGTTTTGTTTGAGTTAGTGTTTGTAGTTAGTAAGTAGTAGTAGTAGTAGTAGTAGTAGTAGTAGTAGTAGTAGTAGTTGTTGTTGTTTTTCGTGTCGTTGTTGTTGGTGTTGGTATTGCTGTTCCATCTGCTGCTGTTATTGTTTTAGCTGTTGGCGTTCTTTGTGTGATTCTTTTTTTCTTGAAATTGATTAAATTTTGTTGTAATTGTTGTTGTTGTTCAATTTGCGGTTGTTGCAACTGGCACACATTGGTTTGATATATTTGTTTGTTTCATTGTTGTTGGTTAAAAAAAATAGTTTTGCTGTTGCTTGTTACTAATTCTTCTGTTCTATTAACATTGTTGTTATTTTAGTGATTGTTTTGTATTGTTTTGGGTGTTTTTATGACTTTACACGCTCTATTATTGTTTTTTAAAATTTATTTACTTACTTATTTCTTAATTTTATTCTTTTATTTCGAGAATACTAAAATAAGCACTCATGTGCATTTTTTTTACATCCTGTCCCACGTTTGTATGCAGATTTTGAATGCAAGTGCTACATTTTAAAATCAACCACTGCTTGCAAAACTACCACAGACTGATGATATCGAAATGACTGATAGTGGTAGTCGATACAATCAATATATGATACAATACAAGAGAACAAGAAAAAAGAAGAGGAGAAAGGGAAGAATGATGACTTGGAGGAGGAAGAAAAATTGAAGAATAAGAAGAATTTAAAGAAGAATCTTACAAAAAGAAGAAAGAGAAGGAGGAGAAAGAGGGAAATGAGTAAGACGGTTGAGGAGGAGGAGGAAGAGGAGGAAGAGGAAGAGGAGGAGAAGTAGAACAACAACAACACATTAACAGCAACAAGAAGTAAAAGGAAAAATAGAAACTGCATCATCATCATCATCATCATCATCATCGTCATCGTCATCGTCGTCGTCGTCGTCGTCGTCGTCGTCATCCATCATCATCGTCGTCGTCGTCGTCATCATCATCGTCGTCGTCGTCGTCGTCACCACCATCATCACCATCACTATCACCATCATCATCATCATCGTTGTCGTCGTCGTCATCATCATCATCATCATCGTCATAATCGTCATCATCGTCATCATGGTCATCAACAGCAACAACAACATCAACAACTACAAAAACACGCCCGCCACCATCACCAACAACAACACCAACATGAAAACAAAGACGAAATAGATTTCAAATAAAAGATGAAAAGGGAGAAATGCAGACGAATAACAAAAGCAGAAAATACAAGGAAGCAGGCACCAATGACTAAGACCAGAAACGACACCACGCACGCACGCACGCACAGAGAGAGAGGAGAGAAGAGAGAGAGAGAGAGGAGAGAGAGAGAGAGAGAGAGAGAGAGAGAGAGAGAGAGAGAGAGAGAAGAGAGAGAGAGAGAGAGAGAGAGAGAGACAGAGAAGACAGGACAGACAGACAGACAGACAGACAAACAGACAAGAGAGAGAGAGAGAGAGGAGAGAGAGAGAGAGAGAGAGAGAGAGAGAGAGAGAGAGAGAGAGAGAGAGAGAGATTTATCTCTTTATCTAGTTATTTATTGTTTTATATCGAGGATAATGGAATAAGCACTCATGTACTCTTTTTTTTTACATCCAGTTCTCGTGTGTATCCAGTTGTGTAAATTTTTGTCATCCGTTCCCAAAAGCACACAATGAACTACTCTTCCAAAAAACGGAACGGGTTTTAACGTGTGGGCAAGATGTTCTGCGTGCGTTCGCACACGGGACCTCACTTTATAGTCTCACCCGAAAGAATATTAGTGGGAGTGGAGTCGCACTGATGTGAACTCCAGAGGAAAAGAAAAATCCCATCGAACGAGATTCGAACCCGGCTCAGCAGATCACGAGCGCAATGCGCATCACTCTAACCTCTAGGCTACGCTGTCCCCAGGCTTGAGGAATAGCGAGGGAGGGCTGAGCAGTATTGATGAGTGTCCTCCCATTTCGTTAGAGATTGGGGCGTTTTGTTTAGCTTTGATTAAGTGTGGTGTTGTGGTGGTTGTTTTTGTTGTTGTTGCTGTTGGTGCTGATGCTGATGCTATTGCTGCTGTAGCTACTTCTTTTGTTGTTGTTGTTGTTGGTGGTGGTGGTGGTGGTGGTGGTGGTGGTGTGTGTTGTTGCTGCTGCTTTGTATTTGTTGTTGCTGCTGCTGCTACTGCTGGTGTGTCGCTGTCGGATTGTTTCTGTGTGTGTTTGTTTGTGTCCTTGCTTCTCTCTCTCTTTATCTATCTCTCGCTCTTCTCTCTCTCTCTCTCTCTCTCTCTCTCTCTCTCTCTCTCTCTCTCTTCCTTTCTTTCTTTCTTTTTTGTTTTTTTCTCTTCTTCTGTCTCTTCTTTTCTTCTGTCTTCTTTCTTCCTTCCTTTCTCTCTTCTTCCTTTCTTTCTTTCTTTCTGTCTTTCTTTCTTTCTTTCTTTGTTTGTCTGCATCCTTGCTTCTTCCTTCCTTTCTTTTTCTTCTGTCTTCTGTCTTTCTTTCTTTTCCTTCTTTCTTTCCTTCTTTTTTTCTTCCTTCTCTTCTTTCTTTCTTTCTTTCTTTCTTTCTCTTTCTTTCTTCTTTCTTTTCCTTCCTTCTTCCTTCCTTCCTTTCTTCTTCCTTTCTTTCTTTCTTTCTTTCTTTCTTTCTTGTTTCCTCTTGTCTGCTTTCCTTGTTTCCTTCTTTCTTTCTTTCTTTCTCTTTTTGCTTCTTTCTTTCTTTCTTTCTTTCTTTTCTCTTTCTTTTCGATGTGTTTTTGCTCTTGTATGTCTTTTTCTTTTTTTCTTTCTTTTATTTTTGAATTTGATTGACTTCAATCTTGTTGCAGCTGCTGCTGTGTTGCTTTACCGCTGAATGTCTATTTTTGTTTTATGTGTGATTTTGATTTCGTTTGTTGTTGTTGTTGTTGCTGTTGTTTTTGTTGTATTGTTGATGTTGTTACATTTTTGGTGGTGGTGGTGGTGGTGTTTGATATTGAATAATTATTTGATTTTAATCATGGGTGCTAAATTATTGTAAATAACTCTGTTGAGAACACGAAATAAAAACGATACGTCATTAAATGAAGAAAGTAATACTCATTTTGATATGTATTGTATACCACTTTAAGTCACAGCAGATTTCTCTGCGTGAAATTCGGGCTGCTCCCCCCAGGGAGAGTGCGTCCCCGCCACAAGAGCAGCGCCACCCATTATATTTTTTTTCTCTTTTCCTGCCTGCAACTGTATTTGTTTTCCAGGCTGCTTCTGCTGAGGAGAGCGCGTCGCCACAAGAGCAGCGCCACCCATTATTTGTATCATTTTATAAAAAAAAATGTATGTTCCTGTTTACGCGCGCATTTATTTCACTTATGAGAGTGGCTATTTTTCAACGAAAAATATATACCAAGCATAATTCTTTTGCCAAAGTTTTTTTTTTAACTTGGGGGGGGGGGGGGGGGGGGGGGGTGTTGGTGTTTTTTTTTCTTGGGTTGAGTGTGTGTTGCACATGTGTTATCGATTTATTATCTCATTCAAAAGACAGCACCCAGACCACCACTCAAAGTCTAATCGATAGGGTGGAAAGTTGGGGGGCAGATGGGGATCGAATTCACATCTGTCGTTTTCTGGGCAGGTGTGTTACCCCATGACCATCGATTTTCGGTTTTTTTATTTTAAAAAAAGTCTAATTTTGATGTCGAAATCCATTAAAAAATGGATAAATAAATCAAAAATAATTTGCGTTAATAAACTGATCACTCAATTTGTTAATAATAATAATAATAATAAATAATAATAATAATAATAATAATAATGTATGGAATTTATATAGCGCTGAATCTTGTTAAGCAACAAATCAAAGCGCTTTTTGAAAAAAATTATGCGTGTGTATGCGGTTGTTTAAATTTTTGTCATCTGTTCCCACCGGCACAATACATTGATCAATTAATCAACAAATGAAAAGAAAGGACATACAGACAGACAGACAGACGGACAGAGGGACAGACAGACAAACAGACAAACAGACAGAGAGACAAACAAACAGAGAGCCAGAGAGACAGACAGACAGACAGGCAGACAGAAAAGGAAAGAAACTGCTTAGGAATACAACAGAAAATTTTAACAGAGATGTGAGAGATATATGCAGGGTTTCTTACATGTAGCTGACGTACTTTGACAGTGGACGCTCAAAAGAAGAAGAAGAAGGGGAGAAGAGAAGAAGAAGAAGAACAAGAACAAGAACAAGAAGAAGAAGAAGAATGCGAAGAAGGAAGAGTATTGCGAAGAGAAGAAGAAGAATTGCGAAGAGAAGAAGAAGAAGAGAGAAGAAGAAGAAGAAGAAGAGAGGAATTGCGAAGAAGAAGAAGAAGAATTGGAAGAAGAAGAAGAGACAGAGAATGCGAAGAAGAATTGCAAAGAGAAGAAGAAGTATGCGAAGAAGAAGAAGAAGTATGCGAAAAAGAAAAATTGAAGAAGAGATTTGGAGAAGAAGAAGAGATGCGAGAGAAGAGAGAAGATGGAAGAGAATTGCGAAGAAGAAGAAGAAGAAGAAGAAGAAGAAGAAGAAGAAAAAGAAAAGAAAAGAAGAAGAAAGAAGAAGAAGTTGCAAGAAGAAGAAGAAGAAGAAGAATTGCGAAGAAGAAGAAGAAGGGAATTGAAGGAAGAAGAAGAAGAAGAAGCGAAGAAGAAGAAGGAATGCGAAGAAGAAGAGAAGAAGTATGCGAAGAAGAAGAAGAGGAGAAGAACGAAGAAGAATTGCGAAGAAGAAGAAGAAGTAATGCAGAAGAAGAAGAAGAAGAATTGAGAAGAAGAAGAAGAAGAAGAAGAAGAAGGAAGAAGAAGAAGAAGACTGCGAGAATGCAAGAAAGCAAGAAGAATGAAGAAGAAAAGAAGAAGAATTGCGAAGAAGAATTGCAAAGAAGAAGAAGAAGAAAATTGCGAAGAAGAAAGAATTGCAAAGAAGAATTGCGAAGAAGAAGAAGCAGAGAAGAAGAATGGAAGGGAAGGAGAAGAAGAAGAAAAGAAAAAACGAAAAAAGAAAAGAATGCAAAGAAAAATACAAAAGAAAAAGAAAGAAAAGAAGAAAGAAGAAGAAGAAAAGACGAAGAAGGAGAAAAGAAAGCGAGAAGAGATAAGGAGCGGAATAGCGAGAAAGAATAATCGAAGAAGAAGAAGAATTGCGAATGAAGAATTGCGAAGAAGAATTGCAGGAAGAAGAAGAAGAAGAATTGCGAAAGAAGAGAAAGAGAAGAATTGGAAGAAGAAGAATTGCAGAAGAAGAAAAAGAAGAAGCGAAGAAGAATGGAAGAAGAGAAGAAGAGAAGAAGAAGAACAAGAAGAAGAAAAGAAAAAGAATGCGAAGACAGAAGCAAGAAAATGCAAGAAAAGAAGAATTGAAAAGAAGACGAAGAAGAAGCAAGAAGAGAAGAAGAAGAAGAGAAGAGAAGATTGCGAAGAAATGAGGAGAATTGCGAAGAAGAAGAAGAAAGCGAAGGAAGAAGAAGAAGCAGAAGAATGCGAAGAAGAATCATGAAAATGCGAAAAGAAAGAATGCGAAGAAGAAGAAGAATTGCAAAGAAGAAGAAGCAGAAGAATTGCGAAGAAGAAGAATTGCGAGAAGAATGGCATGAAGATTGCGAAGAAGAAGAAGAATTGCGAAGAAGAAGAAGAATTGCGAGAAGGAAGAATTGCAAAGAAGAAGAATTGCAAAGAAGAAGAATTGCGAAGAAGAAGAAATGTGGAGAAGAAGAAGAATTGCAAAGAAGAAGAATTGCGAAGAATGAATAAATAATTGCGAATTGCGAATTGCGAAGAATGCAAGAAGACGAAGAACAAAGAAGAACAAGAAGAAGAAGAAGAAGAAAAGAACAAGAAGAAAAGAAGAACAAGAACAAGAACAAGAAGAAGAAAACTGGGCCAGAAGATGTACAGTACAGAGTGAGAGACAAACAGATCTTCAGCAATCGAAGTGCTGAACTGTATTGGTATCCTTTCCATTTTTTTGGTGGTCAAAATTGTAGGCCGAAGAAGAAATGGGCAGACAATATCACTGAATGAACCGGGGAAAGAGCTTCTCTACGACCCAGGCACTTGCCCACAACCGCCACAAATGGAGCCAACTGGTGCAACGTTCGTCACTGCAGTGCCCCTACGACCCTGGAGGGGGTTACGGGAGCAGATGAGATGAGATGAGCATTTTGCATTTTGTTTTTTATTGATTAAGTTTGATGTTATTATTTACTGCTGCTGTTGTTAATGCTGCTGTTGGTATTGTTCGTTTGTATTTGATTGATTTTTGTTGTTGTTTTGTTGTTGTTCTTGTGTATTGCTGGCATGAGCGTTGTTGGTTTCAGTTTTCGTTGTTGTTGTTGGTTTGATTTTTAATATTGCTGATGTTCGTTTGTTTGTTGGGAAAATATATTGGTGCTGTTGTTTTTGTTGTTACTGGTTGTTGTTTATTTGTTATTATTATTGTTAGTGCTGTTGTTGCCCTGGATACTGTCGGTTTGAGTTTGCTTTTTGGTGTTTTGATTTTTAATGTTGGTGAAGCTGCTTTGCTAGTGGTTGTTGTTTTCGGTGCTATAGTTGTTGTCACTGGTGCTATTGTTGTAGTTAGTATTGTTGTCATTATTGTTGTTGTTACCTGTACGGTCCTAAAAGTCAGTGCTAAATGGTTAAACCAACTAAGTTAATAAAAAACAAACACCACAAAAACCAAAACGAGTATCTGAATGTTGATTAACGTAATTATATATGAATGGTAATACAGAGCTCAAGAATATCAAATACTAAATACGTGACTGAGCAAATAGATTAAGAATGAAGGATTGGATGAAACAGAAAAATTACACGAATGAATGAGTGAGTACACGAGTGAATGGATGAACGAAAGAATGAACGAATGAAAAACACATGATAGACAGAGGCAGTCTTGAGTACCGTGCATATAATCATCTAAGTAAGAAGAATTGCGAAGAAGAAGAATTGCAAAGAAGAGGAATTGCGAAGAAGAAGAATTGCAAAGAAGAAGAATTGCGAAGGAGAAGAAGAATTACGAAGAAGAAGAAGAATTGCCAAGAAGAAGAAGAAGAAGAATTGCCAAGAAGAAGAAGAAGAAAAAGAAGAAGAATTGCCAAGAAGAGGAAAAATTGCAAAGAAGAATTGCGGAGAAGAAGAATTGCGAAGAAGAAGAAGAATTGCGAAGAATAAAAAAAAAGAAGAAGAAGCAGAAGAAGAAGAAGAAGAAGAAGAATTACAAAGAAGAAGAAGAAGAAGAAGAATTGCAAAGAAGAAGAAGAATTGCAAAGAAGAAGAAGAAGAATTGCAAAGAAGAAGAAGAATTGCGAAGAAGAAGAAGAAGAAGAAGCAACAACAACAACAACAAACAACAAGAAACAACAATACATACAAAAAGAAACACCAAAAAATAAAATAAACAAAAATGATAACAACCCCGACCCCCCAACCCCCCCAAAAAAACACCAACCACCAAAATACTGTTTCAGAAAAAGAAACCACACTTATTCTGCTAAAAAAACCAGAAGACAATCAATCACAGGAGAAGGCACAGCAAGGAACAGGAGCAAGAAGAGAAGAAAGAGGAAGGAGAAGAAGGAGAAGAGGATGAGGAGGAGGAGAAGGCGAAGGAGGAGAATAGGCGAAGGAGGAGGAGAAGGAGAAGGAGGAGGAGGAGGAGAAGGAGGAGGAGAATAGGAGAAGTAGGAGGAGGAGAAGGAGAGGAGAGAGAGAAAAAAGAGATGAAGGAGGAGCAGTACCGAAAAGACACTCACTCTACAAGGGGGAGACAATCGCTGGCGAGGTGAGATCTGTCAACACTGCTTCGTTGTAGCGGATAATGTGGATGGGAGCTTTGGTCAGATGGGTTTCCTGTCACTCACCCCTACCCCCGCCCCCCCCCCCCCCCCCCCCCCACCCTCCGCCCCCCCAACCCTCTTACATCTATTCTCACCTCCATTACCGGATTACCAACCTCCGCCCCCTTTTCTGTCTGTTTGTCTGTGTGTGTGTGTGTGTGTGTCTGTTTGTCTGCGTGTCGCTCTTCTCTCTCTCTCTCTCTCTCTCTCTCTCTCTCTCTCTCTCTCTCTCTCTCTCTCTCTCTCTCTCTCCTCTCTCTTCCTCCTCCTTCTTTCTCTCCTCCCTCTCTGTCTGTCTGTCTGTGTCTTTTTCTGTGTCTCTGTCCCCCTGTGTCTGTCCCTCTGTCTCTGTGTCTGTCTGTCTGTCTGTCTTCTATCTATCTATCTATCTTCTATCTATCTATCTATCTATCTATCTATCTATCTATCTATCTATCTATCTATCTATCTATCTATCTATCTATCTATCTACCTACCTATCTACCTATCTATCTATCTATCTATCTGTCTGTCTGTCTATCTATCTATCTATCTATCTATCTATCTATCTATCTATCTATCTATTATCTATCTATCTATCTATCTATCTATCTTCTTTCTTTCTCTCCCTCCCTTCCTCACTACCCCTTTCTCTCTGTCCCTCTGTCTGTCTGTCTCTCTCTCTCTCTCTCCCTCTCTCTCTCCCTCTCTCTCTCTGTCTCTCTCTCTGACCCCAACCCCCCTCCCCAAGCCCTCTTCCATACGTCTTGTGTCTTCCAGTCAGTGATTAGTAGATGTACACTGTCAGGTCTGAGTGACGTGAGAGAGTTAAGCCACCCTGATGTGCTTCTGTTCTTTGAAAGAAAGAAAAGAGAGAGAGAGAGCGAGACTTTTTGCTTTATGTGTGGTTAGTTGCTTCTTGCTTGCTTTCTTTCTTTCTTTTACTTCGATGAGTGTTTCTTGATGTTGTGTTATAATGCAGTGTTATTGCTTGGTGTTACATTGCATTGTTAGAGTATCGTGCCATCTTGTACTGTAGTAGGTTTCGTAAATCATATTGCGTGATATTGTAGTGTATTGTATTGCGTTGCATTGATTTTGTGTTGAATTGCATTGAAATGTATTGTATTGTAATGTGCAGTGTTACATTGCGTTACATTGAATTGCTGTTTAGGGTATTGTATTGTACTGCATTGGCATTGTAGTGTACTGCTTTGTATTGTTTTGTATTGTATGGCATTGTGTGGTAATGCATTGTACTATAACTATACTGTGTAAGCAATCAACACGTGAAAGGAATTTGATGATTCTCAGAAAGGGGAAGAAAGAAATTTTATGGCTAATGAAACAGAGAACAAACGAAAGAAAGAACAAACAAAACAAAAAAAAAAAAGAAAAAGCATAAGAGATGATTAGACAGCAAGAAAACGTAGAAAATGTAAAAAAAAAAATAGAGAAAAATGAGACAAAAAACAAAGAAAAAAAAAAGGGAAAAGAACACCTCCCATCCTTTAAAAAAAATGCAGACACTTGAAGACCATAAGTATACAAAAAGAAGGAAGTAAGGAATCGAAATTCTGACACATCAAAAATAAAAAGCATCGAAAATTAAAGAGAGAAGGAGAATTCATCAGAGAAGGAGGTAGGGAGCGCCAAGAAAAAGATTTGCGGGGAAGAAGACTTGCGAAGAAGAAGAATTGCAAAGAAGAAGAATTGCGAGAAGAAGAATTACGAAGAAGAAGAATTGCAAAGAAGAAGAATTGCAAGAAGAAGAATTGCGAAAAAGAAGAATTGCGAAGAAAAAGAATTGCGAAGAAGAAGAATTGCGAGAAGAAGAAGAAGAATTGCGAAGAGAAGAAGAAATTGCCAAGAAAATTGCAAAGAAGAAGAAGAATTGCGAAGAAAGAATTGCGAAGAAGAACTGCGAAGAAGAAGAAGAAGAAGAATTGCGAAGAAGAAGAATGAAGAAGAAGAAGAAAGGAAGAAGAAGAAGAAGAAGAAGAAGAAAAGAAAGAAGAAGAAGAAGAAGAAGAAGAAAGAAAGAAGAATTGCAAACAAAAAGAAGAATTGCGAAGAAGAAGAAGAATTGCGAAGAAGAAGAAATGCGAAGAAGAATTGACAAGAAGAAGAAGAAATGCGAAGAAGAAGAAGAAGAAGAAGACGAATGAGAAGGGGGGGGGGGGGGGGGGAAAGCAGCAGCTGCAGTAGTCAGAAAAGATGAAGCAGACGATATCTCTCTCTCTCCCCTCTCTCTCTCTCTTCTCTCCTCTCTCTCTCTCTCTCTCTCACTCACTCACTCACTCTCACTCTCTTCCTCTCACTCTCACAGTAGTGTGGTCTGTCAACACTTGTTTCATTGTGGCGGTACTGTGGATGATGCTGATGGTAGCATCTTTGGTCAGACGTGTCCCCCTCCCCTCCTCCATCCTCTCCTCTCCCCATCCATACCGGATTACCATACTTACTCTCCTCCCCCCCTCCCCCCCCCCCCCCCCCCTCATTTTCTTTGCACACTCCATCCACAGACCATCTGTCTTGTAGTCAGTGAGTAACCGACTGTATTGTGGAGAAAGAGGGCAAGGTAGCGTAGTGGTAAGAACATGAAGTTGTGATCTGGCTATAGCCTGAGAGTGGGTGTTCAAGTCTTTGCTAAGGCGTCTGTCTACTCGAGGGGGACTTTTCTGTCAGTGTTGTGTGTGTGGGGTGGTGGTGGGGTCGGGGTGGGGGGGGGGGGGTGGGGGTGGGGGTATTGGTGTGTGCGGTGATGTATATGTATGAATGTATGTGTGTGAGTGTGTGTGTGTGGGGGGGGCGGGGGTGTATGTATGTATGTATGTATGTATGTATGTATGTATGTATGTATGTATGTATGCATGTGTGTGTGGACAAACATCCCCCAGATATGGCATGGAGATCAGTGCCGAGAAAACAAAACTCAAACAGTGCCCAGCCAATCACTACCAAGATCAAAGTCAGTGGAAAAGAACTTGGCGTTGTAGATCACTTCAAGTACCTTGGAGCTATTATTACTGAAGAAGGTTCAAAAACCGAAATCCCCGCAAGAGCTGCACAAACAATAGCAGCAATGGCAAAGCTCAAGACCATCTGGAAAGACCGAAACATCTCTCTCAGGACCAAGGTCAAGCTACTGCATGCACTAGTCATCTCTACATATCTGTATGCGTGCGAATCCTGGACATTGAATGCAGATCTACAAAGGAAGATCCAGGCTATAGAGATGAGATGCCTCAGAAGACTCCTTGGCATTTCATACATGGACCACACTACCAACAACGAAGTCCTACAAACCATCATCCAAGTAAAGCACTACGAAAACCTGCTGACCACAGTCAAGAAAAGGAAGCTCAGATGGTATGGGCATGGGACAAGATCAGACGGGCTCTCCAAAACCATACTGCAGGGAACAGTGCAGGGAAGAGAAGGCGAGGCAGACAGGGGAAGAAATGGGCAGACAACATCACTGAATAGACAGGGAAGAGCTTCTCCACAACCCAGAAACTTGCACACAACCGCCGCAAATGGAGCCAGCTGGTACAACGTTCGTCACTGGAGTGCCCCTACGACCCCGGAGGGGGTTATGGGAGCAGATGAGATGAGATGTGTGTGTGAGAGGGGTGTGTGTGTGGTGTGTGCATGTGTGTATGTATGTGTGTGTGAGTGTGTGTGTGGTGGGGGGGAGTGGGTGAGTGTGCATGTGTGTATATATGTATATATGTGTGTGAGTGTGTGTGTGCGCGCGCGCGTGAGTGCGTGCGTGCGTGCTTGTGTTGTGTATTCCTCGGCCAAAGTTGCAAGATGTACCCCTGGTAAGATTTTGCGCATGCGACCTCTTTTAACCCTCCATTCAGGTAGCCACAGTCCAACTGCGGGGATGATTACTAAACACGACACCAGTGTGCATGCGGTGGTTTTATTTTTCCATTTTGTCATCCGTTCCTAACCGGCATTACATGGCCTACTCTTCCGAAAGGTGGAGCAAGATGTTTTGTGCGTGTTCGCACACAAGGCTTTGGTTTATAGCGCCATCTGAAGAAGTCTTTTTTTTTGGGGGGGAGGGGAGTGGAGTCAGTACTGATATATATCTCTCTGTGCGTGTGTGCGTGTGTGCGTGCGTGCGTGAGTGCGCGCGCGTGTGTATGTATTAGTCTTTGAAGCTGCAGTGCATCGCCATGATTCGGTGTGACTTGACAGATCTTGCATCTCTACTCTTGAACAATCACTTAGTGGATCTGATGAATCGGTGGTCTAGAGGTAACGCACCTGCCTAGAATGCCAGAACCCCGCGCTCAATCCCAGTTAGTGCCCAGAAATTCCCCCCCCCCCCCATCCCACCCCCACCCTATCCTCTGAGTGGTTGTCTAGGTGTTGTAATATTTCAGAGAAGACGATACACCGAGGTCTCGTAAGCAGCATCAATTCAGCGCACGTAAAAGAATCCACAGCAAAGGAGAGATGTATATCTCTCTGGCAAAATTCTGTAAAACAGCCGCTATGATGAAGAAACGAATTCTCATGCAGAAAGGGAATTTTTATTATTAAAAAGAATGTAGCGCTGGTCTCGTGGCGTCGCGCATTCCTCAGGAAAGAAGAACATGCAGCACGACTTTTAGGAAGAGAAATTTGACGTGGCTGAAAGTAGTATATAATACAAAATAGTATACAGTAGACAACTGTTTCAAAGTTTTCAGACAGTATGTCCTTCGGATGAGACTATAAACCGAGGCCCCGTGTGCGAACGCATGCAGAACATCTTGCGCACACGTTAAATCCTGTTCCGCTTTTCGATAGACTAGGCTATTGTGTGCCGGTGGGAACAGATGACAAAATTTGCAAAACCGCATACACACAGGGACTGGATGTAAAAAAAAGCACATGAGAGCTTATTCCATTATCCTCGGGAAAAAAATCTGAGCGCTTTGATTTGTTGCTTTACAAGATTCAGCGCTATATAAATTCCATATAGTAGTAGTAGTAGTAGTAGTAGTAGTAGTAGTAGTAGTAGTAGTAGTAGTGGTGGTGGTGGTGGTGGTGGTAGTGGTAGTAGTAGTAGTAGTAGTAGAAGTAGTAGTAGTAGTAGTAGTAGTAGTAGTAGTAGTAGTAGTAGTAGTAGTGGTAGTGGTAGTAGTAGTAGTAGTAGTAGTGGTAGTGGTAGTAGTAGTGGTAGTAGTAGTAGTAGTGGTAGTGTAGTATAGTAGTAGTATAGTAGCATAGTAGTAGTAGTGGTAGTAGTAGTAGCAGTAGTAAAGTAGTAAGTAGTAGTAGTGGTAGTAGTGGTAGTAGTGGTAGTAGTAGTAGTAGTAGTAGTAGTAGTATGGTAGTGGTAGTAGTAGTAGTAGTAGTAGTAGTAGTAGTAGTAGTTTTGTGCCTTGTCCAATTTTCCTTTTTCCTATAAAGTAAAAAAAAAAAAGAACTTTAGTAGTAGTGGAAGTAGTAGTAGTAGTAGTAGTAGTAGTAGTAGTAGTAGTAGTAGTAGTAGTAGCAGCAGCAGTAGTAGTAGTAGTAGTAGTAGAAGTGGTGGTAGTGGTAGTGGTAGTGGTAGTGGTGGTGGTAGTAGTAGTAGTAGTAGTAGTAGTAGTAGTAGTAGTAGTAGTAGCAGTAGTAGTAGTAGTAGTAGTTTTGTGCCCTGTCCAATTTTCCTTTTTCCAATAAAGTAAAGAAAAAACCCACTTTAGTAGTGGAAGTGGTAGTAGTAGTAGAAGTAGTAGTAGTAGTGGTGGTAGTAGTAATAGTAGTAGTAGTAGTAGTAGTTGAAGTAGTAGTAGTAGTATAGTAGTAGTAGTAGTAGTAGTAGTAGTAGTAGTAGTAGTAGTAGTAGTAGTAGTATATTTGAAGCTAGACTCGAGTATTGATTTCAGTGATTTCTGTCTTTCTTCTGTTTTTGTTTCTGTCTCTGTCTCTGTGTTTGTCTGTCTGTCTATCTGTCTGTCTGTTTGTCTGCCTGCCTGTATGACTCTCTCTCTCTCTCTCTCCTCTCTCTCTCTCGCTCTCTCACACAAACACACACACACACACAAACACACACACTCACTCACCACCACCACCACTCCCACCACCACCACCCACCCATCACCACCACACCCTTTACCTCCCCTCCCTTACCCCCCCCCCACCCCCACCTCCACCCCCCCACACACACACGCTTCAATCGGCAAGTAGTATTAGAAAACGCAAGCAAAAGCGAGCATGCAGAAAATTGGATTTGCTGCAGTTCAATCCTCCTGCCCCTGCTGCTGTTGTTGTTGTTGTTGCTGCTGCTGCTGCTTCTGCTGTTGTTGTTGTTGCTGCTGCTGCTGTTGTTGTTGTTGCTGCTGCTGTTGCTGCTGTTGCTAGAAATACGACCAGGCCACCATGAAGGTCGTTATATGAGTGCGCTTACATCTTGCCACGTTAGCAGGTATTCTTTTTTGATCTTATTGTTGTTCATCTTGATGTGGTTGTTGTTGTGGGTGTTGTTGTCTGAGGATGTCTGCAAAAATCCAACTCCCATTTTGTGCAGACCTGCCAAGGCATCGATTCTATGCATGGTACTTAAGCCTTCAGAACCCACAAGATCAAAGGGATCGTAATTCACTTTGATAATGTAAGTGAGTTGGGAACATGTATATTGAACAGGATAAAATCTAGTTTATATTACTAGTGTATTGAGTTATGTTGTAGCCTATGAATAGGGCTTCTTTGGGGTTTGGTAGGTGGGGGACGGGAGGGGGGGGGGTTAGAAAAGGCTGGGGCATTGAACTTTTTTTTTAAACGTATAGCTCAGTGGTCAGAGCACTCGCTTTCCCCCCAGCTAAGGTTAAGCAGCATCGAGCGAGGTTACCACTTGGATGGGTGACCGTCTGCGCGCCTTGGCTTCAGTACAGTTTCACCCCCCACATCCCCCCCCACCCCCCACCCCCAGTTCAACCCGTTGTAAATGGGTACCTGCCTCTTTAGGGTCAGAGAAGGTAAAGCAGCGAGGGAGAGGAGATGGGCGCCGCCCTCAATAATTATGTTGGCATCTTGAGAAGCTGAGGTCTCTGATGCTCTCTCCTCTACGACCACATAGGTTATTGGACACCTTTACCTTTACCTTGAGAAGCTGAGGTCTCTGATGCCTCTCTCCTCTACGACCACATAGGTTATTGGACACCTTTACCTTTTATTTTGTATGCAGTAGAGCACACCCTGATGCTTTCAGAATACCCCCGACAGTCTCATCCAATATCTGACATTTCCCCAGGGAGAGGTCCGTTTCGCCATCTGCAATTTATCCACAACATACTACTACTACTACTACTACTACTACTACTACTACTACTACTACTACTACTACTACTACTACTACTACTACTACTACCAGTAATAATAATAATAATAATAATAATAATAATAATAATAATAATAATGTATGGAATTTATATAGCGCTGAATCTTGTAAAGCAACAAATCAAAGCGCTCAGATTTTTTTTTATATCGAGGATAATGGAATAAACACTCATGAGCTTATTTTTCTATTTTTACATCTAGTCCCCGTGTGTACGCGGTTTTGTAAATTTTTGTAAAATTCGCACACGGGGCCTCGGTTTATAGTCTAATCCGAAGGACTACTACTACTTCCACTAGTACTTAAGTTCTTTTTCTTCCTGTACTTTATTGGGAAAAAGGGAAAATTGGACAAGGCACAAAACTCCTGGTCTGGCCTGGACTGGCTTGAACTTCTGTGATCTATCTGCCAGTCGTTCTGGAATTATGCGCCACAGTCTGGAACATTTTAGGAGCTTTGGTCCGGTCCCTTCCTGCAGCCCACTTCATTACCAATGGGACTGATTTCATCGAATGAGCAAGACTGATGATGCCAGACAAGTAAGACAGAGAGACAAACAGAAACACACTGTGAGGGGAGAGGGGTGAGGTTGGGGGTGGGGGGGTAGGGGGTTAGGGGGGTAGGGTAGTCTGGTGGTTAGAGTGATACGCTCGTAATCCGCTGACCCGGGTTCGAATCTCGTTCAAGAGGATTTTTATTTTCCTTCTGGAGTTAACATCAGTGTTGACTCCACTCCCCTCTCCCCCCTAAAAAAAATCATTTGGTTGAGATTATAAACCGAGGTCCCGTGTGCGAACGCACGCAGAACATCTTGCGCACACGTTGTATGGCATTGTGTTATAATGTACTGTATTGTACTGTGCTGTGTTACATCGTATTGAGTTGTATTGTACTGTGTTGTGTTGTGTCGTATTGTCATGAATGGTATTATATTGTATCGTATTGTATCGTATCGTATTGTATTTTATCGAATCGTATCGTATTGTATAGTATTGTAATGCATTGTATTGTATCTTATTGTATCGCGTTGTTTTGTATAGTATCATACTGTATTGTATCTCATTGCAAAGTATCGTATTGTGTTGTATTTATCGCATTGCATTGTATTGTACCGCATCGCATCGCGTTGTACCGTATTGTTTGGTATTGTATAGTACCATATTCCATCATATCATTATTGTATTATACACCACTTTCAGTCACAAGCACGCTTCTCTGCATGGAATTCACTTTGCTCTTCCTAGGCACAGCACGTCGCCACAAGAGTAGCGCCACCCATATACCAAAAAAAAACCCAACCCCAACAAACAACAACCAACCTATCTACATATAATCGACAACTCAGCCAAGATGCGAATCAGGACTTCAACACATCATCACACCCAAACCCTCAACGTGTGTTGTTAACCACTAAGCTATATCCCTCCAACAGCGTTACGTAAACATACACATTCAGTGACTTTCCAGGGAGTCTTGACTTATGCCTCTTGGTTCCTTGAGGCAACATAGGGCTGCAACAACACCCCTCCAACGAACTCGGTTTTTGGGAGATCCTCTTCAGCTCGGCCCATGTCATTCCGGCTGCCTTCGTTTCTTCGTCAACTGAATGCCAATATTACACTGCCCAGTAGGCTTCCCTGCCTTTGAAGTGTTATCGGAGCAGCGGCAAAGATCGTGTTACTTTTGGGGGGGCCAAAAAGCCAAACGGATGATTTAATTTCTGACGAACTAGGAATTTGTCCACGACAGCTTTGGCAGGATGGGCTGGGTGGCTTATTACGGTGTGCACACTATCGATTGATTGAGAACTACAAAGGCGCACGCGAATGTACGCACGCATAATTATGCACGCTTTGCAAAAACATACACACACACATACATTCTGTCTCTCTCTCTCTCTCTCTCTCTCTCTCTCTCTCCTCTCTCTCTCTCTCTCTCTCTCTCTCTCTCACACGCACACAAAAAACACTACACTACACACACGCACACACACTACAAGAAAAAAACCACCCAACACAACAACAACCAACAATCTTTTAACCGATCAGCAAACAGTAGATCGAACCCACGCCCCTCAAAATACTAATTGACCCTTAAAACATTGAGCTTTTACGCTCCAAAAAAAGTAATTATCATCAAATTAAATTTCAGACCAATTAAAAAAAATTAATATGAAAACAACAACTCTTTTACGAGGCAAAAAAATAGATACATCTGGTACAACTATCACCGTAACATTTTCTACAAATTTTCTTGCTGTTTCTGCTGCTTCTACTGCTGTAGCTGCTGCTGCTGCTGCTGCTGCTGCTGCTTCTGATGACGATTCTGCTATTGCTAGTGTTGGTGCTGTTGCCGCTGCCGCTCCTGATACTACTACTACTACTGCTACTACTACGATACTACTTGACTTCTTTTTCGTACGTAAAATAACCCATGGCTTCCAGAGAGTTATTTGTTCCTGGGGAAAAAATCTGTATAAAAAGTTACTCAGAGGGAAATAAACACACTTGCAAACAGGCAAATAAAATACGGATGGCGCTGATCTTGTGGCGACATACTCACCCAGGGGAGAGCACAAAAATCAGCAGTGACAATTCATAGGACTGCTGCTGTTGCTATTATTACTACTACTATTTCTTCCGCTGCTGTTGCTACTGCTGCTGCTGCTGCTGATACCACAGCTGCTACTATTACTGCTGCTGCTGCTGCTGCCGCCACCACAACACCACCATCACCACCACCCACCACCAATACTACTACTACTACTACCACAACTACTACAACTACTACAACAATTACAACTACTACTACTACTATTGCTGCTTCTGCTGCTGCTACTACTAA
The DNA here is from genome assembly GCA_028751875.1 of Rapana venosa. Lineage (NCBI taxonomy): Eukaryota > Metazoa > Mollusca > Gastropoda > Neogastropoda > Muricidae > Rapana > Rapana venosa. Next base: position 3,408,116 of record CM054135.1, read on the forward strand.
AATTACTACAACAACAACAACAACAACTTCTACAAGTACTTCTGGCCGCTGCTGTTGCCACTACTGCTTCTACCATCGCATCATCTCCTCCTCCTCCTCCTCCTCCTACTACTACTACTACTACTGCTACGACCAAAAAGACTTCAGCTTTTGGGAAGAACAGCTTGCCATACAAACACACACACACACACACACACACACACACACACACACACACACACACACACACACACACACACACACACACACACATACACAACACACACACACACACACACACACACACACACACACACACACACACACACACACACACACACACACACACACCAAAACGATGATCAGCTTATCTACACAAAAGTCCAGAGAACTCGCGCACACACATAAGCGGTTTACGTAACTAGGTTCCCGCAGGTCAGTAGGCAGAGGAGAGAGATGTTGTGTCAAGATAACTGCCCTCCTGACAGGGTGAGAGGGTTGGGGGGGGAGGGGGTGGGGGGGGGGGAATGGGGGGGGGGGGGGTAGATGGGGGGGGGGGGGGAAAGACACCGTTGTGGTAGTTCGGTAAGCAATGGTGGATCGGTGGTCTAGAGGTAACCCGCCTGTCTAGAAAGCGGGAAAAGTCCGGGTCGGAAGTGTGCGGTGGTTCGAATCTCGTTTGGGCCCGACACTTTTCCCTCCCCCATCCATTAGACCATGAATGGTGGTCTGGGCGCTAGTCTTTCGGATGAGACGATAAACCGAGGTCCCGTGTGATACGCAAAATTATTCAGCCGCGCACGTAAAAGAACCCACGGCAACAAGAGAGTTGTCCCTGGCAAAATTCTTAGAAAAAAGCCACTCTGATAGGGAAACAAACACAGTTGCAGATAACTAAAATAAAAAGGGAGGGGGGTGGCGCTGCTCTTGTGGCGACGCGCTTTCCTCGGGGAGAGCAGCCTAAAATTTCATGCAGAGAAATCTCGTGACTGAAAGTGGTATACATGAAATGAAATAAATGAACTGAAATGAAATTGGTAGATTCCAGTTATCGTTAGTACCTTTGGCCAGTATTCTATTATGCCAGCAAAGATATTATAGCGATGGTAAAACTATGGTGAGGTGTGATTGTAGTAGTGTGTTGAGGAGAGTAAGTTGTGTGTACTTAATGTGTGAAAAAGGGTTGGGTTGGGTCGGGTAGGTGTGTGGGTTGGTGGTGGGGGTGGAAGGGTGGATGGGTTTCTTCTTGTCTATTTTCTGCCTCCGTGGTCCATTCTGCGGCCTATTTTTTTCCCCCCAGAAAGACCTGAATGGTAGCCATTCTCTCCCATGCTGAAGTCGGATGAGCTAGGTCTGACTTGTCAAGCGTTGAACGGCAGCGCAACGCATTTTTGGCTTATATAACAGACCACAGTAGTTGCTGTCTGAGTGTTCGACTTAGAAGAAGAAGGAGAAGAAGAAGAAGAAGAAGAAGACGAAGAAGAACAAGAAGAAGAAAGAACAAGAACAAGAAAAGACAAAAACAAGAAGTATTGTGAAGAAGAAGAAGAAGAAGAATGTGAAGAAGAAGAAGAAGAAGAGGAGGAGGAGGAGGAGGAGAAGAAGAAGAAGAAGAAGAAGAAGAAGAAGAAGGAAGAGAGAGAGAAGAAGAGGAGGAAGAAGAAGAAGAAGAAGAAGAAGAAGAAGAAGAAGAGAAGAAGAAGAAGGAGGAGAGAGAGGAGGAGAGGAGGAGGAGAAGAAGAAGAAGGAGAAGAAGAAGAAGAAGAAGAACAAGAAGAAAGAAAACCAACGTATCTTTCATCGCAACGTCACCCAGCCTCAAACCTTTTTTTTTCTTCTTCTCCAATTTATTATTTAATTTTGAGAATAATGGAATAAGCGCTCATAAGCTTT
>CM054135.1:3414987-3422487 GCA_028751875.1 Rapana venosa
CACACACACACACACACACACACACACACACACACACACACACTATGAACCACTACCACTACTACGATGAACTAGACGATTACAAAACTTAGTTGATAATTAATATGTAAGTCCCTGAGTTCTATAATCAGACACAACTTGCAGACTGCGAGCAGTTACTTCTGACTCATCATCAACACTACTTGTATAACTCTTTATCGTCATTCAATCAGAAACCTTAGTTGCTTCTTTCTGGTTTCTTCCTCCTCACATCCACAGATCAATCGAGATCAATAACCTGGCTGTAACCTTTGATTTGATTCAAGCGCCATCAACACACACATATACACACACACACACAACACACACACGACAAGACACACACACACCACACACTCACACACACACACAACACACACACACTCACACACACCACGACGCACGCACACACACACACACACACACACACACACACACACACACACACACACACACACACACACACACACACACACTGTGAGCCACTACCACTACGCACAACATCTCGCGAACACGTTAGTTAAAACCCGTTCCCTTTTCGGAAGGGTAGGCCATTGTGTGCCGGTGGGAACGGATAACACAATTTACAAATTGCATACACGCGGGGACTGGTGTAAAAAAAAACAACAAGCACATGAGTGCTATTCCATTATCCTCGAAATAAAAGAATAAATGAATGAAATGAATGAATGAACACTCACACACAAAACACACACACATACACACACCCACCCTTTCACCCCCCTCCCACCATACACACATACCCTCCACCACACCCCCACTACCACCCCCTTCCACACACACACCACACCACACACACCCAAACATCCCCCCTCCAAGACACACACACACACACACCACACACACACACACACACACACACACACACACACACACACACACACACCACCCATCACCACCCTCCCACCTCCCCTCCCCACCACACACACACCACACACACACACACACACACACACACCACAACACACACGCACACACACACACACACACACACATACATACACACACACACACACACACACACACACACACACACACACACACACACACACACACACACACACACACACACAACAACACATATACAACAGTGTCGGTTATGATATCAACACTCCCAGCAACACACCAGCTAATGCTGGCCACTTTCTGCAAGGAAGAAGATGGGGGGTCAGCAAGTGACGGAAAGGTTGTGTAGGAAAAAAAAAAGGACCTCATCACCTCTGCCATCACTTATGCTGGGAGGGAGGAGGCTGGCAAGTGGGCAGTGATGGCAACTGCCCCTGTAGGGGGATGGGGGTGAGTGAGTCGGGGGAGTGTAGGGGTGTGAGACTAGAAACCGAGGCCCCGTGTGCGAACGCACGCAGAACATCTTGCGCACACGTTAAATCCTGTTCCGCTGTTCGAAAGAGTAGGCCATTGTGTGCCGGTGGGAACAGATGACAAAATTATTATAAAAAAAACCGCATACACACGCATTAAAAAAAATAAATCTGAGCGCTTTGATTTGTTGTTTTACAAGATTCAGCGCTATATACATTCCATACATTATTATTATTATTATTATTATTATTATTATTATTATTATTATTATTATTATTATTACTATTATTATTATTATTATTATTATCATTATTATTATTATTATTATTATTGTGTTAAGAGGTGGGTGGGGGGTGCAGGTTGGCAAGGGTTAGAGATGATTTATTTATCTAGAGAAGAGAGATTGAGGACTGTACACTCTATAGAGAGAGGATTGTATACCCCATGGGAAGAGAGAGAGAGAGAGAGAGAGAGAGAGAGAGAGAGAGAGAAGAGAGAGGAAGAGAGTGAAGAGAGAGAGAGAGAGAGAGAGAGAGAGAGAGAGAGAGAGAGAGAGGAGGGGGAGAGAGAGGCGAGGACAGTAACCCATGGGAGAGAGAGAGATTTTACAGGGGGGGGGGGGGGGGAGAGGAGAGAGGATTGTACACCCCATGGAGAGAGAGGATTGTACACCCCATGGAGAGAGAGGATTGTACACCCCATGGGAGAGAGGATTGTACACCCCATGGAGAGAGAGGATTGTACACCCCATGGAGAGAGAGGATTGTACACCCCATGGAGAGAGAGGAGTGTACACCCCATGGAGAGAGAAGGGATTGTACACCCCATGGAGAGAGAGGATTGTACACCCCATGGAGAGAGTGTCACCAGAGGAGTGTACACCCCATGGAGAAGAGAGGAGGATTGTACACCCCATGGAGAGAGAGGAGTGTGCACCCCATAGAGAGAGAGGGGATTGTACACCCCATAGAGATGAAGGGGAGGACTGTGCAACACACCAGAAGAATCTTCACACATGTAAAACTGTTCCGCATTTCGGAAGAGTAGGCATTAGCCGTCCATGTGGAAGGATGACAAAATTTACACAAACAGCATTCACACTGGGGATGGATGTAAAAGCACCGAGTTTGTGATTCCACTTATCCTCGAAATAAGAAAATACTAAATGAATAAGTGAATATGAAAACCATGAAAAAGATTTAACATGGAGTGAGAGGCCTGAATCCCATGAAGAGAGGAGATGTGATACACATTTTCCATAGGTGTCTGTTACTTTTGGAGGGTAATCTCAGTCAGAATGTTACGCCATGGTGTAGTGTGGAGTGTGTGGTAGGTGTTGTGATGTAGTGTGTGTAAAGGTGGGTGTGTTGTGTGGGTGTGTTGTGTGTGGTGTGTTGTGTGGTTGTAAGGTGGTGTGAAGGTGTTGTGAAGGTGAGTGTCCTGTGGAAGGTGTGTGTGAAGGTGTTGTAAATTATGATATCTGTTAATCCTGTTATTTACTTGTGAGAACGGATTGCCATAACTATGTGTTAATGATTGAATGTAATCCATTGATTTTGTTGCTTACAACATTCCAGCGCTAAAAATTCCACACAGTTCTTGTTGTTGTTGATTGTTGTGTTGTTGTTGTTGTTGTTGTTCTTCTTCTTCTTGACTTCTTCTTCTTCTCTCATTCTTACTTCTTCTCTTCGTTACTTTTCTTCTGCTTTTTGTACCATCACCATCTACCACACCATCATCATTGATTATTGTCGTCATATCATATCACCATCACTACCACTCCACCAACACCACCTAACACCACCATCTTCATCATCATCATTCATCATATCAATTCAAGCAGAACACACCCCGCCCCCACTCCCCATCCCACCCCACCCACCCCTCCTGAAGAACCTTTAAAGTACTCAGAAGTAAGCTAGGCCATTACCAATCATTCATTAACCTCCAAAATAAAAGGCAGGCTGATTGAGAAGAAAGTGAACACATTCCAGCAACAGCTTGACTGGACTTTCCGCACTCTTATCTACCGTACGCCTTTTTCCACCACACCCCCATCATCCAACAGCAAAGCTGGTAATAAGACTATGAGCCAGAGGCTGGCTGACTAAAGCAAAGATTTTTGAGAGCAGACAGTATGCCTTTGGTGGGGGTGTGGGGGGGGGGGTGGGGCATGAGGCAATGCTTGTTTTATTGCAACTGCCGGGGAGTGGCTTGTCACTTGCCAATTTGATCCGCGACAAGAACCTCTTATTTTATTGTAGCGTTGAATCACACACAGCACACACGATGCACAGACACACACACCACGCACGCACACACACACACACACACACACACACACACACACACACACACACAAACACACACACACACACACATCCACGACCCGGATTCGATTCCCGTTCAAGGGGATATTTTCCCCTGGAGTTCAACATCAGTGCAGACTCCAATTCCCACAAAAGTCCTTCGGATAAGAATAACCGAGGCCCCGTGTGCGAACGCACGCAGAACATCTTGCGCACACGTTAAATCCTGTTCCGCTTTTCATAAGAGTAGGCCATTGTGTGCCGGTGGGAACAGATGATAGAATTGACAAAACCGCATACACGCGGGGACAGGATGTAAAAAAGCACATGTGCTTATTCCATTATCCTCCATATAAAAGAATAAAATAAAAAAATAAATAAACACACACACACACACACGCACAGAGATACGTATACACACAAAGGTACAGACACGCACGCATGCATGCACTTACTCGCATACGCACGCAAGCACGCATGAGCACCCAGAATTATCTGGTATCACTTAAAGTGGAAAGACGTTAAAATTGAAGACTTACTACACACACACACACACACACACACACACACACACACACACACACACACACACACACACACACACACACCACACACACACACACACACACACACACAAAACTACACGTGCACGCACTCACACACACACGTGCTCGCACTCTCTCTCTCTCTCTCTCTCTCTCTCTCACACACACACACACACACACACACACACATAACACTCACAAACACACACAGAACGTTTATAAATGAGGAAAATAATAGTTTTAGACGTTAAGGGGTATTTTTTGGGAGTGTGTGTGTGCGCGTGCGTGGGTGAGTGACATTCTATTGATTACCCTGTACTTTAAGTTTTATTGTAGTTCCATTTTCCTCCCTCACAACATTAAAAGAAAAAGGATGAATGCGTTTGTTTCTAAAACATTTCAGAGAAAGAGAAAGAAAGAGAGAGAGTGAGAGAGAGAGAGAGAGAGAGAGAGAGAGAGAGAGAGAGAGAGAGAGAGAGAGAGAGAGACAGACAGACAGACAGACAGACAGACAGACAGACAGGCAGGCAGGCAGAGACAGACAGACACTTGATAATCCCATTCTCTTCCCTATTAGCGCTCTCTCTCTCTCTCTCTCTCTCTCTCTCTCTCTCTCTCTCTCTCTCTCTCTCTCTCTCTCTCTCTCTCTCTCTCTGACACACACATATTCTCTCTCTCTCTTTCTCTATCACTCTCTCTCTCTCACGCGCACACACTCTCTCTCTTTCTCTTTCTTTCTTTCTCTCTCTCATACACACATACACACATACATTCTTGTTCTCTCTCTCACACACATACACACACACACACACACACTCTCTCTCTCTCTCTCCCTCTCTTTGTATCAATAGGTATCCTTTTGAAATAGTAATGATCTTCAACGTTAAGTCTGCAAACATATTTGGATTCAATCACTGAAAGTAATGTATTTAAAAAGCATGCTTATTGAAGATTGATGGTCTGCTTCAAATTGTGTTGTATAACAATGCCAGTCATTGCTGTTTTCTTACATGGTTTACTACACTGTCACAGTCAGATGGGAGTGAATGAGTAAGATGAGTTTGTTTAGATGCCCATTTGATGACAAATTTGTGGCTACGTATGGAAACATAACCAGTCTTGTGTGATGAAAATTTCATATACATATATTTTTCTCCTACTTGTGTATTGTGGCCCAGTGGCCAATGTACATTAAACAAGTTCCGAGTTCCGAGTTTTCTCTGTATCGTTCAATCTAAAAGCTTTGGCCCTCCTAATGAAAAATCCAGTGTTGTTTTTCAGAAACACCCGCTGCTAATTAGTTTTAGCAGTTCCACAGAATGCTGCTTTTCAATGCACAAGCACACGCACCACTCACACCTCCCCCCTCTCTCTCTCTCTATCTCTCTCTCTCTCTCTCTCTCTCTCTTACACACACACACACACACACACACACACACCACGCAGCACACACACACACCACACACACACTCTCTCTCTCTCTCTGTATCATTTTCATCTAAAGGCTTGGGCCAGCCTATGGAAAAATCCAGTTTGCACGTTTGATGTAACGCTATGTTTCCACCCATGCGCTTAACAAAACACACGGAGGCAGACCACTTCACACTCTTACATACACGCAAGCATGCATGTGCATACGTATCAGTATGCATTTATTCAGACACACACGGACACGTGCACATATGCATGCACAACCGCATGTGTACATGTTGTTGTTGTTGTCTTCAATTTAACGTCTGTTCACTCTTAGTGATATTAGACAAAGGATGTGGAAAATGTAGTGGATGTAGTGGAGAGGGGAATGTACAGAGAAAAGACTGATTAGGTAACATGTGTGTTGGTATTTTCATGCAATTAAAGGGGTGGGGGGAATCTTAAACATGAGTAAACATTTAAATTCAACAAATTTTTAACATGAAACATCTATAAAATAACTACAACAAATACTCCAATGGGCTGTGCAATAGACATTTAACAATGGCAAAGGCTAATTTCGGACTTTTAAAAACAGTTTCCACAGACTGCTCACAAATGTGGGTAAAAAAGGTTTTACAATTGAACACTCAAATATGATGTGAGTGTTGGAAATATGTTCCCCACAGAGGCACCTCACATTTTTACAAAATTTTGTTATAAATGCATTTAATTTTAATCTAAAATATAGTGCATTAACTCTTCTTGTGGTTGCAATACTTAAATGTGTTTGAGAAGGAGTCATGTAACATGAAATAAGGCCATTAGTCAGGCAATTCTTTAAAGATCGTTCCTTGAATTGATCTGATTCTCTCCACTTACTCCACGACGTCTGTTCTAATAAACTGTATCCCTCCTGTAGAGATAATGGGACATGCAGTTCTATTGATTCAAAATGATGTCTTGCCCCCCTTTTTGCAGCTCTGTCAGCCCACTCATTTGAAAAAACTCCAACGTGCGAAGGTACCCAACAAAAGGAGACAGGAATACTTCTTAAACTTAAAAGGTGTATGACATATTTAATTTCAAAAATGATTCTGGATACTTTCCTGGAATTTGGGGATTTGATAGCATACAGTACCGACTTAGAATCTACACAAAGTAAGATAGGAATGATGGGAAATGCAAAATCAAGAATATAGTTAAGAGCCATAAGAATTGCAATAAGTTCAGCTGTAAATATTGAATGATGTTTACCAAGATAGTATGATTTCTCTGTTTTTAGAGCTGGTATGACGAATGCTGAACCAGCTTCATTATTTTCTAAGACTGACCCATCTGTATATACTTTTAAGTTGTCAGTATACTTATTTTCAATATGTGATTGGATATCTGCAACCATGATATTTTGGTTTTCGTTCTTTTTTTCATTAGTACATTCTATATCAAAATGTGCTTTATTTATTTCCCACGAAGGGCATGGCAAAGCTTCTTTCTGCATTTCTAATTCATAATGATTAAGTCCTGACTTTTGAAAAAGGTCTGATACATAAGTACCAATAGGTGTTAAACACGAAATATGTCTAGCCCTTTTAGGATAATTTGTTTTTGCTTCGACATGTGTACATGTACAGACATACACATGCGTGCTTGCGCACACATTCACACACATTCGCACACATTCACACACACACACACACACATACACACACAAACACGTGTACACACGCACGCAGTACTAGGTGTGGGTGCACTCACTCACTCGTTCGCTCGCTCACACACACACGCATACACACATAGACTGTCCACACAGATACCAACAGACACACAGACAAACACACACACACAAGTGTCAGTCTATCTAAAGGATTGGG
>CM054135.1:3427487-3429987 GCA_028751875.1 Rapana venosa
CATTCCTTTCTTCCTTCCTTTCTTTTGTTCCTTTCTTTCTTTCTTTCTTTCTTCCTTTCTGTCTTCCTTCCTTCCTTCCTTCCTTCCTTCCTTTCTTTCTTCCTTTGTGTGCTGGCAACAACTTAGTCATCCTACAGATTAGCATCTAAAGACCACGAACTGTCTAGTGTCTATCCAATCCGAAGCAAGGAATTGCTTTCTTCACTCCACTGGATGACGTCAGGGTGCTAGTATTTCAAACGCAAAAAAATACCAGGTTGTGTATGCTACAAACATTTAGCACACGTAAAAATAACACCCTGACAAAAGATAATTATGGCGTCAGGGTGCTAATATTTCATACAACCTCCCCCCCCCCCCCCTCCTGAGGTTTTGTATGCAGCAAGCATTTAGCACAAGTAAAGAAATACCCTGGCAACAGATAGTTATGGTGTCAGGGTGCTAGTATTTTCAGACAAAAAGAGAAACCGAGGTTTCGTGTGTAACGAGGATTTAACACACGTAAAGAAACACCCTGGCAAAAGATAATTATGGCGTCAGGGTGCTAGTATTTCACACGAAAAAAAACACCCTGAGATTTTGTATGTAACAAGCATTTAGCACACGTTAAGAGACACGATGGCAAAATATAATGATGGCGTCAGTGTGCTAGTATTTCGCACGAAAAAAAATCCTGAGATTTTGTATGTAACAAGCATTTAGCACACGTAAAGAAACACCCTGGCAACCGATAGTTATGGTGTCAGGGAGCTAGTATTTCCAGACAAAAAGAGAAACGGAGGTTTCGTGTGTAGCGAACATTTAGCCCAAGTAAAGATAAACCATGTCGAAAAAAGCTAATCATCTGTGGACAAGTCTGTGATGCCAGTCACTGTTAGCATTCAAGCAAGGAAAGTGATATTCACACAGACAGACTAAAGGAATGAGTTCTACTGAAATGTCACTTTGTATGCACTGTCCACGCGAAGAGTAGCTCAGATTTCAGTCAATCATAGTGCGTTGCATTGAGACGGTACGATACAATACCTTCGATAGGATTCGATACAAAACGATATGATACGATTCGATACGAAATGATACGATATGAAACATCACAATACGATACAATACAATACCATACAATACGATACCATACAATATGATACCATACAATACGACACAATACAATACGATACGATGCAATACGATACGATGCAAAACAGTACAGCATACAGTAATACGATACGATACGATTCAATACAATACAACACGATACGATACAATGCGATACGATATGACACAATACGATACAATACGATACAATACGATATGATACGATATGATACGATATGATACAATGCAATACAGTATAAAGTATTACAACACGATACGATACGATACAATACAATACAACACGATATACAACAATGCGGTACGACACGATAAAATATACAATACAATACAATACGATACGATTCATTTCGACACGATACAATACGATATAATACAGTACAGTATAAAGCAATACAGTAAATACGATACGACACAATAAGATACGATACGATACGATGTGATACGATTTGACATGATACAATACGACACACGTTAAAACCCGTTCCGCTTTTTCGGAAGAGTAGGCCACTGTGTGCCGGTGGGAAAGGATGACAAAATTTACAAAACTACAAACATACGGGGACTGAATGAAAGAGAAAAAAAGCACATGAGCGCTTATTCCGTTATCCTCAAAATAAAAGAATAATAATAATAAGGAATAATAATACAGTACACTACAATACGAAACGACGCGATACAATCCAATCCAATACTCCACCTCATCCCCACCCTCCCAAATATTCACACATTTGAAAATCAACAAGTGGAAGGATTAAAAAGAAACAACACGCACACGTTAAAACCCGCTCTGCTTTTCGGAAGAGTAGGTTATTGAATGCTGGTGGGAACGGATGACAAAATTGACAGAACTGCAGACACACGGGGGCTGGATGTAGAAAAAAGCACATGAGTGTGCTTATTCCATTATCCTAGAAATAAAAGAATAAAATAACTTTAAAAAAAAATATATAAAAAATTAAAGAAATGATATCATCAAAAGATGGCCAGAAAGACAATGAGACAGAGGACACAGAAACAAAACAAAAAACAAACAAAAATCTGAAGAAAAACTTAACAAAGCCCGATGAATTAAGACATGAAACTGTTTTTTATAACAGAAAGAAAGAAGAAAATAGCAAAATAGAAAAAATAAGAAGAGAGAAAGAAAAAAACAAGAAAAAAGGAGAAAAGAAAGAAACGATAAAGAAAGAAAACGAAGACAAAAGAAAAGGACAGAAAAGACAGATGAAAAAGAGAAAGAAAGAAAGAAAGAAAGAAAAGAGGAAAACAGAAAGACAGAAAGAAATACAAAAAGAAAGAAAGACAAGACAGAAGGCCAGCACAGAAAAACAACAACAACAACAACACACAAAATATGAACGAAAGGAAAGAAAGAAAGAAAGAAAGT
>CM054135.1:3434987-3439987 GCA_028751875.1 Rapana venosa
CACATCTTTCTGATAAGCAAGAGGTCAGCGGTGCAAATCATGCCTACAGTATTCAGAAATGCCTTGGGACAACAAGACTACAGTATGGATGCTGATGCTGATGATGCTGCCCTTGCCAAGCTCTGCAGCTAAAATCTCGCTTTCATGAACATGTGAACCAACATGCAGCAGGAAGAACAAAGAAGCCACGGATGATGCTGTCCTGGGATCACATGACATTGGTGCGGAAACCAGACCAAACGGTATCATATTATGGTAACATCTCTTGCGATGAGAGAGTATTCAGTTCAACGTTAAGCTTTATCAGAGTTCAACATAATTATTAACTCAGATTTCCAGTAGTCCCCACTCTACACCCACCAACAGGTGAGCTAATAGAAGTATGCTCAACAGCAGCTATGAACAAATAAACAATTAGGATTAAGGAACGCTATAGTCAGATGTGCTGGGCCTGACTTGTCAGGCGCTTACCGGTGGCGCAACGCGTGTTCCCTTATACGACAGATAACAATAGCTGCTGTCCCAGCGTTCGATGAAGAAGAAAAAGAAGAATTAAGGCACGACGAGGATACACTGGTAAACCATAATCAAGATCATCACGCATAATGCATGATCACTTAAATCTTGTCTGGCCAAATTTAGAAGTAAAGATTTTCACTGATTACTTTTTTATATTTGAAAATATTTTTTCCGGATACTGATCAGATCTTTCTAAACGTCCGTAATTTTAAATGTTGTGTGAGTTGGTTGTGTTTTCTCCCATATTCTACAAAACTTTTTTTTTAAATGAAAAAGAAAAAAAACTACGTGAGAAAGTGCAAATAAACAATTCTTCCCACTAAAGCAACTACTTCTTGAAAGAGTGACGTGAAAATTCAAAAACTGAAACCCTCCAATGTTCAGAAGTTTCCAAACAAGCTTTTTGTTGGTTTGAGCCTTTTGGTAGTTGTAAGGCAACGTCTTAGACACTGAAATAGCTAACAAACAACAAACCCCCAAACAAACAAACCCGCACCATTTACGTCCAACAACTTCGTTTTCTACCATCATCACTTCTTTATTTCCTATTCTTCATCCCCCTTGGGGGATGCTGAGGGCCTTGTCAGCATAAATAACATCCCCACATTCTGGACAACCAATCCACTATCGGCCGTCTCTCTTTCTCTACTTCTGGTCCATCGATCTGGAATGACCTCCCTCTGTCTCTCTCCGCCAAAAGCCTTCTTATGACACTTTAAAATCCAGTCTCAAGACATAATTATTTCAAACCTAAGATTTTCCTCTCCTGCTTCATCTCATAGTTTTTCCCTGCCTTCAACAGCCAAGATTCTATTGCCCTGCCAGGGAGTGTGACCTGTGTGTGTGTGTATGTGTGTGTGTGTGTGTGTGTGTGTGCGCGTGCACATTTGGACTTGGAACTATTTTGTTACTGGTTGTATGACTGTGTAAGAATGAGTTGAGTGCAAGCGCTTTGATTTGTCTCTGCAAGATATAGCGCTATATAAATCCCATTTCTTCTCCTTTCTTCTTCTTCTTCTTCTTCTTCTTCTTCTTCTTCTTCTTTTCTTCTTCTTCTTCTTCTTCTTCTTCTTCTTCTTCTTCTTCTTCTTCTTCTTCTTCTTCTTTCTTCTTCTTCTTCTTATTCTGTGCTAGAAATGTCTTCGTTTCTATCCCTCTCTTCCTTTCTGCTTGTTATTTTATTCCGTCACACCCTCCTGGTCTATTTTCTGCTTTCTTGGTCCATTCTCCTGCCTTTTTTTTTTAACAAGAAAGACGTGAAAGGTAACAATTCTCTCTCTTATGCCGAAGTCGGATGCGCTGGGGCCTGAATTGTCAGGCGCTTAACGGCAGCGTGACGCATTTTCGCTCATATAACAATCAACAATAGTTGCTGTCTGAGCGCTCGACGACGACGAAGAAGAGGAATACCCAGGATAACAACAACAAAAAAACCACCTCCGTATTTTCAGTGTCACAAATTCCACTTCTTCATTTCCTTCATTTCTTCACATCAAAAAACACCAACAAAAAACAAAAAACAAAAAAAAATCCAGTCTTCTCAGAACCACAATTGTTTTTTCACCACCACTACAGCACTCAATTTCAACCCACACACCTTTCAAAACAAAACCAAACAAAAAAATGTCTCAACTCCTACATTTAAAAAAAAAACCCACACGAAACCAACACCCCCCATCCACCCTCCCACCACACACACTACCACACCCACCCACCCACCCCCCACACACACACACTACCACACACACTACCACACACACACAAACATACACAGAGAACCTCCTTAACCATCTTCCTCCACAGTGTTGTTATGACTTACGACACGTGCAGAAACCAGCTAAGTTTTGCCGCCACAAACAAAAGCACAGACGGCAGAAGACAGAAGAAAGGAAAAGGACAGCTGAGGAGGCCAATGCTGGACTCTGTGTGTGTTTGTGTGTGTGTGTTGTGTGTAGTGTGTGTGTGCGCGCGCGTGTGTGTGTGTGTGCATCATTCCCTGGCGTGGCGTGGAGACTAAAATTCCTATTGCAGACGACAGTACGTACGGTCGACAGCCATCCTTGCACTCGCTCTACATCGATCTGACCGACCCTCCCCTCCCCTCCCTGCCCTACTCCTGCCCCCTCCACACACACACACACACACACACGCGCACACACGCTCGCGCGCGCACACATTCACACACACACACACACACACACACACACACACACACACACACACACACACACACACACACACACACACCCTTCCTGCCCCTTACTCTCTGTTTCTTCTCTCTCTCTTCTGTCTCTCTCTGTGTCTCTCTGTCTCTCTGTTTCTCTGTCTGTCTGTCTCTTTCTGTCTCTGTCTGTCTGTCTGTCTCTCCCTCTCCCTCTCTCTCTCTTTCTCTCTCTCTCTCTCTCTCTCGCTCTCTCTCTCTCTCTCTCTCGCTCTTTCTCTCGCTACTTTCTCTCTCTCTGCCTCTGTCTGTCTATCTGTCTGTCTTCTCTCTCTCTCTCCCTTTCCATCTCTCTCTCTTTCTCCCTATCTTTTTCTCTCTCTCTCTCTTTCTCTCTGTGTCTCTCTTTCTCTCTCTCTGTATCACTTTGCCATTTTCTCTGCTGTCACCTTATTTCACTCTTTGTTTTCCTGATCCTTGTTATCTGTGTGTCTGTCTGTGTGTCTGTCTGTGTCTGTCTGTCTGTGTCTGTCTGTCTGTCTGTCTCCCCCCCTTTCCATCTCTCTCTCCCCCTCTCTTTCTCTCTCTCTCTCTGTCACTTTGACATTTTATCTGCTTTCGCCTTATTTCACTCTTTGTTTCCTGATCTTCTGTGTGTCTTTGTGTGTGTTCTGTGTGGTCTGTGTCTCTGTCGTCTGTCCGTCTCTCTCCTCCTCCTTCTCTTCTTCTCTTCTCGTCTCTCTTGTGTCTTTTGTCCTTGCTTTCTCTGTGTCGCTTTTCTCTTTTCATGTCCTCTTTTCTGTCTGTGTCTCTCTGTCTGTTGTCTGTCCTCTGTCTCTCTCTCTCTCTCTTCTCCTTCTGTGTCTGTCTGTTCTTCTCGTTCTTCTGTGTCTCTTTCTCTTTGCTCTGTCTTGTTTGCATTGTTCTCTTCTCGTCTGCTTTTCTCTGTGTTCTCATGTCCTTTCTTGTCTTTTTCTGTGTCTGGTGTCTTGTGTGTGTGTTGTCTCTGTGTGTCTGTTGTCTTCTCTCTCTGTTCGTTCTCTTCTTTCTCTTTTTCTTTGTCAGTTCTCTCTGTCTGTCTTTGAATGTTGCTTCTTTCGCTCTTACGTCTTTGTCCTCTCTGTCTCTCTTGTCTGCTCTCTGGTTGTTCTCTTGTTCTCTGTCTGCTCTCGTTCTCTCTCTTGACTCTGTCTGTCTGTCTTCTGCTGTGTTCTGTCTCTGTCATGCATGTTTCTGTCTCAATGTTTGGATTTTGTGTCCGTGTCTCTGTCTTTACTTCTCTGTTCCTCACTTTGTCTTTAATTGCTGTTCTGTCTGTTGTCTGTGTGCTGTCGTGCTTGTTTGTCTGTGTTGTCCTTGTTCTGTGTGTCTGTGTCTTGTTTGTCTGTCTTTGCATTTTCGTATGTGTTCTGATTTCTTTGTCCGTCTGTCTGTCGTATGCTGCTGTGCTTTTACTTCTGGTCCTAGCTCGTCTTCCTTCGTCTTCTCTTTTCGTGTGTGTTTGGTTTGTGTGTGTGTCTTCTGTGTGTTTCTGTGCCTTGTTCTTTTGTTTGTGTGTTCAAAGTCAAAGTCATCAAACGTCCTATTTTTTCACAATTACATTGAATAACACATTTGCATTTGCGTTCCGTGTCTCCCTGTGTGTGTTGTCTCTGTTGCTGTTTTTGTTTGAGTATGTGTTACTGTTGTGTGTGTGCTAATGTTGTTGCTGTGTGATTGTGTTGTGTGTATGTTGATTGTGTCTTGCGATTTTCTGTAGTGTGTCGTGCTTTTTTGTGTTTCTGTCGTCGTGCTGCGTCTTTTACAGCTGGTGTGTTGTGTGTGTGTGTTGTGTGTGTGTGTGTGTGTGTGAGTGCTTTCTGTTTGTTGTTGTGTGTGTTAAGGTAAATGAGGTGTCGATTAGCCATAACAAGATATCTTTTTTCATGTCATTGAATAGCCGTTGCTTCCTTTGGGTGTGTGTGTGTGTGTGTGTGTGTGCGCTGCAATTTGGACTGGAAGTATTGTGTTACTGGTTGTGACTGTGTAAGAATGTTGGTGCAAGGCTTGATTGTTTTTGAGTTATTGGCAAGCATGCGCTTTACCATTTCTTTTCTTTCTATTCGTCTTCTCTTTTCTGTATCTGTGCAGAATGTCTACGTTTGCTTATTGTTGTTACGTGCTTGTTTTTTCCTGTCAAGCTTACTTCTATGTTTAGATGTTTGGTCAAAGTTACGCTTTTTTTATTCTTACCAAATTGACGTTAATACATTCGTTCTCTATCCGACTGTCGTTCCTTGGTCCGTGTTTCAGGCGCCTACACGATTGACGCATTATCATT
>CM054135.1:3444987-3449987 GCA_028751875.1 Rapana venosa
CTAACACATCTTCCTTCTTACCCTCCCCACCTCACCACGTACCCACTCTCGAAACATTTACAATCTTGGTCAAAGACCTCTTAGCTGTGTAGCACTTCAAAAGGAAAGGAGGGAGCAAAGGCCAGAGGAAGAGTTCACTGATTGCCTTCAGGCCAAAGTGCCCTGCTGCACTGTAAACAGACGATCTGATGGACTGGGAATGGGGACACTAGGATCACAGCTGACAAGACAGCAGTGTTCTTGTTGTAACAGGACAAATGGAAACGCGTGTTGTGATGGTAAAGGGAAGCGATAGAGGCAGTGAAGTCTAGGCACAACAGGAGTTTAAGATCGAAAAGAAAGAAAACAAGAGAGAAATAGACAGTGGGTAGAGAATGAAGGTGATGAAAAAGAAGATGAAGAGTTGAAAAGGGTTAAGAAGAATTGTGTAGAAGAAGAAAAAGAAGAGCAAATTTGAACAAGAATTCAGAAGAAGAAATGTGAAATAGAAGGAGGTGAATCACAAAAATGAAAAAGAATTCTGAAGAATGATTCCCAAAAAACTTCAAAGAAGAACTCTGAAGAAGAAAAAATTTGAAGACGAATTCCAAAGAAGAATTTAAAAAAACCTCCAAAGAAGAATTTCAAAGAAGTAGGTGAAGAAGAAGGAGGAGGAGGAGCAGCAGCAGCAGGTGGAGGAGGAAGAGAAAGATAATGAGAAGGAGGAGAAAGTGAAAGAAAACGAATAGAAGAGGAAAAGGACAAGAAATGGCAGCAACAAAATAGAGCCAGGAAAGTAAGGGGGGAGGTGATGTGAAAGCAGAAGATAAAGCTGACAATGACAAACAGGAAAGAGAAGAAACAAAAGAAAGAACTACACAAAGAAGCTTCACCATCAAAGACAAAACCCATTCTGATGACCTGTTGTCCTCTGGTCACAGAAGACAAATGTAACTGTCCCTCTGGAACCAAAAAGTCTGACTACCTGATCTAACAACACGCATACTGTCAGACACACAAGGAGGACTTTCAGAAGGCTTTCTCCTTCTTGTTCCTTTTCTGACAACTGTAAACCAGACTTAAACTGATGGCCACGCTTAATGACTGGAAGATTTGGAGTGCATAGATAAACCCCAGATTAAACAGAGTATTTCCATTTGTTTACCACTTTAAGTCATGGCAGAGTTGTCTGTATAAAATTCGGGCTGCTCTCCCCAGAGGGAGTGCATCACCATTAGAGCAGTACCACTGACTATTTTGTTTTTAATCCTTTCTACATGTGCATTTGCTTCCTTATCAGACTGACTTTTCTACAGAATTGTGCCAAAAGCAACTCTCTTGTTGCCATAGTTTTTTGTTGCCTGTGCTAAATGCGTGTTGTGCATAAGAATTCAATGTTATTGCCTCATCAAAAAGACTAACACCCAGACCACCACTCATGGTCTAGTCAATGTGGCAAAAGTTTCGGGCACAAATGGGGAATTGCTCCACCACACACTTTGAACCCAGACTTTTCACTTTCTATGGAGGTGCGTTACCTCTAGACCACAGATCCACTATAGTAGAGTAGTGTGAGGTTTGGTGGGCTAAGCTGTAAGAGGCAGAATATGGAATGAATCCTGGGAGAGATGTCCTGGAATTCTACTGTCAATTGCACCACCTCTCCACAACCTTCATCCTGTCATACCCTCTTCCACCTCCTCAAACTCTTTCTCTTCTTCCCGCTTTTTCTGCAGCAGAATCAGCTAGATTAAGCCAATTGCAAGATCAGAGAGACTGAATCATGAAGCCAGTGTCAAACTTGTGCATCCCTTCAGGTTTGTTTCATCAGGTTTAATGTTAGCAACCAGTTTTTGTGACATGATTGACAGAAATATTCATTGCAGGAGATCAATGGTGGCTGGATGAATGGATGAAGGAGATATAGCTGGCAAGAGATTTTTTTGCATGCCTTGATTAGATCTACAAGGTTCACCAATGGTGAGATTTTGTGAATGCAACTGCTTTTGCTCACAGATGAGGTAACTGTATTCTGACTGCAAGGCTAATATCTAGACACAACACCAGTGTGCAGCAAATAAAAAACCCCATTCCTTCCTACCATGGCTCAATGACCTTCTCTTTCCAAAGATAGGACCAGTTTGAACGTGAGTTCAAGATGTTGTGCATGTGTTCACACACAGGACTTTAGTTAATAGTCTCATCTGAAAGACCTCTAGGGGGTTACAGTCAGTACTGGTGATAGATCCAGGAGAAAAAGCAACCCCAGACCATCAGATCATGAGTGCTATACTCTAACCACAAGGCTATCCTGTCTCCGCCAGGCAAGGGATAGTTTGCTAGCCTAGTCCCGTTTCATGTCATGGGTTGTCTTGTAACAGTGCTTTGTACTGCAGTGCAACACCTGACGGTAACATATCTGCCTAGAAAGCAATAACTTATGGGTTTAATCCCCATCCAAACTTGTCTCTGTCCACTAGACCAACTAGATGGGATACAACTAATTCAGATAAAACAATAAACCAGATTCTCAAGTGCAGTATACCTTTAGCACATTACAAGAACCTACAGAAACATGAGTCAATCCTTGCAAAATTATGTCGAAAAATCCACTTTCATAGGGAAACCAACACACATCTAAACAAGAAAAATATAAAGGGTGTCACTGCTTTGGTGTGGCGTGCTCTTGTTAGTGACAGCAAGTCCAGATTTCACACATAGGCTTTAGTGATAATCAGTGGTCTACTATACAATACAACACAATACAATACAATGCAATACGAAACAATAAAATACAATACAACACAGTACACCACAACAAAATACAATGCAATAATTACAGTACAACACAACACAATATAATACAATACAATACAACACAACACAATAAAACATGATACAAAACAAAACAAAACAATACAACACAAAAGAATATAATGCAATGCAACACAATACAACACACTACAGTATGGCTAGTTGTAATCAATGTATCTTCATAAATATACAGCCAGCCCCCCTTAGGCACGCATGCGCACACACACACACACACACACACACACACACACACACACACACACACACACACACACACACCACACACACACACACACACGCACACACAAACACACACACACGCACACACACACACACACACACACACACACACACACACACACAAACACACACACCTATATCTTCCCCTCCCATAACCCTTCTTCTATCCCTTACCCTTTGAAATGCTCAACCTCTTGTTCAAAGAACCCTATGTATGTAGCAATGCAAAAGAAGAGGAAGAAACAACGGGCAGAACAAGAGTTCAATGATTGCCTTCAGGCCAAAGTGCCCTGCTGCACTGTAAACAGACGATCTGATGGACTGGGAATGGGAGCACTAGGATCACAGCTGACGACAGTGTTCTTACTGTAAGGGGGGAAAATGGAAACACCGTGTTTTGGTGGCAAAGGGAAGTGATAACAAGAGCAGATAATGGAAGACAATTTGCACAGAAAAACAACTGTGAAGAAGAATATGTGGAAAAGAAGAATTGCGAAGAAGCATTGAGGAGGAAGAGGAAGAGGAGGAGGAGGACGAAGAGGAGGAGGAGGAGGAGGAGAAGGAGATGATGATGATGGTGACAAAGAAGAAGAATTTTGATGAAGAAGAATTGCGAAGAAGAAGAATTGCGAAGAAGAATTGTGAAGAAGAAGAAGAAGAAGAATTGTGAAGAATAAGAAGAAGAAATGTGAAGAAGAAGAAGAAGAAGAAGAAGAAGAAGAGGAAGAAGAAGAAGAAGAACAAGAACAAGAAGAAGAACAAGAACAAGAAGAGGAAGAACAAGAACAAGAACAAGAACAAGAAGAACAAGAAGACCCAGAAGAACAAGAACAAGAAGAACAAGAACAAGAAGGAAAAGAACAACAAAAACATCAACAAGAATCACAAAGGATAGGAAGAAACCTAAAGAAAAAAAAGTATTCTGAAAAAAGTAGCAAACAGAAATATTCCAAAGAATAAAAGAACAACAACAACAAGAACACAAAGATGACGGTTAAGAACACAAACACGAATAACAACAAAGCAACAAAAAAAGCAACAAAGAACAAAACAAGAAGAGGAGAAGCAGCAAGAGACAAAAAAGGAAGAGGAGGACAAAGAAAAAAACAACAGAGGAGAAAGAGAAGACTCAGAGAAGAAGCCACTAAACTGAGATCGGCAGATAAAGTGGAGGAATCCAAAAGAACAGAGTAACGAGCAAATCAGAACTAGACGTGGACAAAGAAAGAGGAGGATGGAGAGGCTACAGAACAACCTCCAAGAGACAATAGCCTGAAGTTCGACAAATGGGAGTGAAGACAAAAGCCGTTCATTGTATCTCAGGTCTGCCTCTGTTACAGCAGAGAGATGTATGTACCTGTCTCTCTGCAGGCAGCCTGTCTGGTCACCTGCTTTCTAACACGCGCATGTGCGCGCACACGCTCGCACACACAGAGACATATTCACATGTGCACGCCCATGCACGTGCAAACACACACATGCTCATACACAAGCACACACACATACGCTTTTCGTAAGAGTAGGCCATTGTGTGCCAGCGGGAACAGATGACAATTTACAAAACTGCATACACACGGGGACTGGATGTAAAAAAGCACAAAAGTGCTTATTCTGTTATCCTTGATATAAAAGAATAGAAATTTTTTTAATTTTAAAACACACACACAAACACACGAACGCACGCACACACACACACACACACACACACACACACACACACACACACACACACACACACACACACACACACACACACACACACACACACACACACATACACACACACACACGAAAACACACAACATGCGTGCGCGCACATAAATGCGTAAATTCAAACAAACACAAACACACATACACACACGCGCATGTGCGTGCAAGCAAACGCATACACATACACAGACACAAAACACACACACACGCACACACAATGACATACGATGTATATATATATACATTGAAGAACACAT
>CM054135.1:3454987-3479987 GCA_028751875.1 Rapana venosa
ACCCCTGTTCTGATCCCCAGCCAGCCTCTGGCCACACACATACACACACACACACACACACACACACACATACACACGCACACACACGCACACACACACACACACACACACATACACACGCACACACACGCACACACACACACACACACAGCACACACACACACACACACACACACACACAGCACACACACACACACACAGCACAGACACACACACACACACACAGCACACACACACACACACACACACAGCACAGACACACACACACACACACACACACACACACACACACACAGGGCACAGACCTGTCTGTCTTCTCTGGCACCAGCCAGTCTAACATCCTGCTTTCTCAAACACACCGCTGTCAAAAGAGCATGGATGGGTCTCTGGCTAATTCTCTATTTCCTGTCCACTTCTTTACATTCATAGACCTGACTGGAGAAGGGGAGGACAGGGGAGTGGGGAGATGGTGGTGAAGATGGATAGTCTATTGGTCAGAGCATTTAAGTTGTGGTCTAGTGGGAATTTGAGGTTGTGGCTTTGAATTGGTGCTGATCCATCTGTTTCTGAGAAATTTGTCATAAATTCCTACTGCATGATGAAGAAAAAGAATGGCAAAGAATGACAATTGTGAAGGAGAAGAATTTCAAATAACTACAAAGACGAATGATTGTGAAGAAGAAGAAGAAGTAGAAGAGAAGAAGAAGAAGAAGAAGAAGAAGAAGAAGAGAGAAGAAGAAGAAGAAGAAGAAGAAGAAGAAGAAGAAGAAGGAGGAGGAGGAGGAGGAGAAGGAGGAGGAGGAGGAGGATATGGTAAAAGAAAAGGAAGAAGCAATTTATTTTACAATATTTGCTATCCATTCCTACTGGCATGATGAAGAAAAAGAATCGCAAAGAATACCTATTGTGAAGGAGAAGAATTTCAAATAACTATGAAGATGAATGATTGTGAAGAAGAAGAAGAAAAAGAAGAAGAAGAAGAAAAGAAGAAGAAGAAGAAGAAGAAGAAGAAGAAGAATTGCAAAGAAGAAGAAGGAGGAGGAGGAGAATGTGGAAAAAGAAAAGGAGAATGCAATTTATTTTATAATATTTGCCATCCATTCCCACTGGCATGGTGAAGAAAAAGAATTACAATGAATACAAATTGTGAAGGAGAAGAATTTGAAATAACTATGAAGATGAATGATTGTGAACAAGAAGAAGAGGAAGGAGGAGGAGAAGGAGGACGAGGAGGAGGAGGAGAAGGAGGAGGAGGAGGAGAAAGTAGAGGAGAATGGGGAAAAAGAAAAGGAGAAAGCAAGAAGACATGAGGTAGCTTCTTTTAAGCAGTGAAAGTAGGAGAACATGGACAGGGAAGCAAAAATAGCTGACAAAAATGTATTTTAGAAAATGACGAGTAGGCAAAGAAAGAAAAGGTGGAGCAGGTAAACCCAAGACAACAACAGACTGAAGGTTTACAGTCACACAGAAGACAAACCCGTTCTGATCCCCAGCCAGCCTCTGGCCACACACACACACACACACACACACACACACACACACACACACACACACACACACACACACACAACACACACACACACACACACACACAGCACAGCACAGCACAGCACAGCACAGCACAGACCTGTCTGTCTTCTCTGGCACCAGCCAGTCTAACAGCCGGCTTTCTCAAACACACCGCTGTCAAAAGAGCATGGATGGGTCTCTGGCTAATTCTCTATTTCTTGTCCACTTCTTTCCATTCATAGACCTGACTGGAGAAAGGTGAGGCATGGAGGAAGATGGTGGTGGAGGTGCGATTGTCTATTCATAAGAGTATTGCAGGTGTGATCCAGTGGGGATTTGAGGGCATGGGTCTAAATTTGTGCTGAGCCGGGTGTGTCTGAGAAATTTTTCCCTGGAGCCCAAACTGATTCCAACCCTGTTGCCCTGCAAATCTGTCTGATAGTGCTGTAATTTACGGCCTCATATTTTTGCTTTTGTTTCTGCTTTTGCATTTGTTCCTGGTCTAGAACCCTAAGATACACCAATGGTGATATTTTGTAAATGCAACTATTTTTGAGCACCCTTAAGGTAGCTGCACTCTGATTTCGGAGATGATGGCTAAACATGACAGCAGTGTGTATGCATCTGTTAACAATATTTTATCATTCCTTCCTACTGGCATGAGTGGCCTACACTTTTGAAAGACATAAGTGGTTTTACTGTCTGTGCGACATGTTCTGCATGTGTTCACACATGGGACCTCAGTTTTTGGTCTCATCTGAAGGACTCAAAGGGTAAGTGGAGTTAATATCTATTTTAATTGCAGGGCGGAAATCCCTTGATTTCTATGGTGGTGGCTCCATCCCAGGCCATCTGATCTTAAGCTGCAAGTGCAATGCTCTAACCACTAGGATATCTTCCCCCGAGGTCTCATGTAAAAACGCATGTATTATATCGTGAGCACATGCGAAAACTCTAGCCATCTGTCTCAGAAGAGTAGTCTTATATTGGGATGCTGGAGGCCTGTCAGCATAAATAGCATACCCACAATCTGGAAAGTCTATGCTGTAAATGTTCTCATTTTTATCACTCTCTTTGTTTCTTTTCTTTCTGTCACCTCCTATTTGACTACTTTCTGCCTTCTTGGTCCATTCTCTGGCCTTTTTTTCCAGAGAGACTTAAAAGATAACAATTTTCTCCCATGCGGAAGTCAGATGCTCTGGGCCTTCCTTGTCAGTCACTTAATAGCAGCTCAACAAATTTTTGCTCATAATTATAACAGACAACAACAGTAGTTCCTGTTCAACAAAGAAGAAGGAAGAAGAAGGTTAGTATGCCAGTTACACACAGTGGCATTGTTGACACAAACACACTTAGCATGCAATCAGCAGCTTGGATAGGTGTAGATGGTACCAGGTTTAACTTGCTCAAGATGCAGTGTCTGAACTTTAAGTACAGTGCCCAAATACATCTTTCTGTCTTTCACTGTCTCTCTCTCTCGCACATACAAAACACACACACACACACACACACACACACACACACACACACACACACACACACACACACACACACACACACACACACACACCACACACACAACACACACACACACACAACACATACACACACATATATATTCAAACCCCACGCTTCTCATCCCCACTGTCCTAACATTTGATTCTTGTTCAAAGAATCCTTGGCTGTGTAGCACTTCAAAAGGAAAGGAGGGAGCAAAGGCCAGAGGGGTTGTCCACCTCCTTTTTATTTTTGCCTTGCCCTTTTTTTTTTGGTTTTGCCTCCTTTTCTATTTTTGCCCCCATGGCCCCTTTCTTCTGCTTTTCTCCAAAAATTTAAAAGGAAATTTTTTCCCCGCCAAATTTAAACGGGCTGTTTAAGGGGCAATGCGAAAACCAGTTTTGTTAAAGAAACAATATTTGGGGCTGTCACTTTAACATGGAAGTGGAAAGCAAATTTAAAAAGGGGGAAAAAATAAAAAAAAAACGCCTTGGGTATTTTGGGGGGGGGCTTTTTTCAAAAGAGATAAAAGAAAAAAAAGGGAAGAGGGGGTAAGAAACAAAAGGGGAAATAAAAAGAAAAAAAGAAAAAAGGGGAAAAAAAAAGGGAAAGGAGAAAAGAGAGGGGAAAGGGAAGGGAACAAAAACAACGCAACAAAAGGAAGAAGAGGACAGGAAACGCCAGAATGAGGAAACATTTTACAGTGGACAGTGCACAGAATAGACAAAGGGGCAGAGATACAAGACACAACAACAGAAATAGAGCAGAAACAAGACAGACACAAAGGACAAAACAAAAACACAGAAGAACCAGAGAGCACCAAGTAAGTTAAACATCAAATAAAGAAAGCTCATCTGATAAGTCCTCATAACCCTGTTCTTCTCTGTCCCCAGCCACTGGCCCCTATCTTAAACCCCAAAAGACACCCTTTTAGACCACAAGAAGGGCGTTGTCCATGATAAGTTCTTTTGCCTTCCCAAGTCCAGTTTTTTTTTTGCGTTGTTGCCGCAATGTGGACCTCCCATCGACAAACGATTTCGCTTGGCAACCAGGGGTAAGGTTTGTTATTGACGTGTTATTATCTCACAAGTAACGTTAAAATGAGAAAAAACGAGAAATCGAAACACTTCTAGGGACAGTTATTAAAATGAAACGAAAAAGCAGAAAACAAAAGGAAAAATAACAAGTTTTGCATCAAAGGTGGTAAATACACTTCGATTGTTGTTAAAAAATTGTTCTAAAAGAAAGAGGAACAAAATAAGCTGATATTCAGAAAGGGGAAGAAAAGGCTTCCTGCTTTATATATCGAAATCTAAGTATAAAAACCCGGGCCCACCTGCCTAAAATGCTCCAGCAGAAAGTGGTTCAGGTGCAAACCCGCTTTTCTGGTGGAGCGTCACATTCAAGACAAGCTGGAAGACAGAAAATAGGAGCTGTTTAGAGCATAGAAATATTTGATGGGCATGAGGAGTTAAATGGACCGTGACTTAATTGAGCTATGTCTTCCGGAATCAAATTGAGGTTAAAAATTCTGTTGCCCGTACCTCAAAGAAAGATTACAAACTGAATTTTTTGTTATGAGCATGCATGCATTGCAAACAGGAAATCTATCCTTCATTTTGTGAAGAATTAAAGTATTTTTCTAAAAAAAAAAAAAGCTATCAAAGCCAAGTCAATGTAAATTTATTCCAAAGGGTGTACATTGAATTGGGGACGATAGCTCGTGGTCGAGCACTTTTCCCCAGATGATATTAAGAAGATGAGCGTGGTTACAGCGAAGGTGAGTAAACAGGCTAGTAAGTCCCCAGTACACCAGTGAAGTGGACGCTTTAGGGTGGGAGGTTAAAGAAGCGAGGGGAGAGGAGATGGCGCGCACAAAAAGCTGGCCCAGAGAAGGAAAGCTTGAGCCAACCTTAACAACGGTATAGGGTTTTGGGGACATTTACTTACCCACAGAAAAGAATGGTTTGACTTTATCAGGTCTTTGGGAGGAAGGGAAAAAACACACAAGAGGGAGAGCATTCAGGTTATTTAAATTAAATGAGGGGACCATTTAAAGTGAGCAGTCATACCAGACATTGATGCCATTCAGACAATTGACCCCATTCAGACCCATTTACATGAGCCTTCAGACCATTTAATTGATCCATTTCAGCCATTTTACATTGAGCCATTAGACCATTTACAGATGCATGGCAAGACCATGTTACATTGATACATTCAGACCATTTTACAAGAGGATTTAGACCATTTTACATGTAGAAGGGAACCAATTTACATCGATGCCTGTAGCCCAGGCTATCTTTGAAATTTGGGTACATAAAGGGCCTCACTGAGGTTTCAAAAAACGCTATATTAAAAGCACAAGGCATATAATTTTATTCTCGGGTAACAGTAAGTTAAGGCTTTAGTATGAATAAGATGTCAAAATAGTAATAAGGATGCCCATAACAATTGCAGTCGAAGGGCAAGGTGTCAAGACCTTAGCTTTTCCTTCGGGCAGCAAATCTTCTAAGGCAGGGGCCCATTTTCTAAACTCCTCGTGAATTTTATACTGAAAGTTCTTACGAATCAACCATTTCATAGGTTAATTTCATTCATTACGGTTGGAAATGAAGTTTATTTTAAAAAATGTTAGCCTTTCAAAAACATTTAGATTTCGGACACACTTATTTTCTGAAAAAAATGACGGTTTTGCTAAGTTTTGTGAATGATTTTTATGTGATACATTGAAGGGGATAATAGTGTGTGTTTGTGTTTCCCCCATATGTGCGAAAGGCTTTTGAATAAACCTTGCACGCATTGTGCTTTAGCTCTGTCCCTTAAAAAGTGAAGGTACTATTTGGCAGGTGATCGTGTCTAGAGGTAACGCGCCTTCTAGAAAGCGAAAATCGGTTGAAGTGTCGGGGTTCCAATCCCAGTTTTGGGCCCGAATTTTTCCCCCTCATTAGACCATAAGGCGGTTCCTTCTTTCAGATGAGACTTTGGGAGGTCCTGTGTGTTCCCACAGATATTATTTCCGCACGTAAAGAACCCCAAGGCAACAGAGAGTTGTAAACTGGCCACATTTTAGAAAAAACTACTTTGATGGGGAACAAATTAAATTGCAGACAGACAAAGAAAAAAAAAGGTGGCGCCTTTTATGTGGCGACGCGCTTCACCGGGGAGGGAGCCCGAATTTCACGCAGAGAAGATCTGTCGTGACCTTTAAGTGGTTTAAATTTTTCTTTAAATCAAATATTAATCAGCTGGGTGAACGGTACTGTGATGAACCAGGCGCCGAGGTCACCATTCCATTTTAAACAGCTTCATCGCATAACCTAATTGGGAGAAGCCATTACTACCTCTGACTATCCGGCCCCCCCCTAAATCAAAGAAAAAAATTTGTGCAACCCTGTAATTAAATGGGTTAAACCTTTTTTGAGGCAAGAATTTCTGAGAGATCATCTATCATTCTCAGTTTAATCCATTCTCCAACAGCCCCTTTCCCCATTCACCCACTTATCCCCACACCACTCCACAAGGGCCAATTTATACCTCACACTCCCCATTTCTTCCCACAAATACAGCCAGATAGGAAAGGATATCGGGGACATTTAAAGAAGGGTCAATTTTCTTTCCCATAAAGTTGTTTTTCGGGGTTTAATGCCCGCCCAACCGCTTTTCACGTTCCGAAGGAACATCCTCTGCAGAGATTTGCCTGGAAAGAGGGTGAGGTTGTGGGTGGTCGTGGGGGAATTTAAAAAAAGGTAGTCGGGCGCTAGTTTTGCAGATGGAGACGATAAAAGGCGGTACACAAATATTTCCATAAACCATGCAACCATTCATACATTCCAAAAAACACCACAAAAACATATCTTCCTTCACAAAACAAAAACATCCTCTTAAACCAACCCATTACAGGGTACACCCACACACACAATCTTCTCCTTCTTTCAAACATAACAACACCATAAACAAACACAGCAACGAAAAACCACACACCAACACCCCACCACAACACACCTCACGCAAACACACATACCAAACCTCAACAACACAGAAAATCAAAGAAGAGGCACACATAAGAGACGTTGAGAGAGCAGAAAGCAGAAGAAATCAGCAGAGACACAACGGGGAAGCAAAAAACAACATCCCATTTAAACTAAACCCCACACCCACACCCCACACACACACCCCACACACCCCCTCACACACACAGAAGCGGGCGAGACAGACCCCAAAGAGATAAAAGATTAGACATACTTTAAGACAAACACAAGGGAGAAAGAGACTATTCTGACAGACAGCGAAAAAGAAATGGTCTGCCACGGGGTTTAAAAGCCCAAGCAGACAAAACCAACAAGACACAGACACAGACAACAAAGAAGGGGTTTCACCAAAGGAAAAAAAGCAGTCTTTTTTCTTAGGGTTAAAGGTATTTGCTGAAAACCTTTCAAAAGAAAACATATCTCCAATGCTTTGTACAAGGAGTGTTCCGGGAATACTAACCCCTAAAGGGATAGCCATTGGTTAGACATTCGACTCGCAATCTAAAACCACCCGCGTCGATTCCCGTTCAAGGGATATTTCCCCCTAATTAACATCATCAAACTCCACTCTCCCCAAAAAGTCCCGAAACTTTAAATCGGCCCGTGTGCAACGCAGCAGAACATCTGCGCACAGTTAACCTGCCGCTTCGTAAGAAGACCATTGTCCGTAAAAGAAATTGAGAGAATTACAAACCGCAACACACGGGAAAAGATGAAAAAAAAAAAAAAAAAGGCACTTAGAGCCTTTCCAAACCCGATAAAAAGAAAAAAAAAGAAAAAAATAAAGAAAGAATAAAATAAATAAAAACAACAAAAAAAACGTACAGGAAAAAGATAGAAGTAAAACAGAATATTTTAAGGCGTGAAAAAAGGGCCACACAAAAAAAGAAGGAAGCCACAGGAGAACATTACCCCCTTTGGAAAACCACAAAAAACCTGACCAACAAGTGGAAATTCACAACACGCTAGCTACATTTTTCCTTTGTTTTTTTTCGAATTCAAATTTCGCGGCCCGGCCAAGGCTTGTCATAAGAGCCCACTATTCCCAAAGGCCTTACTCCCTAAAAGTTTTTTTGTTGAACATGGGTTGAATTCCTCGGCCAGGGGACCAAGTTTAACATAAAAACCCTCCACTCCCCCCCTTCGGAGGAAAAAAACCCTTGGGGAAGCGGAGTTTTTGGCTTCTTTGGCCGGGGAAAAGATTCAAAAAAAAACCGCTCACCGGTGGTTGTATTACATAAGTGTTTTTCCCCATTATTGATATCAAAGAATGTTTAATTAAAGGGGAAACAAAAAAAAAAAAAAAACAACAAAAAAATAAATAAAACTGGTTTTTGGGGCGTTGTTTAGTGCACCACAAAAAAATTCAGGTTAGCATTACTGGTGTTAAAAAACCAGCAAACCAAATTGGGCGGTAAATTTCAGCTAAAAATTCAGTTCTTTGCTAACTTCCGACGGAAACCTTTTCATTAATTCAAATTGCAAGGGACCAGGGTTTGTTTGAATGGGGAAGCATTAAAACATGACAAACTTAACCACAAAACCGGATTTTTTGAAAGTAGAAAATCCATACATTTTAAAACAAAAAGGGAAAGAGAAAGAAAATTCTCATCCTGTTTTTATTCAATAACCCAAAATAAGTGGAATCATCTGTCCCCCCTGTAAAATAAGCCAAAAACAACAAAAACGAACTGGGTTTTTTCTGGTTAGGATTTGGAAGTGTTCCTCTTGTTTAAAACCTTATTTATTTATTTTATTTAAAACACTTTAACACAGAATTTCTGCGGTAAATTCGCTGTTCCCCGGGGGGGAGCACTCCAAGACAAACCGCCACCCCTTTTTTTTTTGGTCGCACGCTTTTTACAAAAGCTTTTCTAAAAATTCCAAAGAAACTCTTGGCCGTGGTTTTTTGGTGCTTGAATAATTTTCGAACAACGGGATCGGTATGTCTCTTTCCGGAAGATACCCAAACCACATCTTTGGTCAATGGATAAAAGCCCCAAGCGGGGATTAAACCATTTGTCCTTTCTAGACGGCGCCTTTTCCTTTTTGACAAACCACGACACTTTAAATCCAGCCTCAAGACATTTTTTTTTCAAACCTAACTTTTTCTCTCTTCTTCATCTCAAACCTGCCCCTGCCTTCAACAGCCCAATCCCATTACCCTGCCAAAGCTACAACCTTTGGGGGTGTTTTTGTGTGTGTGTTGTGTGGTGTGTGTGTGTGTGTGTATTTTGTGGCGTGTGTGTGTGTGCGTGTGGTGTGTGCGCGGTGTGTGTGTAGGTGCGCACATTTGAATTTTGTTTAAGCTTTTGATAGTTATTGGCTGCATGACTCTGAAAGAATATGTTGAATGTAAGCACTCTGATTTGTCTTTGCAAGATATAGAGCTATACAATTTCCATTTATTATTATTATTATTATTATTATCATTATTATTATTTACAGATTTCAGCTTCAATACAGAAACCAACCAACTCATATTTTTGTTATTTTAACCCCCAAAACTATCTATAAGTCAACAACACCATGCGGAGGTATTTACAACCTACAACAGTCTTACAGGACTTACAACAGTCCTTCGGATGAGACTATAAACCGAGGCCCCGTGTGCGAACGCACGCAGAACATCTTGCGCACACGCTAAATCCTGTTCCGCTGTTCGTAAGAGTAGGCCATTGTGTGCCGGTGGGAACAGATGACATAATTTACAAAACCGCATGCACACGGGGACTGGATGTAAAAAAAGCACATAAGTGCTTATTCCAGTATCCTCGATATAAAAGAATAAAATTAAAATAAATAAATAAATACAATAAAATAAAAACAACGACGATTTCAAATCAATAAAAAAAATTAAAATAAAACATGAAGTTGTAGATTCACAACAGCTGAACAAAAATGGTTACAGTGATGTTTGTTTGTAAGTCAGAGAACATCACAACTACATTTCCAATCAGTGCAAAAAGAAGTTGTTCCCTTATTCAACTTATACGATCATAAACTAAATAGCGGGAAAAAAAGTTTTCGAACTGTGTAACTATAAGGTCATAAACAAGACAGTAAGAAATGAGTTTTCGAACTGTTGAACTTTAAAAAAAAATCACAAACTCAACATTGAGAAATGAGTTTTCAAACTATTCAACTTATAAGATCACAGAATGAGCATAGAAAAATGAGTTTTCAAACCGTTCAACTTATAATATCACAAACTGAACATTGAGAAATGCGTTTTCAAACTGCTTAACTGAACAAATCACAATCAAACCACAGAGAAATTAGTGTTAAAACTGTTAAATTGAAAAGGTTATAAACTACTAACCATGATTATTGCCAACAAAAAGAAACTTGATCCCTTCAGAAAAAATAATATAGATACTGCACCTGGAATAGCATCACAACTTGACACAACAGCACCACAAAAATTCTGAAGAGAAAAATATCTGCACCGAATAAAAACCTTCACAAAACTTGCACACAAGACAGCAGCAGTGGTACGTAGGGTACGTATGCACTTTGCATCCATTCAAAGTTCTGACCCGTGACCTCTGAACTAACAGAGGTTAAGTTGTGTGGCTTTTGACTAACTCCCCCCACCCCCCCCCATCCCCCCACACCCATCCCACCCACACACACACGCACAACACAAAAGGTACACGCACCGCACGTGCCCCCCACACTTACACCACACAACATAAACACATTACACACACCTCATGCACGCACACACACATACATAACCTACAAAAGCACACCCCACACCATACACCCCCCCCACACCACACCAAAACCCCACACCACACCCCCACACAAAAACACACCCCTCCACGCTCCCGCCTCCCCCCCACCACAACCCCCTCACACAACACACAACACAAACACACACACAAAACGCGCGCGCGCCCCACACGCACCACATACACACCCCTCCACTTCCCCCTCCACCCCCCCCCCTCCCATCCCCTCACAAAACACCACGCACGCACCCCCAACAACACACACACACACACCACAAACAACCCCCACACCCCCCCTCCATCCCCTATACCCCCCACCCCCACACACACACTACCATCCCCACCACCCCCACCATCCTCACCTCTACCCCCCTCCCCCCTCACACACACATACACCACCACCACCACCACCACTACCAATAGGGCCAGCTGCAGGGCAATTAGGCAGACAGGGAAGGATGGAGCATGATTGCACTGGTGCTAATGGACAGGGGAAGAGAAGAGAAGAGAAGAAGAAGAGCAGAAGAGAGAAGAGAAGAGAAGAGAAGAGAAATGTGTGGATGCAGCGATGGGATTCGGTGCCACCACAACAGGTACCAAGTTATCTGGCTCAGTGACGCAGAACATGTGTAATACCGCTAGCACAACTACTGCCATTGAGATGCTCAGGGGCCTGTTCCACAGAGGAGAAAAGAGGAAGAAATGAGAGAGAGAGAGGAGAGGGGGGGGGGGGGGGGGGCAGAGAGAGAGAGAGAGAGAGAGAGAGAGGGGCCAGAGAGAGAGAGAGAGGTCTGAAATGGTTTAATTGCAGATCTTCAATAGACCACAACAACATATAGAAAAAAAATTAGAACATAATTATCTGATGTAGCAGCAGAGAGATGGGGAGAGAGAGAGAAAGAGAGAGAGAGAGAGAGACAGACAGACAGACAGACAGACAGAGACAGACAGAGACAGAAACAGCCACACAGACAGACAAGGACACAGAGGTAGATATATATATATATATATATATATATATATATATATATATATATATATATTTATAATTTTATAAAAAATATATATAAAAAAGTGAGAGAAATAGAGAGAGGAACAGACAGACAGGCAGGCAAACAGACAGACATACAAGGAGGCAGAGAGAAGGAAAGAGACAGAGACAGAGACAAGGAGGCAGAGACAAGGAGGCAGAGCGACATACACAGACAGATTATATTCAAAGCCAAAGATTGGTTGACACACACAGAGAGCGCCTGAAGTGAAGAAGAACACCCAAGCCAAGGGGCATCACCCACACTAGCAGCACCAGAGGCTACACACCACCTTTAATTTGTTTCACCTTTTCCTTCTGTTTTCCTATGTTGCTCATACATTCATATCGCACGTACTAGGGTTTCCACAAAAATAAAAATAAAAACTTCTTTTTTTTGTTGAAAGACGAGCCTCTGACTAAAAACTCACGTGATTTTGCACAAATTTCTGCTAGGTTTGAATTTTTGATATTTTTCAGCAACAGCTGCACCCCTTCAGTCCTTTGTCGTCTGCTAGCTTCCTAACCACAATATGCATGTGCAGGGTCAACACTGTAGGAACACAAGTAATCCTCATTCAATGAACATTACCAACTTTCTCGTGACTACCTGATATTGTTCTATGTCCTCAATCCCCACAAAAAAAACAACCAAGTATACAGTGCATTATTTTCAAACTTTGAAAAAGTGTCTGTGAAAATCAAAAGAAGTTTACTTTTAAAAATTATTTATCCATGAAAAACAAAAGACTATTTTCCGACTAGCACTCTATACAACAGATACCACATGACCGGCAAGCTAAATCAGGAGTGTAGCCAGAAGAGCCAGCACCTCCCTCTAGGGAACAATCATCAAGCTCCTTCCTTCCTCAGGTCGTCAGGGTCCTCCAGGGACGGGACCTCAGGGACCCAACCCCAGAGGACCTCAGCCCTCATCCGAGCTGCCTGGCCCCCTCCTAGATCTGGCACTCAGGGTCTGACACTAACTCAGCTAAAATTGTCCTCTCTGGGGGCCCCGTCTCCTTCAAAGGTCTCCGAGTGTCAGAATCTGTTCAATTAGTCCGCCTGAATGATGCCCTGTGAGACCTGGCAAGGTAGAGTAAAGTATGGCAGAGCATGGCATGGTATGGCATGGCATGGCATGATATGACATGGCATGGCAAGGCAAGGCGAGGCGAGGCGAGGCGAGGCGAGGTGAGGCAAGACAAGGCAAGGTGATGCAAGGCGAGGCAAGGCAAGGCGAGGTAAGGCGAGTCGAATCGAGGCGAGTTGAGGCGAGGTGAGGCAAGGCACAGCAAGGCAAGGCAAGGCAAGGCAAGACAAGGCAAGGCAAAGCGAGGTGATGCAAGGCAAGGCGAGGTAAATCAAGGCGAGGCGAGGCGAGGCAAGGCGAGACAAGGCAAGGCGAGGCGAGGCGAGGTGAGGCAAGGTAAGGCAAGGCAAGGCAAGACAAGGCAAGGAAAGGCAAGGCAAGGCAAGGCATGGCAAGACAAGGAAAGGCAAGGCATGGCAAGACAAGGAAAGGCAAGACAAGGAAAGGCAAGGCAAGGCAAGGCAAGGCAAGGCAAGGCGAGGCAAGGCCAGACAAGACAAGACAAGACAAGGCAAGACAAGACAAGACAAGACAAGGCAAGGCAAGACAAGGGCAAGGCAAGGCAAGACAAGGCGAGGCGGGGCGATGCAAGGCGCAAGGAAAGGGAACAAGGCAAGGCAAAGGCCAGAAACAAAAAGAAAAAAAAAGGCCAAAGGGCAAGGCAAAAAGAATTTGGGAGTTAACATTAAAAGGAAACTAAAACAATTCTTTGTTATGTACATTTATAAAACCCCCCGAATTTCCCAAATTATTTGTTGTTGGAAGGGAGGCTTATACAGTTTATTCATGTGTTGGTTGGGGTTAAATTTTTTGTTGGAAAAAAATACCTTTTTAAAAATTTCAAATTTTTTTGCCATTAAAACAGCGGCGGGTCCTTCCTTGGGCCCGGGTGGCACCCCCTGTCGGATCGGTAGAGAGTAAAAAACCCCCCCTCCCCCCCATCCCTCCCCTACTCTACACAGCTAGTGATAACAGGTACGATCGAGTGTAAAGTTGATTTTTTTTTTCGTCAACAACTAAGACCATGAGAAGTAGTCTGGGTGCTAGTCTTTAGTAAAACATTAGATGAAAAATTGAAATCGGACGTGGAGCGTATGTAAAATAACCCACGGCAATAAGAAAACTACCACATGATATATATTATTATAAAAAAATAGGATTAATATGTTTCCATTAATTTTATATGTATTTCACTATCTATCAATCCCAAAAAGAAAAAAGAAAAAAAGAAGATAGAATATTGAAAGATGATAATGAAGAAGGAGAATAGGGGAAAATTAGATAAATTATAATTTTTCTTTTTTTTTTTTTTTTATGGAACAGGGGAAATAAACTTGTCTGCAAATTTAAAAATTTGCCTGCCAAGGTGAAAATCGGGCCCCAATCCCTTGGAGAAAAAAAGAAAAAAGGAGAAAGGAGGAGAAAGATGGAAAGAAAAGGAGAAAAAGAAAAAAGGGGAAAAAAGAAGAAAAAAATAAATTCAAAAAGAAATAGGGCGATAGAAAAACCCTTCTTAGCCCAAATTTAGAAAATTTTTTTCCAAAAAGGAGTGAAAAGGGGGTTGGGGGTTATTAAAAAACTGGGGCAAGAATCCCCCGGCAAACTCCACGGGAGAACATTATGATTAAAACACTGCTCAGTCGTACGTTACACCATGCTGTCCCGTAACTTTCAGCATTTCAGAGACACCAGCGATGCTGAACGGGACAGAACCCTCTTTGCCTGGCCGTTGTCAAGATGTGAATGTTCGTCCAACCTTGGACTGTATATATCGTACATTTGAGACCCCCGCTCTTTTGATCCTTTCCTACACACACGCGCACACGCCCCCACGCAGGCCCCCCAACCCCAACCCACTCAAACACCCGGGGACACACCCCCCCCACACACACTCCCCACAACACCACCCCCAACAAACACACATACATACAAAAACATACATACAACAACATACATACCAACTACAACACACATACAACAACATACATTACAACAACACTACATACCAAAACAACAACAACACACACTTAAAAACCAAAGGATAGAATCCCACCCCCAAACCCAAAAGAGCACAAAAACACACGCCGAAAAAAAAAAAAAAAAAAAAGGGGGGCAGGGTTTTGGGTGAGTGGGAAATGGGGTGGTAGGGGGGTGGGGGGGGGGGGGGGGGTAAGCGGAAGGGGGTGGGGGTGGAGTGGGGGTGGGTGAGGTCAAGGTCGGGTTCCCAGAGTGTAAAACTATTATGCATCCAATCGTCACTCGTCGTCGCCGTCTCATCATTTTCATCATCATCATTAAAACGTCTCTCTCGTCGTTGTCATCATCATCATTATCGTTGTCGTCTCGCCCCCTCATCTCTTTATCGTCGTCGTCGTCGTCGTCGTCTCATCAATCATCAATCAGCATCGTCGTCGTCGTCCGTCTGCCCTCATCATATCATCATTTTCCCTCTCTCTCTCTCTTATTTTCATCATCACATCACATCACACCACACACCCCCACCACCACCACCACCACCACCACCCCACCAAACCCCCACACCCACCCTCTTCATGTATTCATTCTCAGATAACTTAATGTTGCTCTGGCATTAATGTATAAAAGGACGAATGTGATAAAGTAACTTGTTAAAAGAAAAAAAAAAAATATCCCAGTCGTTTCAGTGAAAAAAATTTAAAAAAAAGTCAATCAAATTCAGCAAAAGCCAGTTTATGAAAAAAAAAGAATCCCCCTAAAGAGAGAAAGAGAAGAGAAAGAAAAGAGAGAGAGAGAGAGAGAGAGAGAGAGGAGAGAGAGTGAGGAGAGAAGACAAAGACTGAAAAAGACAAACAGGGAAAAAAAAGCAGGCTTTTTCACAAACCCCCGAGGGAAACAAAAAACAACAAACAGAAAAGAAAGATGAGAAAGGAAAGAGAAGGAAAGAGAGACAAAACAGGAAAACCGAAAAAACAGAAAAGAACCCGGGGGTAAAAAGGGGAAAAGGAACCGTCGGGTCTTGGGGGTTTGACGGGGTTTTAGGAAGAGCCAGCCATTCATCATCCAATGCTGGACAGCACCCGTTAGCCTTTGTTGGCAGCCACGAAAGAGTTACGAAGATGAGACTGATCTCTAGTTGTTTTTCTTGGTGTTTCATCCTGTTGCTCCTTCTGTCTGTCTGTCTGTCTGTCTATCTGTCTGTCCGTCCGTGCCTGTCTGCTGTGTCTGTTTGTCTGTGTGCCTGTGTCTGTGTGCCTGTGTCTCTATCTCCTTGTTTCTGTCTAGGTCTGTCTCTCTGTCTCTCTCCCCCTCTATCTATGTCTGAATATCTGCCTCTCTTCTCTCTCTTTCTCTCTCTATCTCACACACACAACACACACACAAACAAAACACAACACATAGCGCCGCGTGCGCGCACAACACACACACCCCTAAAACCCCACACGCACACATACAAACCCCCCCACAGACACACAAACACACACACAAACACACACAGTACAGAGTGCACGGTATAATTCACCTGGGGATTGAGACAGACAGACAGACAATAGAAACAGAGACAGAGACACAGAGAGACAGAGACAGACATCCAGGAATCTGGTTGTAAACATCTCACACAATGCCAAACCTAGAATGAGCAAGAGAAGATGAGATAACTCTCGCCCACTGACGACAGTGATCTGGAGAGTATCTTCCCCTGTTTTTGTCTTCATCCACCCCCCCCCCCCCCCCCCCCCCCCCCGAAGGGAAAGGGGGAGATAACACATATAATTCCCTAAGACGCCAAAAACCAAGGGAAAACAATCTTTTTTTCTTCAAAATGCTTGTTATGTATGCAAGCAACGGAAATATCTTTCCCTTGTTTCCCCCTTCTTTTCCTTTCTTTTAGCTACCTTCACGGCAACACCCCCTAGGGGATAAATATTTTTCATAATGAAAACTTTGCTTGTTATCAATAAATTCAATTACCAATGTTGTTTTTGTGTATGGTGTTGGTTTGTTGGGGGGGTGTGGGGGGGTTGTGGGGTGTTGGGTTTTTGGTGGTGGTTGGTGACTGAGTTGGTGTTGGTGAAGGTGGTGGTGTTTGCCCATCACCAGTGATCATGGATCTGCACCAGAGCCACAACCCCCCCTTGTAGCAGGCAGTAAGGGCAGTGCCAGCCTGGTGTGGGTGTGCAGTAGGCATCCGTCAGTCTTGGAATTCTATGCAGCTGCGCTCTCGGTATTCATTCTGGTACAGCGTGGGCTGCGGTTCTGGCCAGTCCCACACGGGAATGACAGACAGTCCCTATGGCAGAAAGGGGACCGATGAAGTCTGACAACTGGTCTGTCAGTCTGCCTACTGGGCTGCAGCCTTTCTTCTCGTTCTCCTTTGCCTCGTGCTGCTGAGCAAGTGTCTCTTCGAATTTGGAGAGAGACCTTTCTGCGCAGTCTGTCTCCAGGCTGACCGCTCAAGGGCTGTTGCTTCCCAGTTTGTTCTGTGGGTGTGCAGGATGATGTAATCATGATAATCCTGACAGAGGGGCGGAGTTTCAAGACAAGTGTTCTGGTGGCTACAGCAGCTTGTTCACTGACTCCTTCCTCTTCTATCTTCTCTAGCTCTGATTACTGGTGCTATCATAATTGTTATTGTT
The DNA here is from genome assembly GCA_028751875.1 of Rapana venosa. Taxonomy (NCBI): domain Eukaryota; kingdom Metazoa; phylum Mollusca; class Gastropoda; order Neogastropoda; family Muricidae; genus Rapana; species Rapana venosa. The sequence goes on from CM054135.1 coordinate 3,472,498, forward strand.
ATTATTTTGGTTTAATAGAATGGGAGGTTGTGGTTTTTTTGTTTTGGGGTGGGGGGGGAAGGGGGTTTGCATTATGTGGAGGGTTTGGGGAGGGGGGTTGTTTTGTAAAGAAAAAAAAATAATTTTTGAAAATTTTCTCTTCTGTAAGGCCATGTCCCTTGTAAAAATTGTCTGACACACAAATTTATAGGTCACCCATGCTCTGTTTGGTTTTTGTCACTAAATGTTTTGTCTGTCTGTCTGTCTCTGTTCCCCTGTATCTGTCTCTCTTCTGCTCCCCTCCCTCAGCAGGAAAACACACACACCAAACAAACCCAACCCACCACCTTTAATCCAGTTCGGGGGAAACATATGCCACCCTTCCCCCAAGTCAGGATGAACAACACCATCGCCACTGCGAAAATCAAACTTTTGACAAAAACCATTTGGTTGGAAATTGCCCCCATGTTGATGGAACAGGCAAATTTTAAAACTCATCCCGGGGCCTAAAATGCAATGGGTGTTTCCTTCCCCTTGAAAATTAATCAAATGGGGATGAAAGGGGGGGAAAAACAAAATCCCCTCAACTTGAAAAAAGGTAACAATTCATCTCCCTTCCTTTTTTTTTCAGTTTTGTTTCACCCCCCCCTCCCTTTCTTTTTTTTAAAAAAAAGATTTCCCCAACAAAAAGGGAAAACATTAATTTTTTTTAGTTTCAACTTCACACCCCTTTTTTAAAAATGTTTCACATACAATTTTCAACAAAGAATTTTATTCCTAGCAAATATCAAATCAATCACCCCAAATGGACATGGAAGAGGATACAAGAGCGGCTGATTTGCATGTTGTCAACAAAGAAAATCCAGGATATTTCAGCAAATAAAGACTGTGACATTCAGAGTGGGTGTACATTTACATTTTGCATTATGCATGTCGGTAAAAAGATTTTTTGTGTCAACTGAATGATAAGTATGTAAGAACAGAATGAGAGAGATAGACAGACAGACAGACAGACAGACACATAGATCCAAAATCCGGTTGTAAACATCTTACACAATACCAAATCTCCATTGAGCAGGGAAGATGAGATAAATCTCGCCCACTGACAACAGTGATCTGGAGAGTATCTTCCCCTGTTTTTGTCATCATCAACCCGAAGAGAAAGGGGGAGGTAACATAGATAATTCCAAAGGAGCCAAAACCAAGGGAAAACAATCTATCTCTAAATGTTTGTTTTGTATGCAAGCAACAGAAATATCTTTCCTTTTTTTTCCTCTTGTCATTTCTTTTAGCTACCTTCACGACACTACTCCCAGGGGATAAATATTTACAAGTATAATGAAAAGCTTCGCACTGTTATCAATGAACTGAATTACTAATGTTGTCGATGGTGTTGGTGGTGTTGGTGGTGGTGTCTGCCTGCCAATAGTGACCAAGGATCTACACCAGAGCCACAACCCTGTGGCAGTAGGAGCAGTGTGTGTGTGTGTGTATTTTTATTATTTTTTTTGTTTCTCGGCTAAAGCCCGGAGGTTCGCCATTGATGAACTTTTGGGGTATACAACTATTCCTTCCTTTCCACCTCCCACAAACCATCATTTAGGCAGCTGCACTTAAACTTCAGGAATGGTGTCTGATTACAACACCTGTGCGTATACGTTATTTTATAATGTTTTTTCTGTTCCTATCAATACACAATGGCCTACTCTTCTGAAAGGCGGAACAGGTTTCTAACATGCGTGTAAGATGTTCTGCGTGTATTCGCACTCGGAGCCTCGGTTTGTAGTCTCGTCTTAAGGAATTTGATTGACATTCACTTCCAATTTCGCGTCAAATTGGGAAGTTAAGTGCAAGGCTGGGAATTGAACAAAAACTGCACAGTTTACATGTTAGGCAGGTGAACGTCTTAACCGTCCTGCCACCATCCTTCTTTAGGGCAGTGTTTAATGTGAGTGTATAGAATGATGCGATCATTGTAACCCCTGCAAGAGGAGTTGTGTTTGAAGACAGTGTCTGTGGGTACAGAAGCTGGTTGGCTCTCCTTGCATCTGGGCTCTTTCTGCCCCAATTGTAGTTTTTGGGTTTTTGTTTTGTGTTTTTTCTTTCTTTTACTCCTACACTCAAACGTGGTTTTAAATTTTTTCTAAAATAACTTCATGGCAAAGCGTCCCCTTCTGTTAAAGCTCATATTTGGTCTTTCTCTTTGCTGCCAATTTTTAAACATCAGGAATAAGTGGGAACCAGGGCCCTTTTGTAAATTTTTAGCTCCCAATACAGAAAACCTTTATGAAACCCTTTCCGTTCGGCTTTTTGCAGACAGCTGAAGCTTTTTATTCTAGTGTTTAAGATCATAATAACATGACATCGATTTGAATTACCAGTATTCGTATTTCGCATCAAAATAAACCACAAATATTCAACTGAATGAAAGTTGAAAACCCCCCCCCCCCCAAAAAAAAAAAAAAAAAAAAATTTCCAAATTAACAACTATTTTCCAAATGGCACTAAAGGACCTTTGAGAAACCCGCTTCTTCATGGTAAAAATTAAAACATCTCATGGATGCCTTTCATGACACTCATCCTGTCCCGTCGATCCACAGAGAATTTTCCTCCCGGATAAACAAGTGCAGACTCCACTTCCCCTAAAGCCCCTTAAGAGACTTAAACCCGGAGTCCTTCAAATGCACGCCACTTCCCCTAAAACCCTTGTTTAAATAACCATTGGCTGGTCGAATGATGCAAATTCAAAACTCTCACGGGAAAGTAAAAATTTCCGCTTCTTCCATACCTTGAAATAAAAAAAAATTTAAAAAACTTTAAAAGCTGGATGAAACACCAGTTACCTTCCCCCATTTTTCAAATAACAGCACCCAATAACAAAAAAAAAAGTTCTGAACCTTTCAAAGGCCAAAAATCCATTTTGGTTAATCAAAAATATTAAGTGTAACCAACGCTCTTGCCTGTTGGGATTCTAAACATCCCCCTCCACCAAATTAAATTTATGCCATGAAACCTTTAACATGTAATGCGCCAATCTTATGCAGGCGTTCATAAACATCCCCGCCACTACACACTGGGAGCTTCCCTTCTTTCTAATAAAGGGAGGGGGAAATAAAACCAGAATTTCCCTAAGGTGAAAGGGATCAAATCAATCCCTTTGGGACCTACAACAAAACCCATCCCTTTTCCTTCTTTTCAATGCAAAGGGTAATTTTTGATAAAACAAAATTCACCAGCTTTTTCAATAAGGGAACTCAGAACATTTTCTCTTCTTTTTTCTTCATTTTTTTTTTCAATGCCTCACAAGGTTAAAAAAAAATAAAGTTAAGCTTTCATGTATCAATACTTTAAAAACCAATTTTTTTTTCCTGGGTTATTTTTTAGGTAATTTCAAACATCAAATAGAACGGACTTAAGAAAAAACCGCAAGATGTACCCGAAGTGTGGGTTTTATACGGCCATTAAATTATGCAGGGGGGTTTTAAAGACAATGTTGGGTGCTAAAGTGCTTTTTCAGTCCTTTCCCCTTCCCTTTCCCCTTTTAACCGATCCATCTTCCTTGCTTGAGATAGTTATTGATGTGGGGTGTTTTGGGTTTTTTATGTTGGGTATAAATTTTTGTAAAAATTTTGAGTATTAAAATAAAAAAAAGCTGTGAAAGGTTGTAGACCTTTTGCCCACCTTAAGGCACCCGTTTGGTTTCTGTGTCCTTTCGTTTTCTTGTCTTAAAAGTTGGTTATGAAAACCAATTTAAATTTCCTAAAAATTTAAATTTATTGCCCCCCAAAAGTAATAAATATTCCTGTGTCTGATAAGCACAAAACTGCTTGCCCACAACTGGAAAGGTCTTCCCTTTTCTTAATCAATGGGGGAAAAAACACAAGTATTAAAGCTATTTTAGGGGAAACAACCTCTTAATTCTAGTTTTTATTTGCAACAAATATCTTTTTCCTTTTTTGCTTTTCTTTCCCTCTCGCCTCTCTCCCCCTTTTTGTAAGCACCCCAAGGGCTAAAAGAAAAAAGCTAAAATTAAGCCCTTTGTCAATAAGTTTTAATATGTCCATGTTTAACCAAAAGATTCAGTAAATCATCATTCACGAGTGAATGAGTGCTTTGTTTGTTAATCAAAATGGAGTGGGGGATGGGGGGAAATAAATAAAACCCCAGGATATTCAAGATGCTGTTTCATTCATTTTGCTCATACATATATCCTATCAACTTCATGTCAACTGGGTGCCAAAATTTAAATCTTGGGGTTAGAGAAAAGGGGAAAAGGGGAAAAAGAAGAGAGAGAGGAGAGGGAAAGAGGGGAGAGAAAAAGGTGAAAAAAAAAAGAAAGGATAAATGGCTTCTGGATTATTGTTGATCAAAAATGGTTGGTTTCTAAACATATTGGGAAAAATCACAAAAAAGGATGTTTGTTTCTCTCTCTCCTACTTCATATCATTTCTCTTTATCTCTTCTCTCTCCTTCTTCTTTCTCTCTCTCCTGCTCTCCCTTCTCCAGGTTTGGGAAGGAAAGCAGCGAGGAGAAGGGAAAATGGCGCCGCCCAAAGCGTGGAGAAGCTAAGGTTTCACATTCCCCTCCCCAAACGCCCAAAGGATGGGGCATTTTATCACAAAGTGCATAATTGAAGATATGTTGGTTTTGGGTTTGTTTTTTCTTTTAGGGGGTGGGTTTGTTTTTGGGGGAAGGGGGGATCTCCCTAATTTCTTTTTTTGTATTATTCTCTTTTCTTTTCCTTCTATTTTTCTCAGGAAACACTGATTGGTGTACCCCCGACCAGTTTCTTGTTCACTTTAACAATGACACAGTTAATGGGATGCTATACCATATTTAGTACAAGTAGCTTTGGATATGTTCTTTGTCTAATTTGAGCTTTTGTACCATGTTTTATGGGGAAGGATTGTAGAATATCAGACACCACTGCCTGGGAAAAATATCTTGCTGACCTGGAATTTGATTTTTGTTCTAAAATATTAGCAATGCTACTGGAAAGTATAATAAGACCTGGAAAAGATTGTCATTTACATAAAGTATCCCTATGTCCCAAAAAGTTTGGGCACTGTGACTAAATATAGTCACACTTAGTGGAAAATATCAGGAACCATTTGACTGGAAAAGGTCCAAATTTTGCCGGGAAAGTATGAGTTAATTGACTGAAATATAGTCAATTGACCCGGAAGGATTCATTCATTTGACCTGGAAAGTATTTAGTCATTCTGACTGGAAGTATCAGTTTTTTGAGGAAAGATGTCAAATTTACCTGGGAAAATATCAGTACCATCATGGAAAGTATTCAGTCCTTTGACCTGGGAAAGTATATTCATCTTGCCGGAAAGTATACGTCACCCTTATAATTTCATCCTTCCCGGAATAATATCTCACCTCTGCCTTTCTCCTTCCTTTCGTCACCTTTGACCTGGGGAAAGTATACAGTCACCATTGACTGGGTTAGATGGGCATGTCACATTTGGACCTGGAAAGTATCAGGTCACCACGACCTGAAAGTTTCAGTCCGTTTGACCTGGAAAGTAACGTACGTTGACTGGAAAATATCCAGTCACTTTGACCTGAAAAGTATACAGTCCCATTGACCTGGAAGTATTCGTTACCATTTGACTGGAAAGTATATCGTCACCATATGACCTGGGAAAGTTTATCAGCACGTTGACCGGAAAGATACCCTCACCATTGACCTGAAGTATATCAGTTACATTTGCTTTGGGAAATTTTATCAGTCCTTTTGCCTGGAAAGTATATCAGTAAAGTTTGACTGGAAGTATTCAGTCACCTCTGACCTGGAAAGTGGTATACAGTCACCATGAACTGAAAGTATATCAGTCCATCTGACTGGAAAGTATAAAATAATACGTCAACCGGTGACCTTGGAAAGTATCCCTCCCGTTTTGACCGAAAGTAACCGGGCACTGTAAACCGGCAATGAGTGGTCTACCCCAAAGGTACGGAGCACCCTTTTAATGGACGTTCTCTTTGTCGAAAGGCAGGTGATAAACAGTCCCTCGAATAAATATACCCCACCTTTGTCACCGAGAAAGAACACAATCACTTTTTTCTCTTGTCTGTCTTGTTCCATCCTCGTTCTCTCCCTAATTCTGTATCTGTCCTGTCTTCTGTTCAATCTCCTCTTTTGCTGTTTTCTACATTTTTCTCTTCGAATCTCCTCTCATCCCAGTCTCTCTCCCATTCTCCCCTCCTCCCACTCTGTATTCCCTGCGTGGTCTCTCTCGTCTTCTGTTCTGTTTGTCTTGTCGTTTCTCATTTTTTCTTCTCTCTCTCTCTCTCTTCCTTCCTCTCGTTCCCCTCTTTTACTCCTACTCTTTGTCGGTTTATCTCTCTCTCTCTGTTTTCTGGGTCTCTCTGTCTTTTTTCTCTCCCCCCCTTTTGTCTGTTGTTTTCTGTTTCTTTCTTTTCTCTCTTCCTCTTATGTTGCTTCTGTTTTCCTTCTGTCTTCTGTCTCTCTCTCTCTCTGTCGCTTTCTGTTCCCTCTCTGTCTTTCTCTCTCTGTCTCTCTGTCTGTTCTGTCTGTCTGTTTCTCTGTCTCTCTGTCCCTGTCTCTCTCTCTCTCTCTCTCCCTCTCTCTCGCTCTCTCTCTCTCTCACTATGACCTTATAGAACTTGGCTGGTTGTTGTTGGGTTTTTTTCTTCTTTCTCTTTCTTTCTTTCTTTTCTTTCTTGTTTTTATTGTGTAAGAGTATGGGTATTGAGTTTTTTTATAATTTATTTAATTATTAGTATTTTTTTATTTATTTCATTTTTTTTTTTTTTTTATCATAACATATTTTTTGTGTGAGTAATCAAAATAAGTGTCCAAGGTGATCGTATTGAGTTTTTCTTTTAAACTTAATTTAAATTTTATTATTATTATTTTTTAATTTTTTTTTATAACATATTTTTTGTATGAGTAATCAAAATAAGTGTCCAAGGTGATCGTGTACTGTTTTGAGAATTATATATTTAGTACCATCTTTGAAACACACACACACCCACACACACCACACACACACACACACACACACACACACACACACACACACACTCTCTCTCTCTCTCTCTCTCTCTCTCTCTCTCTCTCTCTCTCTCTGTATTATGGCCTAAGACCGATATGCAATTAATTCATTCTCTCTCTCTCTCTCTCTCTCTCTCTCTCTCTCTCTCTCTCTCTCTCTCTCTCTCTCTCTCTCTCCTTCTATTGTTATTGTGTATTCTAATAAAGGGCATATTCATACTTTCGATTTTCAATATTATTTTGGACTTGTTGACTGTACTTGAGCTCCAGTGAATCTCCTATTTTAATATCTTATTACCACGTGTAACAACTATGTGTACTATTCTACAATATGAAGGTGTTCAATTTTATGATCTATAACTTTGGCTTACTCTCTCTCTCTCTCTCTCTCTCTCTCTCTCTCTCTCTCTCTCTCTCTCTCTCTCTCTCTCTCTCTCTCTCTCTCTCTCACTCTGTGTTGTTATTGCTGTAGTTGTTACTT
>CM054135.1:3484987-3486739 GCA_028751875.1 Rapana venosa
ATTTGTAAATGATGAAAATACTTATGATGGATGTGGGATCGAACATCAGAAACCATAATGTTCAGATTCTCATTCTTTTTTGCATTAGTTACCTCTATGTCGAAGTATGCTCTATTCATCTCCCACGATGGATAAGGTAATATTGCCTCTCGTTTGTCCATTTTGTGTTGATTGACATTAGAATTTTCCACTAAATCAGACACATATGTGTTAATGGGCATTAAGGAAGATATATTTTTTGCTCTTTTAGGAAACTGTAGTTCAGATTTTACTTCTACTTCCTCGGAAATAAATTATCAGTTTTTCTGTTTCTAAGAAATATTTGGCACATGCCAGTTGACGGTAATCATCCAAAGGCAATGTACCAACTTCATTGTACGTTCCCAAAGCTGATGCATGATACGGAACTCCAAGTGCAAGCCTGTAAGCTTTGCAGTCTACACTTTGTAGCTTTTTAAGTAAAAGATTTTGGAGCGCTGAAAAAGATTTCTTGTCCTATGATAATTTCGAACGAACAAGAGATGTAGCTAAACATTTTAAATTGAATAGTCTTGTCCCCAGAACTGTTTACTAATTATCTTCAGTAAGTTATATGCACTTTCTTGCCTTTGTTATAAGTTGCTCAATATGTGTATTCCAAGTTAGTTTTTTGAAGTTAGAATAACACCTAAGAACTTTATTGTATTTTTGTATTCAATTATTTCAGTCCCAATCTTAAATCTTGGTAGTTCCTCCGGATTACTGCCATTATTAAAAAGCACAACATGAGTTTTTTCTGTGGACAAAGTAAATCCATTTTCAAGCATATATTTGTCGATGTTATCAAGCTGGCTTTGATATACCCTTTTTATGTAATTTAACGCTCTTTTTGGTGTATTACGTTTCATAGTAACATTCATCCACATGCATATATCATCCGCATATTGTACTAAGATAATATCCTTTGATAAATTCATTGGGAGATCATGCAGCAAGATATTAAATAGGATAGGAGCTATCACAGAACCTTGGGATAGTCCCATATGAAGCGATCTAACACTTGAATATGATTTAGCCACTCTTACTTGAATTTTTCTGTCTGCTAAAAACTTTTGATATAAAAATACAAGTGCCCAGAAACACCCATATTCTTTAGTTTACCTAATAATTTAGCATGCCAAACTGGTCATATGCCTTTCTAATATCAAAAAATGTTGCAAGAACATTCTTTTCTTCTTGCAAACTGCATTTTTACTTGTGTTGATAGTTTAACCAAATTATCTATGGCAGATTTATTTTTTTGAAAACCTGCTTGATTGACAGGGATTATTTTATTTTATGGCAGAAATACATCAGCCTTTTTAGAATAATTCTTTCCATTAGCTTGCCAGTGTGAGAGGTCAAAGCAATTGGTCTGTAGCTGGTTTTGTCAGATTTAGGCTTTCCCTGTTTATGAACTGGAATGACAATGGACTCTTTACTGGCATACCTCCCTCGATCCAACATTTATTGAAGAGTTTGTGGAGTAGATAAATGAAATTTGTTGGTAAATGTTCAACATGTCATTAGAAATTGCATCTGACCCGACAGACTTTTTCTTGTTAGAAAGAGATAGTAACGTCATCTCTTACTTCGTCAAGTGATATTGGAGCATTAATGCACGAACCGTTGTCAGAGACTGGGTCAGTACGTTCTGTTTTTCTTTCTTCATTGTTCTGTAGTTCCTGCCGTTTAAGTGACAATCCTTCAAGACGCATTGATTCAGAAAAAGGA
>CM054135.1:3487239-3513813 GCA_028751875.1 Rapana venosa
AACATCAAGAGGGACTGGCCTTCAGGGGAACGATTTGCTAGGGAAAGTAAGGACTGTGCGAGTGAGGAAGCTGGTTGCAAAATTTTCAGGGGTGCCACCACATCTAGGGGATGGGTGAAGGTGAAGGCAGGGGAAATCAGATTTTTATGAATAAATTGGCAGGATAAATCGAGAAAACCCTCCACCATACAGATGCTTTTAAACCCATGGCAACAAAGAAGTTGCGCAAATAAAAAAACCTAGAAATAGAGATTTTCACTGCCAAATTTTTTGCAACATATTAATAAAAAAATTTAAAAAAAATAATAATAAAATAATAAAATAATAATAATAATGGAACTTATATAGGGTTTTAAAACTTCAAAGACAAATAAAAAAAAGCGCATATTCTGAATATTGTTTGGAACAAAATTTTGGACAAAATTTTTAGAACTCACATACAACTTAAATACAACACTTCTCTCTTTGTTTTAAAGCCCTTATCCATCACTCACCCCTTTCCCCCTCTTTTGAGCCCTTTTTAAAGTGAACAACGTAAAATCGAAGACACACGCTTTCACTGATAAGCATCAAAACTGACGATTTTTGGGCAAAACAAGGCCACACCACGCACGCACACACAAAACACACACACACACCACACACAAACACACACTTACTTACACAACACACCACACACACAAAACCCCACCACGTACACACACACACACACACACACACTCACACAGGGGGACGGGGATAGCCTAGTGGTTAGAACATTGCGCTCGCAATCTGACGACCCGCGTTTGATTTCCGTTCAAGGGGGATATTTTCCTCTGGAGTTAACATCAGTGCGGACTCCACTCTCCCCAAAAGTCCTTCCGATGAGACTATAAACCGGGGTCCCGTGTGCGAACGCAAGCAGAACATCTTGCGCACATGTTAAATCCTGTTCCGCTTTTCGTAAGAGTAGGCCATTGTGTGCCGGTGGGAACAGATGACAGAATTTACAAAACCGCATACACACGGAGACTGGATGTAAAAAAGCACATAAGTGCTTATTCCATGATCCTCATATAAAAGAATAGAATAAAAATAAAAATAAAATAAACACACACAGACACACACAGCCACACACACACATACCCCACACACACTCACACACAGACACGCTTACACACACACAACACAACACACCACACGCACAACACACACACACACACGCATAATACACACAACACACACACACACACAACACACACACCACACGAAACAACACACACACAACACACACAACACACACACACACACGAACAACACACACAACACACACACACAACACACACAACACACCACAGGCACAGAAACACACACACAGACACACACACAGAACACACACACACACACAACACACACAAAAACACACAACACACACACACAACATACAAAACCCACACACACACCCCCACCCCAAACACACAAACACACAACACACACACACACACACGACACACACACCTACACACCTACACACACTTACACACAAACACGCACACACAGACACAAACACACACACACACACACACAAAAACACACACACACACAAAACACACACACACACACACACTACTTGAGCTTTGCCTGGAAAGAGCACCACAAATTTCAAGGGCAGATAAACAAACAAAACAAAACAAAACCACACTATCCAGTATTATCCTTACAGACTAATCCATACAAGCATAGAAAACAACAAACTATCATGACGGAAATTGTCTTGAGAAATTCTCTTTTGTTCCACGAATTAAAAGTATAGTGTAGAGGAGGATATTATGAAGGAGGGAAAGAGAAGAGAGGAGATGGGTAGAATTGATCAGAAGGGGACAATCCTGTAGAAGAAATCAATGCAGCAAAGTTGGGTGTGGTGGGTTTTTTTTTCCTTTTCAGAATTGCTATCCTTCAATACCCGTCACAAGTTTTCCATGAAAGAAAAGGCTGAGGATTTGGAGAGCGTTTTGAAAGTATCTACCTGCTTGTAGCGGGGGACAGGATAGCCTAGTGGTTAGAACATTGCGCTCGTATTCTGAAAACCCGGGTTCAAATCCTGTTCAAGGGGATTTTGTACCCCCCCTGGAGTTAACATCAGTGCAGACTTCACTCTCCCCAAAAGTCTTTCGGATGAGACTGTAAACCGAGGAGGCCCCGTGTGCGAACGCACGCAGAACATCTTGCGCACACGTTAAATCCTGTTCCGCTTTTCGAAAGAGTAGGCCATTGTGTGCCGGTGGGAACAGATGACAATTTACAAAAACCGCAAGCACACGAGGACTGGATGTAGAAAAAGCACATGAGTGCTTATTCCATTATCCTCATTATAAAAAAAAATTAATTAAAAAGAAACCCACAGACGGAGACAGACAGAGACAAAGAGACAGACACAGAGACACAGAGACAGATACAGAGACACAGAGACAGACGATAGACAAAACAGAGACAGACTGACATTCACAGACAGATTGATTGACAAGACAGGCACGAAATATTAACTTATCAGGGAGTGGGGCATAAAAATCATCAAGCTGTAGCTTGATGCATGCGCCGTTGCTGTATTGTATTCTGCTGATGTTGTACGTATATTGAATATTTATTTTATTTATTCATTTATTCTTTTATATCGAGGATAACGGAATAAGCACTCATGTGCTTTTTTTACATCCAGTCCCCGTGTGTATGCGGTTTGGTAAATTTTGTCATCTGTTCCCACCGGCACACAATGGCCTAAAAGTAAAGGTAAAGGAGTCCCATAACCTATAAGGTCGTAGGGGAGCGAGGCGTCAGAGACCTCACTTCTTAGGGCCAGCATATTGAGGGCGGCGCCCATCTCCTCTCCCTCGCTGCTTTACCTTCCCTGACCCTAAAGAGGGCAGGTACCCATTTACAGCTGGGTGAACTGGGGAAACTGTACTGAAGCCAAGGCGCGCAAACGGTCACCCATCCAACTGGTAACCACGCTCGACGCTGCTTAACTTGGCTGGGGGAAAGCGAGTGCTCCGACCACTGAGCTATCTCTTTCGAAAAGCGGAACAGGATTTAACGCGTGCGCAAGATGTTCTGCATAAACAATGGGAGACTACTGTGAGGCTGAGGAGTGGGACCATGCAGACTCAGACATCACACGTTTACCAAATTCCACGCTGTCAGTGATTCTTTAGTGTTGCCATTGTGGCACTTCTCCCATGACAGTGGAAGAACACTTCCTCCTCCAGACCTGTCCCTCCAACACACCCAAACCTTGAGGGCCGATATCTGACCTACTGACCTGCCGATGAGGGACAAACTCTTTGGACCCCTGGAGGGCCTTCAGCGCACGGCAGCATTTGTCAAGGCCTCCGGAGTTGTTGTGAAAGAGTTGGAAGAAGAAGAAGAAGAAGAAGAAGAAGAAGAAGAAGAAGAAGAAGAAGAAGAAGAAAGAAGAAGAAAGAAGAAGAAGAAGAAGAAGAAGAAGAAGAAGAAGAAAAAACAAATGTTGAAACCGAAAGAAGACAAAATATCAGTGCTGTACCATTTTCCGTTTCTTTTACTTAAGCTTGCCTGGCAAATAAAAGTAAAGCTGTCCCATAATCTATGTGGTCGTAGGGGAGAGAGGTGTCAGAGACCTCAACTTCTCTAGGGGGCCAGCATATTGAGGGCGGCGCCCATCTCCTCTCCCTCGCTGCTTTACCTTTCCCTGACCCTAAAGAGGACAGGTACCCATTTACAGCTGGGTGAACAAGGAGGCTGAACTGAAACTAAGGTGCACAAACGGTCACCCATCCAACTGGTAACCACGCTCGACGCTGCTTAACATTAGCTTGGGGGGAAAGCGAGTGCTCTAACCACTGAGCTATCCCGTCCCCAAATTAATGGTCTGGCAAATACCAGTTTTTCAAGAAGCTACTTGACTTAATGTGGATCGTTAGTTTTGACGCTTTTCTAGGAAAGCGGTTGGGGAAGGGAGAGGAAGTGGGGGTCAAACAGTTCTCTCAAACCATCCCCTCCCCCACCCCCTCCCTCCCACCTTTAAACTCTGTTCCCTTTGAAAGGAAAAAAAAAGAACGAAGGAGAAGGAATATATTAAACTAGGTTAATGGTAGACAGACACACATACATGCATGCAGACAGACAGCCAGACAGACAGAACAAAAGGATGACAGAATCAATGACTTGTGTGTCTTACGCCTTACTTTATTTTACACTGATGCTATTGGGATAAAACATGCACTATTATTTTAACTTCTTACAACTCAAACTCTTAACATCATTGTAAAACTGAGCTCACCGGTTAGCTACTAATGAGGCCATGCCTGTTCTTAACAAGGCCATACATTTTCTTAACAAGGCCATACATTTTCTTAACAAGGTCATACATTTTCTTAACAAGGCCATACATTTTCTTAACAAGGCCATACATTTTCATAACATGGCCACACATTTCCTTAACAAGACCATAATTTTCTTAACAAGGCCATAATTTTCTTAACAAGGCCATACATTTTCTTAACAAGGCCATACATTTTCTTAACAAGGCCATAATTTTCTTTAAAAGGCCATAATCTTCTTTAAAAGGCCATAATTTTCTTAACAAGGCCATACATTTTCTTAACAAGGCCATACATTTTCTTAACAAGGCCATACATTTTCTTAACAAGGCCATACATTTCCTTAACAAGACCATAATTTTCTTAACAAGGCCATAATTTTCTTAACAAGGCCATAATTTTCTTAACAAGGCCATACATTTTCCTAACAAGGCCATACATTCCCTTAACAAGGCCATACATTTTCTTAACAAGGCCATACATTTTCTTAACAAGGCCATCCATTTTCTTAACAAGGCCATACGTTTTCTTAACAAGGCCATACATTTTCTTAACAAGGCCATACATTTTCCTAACAAGGCCATATATTTCCTTAACAAGACCCTAATTTTCTTTTAAAGGCCATACATTTACTTAACAAGGCCATCCATTTTCTTAACTAGGCCATACATTTTCTTAACAAGGCCATACATTTCCTTAACAAGGCCATACATTTTCTTAACTAGGCCATACATTTTCTTAACAAGGCCATACATTTCCTTAACAAGGCCAAACATTTCCTTAACAAGGACATAATTTTCTTAACAAGGTCAAACATTTTCTTAACAACGCCATACATTTTCTTAACAAGGCCATACATTTTCTTAAGATGGCCATACATTTTCTTAACAAGGCGATACATTTTCTTAACAAGGCCATAAATTTCCTCAACAAGGACATAATTTTCTTAACAAGGTCATACATTTTCTTAACAAGGCCATACATTTTCTTAACAAGGCCATACATTTTCTTAACAAGGTCATACATTTTCTTAAGGCTATACATTTTCTTAACAAGGTCATACATTTTCTTAACAAGGTTATACGTTTTTTTAACAAGGTCATACATTTTCTTAACAAGGTCATACATTTTCTTAACAAGGTTATACATTTTTTTAACAAGGTCATACGTTTTCTTAACAAGGTCAATGTGAGTGGTTATTTTTAAAAGGCCAGAGGAGTTTTTAACAAGGCAACATAGTCGTGTGCATTCCTGTTTACATTTCCCTTAAGTGACGAGCATAATGTCTGTCATACCATGATTGTTGTTGTGGTTATTCCTCTGCATGGGAAACCCCAGAAAATAATACTTTCTGTGCTTATTTATTTATTAAAAAAAAATTTTTTTCGAGGATAATGGAACAAGAACTTAGATGCTTTTTAAAAAAAAATATCCACTCCCCCCTGTGTATGCGGTGTTGTAAATTCTGTCATCTTGTTCCCACCGGCACACAATGGCCTACTCTTCCGAAAAGCGGAACAGGATTTAACGTGTGCGCAAGATGTTCTGCGTGCGTTCGCACACGGGACCTTGGGTTTATAGTCTCATCCGATGGACTTTTTGGGGAGAGTGGAGACTGCATTGATGTTAACTCCAGGGGGAAAATATCCCCCTTCAACGGGAATCAAACCCGGGTGGTCAGATTGCCAGCGCAATGTTCTAACCACTAGGCTATAGCCCAATAAATGGGAAGGGGGCTGGGATGGGATAGCACAGTGGTTAGAGCGTTAGGCTCGTGATTTGATGGGCTGGGGATCGATCCCAGGTTTGAGAGCCACCAACTTGAGACGCCCGTTCAAGGGGGACTGTCTCCTCTAGCTTTTGAGTTTAACATGGTACTGACTCTGCTACCCTGAAAAGTCCTTCGGATAAGACTATAAACTGGGGCCTCTTATGTGCCAAACATGCTCAAGATCATCTTACGCACACGTTAAATAACACATGTTCTGTTTATGGAGAAGAGTAGGACATTTGTGCCACATGATAACGTGTGTTGGGTTTAGATACCATCCCCGAAATCAGAGTGTGGCTACCATCATCATGATTGGGAAAAAACTGTTAAGGTAAAGGTGTCTCATAACCTGTGTGGTGGTCGGGAAGCAAGGTGTCAGAGACCTCAGCTTCTCCAGGAGCCAGTATTGAGGGCAGCGGCACCCATCTCCTCTCCCTCGCTGCTTTACCTTTCCTGACCCTAAAGAGGCAGGTACCCATTTACAGCTGGGTGAACAAGGGGACTGAACTGAAGCCAAGGCGCGCAAACAGTCACCCATCCACTTGCTAATCATACACGATGCTACTTAACATTAGCTTGGGGGAAAGCGAGTGCTCTAACCACTGAGCTATCCCGTCCCCAAATTAATGGTCTGGCAAATACCAGTTTTTAAAGAAGCTACTTGACTTAATGTGGATCGTTAGTTTTTAGCTTTTCTAGGAAAGCCGTTGGGGAAGGGAAGGGGGGGGGTGTGTCAAACAGTTCTCTCAAACCATCCCCTCCCTCCCTCCCACCTTTAAACTCTGTTCCCTTTGAAAGAAAGAAAAAATAAAGAAGAAGAAGGAATATATTAAACTAGGTTAATGGTAGACAGACATACACGCATGCATGCAGACAGACAGACAGAACGACAGACAGAACAAAAGGATGAAAGAATCAATGACTTGTGTGTCTTATGCTATACTTTTTTGTCTTTTTTACACTGTTGCTATTGGTATAAAACATGCACTATTATCTTAACTTCTTACAGCTCGAGCTCTTAACATCATTGCCAAACTGAGCTCAACCTGTTAGCTACTAATGAGGCCATACATTTTCTTAACAAGGTCATACAGGTTTTTTAACAAGGTCAATGTGAGTGTTTATTTTTTAAAAGGCCAGAGGAGTTTTTAACAAGGCAACATAGTCGTGTGCCTTCGTTTTTATACTTCCCTTAAGTGAGGAGCATAATGGCTGTCATACCATGATTGTTGTGTTGTTTTTGTTCGTCTGCATGGGAAACATCAGAAAATAATACTTCCTGTGCTTATTTATTTATTTATTTTATTCTTTTACATCGAGGATAATGGAACAAGCACTTAGATGCTTTTCTTTTTTTAAACATCCACTCCCCGTGTGTATGCGGTTTTTGTAAATTCTGTCATCTGCTCACACCGGCACACAAATGGCCTACTCTTCCGAAAAGCGGAACAGCATTTAACGTGTGCGCAAGATGTTCTGCGTGCGTTCGCACACGGGACCTTGGGTTTATAGTCGCATCCGAAGGACATTTTGGGGAGAGTGGAGTCTGCACTGATGTGAACTCTAAAGGAAAAGAGGGGGAGAAGATTTCCTTGTCGTTCCATGAATGAGAAGTAGCATAGAGTTGGGGTGGGGGGAGGGTGGCGTGGTAGTGGGGGGGGGGGGGGGGGGAGGGGGTATGAGGAGAGAGAAGGGAGGGAGGAGGAAGGCAGGGGGTGAGGTTGGGCGTGGGGGTGGGTGGAAGGGTAGGATCGATTCACAAGGGAGAGAAATCCTTAGGACGAATCAATATAACAAACTTTTTTCTTCTTCTTCTTTAAAGGAGTTTTAAACCTTGTGTGTGTGTGTGTGTGTGTGTGTTGTGTGGTTGTGTGTGTGTGTGTGTGTGTGTGTGTGTGTGTGTGTGTGTTGTGTGTGCGTGTGTGTGTATGTGTGCGTGTGTGTGTGTGTACGTGTGCGTGTGTGTGTGTGTGTGTCTGTGTGTGTCTGTGTGTGTCTATGTATGTATGTGTGTGTGTTTATATATATTTGAGAACTAGCTGAAGTTTTGAAGAGAGAGCGAGAGAGAGAGAGAGAGAGAGAGAGAGAGAGAGAGAGAGATTTGTGTATGCTGTCTATAGGAAATGGCTGGAGTTTAAAGAAGAAGAAGAAGAAGAAGTAATTGACAGAGACAGACAGAGACAGAGAGCCTTACACAACTCTAACAGAGCAACCTTATCTTCTGAATGCTAAGTGACCCAGTCGTTGGAATCAAAATACACAGGAAAAGCGCAAGCGCATGCACGTGTGCGCACGCACGCGCGTGTGCGATAGTTTACAATATGCCCGTGTTTGTTGCAGCTGTTTATGTTTAAACCACGATCTGGAATCCGTGTCACGATGATTTTGTGAATTGTTGTTACTTAGTGGTTAAATATGTGTTTGTGCCCATTCCTCTTCCCACTGCCCCCCTAGTGAATGGGCTGAAAGCTTACCACAATTATTAAGCATTGTCATTCTCTCTGTCTCTCTCCTCTCTCTCTCTCTCTCTCTGTCTCTGCTGTCTCTCTCTCTGTCTCTCTGTATCTGTCTCTCTCTCTGTCTCTGTCTCTCTGCCTCTCTCTGTCTCACTCTGTCTCTCTCTCTCTGAGAGATAGGAGAAAAGGGGCCTCAAGCTCTCTTGCCTTCCAGTTAACCAAATCCTAGCAACTTTTGGCCCGATTCGGCTCCGCCTCACCGGTCCAAACTTGCTAGATTTAATTAAATGACAGGCAACTTACCTTGAGGCCCCTTTTCTCCTATCTCTTATAATATATGCTCCTTTATATTCTATGTGAAAACTATGAAATGATAGGAAGATAAACCAAGCAAGCAAATTTATTAAAACCCTACATCAACTTAATCAATAACTTGGCAACTACTTAGCAACTACTTACTCAACAACTTAATTAACAACTTATCAATAACTTAACAACAACATTTATTTACTTAAAAATATATTGATAGAGATAGATAACATGAATTCTGAAGAACTTTTTATGATGGCAGCAGCAACTGATCAAGAAATAACAGATGAAAGGTCTCTACTTGATAAGAAAGAGAAGTTGTACTCCCTACAGTTTGGGCAATAAAACAAAACAATACTTGGGCACACAAAATGACAGTTGAACAATCAGAAGTTATCTCCAGAAGACATCAACAAGTATTTTAATAGATATGAATCGCTTCTTGGAGAAAGGGATAGGAAGAGTCTAGGTCTACACTTATGGTTTATATGCAAAAGCAACAAGTAAGATCTTAATGTAGACTCAGAAGATGATTTGACACGCGACCTAACACAGGATCCAATTCTAACAAGAACACTAGAATCGTTTGGGATGTGATATGTTATTCCCGGGTTTTGGTTCACTATTAGCACCAATAGCTGCAAGTATGATAACATTAAAACATATAAATTTTAACTACATACAGAAAGATGGAGGACCAGAACACCCCGCAGAATCAAACAGAGGAGAGCCAAGAACCACAACCACAACCACAGACATCCCCACCACAAGTGTCATCAGTAACAAAGAAAGCAGGGAGAGTTGAAGCTGGAAAGAGATTAGCAGAATGGAACAGGCAGAGGAAACTAAACAACCAAGCAAAGATGAAGATCTTATCTGGAGAAGAACCAAAACCAGAACAGAAAAAACAAAAAACAACAAGCATTAGCCCATATATAATCTGTGCTGTAACAGCTATGGGTATAACTTATACAGCTTATAGAGTATGGTGCAACAAGCAACCAACAAAACAAGAACCGAAGCAAGAACAAAAGTCAATCCAACAACAGCAAGAAGAACCATCACAAAGCAAGCAACCTGAAAACGATCCATTTAATATGCATTAAATAATTAAATAATTTATACATAAGTAGGAAACATGGAGAAGACAGTAATCAATACCGCTTATCACGCCGCAGTTATTAGCAGCCTCAGCATTGGTTATACAATGATTGGAAAGAAACTTCTAAGAATGAAGTCTGCTGATTTAGGAAAACTAGACTTTGAAGACAGTGCTAAGCTTGTTGCAGTTGTAACAGCTTCCATTGCAACTAAAGACTTTCTAGTTAAGCAGAAAATCATTCCAGAAAATATTAGCCCATAAAAAGAAAATGGCCTCTGTTGCAATTATGGTTGGTGGTGCTATTGTTAATGCACTAGCTTTTTCAGGAAGTAACTACTTGTTTTCTAAACTTCATTCAGATGAAGAAAGGAAGAGACATGACAAAGCAATAGAACAACTAAATAAAGCACAAGCAGAATATGAGAAACAAAGAATTAAACAATTAGACTTTATTAATGAAAGACTTAGAGAGCAAGGCCATGCAGCAAAAACATTTTCTGATGTTGACAGAGCAATCAAAGAGTACTTTGTTATGACAGGGAAAGAAATAACTCCTCTTACTAAACCACAGCTTAGTGATTATTATCACCCAACTGAAATGCAGAAGTCAAGTGAGATTGCTTTTGTTGTAATTGGAATGACAGCAGTATTCTTTATAGCACAAAAAAGTAGCATAAACAAAAAATAAGGACTATCTAAAACGTCCTGCTGCACTAAGGAAATATTAATATATCTCTTGATGTAAGTGACAGCATTGTTTGTTCTATCATTTTTTTGTTTGCACAATCTCTAGGAACTGATCTTTCAATATTGAAGTATATTGGGCACTTTCTCATCATACTAACAACACCGAGAATATTATTCAGCACTTCTTCTCTTGTACCATAATCAAGCTTTACTTCTACTTGCTGTCCAAAATCATATAGAACACTAGGACCGAAGAAGCAGAGACGTGGAATTGTACCACTACCATAGTACTTGATAAATAGCATACAGTTATTCATTGTGAGTTTCAATCTAATTTTTTAACTCTTCTATAATATGAAAAAATAAAAAATAAATTAATTAATTACTTTGTTCTCCAATGTCCTAAAGCATATGAATATTCTGGGGAAGAGTAAACTCTTTTTGTGTCCTGTGCAACTAATGTCTTCTTTCTAACCATAGTTGTATTGATTTGATGCAATGTTGAACTAATTTTTGGATTGTCATGATGAAACACCTTGCCTTCAAAGAGAGCTTCCTTATAGTTATCATGACTGATGCTCATCTTAACAACTGCTTTACCAACACCTTTTAAGCCTTTTTATGACACTTTTCTGACTTGCAACGCTAACATCTTAGCTCTAGTCCAACATATCCTTTGATAATAGTTTCCATTAAATCTCATCCTTCATCTTACCAAAAAACTTCTTGTTTGCTTTGAATGCAAAGGACTGTCTTTCGGATAATCACACGTGTCATACCAAGAAGCACTACCTAATGCAACATCCTCTTCAAGATCTTTGTATATATCTTCTGTGGGTATGTCTAGGATGAAAGAGTCTGTGTCTGTGTACAAGACCCTTACACTAGGATGTTTAACCTTCAAGTAATCATACAAGAACTCTAGCATCAACAGCTTTGACAGCTCCAGCACACTAAACCCAATGAATACTGGTTTGTCTAGTTTAACCTTCAACTTCTTCATCATGATACCATATAGACTGTCATGGAATTGCCTGTAGTCTTGATAGCTTGGCTTTGATGTTAGCTTTATGGCTTCATTTTCTTTTGTGACCAGTCTGACATCTTTTCTTTTGTGTGGGTTCTCCATTGTTTTACCAAAGCAGCTGTTATTCATAAGCTTGAAGTAATCCTTTTCTGATGCATCGGTTGCCTTCCGTTCTCAGATCAGTGTTCTTCATGATGTAGGTTTTCATGAATTGCTCTTGATCAAACACAATGATACGATGAACAGCAGTAAGAATCAATCCATGTCTTAGGTAGAACTGTAGCAGTCTGTAGTGACAAACATACTTGCTCTTGTCATTTAAGTTTGGTACAAGCTTTGGTGGTTCTTTAGGAGATGTTTTGAACCTTTCTGCAGCTAATGGATAGTCATTGTGCGCATCATGTAGTTCATGAGGATAGACTAAATCTACTTCTAAGATCCAACCTAGTCCTTGATCAGGCTCCATTCCAGACAATGCTTTCAATGTCTCATCAACACCAAAAGGACCACTATACATTCTGAAGTTTCTTAATGGTAGTGACTGACACATAGCCCATCCATACAGATTGTTTGCATCCAAGTACATGATGTAGTTTGAAGGTTTGTTAGGATCATAGTCTTCTAAATATTTGTTGTTAGCCTTACAGTAATTATGTGATGCCATACTAATACCTCCACGCAGACCATCCTCAATCATTTGGAGCATTGGCAAGTCAGACAACAAATCAATATTAACACCAGTAAACTTCAAGAAAGCATCCCAAGACATTCCTGGTGCTGTGATGTAGTGTGCTGGGTCTAAACCATAATGTTTCATTCCTGTCTTTCTGTAGTTCTCAAAGACATCAGCAAGCAAACATGCATCAGCAAGTAGATACTGATCATGATAATCACCCATAGTCTTACACTCCATCTTCTTCCAAGCCCACTGTGCATGTTTATAGTCACCATCACTTATTCCTTTGCCTGATAATTTACTGAAGAATGCTTCTTTTGGTGGCAGCTCTTCTTCATCAAAAGAATCCCATGAGTCCATGTACTCATAAGGATAGACGCCTTTTCGCACGAGCTTTGTGTCGAAGTATTTTTCTGTAATTGGACAAGTACCCAACGATGAAGACAAGGACTCTAAAGAACCCATTAGGTGTTGAGCAGAATCAAAGAAGGACAAACGGTTCAAAGTAAAAGTTAGATACTTCTCTGATGACTGTGCAATGCAGTAAGCCTTATACTCATCAGTTACTGCCTGCATGATTAAGTGTGAGTCATAACCTCTAAGATTGTGAAAGAAGACTGGTAGCTTCCATGTCTTTACTTCTACTTTTAGTTGTAGATTACACTTACTATGTGCTGCTCCGCGAAACTTACCACTGATGTGGTCATGATCTCTTACTGTTTTGTTATCTTGCACATCTGGTGTTAATAAATTACAACAAATCCAACAATGTGTTGCTGTGTCATACTGCTCCTGATCATCTTCTGTCATAATGATATCTTGTAAATTTAATTGCTGAGAGTAATGACTGTGAATTGATTTCATGTGTTCAAGAAATAACTTAGCCGCGTCTGGTCCTCTGTACAAGAATGGTTCTGTGTGTCCACCATCAGACCTAACAACTACATAAGCAAAGGAACAGACTTGGTGATTACTAAGCAAGGTAGTTTTAGGTAGATGTTCCAGTGCTGGTCCTTGATATGGTACAATGATAGACTCGAAGTCCGCATACACAACATATGGACTCTTCTGCATCTTTAATATATTCTTGAAGTACACTTTACTTCCAGGTTTCGGCGTGACAAGTTCAGTAATTGCTTCAACTTCACTCTTACAATGATTTCTGTGCTTGTCTGCAGCTAACAAAGATGGAAGAAGAACCAAGCATCGTCTGCAAAACTCTTTTCTTTGTTTATGCTTTGTAGCCTGTGCAACAAGTCTGCTCATTGTTCTAATTAGTGTGTAGTGAAAGGCACCACCATCATTACTGATTAATAAAAGATCAACATGGTTCTTGTCCGGATCACCAACAGTAGGAGATTTCTTTGATATTCTTAATGGTCTTAGCCCGCAACCTCCAGTATCATCATCCCAAGTATACACATTAACACTAATAGGAGTGTTTAGTTCCTCAAAGAGATCAATGCTCTTGACAGCAACAGGGAAGTCGATACCTGTGAAGTTAACTTTTTGCAAAGTTCAGATAGTTGGACACTCTCTCTGCATTCTTTTATACATGAAACACTTAGCCAGCACCAACCACATAAAACACTTTCATCTTTGTTCGGGATGTTCAGCACAGCTCTCTTCATGATTATTTCTTGTGGTAATTGAATGTAGCTTCTTCCAACAATTGGTCTAAACTTTGTTTGCTTTAACTCTATTTTAAGAACCTTACCTACTGTCCATCCTGATCCTCTCATTCTTGCTGTCTCTGCTGCATACTCAAAGTTACGCATCATCTCATCAGCCCACACTTGATTAAGCTCCTCAAAGGAGTTCAGTGCTTTCTGTGATGTCGATACATGAACAGTTAGTTCCTCTTCTTTTGTTTGCTGGGGTTTTATCGTATCCGACAACTAACTGCAAACCCTTTTCTGTGGTTCAATTGTTATCTGACTTGCATTTGTGCAATAGCATCTTGTATGCTTTGTACGAACATTGTCCTCGTGTGTGATAAATTTAGTTCCTTAGTTTGAAATAATTTATCCATAATGATTTCAACTAAATTCTCTAACTCATATATAGAAAAAAATTAATTTAAATTTAAAATTTAAATTTAAATTTTTCAGCAGGGGTTTTTTTATCCTTCATTCTTCAACTTCAATACTTTTTTTGTGCTTCATGTTTGCTTTCCCTTTTTTTCTGTATGCTAACTTTTGATGCATGTAGTCATCATAGTCATCCTGAAGAAGCTTGAACTCCTCTTTTGATATTGCTGAGTCTGACAATGCTTTTCAATGATTAGTCTGAATGACTTAGCTTGTCTAATGCTAAGGCAACAACGGCATCATGTCTTTCTAGTTTACTCCTAACCTTCTTACAAAATACAGCTGATATAAATGAGCATGCTCCTGCTGTTATTGAAACAGAGCCTAAAATTATAGTTACAGGGACTCCAATTCCAGTACCAGAAAGAGCAATACCTACTCCTGCTGCAGCTGTAGATAGAGTTGCTGTACCTGTAGTGATAGCCTTTAGTGCATTAGATGCAACTCTGTACCTATGTCTGCACTTTGTGTACTTTGTCACTTCTTGTTCGATGTCATGCTGCATATGCTCTATGCTTGTTAAGCGAAATGTATTAGCATCGTGTTCTGTCATTTTCCTTTAGTGTTTATGTTTTATCATTATTTTATTTCAAGTGTAACATGTAAGTCTTCACAGTCAACTATTTTCTGCGCTTCATCTTTGATTGTTATAGTTAGTGATTCATGAAAACCCTCCTCCAGTGCTTTGAATTGAAGTGGATTAAAGCTGTGATGTTGAATTTTGTAGAATGGAGCTTGTGCTGGTGGAAGACTTCTCAGCATATCAGAAGGTGTTGTTGATGAAGCGTTAGTTGATAATTGATTTAGTGTGTCACTTAGCTGAGACAGATGCACAGATAGAAAAGTATTAACAGATAAATTAATGGGATTGTCAGAGGTGACTACTTTACTTTCATGAATAGGAAGCCATCCACTAAGAAATTTATTCCTATCAAACCCAAGCATGTCAATAAGCTTTAGAGACATCCTCGCAAGAGAAGGCTTTGGCCATGTTAGAGTTACTTTCTGACTTGCTTTATTTAGTGATGCTTTAATACCAGCTGGTTTGAATAGATTCTTGTCTAATGAGTAGAAGTCATAATACCCATCATCTATTTTAATTGTTTTTAATGCCATTGTTTCAGTATCAATGAAACTTACCCAGTTGTTGCTAACGTTGACATTATTAACAATGCTAGTATAGATGTTCTTGCATGTCACTCTATAAGATATATCATGTAGTGCCACATATCTGCTTTCCCAACGATTGTCAATAGGAATAATTAGTTTAATAGGCTTGCCTGACTTAACGTTTGTTAGTGTTATAAACATTGCATCTATCTATAGAAATAAAATGTTGGATTAGTGTTTTATTTCAAGTGTAAGATACAAATATTCACAGTCAACTATTCTTTGAAATACATCTTTGATTGTTATAGTTAGTGTTTCATGAAATCCTTCCTCTAACTCTTTGAATTGAAGCGTGTTAAAGTTATTGTGTTGAATATCGTTTAATGTTGATGATTTTGCTGGTGGAAGACTTATTAAAAGATCAGAAGGGGAGGAGGAATCATTCATAACAACTTGGTTGTGTGTGGCACTAAGCTGAGAGAGGTGTACGAAAAGTAAATTGTTTACTGGTAACTCAATAGGTCTATTACTAGGTATTCCACCATAGGTACCAGGTGGTCTATTAATACCTCCAAACTCTACTCCTATATCTTCTTTTATACCTATTAATTTATAATAATCTTCATAACCGAGCATTTTCGCAAGACTTTTTGGAAGGCCTATACTTAGAGAAGAAAATGATATAGTTACTCTTAAAGTTGGGTAGTGTAGTTCTAGTGTAATGCCTGCTGGACGAAAGAGTTCCTTTTCAAGTTTGTTAAAGTCATAATATCCCCTAGCTACAGTAAATTTATTATACGTTTTAGTTGTCTGATTATATACTTTTAACCCAGTCGCTGTTGGCGGTAATATATACCCCCTTTTACTTTGTAGAAGATGTCATGTATTGCAACTGATTTGTGTTGATGTCTGTTGTCAATAAGAATAGTTAGTTTTTTTAGAACACCCGACTTTACATTTGTTAGTGTTATAAACATTGCATCAAATCTGTAAATAAAAATTCTATTTTATCTCAAGTGAAAACATGTAAGTCTTCAACAGTCAACTATTCTTTGAGCTCCATCTTTAATTTTAGGGGTTATTGACTCATAAAATCCTTTCCCTCTAAGCTTTTAAATTGAAGTGGTTTTAAAGTTATTGTGTTGAATTTTGTAGAATGGATCTTTTGTTGATGTATTGGTGGAAGGCTTCTCAATATATCAGAAGGATAGGATAAATTTCTTCACTACAACTTGGGTTTTCTGTTGTGACGCCATTTTGAGAAGTGCACAAAAAAAAAATTGTTTACTGGAAAGCTAACGGGAAACACACCATAAACTTGGTTGTATGCACCACTATTATTAAACTCCACTTCCCCCTCCTCTTGTTATTCTACTTGGTCTATATTCAAACCCAAGCTTTTTCACAAGACGTTCTGGAATGAAAAATTTGGATGAGAAAACCCTAGAATTACTTTAGTGTTGTTTGGTTGAGATCTAGTCTAATTTCTACTGGGTAAAAAGGTGTCTCTGCTAATTTTGTAAGTATAATATCCTATAGGTAAAATAATTTTTTTTATATGCATTAGTTTTTACGATCTTTTATTCTAAACCAGTTATTTTTTACCATCAATGATATCCATGGTGCTTTGTAGAATATTTCATGTAATGCAACTGATTTTTTTTCCCATCATTCTCAATAGATTTGCTAGTTTACGGGTTTTCTCCTGACCTTTATGTTTTGTTATTTTAATAAACATTTTATCTATCTATAGAATAATAATGTATAAAATATAATAAAGATGCAATTACGTGGCAGGGTCACGTTTATAACCCCTAAGCATTAGACTTTGATAAGTTAGATATTGCTGTGTCCAAAAAACATTAATTTTATTGAAAGTTCCAGATCCTTTAATGAAATACTTGAATCCTCCAATTAAGGACAATGCTACAGCTAATGCATGGTTGTCTAAACCCATACAGTTTTATCAAATCACTTAAACTTTGCTGTCCACTGTGCAACTACAGGTTGTGGTATTTCATATGCCGAACACAGAATCATCCCAAATTTTGCTAATAAGGTGTGTGTACAGGTTTTAAAGTATACAAACAGTTTAGAGACAGTGCTGTCAGAGCTGCAGGTTCCATTACCTACTGATAACAACTTCAATCCATTCATAGCAGGATTAACAAGAAAGCGTATGAGAGATTGTGTAATGAGTTTAATGTTCCAGACATTAGAGCTGAAATCAACAACATTTAGACAAACCACTAGACATGAATCATGGTATGGGGACACTGTATTTGTATGGAGTTCATCGAGAAAAAATTTAAATTTTGATTGGTGCCTCCAAATGTATCTTTCTCTCATAGTCAAGAGTTGTTCTTGGTTCTATTGAGCAAAAGCATGGAAATGCGTGACAACTTTTATTCTTGATAAGAGTCCCGGGATTAACAAAGTCTGGTCTAAAGAGAATTAATGACTCTGCAGAGCATATGTAAGGTGTATACTCAGTGCACAAGCACAGTAAGAGCAAGTATTATTGGTAGTGGCTTTGATGCACAGAAGCAGTTTCTTGCAAATCTTGAAGAATAGTATTAATTCTGCGTTGACCTTACCATCAAGTATTAAGCGTTATCAAGATTTCTTCATTATGCTAGGTCAAAGGTAGACTTTGCTATAGGGCATGGTTTGTACATGCTACCCTTTTAACATGCAGTTTACAAATAGGAACAATTACAAACTACAACAACAATATATAATAGCTGGAGAAGATATACAGCCTGGAAAGAATGAAAGTGTAAACAAACTTCACCAAAGAGTGTAGTGAGAAACCAACAAGTCCAACAAGTCCAAAAAGTCATACATCAACAACAGTAAGACCTGTAAAGCCATTTAAAATACCAAATTTTAAAACAAGCAAGACCTGTACAAGACAAAAAAAATAGTTGTTGACAGTCACTTTGAGAAGTACTGCTTTAACTATTTTTCTTGTTTTAGGGGGTGTTGCTTACCTTTATCTTAGATAAAGAAAACCAATAATTAAAACAAGTAATTGCCCATAAAATCTCGGCAAAGAACCCAACAACTTTTCCTGCTGCTGATAATTTAAACCCAAATAACAATAGAGCCGAGTATGCCTGGAAGAGCACTTCCTGCTTGTAGGGTAATTTTTTTTAATAGATTAGCTAAAGTGATCGAGTTGTTTTTTTAAC
This sequence comes from Rapana venosa, assembly GCA_028751875.1. Classification (NCBI taxonomy): domain Eukaryota; kingdom Metazoa; phylum Mollusca; class Gastropoda; order Neogastropoda; family Muricidae; genus Rapana; species Rapana venosa. The sequence continues at coordinate 3,505,996 of CM054135.1, forward strand.
CCCGTTTTTTGTCCCGGTGTTGGTGTTGGTGTGAGTTGGTGGAGGAGGTTTGCTGTTCCTTCCTTTCAGTGCAAATACAAGTGACTTATAGCAAAACCTAATGCTGTGAGAGGTAACAATTGTTACTCCTTGCTCTCTAAATAATGTTCTGATTCTTTCTGCTAGGTTGTTCTTCATAAGAATAAAGAAAGTACTGTTTCTTTTATTCTACTGATCTGTGATTTTAATTTGGGCCTCTGTTCTTGTTTAAGACTTCTAATCTTGCTTGGCGTTCATCATGCAGGCTTTTAGTCGCTGTGTTTATTCTAAAACCTTTAAATACTTGATCTAGATTTGCATCATCTGCTTCTACTAACTTATTCTTTTCTCGTTCTATGCGATCGTCTACTTCACTTAGCTTTGATAAATTATTTACTAGTTCACCTCTAATGCTTTGTAGTGCTTTGTTTAGACCCATTATTTCTCTCATTGGTAGTGGTTGGTCGTCTATTGTTTTCATAGCAGTGTCTTCATCTACTTCTGTGAAACTAGTTTCTAGTTCCCTAATAGTTTCTGATGTTGTGTTTGCTGCTTGTGATAGGTCTTGAAGTGGTATGCTCTCAATATTTATTGGTAGTGTTCGTTCAGCTCTTTGTAGTGGTCCAATAACTCGTACTGGTAGTCTAGAAGCTGCTAAGACATCATTAATACCCAACTTTCTCTGTAGTGCAACTCTCAGTCTTTGTCTAAGTGTATTCTTTGCTAGAAACTGATGAGGATTATTACTTTTGTTATCTGAATCTTTTTCCTCCAGTGTCACTTATAGCAAATAGATTGCCTTTGCTGTCCATAAAATAATCATTGTGATCTATTGCAGTAGGACTTTCTTGATTAAGGTATGAATGAAATTCCTTAATTCTTTCTTCTAGCAGTTCTGTTCTTAATGATGATGTATGTGTTGTTGTTGCTTCACTCATATCATCTGCTGCAGTAAATAAATCGTCATGTGCATCGTAGTCTTCCATTTTATTCTATTATTGTTTTTTTATTTTGCTACTTATAGAAAAGATGGCACAACAAACATTTGGAGCAATCCTTGATCCGTACAGACGTTTAAAGGAACCATTAGGTATCAAGGCAAATAGGCAATCTATAGTTATTACAAACAACCCATCAACTATTGATGAAAACCAGATTCTAACTGTTAGGTTTCCTAATCTAGGAAAAGATGAAGTTATTGTTCCGGGTACAACAAGACTTGCTTTTAATATTGAACTAGAATCTGCAGCTGATGCAAACAGAAGTATTGTTGGAAACTTAGGTAGAGCTATTATTAAAAAGATTAGTGTTAAGTTAGAAGGTAGAGAGGTATTGTCGTTGAATAATGCTGATGTGTTCTTTATCTATGCTGATTTATGGATGACTAGTGAAAAAAGAAGTGATCTTGTTTATCAGGGCATACAAAGTGATGATGGACTAAAACATAGAATCAGTGCTGGTGATAAAGCTGTTAATGTCAATGATGTGCAGATATGGAAAGCTTATGGCAATAGGTTTTGCATTCCTCTAGACTTTGAGTTGCTTAGCTCACACATGCCTTATTATCAAGGAGCACTTAGAGATAGGTTGTCTTATGAACTTACATTTAATGATAGTGCTCGTGTTGTTAGATCTAGTGATGCTAATGCAAAGTATAAAGTATCAGGCATATCCTTAGAGTATGATATTGTTAATCATCCAGAACTTGCTCGTATGATTGCACAGCAGTATCAGTCAAGACTTGCTATTTATTATGAAAGGGTGTTGAATCACAGCACAATAATGAAAGACACAGCAGATACTGTATGGAACATAAATATAAATACACCAGCAAGATCATTGAAAGGAATATTAATGTTGTTTGAACAACCAGCTGCACCATTTGCAAGAGTAAGTGAGTCCTTTGTTAATCCAGGCATTACACATTTATCATGCACTATTGAAGGACAGCCTAACCAAGTCTATGCATCAGGTTATCTACCATATCAACACTTTGATGAAGTAAGAAAATACTTTGCTTGTGGACGTAATTATAGTAGTGATGTTGGTGCAGCAAGTAATATTCTACATCTTCATGATGTTAGACTTGCTGATTATCTTGGATCGAAGTATGCACTGTGGATTGACTTGCGATCTACAGAAGATGTTAGGTTGCATGGCTCTGGAAGAAGAATTGAAAACGGTTCAGAAGGAATGACTATACAGATTGATAAGACTAAAGGAAGTGGTGGTCCAATAAAAATTTATCTATATGTAGTAATGGATGCTCAGCTCAACATAGAAGATAATAGATTGAAAGAAATTGTTTATTGATGGATCGGCTAAGTTTTCTACCAAAAGATGCACACTGCTCTCTTATATGTGGACAGACAGGTTGTGGCAAGACAATATTTGTTTTAGATTTATTGCAGACAGTATACAAAAATCATTTTGAGTTCATTGTTATATTCTGTCCAACGATACATAACAACAAAGCATATAAAGAGAGGAGATTTATATGGGAAGATGATAATGTTATTATAGTGAATCCCTCTGATAGACTAAGTGAGTGCTTGGAATACTATTACAGATTGTTTGAAAACAGGACAACTCTATTCTTAATAGATGATTGTTCTGCAGAGAGTGACATTGTTAAGAAAAGAAAGACTTTGTCTAAGCTTGCTTTTAGTGGGAGGCATGCACAGATATCTGTTTGGTTGCTTACACAGAAATATAATAGTATATTGAAAGATTATCGGGAGCAGATTAAAGTTGTTGTATTATTTCACATGAAAGATAGAGATGGGTTTAATAGTTGTCTTCGAGAGAATGATGTTATTACAGATGTGGAAGAAGGAGAAAGAATAAAACTGAAACTGAGAAGCTTGAAGCATTGCAAACTAGTACTTAAAACAGATCAACCAACAAGTTACTGCTTAGTATGAAGTTGTTTGATTATTTTTTGCATGGTTTTATAATTTTCACAACAGAATATAAAGGAGTATCTCTTTCATCCTATTATAAGAGATAGGAGAAAAGGGGCCTCAAGGTAAGTTGCCTGTCATTTAATTAAATCTAGCAAGTTTGGACCGGTGAGGCGGAGCCGAATCGGGCCAAAAGTTGCTAGGATTTGGTTAACTGGAAGGCAAGAGAGCTTGAGGCCCCTTTTCTCCTATCTCTCTCTGTCTCTCTCTGTCTCTGTCTCTCTCTCTCTTTCTCTCAAATACAGACTTGAAGTCGGAAAACAGAAAGACACCACACACAACACACACACAGACACACACACAACACACAAACACTGAAACAAAGAGAGACAAACAGATGGACAAAGCAAACATACTGACAGGCAAACACATACACACACAACGCACGCACGCAACGCACGCACGCACGCCGCACACACACGCATGCACACACTTGCACACACACACGCACGTACGCACGCACGCGCGCGCACACACACACACACACACACACACACGGAAACAAAGAGAGACAAACAGATGGACACGCAAACACATACTGACAGGCAAACACATAAAACACACACCCACGCACGCACGCACGCACACACACACACGCACACACACACACCACGACGCACGCACGCGCGCACACACACACACACACGCACGCACGCACGCACACATATACACCCCACACACTCACACACTTAACTGCTTGTTATCACTTTTCGGTGGAAGGACGTTAAACTGAAAGAACTCACACACACACACACACAACCACACACACACACACACACACCACACCACACACCCCCACACACACCCCACACACCCCACACACACCAAAACACACACACACACTTAACCGTCTAATGTCACTTTTTCCGTGGCAGGACGTTAAACTAAACTCTCTCTCTCTCTCTCTCTCTCTCTTCTCTCTCTTCTCTCCCCCTCTCTCCCCTCCTCCCCTCCTCCTCTCCTTCTCTCTCCTCTTCCTCTCCCCTTCTTTTCTCTCCCCTCCCCTCACATACACAAACACACACATGTCAAGACGTTTCAATATTTTTTAAAAGTTTGTGAGAACTCAGCTCTAACACGCAGACAGAGGGGGGGAGCGAGGAGGGAGGAAAGGGAAAGGGAGGGAGGAAAGAAGGGGAGGTAAAGGAGGGAGGGGGGGGGAGGAAGGAGGGAAGGGGACAGGGAAATGTGGAGTGTAGCCAGTACTAACAGGTCCTTGTCTGCTGCAAAGACAAAAACACAGAAGAACACACACACACACTCAGGAAAAACACGCACACTAACACCACACACACACACTCACACACATACACACACACCTCACACACACTAACCACACATACACGCACACACAGATACACACACTCACACACAAAAACAAAACAACACACATACACTAACACAAAACACACACACACAAGCGCACCCCACACACACATACACACACATACACATACGTTTCACACACACACACGCATACACCAAAACACTCACACACACATACACACACTCTCTCTCAACAAAACACACAAAACAACACACACACAAAACACACACACAAGAACACACATAACACTAACACCAACACACCCCCTTACAAAACACTAACACCCCACACACACACACACACTAACACACACACAAATAACACACACACCTAATACCACACACACTAACACAAAACACTAACCCGACACATACACACACGCACACACTAAAAACACACGCACACTCACACTCAACCCCACAAAGCACACACACAACACACACAACACACACACACACACACAAAACACCACACCACACACACACAACAACCGCACGCACCACACAGAGTAATCTATCTAAACTATCTATCTCATCTATCTAAACTATCTATCTAATCTATCTATCCCTTTCCTTTCTTTCATTCAGTCTCCTAATTTTAGGGCCGTCTGGTATCACTTAAAGTGGAAAGACGTTAAAATTGAAAACTTACTTACTTCACTCTCGAGTGATGTCCCGTTAAGTCCCTTTTAATTTGGCTCTCTCTCCCTCTCTTTTGTGCAAAGGTGTGAGTGTGTGTGTGTTTTGTGTGCGTGTGTGGTGTGTGTGTGTGTGTGGGGGTTTTGTGGTGTTGTGCGCCGCGCGCGCGCGCGCTCTCCCTCACTCCCTCTCTCAAGTGGGTTTGAACATTGCGCTCGCAATCTGACACCCGGTTCGATTCCCGTTCAAGGGGGATATTTTCCCCCTGGAGTTAACATCATTGCAGACTCCACTCTACCCTACTCTAAATCTAAAGTTCTTCCGGGTAAGACTATAAACCGAGGCTCCGTGTGTGCGAACGCACCGCAAGAACATCTTGCGCACACGTTAAAACCTGTTCCCCTTTTTTCGTAAGAGTAGGCCATTGTGTGCCGGGGGGAACAGATGACAGAAGTTACAAAACTGCACACACACGGGGACTGGATGTAAAAAAGCACATAAGTGCTTATTCCATTATCCTCGATATGAAAGAATGAATAAATAAATTTCTCTCAAACAGTGGGGAAATAAGCTGAACTATTATGAGACAAAACTAATATTCACTCGTGTTCGTGACCCATATGTAACATCATGTTGTATGTACAAATATCATGTTAATCACATTGTGTTGTTAATTATGATATGGTATTGACATTCCCTTTTAATTGAATGCTAAAAGGAGAGAGGGAGGGAGGGAAGGAGGGAGCTGGAGAGAGAGAGAGAGAGAGAGAGAGAGAGAGAGAGAGAGAGAGAGAGAGAGAGAGAGAGAGAACAGAGAAGAATGCAAAGAAGAAGAATGCAAAGAAGAAGAATACTAAGAAGAAAGAAAAAAGACAACAACAACAACAACAACAACAAGAGAGACCCGACAGACAGACAGGCACGGACACAGACAGACAGACAGGCACAGACACAGAGAGACAGACATAAAGACAGACACAGAGTCAGAGACAGAGAAACAGATGTACAGAGACAGACATAGACACAGAGAGACAGACATAAAGACAGACACAGAGACAGAGAAATAGAGAGAAACAGACGTATATAGACAGAGAAAGAGACAGAGAAAGAGACAGTGAGACAGAGTAACAGATACAGATAGAAGAAACAGACATACAGACAGAGATAGACTGTATCGAAGAGCAATATCCTGCAATGGATTTTTTTGGGTTTTTTTTTTTGCTGTATGTAGAAACAATGTCCAACTTAAAACCTAAAGCACACACACACAAATTGTCTGCTACAGCCAACATCCTCTGTACTGTCTCCGCTTTGGGCCCGTCTGTGTCATTCGTTCATGCTTAAAAAAAAGTTTTTGTCCTTCAAACCTGCCTGCCATACTGTGCCAATATTGGCAATGGAAACGAACGACCTTGTTGGTTCCTCCTATGCCACGCGCAAAGTCCCCCCTGTCACCGGAAGGAGGGGTGGAGGGGAAAAAAACAAACATGGGTGAAAAGGGTCAAAGTTGTTTTGGGGTGTTACAGAAAAAAAGAAGGGGGTTTGGGGGGTTTTTTTTTATATTAAAAAAAAAGAAGGAAGTTGGGGGTGAAACTCTCCCTTCCTCTCCCTTCAACAAAAAAAAAAAAGAACAAAACAACAAAACAAAAAAGGAACAGACAGACAACGGCCACACAGAAGACAGACAACAGAAACAGGGGAAAAAACAAAAAAGACAGAACAGAAAAAACAGAGAAAAAGAAAAGGGAAAAAGACCAAAAAAAAAAAAAAAAAAAAGAAAAGAAAAAAAACGGAAAAGAAAAAAAAGAAAGAAAAAAGACAAGACAGAGAAACGATAAAAAAAAGGAAAAAAATGGGTTGTTGAAGAGAAATTCCCAAAAAAAAATTTTTTTTTTTTTTTTAAAAAAATCCCACTTTCCTGCCCCCCCCTTTTTTTCAAAAGCCCCAACTCCCTTTCCCCCTTTTTTTCCCCCAAAAAACCCCCCCCCAAAACCCCCCCCCCAAAAGAAAAAAAAAAAGGGGGGGGGGGGGGTTTTTTTTTTTTTTTTTTCCCCCCCCCTTTTTTTTTTTTTCCCCCCTTTTTTTTTTTTTTAAAAAAAAAATTTTTTTTACCCCCTCCTTTCCCCCCTTCCCAAATTTTCCTTTCCCTCCGGGGGGGGGGTTTTTTTTTGCCCTTTTTTTTTTAATTCCAATCCCCCTTTCCCCCTCTCCCCCCCCCTTCTCCCCCTTCCCTTTCGCAATTTTAACCCCCAAAAATTTCTCTCCCCCCCCCCCTTTTCCCCTTTCCTCCCCCCCCCCCCCCTTCCTTTTAATTTTTCCCCTCCTTTCCCCCCAAACTCTCCCCCCCTCCCCCCTTCCTAAACCCCCCAAAAAAAAAAAAAAAAAAAAAAAAAAAAAAAAAAAAAAAAAAAAAAAAAAAAAAAAAAAAAAAAAAAAAAAAAAAAAAAAAAAAGGAAAAAAAAAAACCGGGGCCCGTGGGACGCACCAGAACATCTTGCGACACGTTAAACCTTTCCCTTTTCGGAAGAGTAGGCCACTGTTCCGGTTGGAAACAAGAAAAAATTGACAAACCCCATACACACGGGGACTGATTAAAAAAAAGCACAGAGGCTTATTTTATTATCATCGATATAAAAGAAAAAATAGAAAAAAAAATAAATAAATAACTCACTCACTCACTCATCCCTTTGTCGGGAACCGTTTTGGGGGACCCCCAGGACGCAGCAAGGGACCGCCAAATGGTCTGTCCTGGCTGCTTTTTAAGGTTGGTACAGTGAGGCCGTCCACTCCCTTTAATTGGATATCCCCGCTTTGCGTGGCGTCCCTGCCTCCTTGCTCCCTTTCCCCCATCCCTGCAGACGTCTTTGACAGA
>CM054135.1:3514313-3539313 GCA_028751875.1 Rapana venosa
AAAGACTCAGCAACCATTTTCCCCCATTCTTCTCTCTGTTCTGCCTTTTCAGGGTTTTGTTGAGTTCTAGGCCTGTCCTTTCACTGATGTTATCCTCCCAGCTCTTCCTTGGTCTCCCCTCTTCTTCTTCCTCCTTGGACAGTGCCTTGCAAAACTGTCTTTGTAATTCCTTGGGATCTTGTGACATGCCCATACCACTTAAGTTTACGCTTTTTCACGATCGTTAGAAGGTTCTCATAGGGTCCAATGGTTTGCTGGATTCTGTTATGCACGCTTTCGTTGCTTATGTGGTCTTTGTAGGAGATGCCAAGGAGTCTCCGAAAGCATCTCATCTCCATTGCCTGTACTCTTCTCTCCAAATCTGCAGTCAGGGTCCATGATTCACAGGCATACAGAAATATGGATATGACAAGGGACGCATTAGTCTGATCTTGGAGATAAGTGAGATATTCTTATCTCTCCAGATGGTGTTTAGTTTTGACAAAGCTGTTATTGTCTGTGCAGTCCTGCATACTACTTCTGGCTTGGATCCCTGGTCGGATACAATGGCTCCCAGGTACTTGAAGCTTTGAACTGTTTCCAGCTTCTGGTCATTAACCCTGATATCAGTGCTAATGCCGTTGGTGTTATTAGTCATCAGTTTGGTCTTCTCTGCACTGATTTCCATGCCGTATGTTTTGGAGGCCTTATCCAAGTGTTCTGTTAGGCTGGCAAGCTCTTTTTCTGATCCTGCTATTCCATCAATGTCATCTGCGAAGCGGAGGTTTGTGATCGTTCTGCCACCAATGCTGACTGATCCTTCATGATGTTCCAGTGCATCAGCCATGATTCTCTCAAGGAAGATGTTGAAAAGAGTGGGTGAGAGTAGACAGCCCTGCCTTACTCCAACTGTTGTTCGAAACCATTCTCCAATGTTGTTGTTGTAGTACACTGCACTGGTGGCCTCGCTGTACAGCTGTTTGATGACTCTGATCAGGTTTGCATTGATGCTGTACAAGTTCATGGTTGCCCACAAAGCTGCATGCCACACCCTGTCAAATGCCTTCTTAAAATCGATAAATACGTGGTATAGGTCTTGTTGATGTTGAAGGTACCGCTCACATAGTATTCTGAGGTTGAATATCTGTTCTGTTGTGCTGCGCCCTGCTCTGAAACCTGCTTGTTCCTCAGCAATGATGGTCTCTGCTTGTGGCTTCAGTCTATTCAATATTATCTGCAGCATGACCTTGCTTGGGTGACATATGAGGCTGATTGTGCGGTAATTATGGCATTGTTGTAGATTTCCTTTCTTGGGGAGGGTGATGATGAGTGACTGCGTCCATGGTGTTGGCCATTTTCCTGTCTGCCAGATCTTGTTGCAGATTCTAGTAGGGCGCTGATCATGGCTTCCCCTCCAGCTTGGACCAACTCAGCTGGAATGTTGTCAGCCCCTGCTGACTTCCCCTTTTTCAGCGATCTGACTGCTGTTTCCACTTCTTCTCGGAGGATAGGGTGACTGTCTGTGTCTTTGCTTTCGGGTACATTAAGGACTTCTGGATCTCCTGCGGTTCTATAGTTATACAGGTCGGAGCAGTATTCTGTCCATCTGTTCAGAATATCCTGGTCGTCAGTGAGACACTTCCCATTTTTGTCTTGGATTGTTAAACCTTTTCTCTGTTTCGTGCTAGTCAGGTCTTTCACCAGCTGATATGCTTTCTTGCTATTGTTTTTCTTGATGTTCTCTTCAATGTCTTGGCACTGTTCACCGATCCATTTCTCTTTTGCCTCCGTCATGGACTTCCTGATTCTCTTGTTGACTGCCCTATATTGTTCTGCTCTTTCTTTTGTTTCATTTTTCTTTTTCTTCAACTCTCTACGCTTGTCGCATAGTTGTAGGATGTTAGGTGTGACCCATGGTTTTTTGACTGGTCGGCGTTTGCCAAGAAGCTCGTTTGCTGTTTCAGTCACTGCTGTATTGAAACTATTCGTCAGTGTGTCTATGTCTGAGTCTAACACAGTAAGTGCTGCAAACTTTCCACCTATCCTTGCTTGAAAAATTTCTAATACCTCTGGGTCCTTCAGCTTCTCGAGGTCAAATTTGATCCTGATGTTGTTCCGCTTGTGGATTTTCTTTAGACGTAGTCGGAAAGTCATCATCACAAGATCATGATCACTCCCTATGTCTGCTCCTGGAAAACTTCGTGTCTGTGCGATGTTAACGCTAGACTGAAACCGTCTTTTCACCATGATGTAATCTATTTGGTTGTGGTGTTCTCCATTTGGGGCTATGCCATGTCCATTTTCTGGATTTCTTGTGTGGGCCAAGTGTATTCACTAGCTGGAGGTGGTTGTTACTGGCAAACTCCAGGAGTCTCAAGCCTCTTTCATTTGATTGGTTATTACAATGTGGCCCACAAACGCCCTCCCAGTCTTTCCATGCATCTTCTCCTACCTTGGCGTTCCAGTCGCCTTGCACAACGAGGATGTCTTTCTTGGGTGTTTGATTCAGAACCTCAGGTCAGATCACGTCAGGTCAGAGACTCCCTCTGCTACTGGTAACCATGTAACCCAGTACCACCTGCCACATGTGGGGAGTAAACCCAACCAAAAAATCCGACCTGGAGAGGGATGGGCTCCGCCAGGTTTGATTTGCCCAAGACACACCAATGACAAAGACAGCCAGAATCTCCATACCGGATCGGTCGTCGCCCGGGTTACCAAGGACCGCGCCTTCTGTTGCTCATCAGGACAGATGTCGAAAGTATGCTACTGATGTAAAACGCAGCAAAATTCGTGCCAGACACAACACCATCATTGGCACATGGAATGTACGAACACTAAGAGCTGCAGGCAAAGTGGAAGAACTGACACATGAGATGTCCAGATATCATTGGCACATCCTTGGGCTCTGCGAAGTCAGGTGGAAAAACATGGGAGAAACAACGACCCAGGAAGACCACAAATTATACTACAGTGGAAAACAGGATAAACATGAACACGGCGTGGGGTTTCTCGTTCACAAAGACACCGTGAACACCGTCATGGCTGTCAGCCTGTGTCCAGCAGACTTATTACCATCCGCCTGAGAGCAACCCCCTTTAACATAACTATAGTACAGGCATACGCCCCTACATCAGACTGCACAGATGAAGCCGTAGAAGAATTTTATGACCAGCTACAAGAGGTTCTGAATCAAACAATTTATTTTATACCACTTTTAAATCAGGACAGATTTCTCTGCGTGAAATTCGGGCTGCTCTCCCCCAGGGAGAGGAGAGCGCCTCGCCACAAGAGCAGCGCCACCCTTTATTATTTTCTTTTCCTGACTACAGCTGTATTTGTTTTCCTCTCAGGGTGGGTTTTTTTATTTACGGAATTTTGCCAGGTACAACTCTCTTGTTGCCGTGGGTTCTTTTAATGTGCGCTAAATAATTATGTGTAACACGAGGGATATATCGAAATTAGAATTGTCAAAACACTAATCTGGGTATAGGTCAGGTCAGAAGTATAGGTCAGAAACCTGGACACTACTGAAGTGGGGGAAGAGACAAAATAAATGCAGCCAAAATGTGGTTCTGCAGGCGACTTGTAAGAGTCGAATGGTCAAATAGAAAAAAACAAAGAAAAGCGTTCTTGATGAACTATCAGTGCAAAGACAAATGTTACTTGAAACTGATAAGCCCAGACTGAGATACCTTGGTCATGCAAATAGAAGCACACAGAAACATCTGAAGACGACAGTTCTCCATGTTAAGGTTAAGGGCAGAAGGAAAGGAGGCAGACCACCACCAACATCCTACATTGCCAACATCACTGAGATCAGTGGTCTGGGAGGAGGGCTGCAGGAGATCGTAGAACTCAGCAGAGACAGAGAAAGATGGCGAATCCTGGCGGCATTACATGGAGCTCCTACCGTCGACAGCGGCAATGGAGAATAGGTGTGCGCCATTAAAAAGAAAATAACATACCACTGAGGAAAAAGGATGTAGATATTGACTTTTCCCTAGCACTATTTTGAAGATAGCCACTCGCAACTCTTTCAAGCCACTTTAATCACTTTGAAGACACCGATCAACAACTTTTTCAGAATATATCGACCAGGTCACTGATATGGATTCTGACGACAGATAATCTTTCATCCACACTTCATGGAGTTGTGTAAGCAAACATCGGGTTTTCTACAAAAGTTCCCTCTTTTATCTACGATGTTTTATGTTCCAAAAAGTTAAGTCAAAACTATGAATTAAAAACTGCCAAAAATGGAAGACTCCAACTTTTGAAAAATATTCATAAAGTTTTCGTTTCTGTAACTTTTCCCTTCAGCAAAGGCCTGCTAATTGTGAGAGTATAGGGATGGAGAGGAGAATGGAGGGAGGGTGGAAATATGGGACTAGGCCCCAAGGGATTGGCGGCTCTAATCATCTCCCTTTCATAGCAACTTCCGCTAGAGGGCAAGCAGACCACATGAGAGTAAACAGGTGTGGAGAGACTTAGCGTAAAACGGCCTCTGTTAAGTGCTGGTATGGTTAGATACACATGTCTCCCTACATGTCTCCCTCCATAACCGTATGCCTCTAGATCATTTTTATTTGTTGGACTCAGAATACTGTGTTATTTCTTCTGAAGTCGGAGTATGGCTGCCTATATGGCGAGGTACTTAAAACAGTCATACAGGCAAACTTCTCATTCAGTAGTGTGCAATTTCAAACTCACAGTGATTCCCAGGTGGGATGAGTGAGTCAGACTGCAACATTCTGGGTGACCACCCAGAGTGTTAAGCTGGGGAACGCACAACAACAACAACAACAACAACAACAGAATACTGTTTTTGATTCTTCTCTTGAGAGAGAGACAGAGAGAGAGAGAGAGAGAGAGAGAGAGAGAGAGAGAGAGAGAGAGAGAGAAAATAGATTTTTTAATGATGGGAGTCTAGTTTGAAGTGAACGAATAACATAACACACCAACTGCCAGTTAATTACAACCATATCCAGAATCAGCGCACACACGAGAGTCTTTCATTCTCCTGTCACCAGCACAACATCACCCCCTCTCCTTTCAGTCCCTGAGTGGAAAACCTCTTCAGTCTGAGGGAGGGAAGAATGTAGGGTCGTCACAGATCGTAGATGTGGGAGGGTCTGTCTGTCGGCCCAGATATCGTCATTCAGGGGTTGAGGGGTGGGTTGGCCTCCTGACATCTGCGATGAAAAAAAAAGGTATCCAGGGACACTGGAATCTGGTTGGTACCCATCTTTGCACAGAGGTAAGGGTTGTGTCTTCTGTACATCAGTGGGCCGTGTAGGTGGGGTCGTCAGGAGAGGCTGTCGTTGATGTCGGGGGTCTGGGTATTTGAGGCTGTAGGCTAACCTGTCTGCCCCTTTGGGGGCTGGGATGAAAGGGGTCTCAGAGAGAGAGAGAGAGAGAGAGGGAGAGAGAGAGAGAGACAGAGATAGAGACAGAGAGACAGAAAGACAGACAGAGATATATAGAAAGAGACAGAGATAGAGACAGACAGAGAGACAGAGACAGAGAGACAGAGATTTTTTTTTTAAGGATTGGAGTTTAGTTTGAAGTGAAGGAACAACATAACACACCAACTGCCTGTTAATTACAACCATATTCAGAATCAGCACACACACACACACACACACACACACACACACACACACACACACACACACAGAGTCTTTCATTCTGCTGTCACCAGCACAACATCACCCCCTCTCCTTTCAGTCCCTGAGTGCAAAACCTCGTTCAGTCTGAGGGAGGGAAGAACATAGAGTCCTCACAGATCGTAGATGTGGGAGGGTCTGTCTGTTGGCCCAAGACATTGTCGTTCAGGGGTTGAGGGGTGGGTTGGCGTCCTGACATCTGCGATGAAAAAAAGGGTATCCAGGGACACTGGAATCTGGTTGGTACCCTTCTTTGCAGCAGAGGTAAGGGTTGTGTCTTCAGTACGTCAGTGGGCCGTGTAGATGGGGTCGTCAGGAGAGGCTGTTGTTGATGTCCGGGGTTGGGGTTTTTGAGGCTGTAGGCTAACCTGTCTGCCCCTTTGGGGGCTGGGATGAAAGGGGTCAGAGAGAGAGAGAGAGAGAGAGACAGAGAGAGACAGAGACAGAGAGACATACAGAGATAGAGAGGCCCACACAGAGAGAGATTATTTTAAGGATTGGAGGCTATTTTGAAGTGAACGAATAACATAACACCCCAACTGCCCTTTAATTACAACCATATTCAGAATCAGCACACACACACAGAGTCTTCCATTCTCCTGTCATCAGCACAACATCACCCCCTCTCCTTTCAGCTCCCTGAGTGCAAAACCTCGTTCAGTCTGAGGGAGGGAAGAACATAGAGTCCTCACAGATCGTAGATGTGGGAGGGTTTGTCTGTCGGCCCAGACACCGTCATTCAGGGGTTGAGGGGCGGGTTGGCGTCCTGACATCTGCGATGAAAAAAGGGTATCCAGGGACATTGGAATCTGGTTGGTACCCTTCTTTGCAGCAGAGGTAAGGGTTGTGTCCTCTGTACGTCAGTGGGCCGTGTAGGTGGGGTCGTCAGGAGAGGCTGTTGTTGATGTCGGGGGTCGGGGTTTTTGAGGCTGTAGGCTAATCTGTCTGCCCCTTTGGGGCTGGGATGAAAGGGGTCTCAGAGAGAGACAATGACAATATTTTATTGACAATGACAATATTTTATTGTAATAAGCTGTTAAAGCCCATTTACAAGGGGACAGTGGGAAGGGGACTGGGCACAAAACACGTATTTTCAGAAATACAGATGTATCATTTCTACAGCCCAAATGGTCGACATGGCATGGATTCCACGACATGGTGAAGTGTTTTACATTACGATTCAGATGAATTGGTGCCTAACACTTTCGCCCATTGCTAATGGGGAAAGGGAGGGGGGAGGGTAACAACAACCACAAACATCATTTAAACACCGAGTCTGTGACAGGGCTTCCTGTCCCTACATTCCGTCTGATCCGGTAACTCATGCTCTTTCCAACACTGAAAAACCTAACTCACAATATGCCTAACCTCCTGTTTTGCTTGCTCTCTCTCTCTCTCTCTCTCTCTCTCTCTCTCTCTCTCACACACACACACATATGCACACACATATGCATGCACACACGCACACACACACGCACGAACACACACACGCACGAACACGCACACACGCACGCACAAACACACGCACGCACACATACATGCACGAACATACACAACACACACATACACACACGCGCACGCACGCACAAGAGGGTGCGCATGCACACACACACACACACACTCACACACGCACATATACAGGCAACCACAGTCACTTCTAACCCAGAAAAAATCTGATAGCATCCATCATAACATGTAAAACATCCAGTCCAGCACTAATTCTGTCTTTGATTCTGTCACGATCGGCAGGTGTCCACAGCTGCAGCTTGGAATAAATGTCTTTTTCCTCCTGAGTCAGTTGCCTGGTGTTTTTTTTTGCAAACCAAAAGTAATCAGCAGGGTTGTGAGTGTCATCTGTCCAGATAAAGTGAAAAATCATATCTTCACTTTCACAAATGATAGTATCAGGTATTTCATCAGAGGTATACACATTAAGAAAGTCCTTGTTTCTAGAAACGTCCCTGAGATTTCTCTGCAGGGATCTGTTTCTCAGCCCACCCACATAGTTCTTTATAGTATCTCCACTGTAGCCTGCATCCCGAATCTGATCTAGATATTCGTCACAGTCCTCCCCCTCCATCGTAATGTCAGGTACAGGCACCTCAACCAGGTCAATTCCACCTTGTTGTTCAGCGACTGTGTCAGCTTCCAACACTGTGACAGCACCTGGGATAATCATGTGTGGGAAGCACCGATTGCGAAGGCATGTGGTTTGGAGAGGGAACAATGCACTTGCCTTGTCTTCTTGCCTTTCCTCTGTCTGTCTCCTCTCCTCTGCCCGCCTCCTCTCCCGCCTCCTCTCCTCTGTCTGTCTCCTCTCCTCTGTCCTTCGTCGGTCCCTGTTGGTCTGACTGGGAGGCTTTCTGCGGAAGTACACAGGTGTTTGTTGACCCGCCATGTTCCCATCACTTGAGCCAGCCTTCAGTCGAAGCACAACAGTCGTTTGCTCGCCTTCTCCACAGACCTTCCATGAGGTGATGCAGTGTTGTTGCAGCAGGGCACCTAGCGTCACTTCCAGCGTTGTTGGTAACCGACAACTGGCATGGTGCTGGTTTATTTGGCAATTTAAACACAAAATTTACACAGCAAAATTTCGCCCTGCCTATATCCAAGGGAGAGATAGGAGAAAAGGGGCCTCAAGCTCTCTTGCCTGCCAGTTACTTAAATTCTAGCAACTTTTGGCCCGATTCGGCTCCGCCTCACCGGTCCAAACTTGCTGGATTTACTTAAATGACAGGCAACTTACCTTGAGGCCCCTTTTCTCCTATCTCTTTAATAGTATGTAGGAGATACTCCCTTATATTCTATTGTGAAAACTATGAAACCATGCAAAAAATAATCAATCAATTTCATACTAAGCAGTATCTTGTTGGTTGATCTGTTTTAAGTACTAGTTTGCTATGCTTCAAGCTTCTCAGTTTTAGTTTTATTCTTTCTCTTTCTTGTCCATCTGTAATAACATCATTCTCTCGAAGACAACTATTAAACCCATCTCTATCCTTCATGTGAAATAATACAACAACTTTAATCTGTTCTCGATAATCTTTCAGTATACTATTATATTTCTGTGTAAGCAACCAAACAGATATCTGTGCATGCCTCCCACTAAAAGCGAGCTTGGACAAAGTCTTCCTTTTCTTAACAATGTCACGCTCTGCAGAACAATCATCTATTAAGAAAAGAGTTGTCCTGTTTTCAAACAACCTGTAATAGTATTCCAGGCATTCACTTAGTCTATCAGAGGGATTCACTATAATAACATTATCATCTTCCCATATAAATCGTCTCTCTCTATATGCTTTGTTGTTATGTATCGTTGGACAGAATATAACAATGAACTCAAAATGATTTTTATATACTGTCTGCAACAAATCTAAAACAAATATTGTCTTGCCGCAGCCTGTCTGTCCACATATAAGAGAACAGTGTGCATCCTTTGGTAGAAAACTTAGCTGATCCATCAATAAACAATTTCTTTCAGTCTGTTTTCTTCTATGTTGAGCTGAGCATCCATTACTACATATAGATAAATTTTTATTGGACCACCACTTCCTTTAGTCTTGTCAATTTGTATAGTCATTCCTTCTGAACCGTTTTCAATTCTTCTTCCAGAACCATGCAACTTAACATCTTCTGTAGATCGTAAGTCAATCCATAGTGCATACTTAGATCCAAGATAATCAGTAAGTCTAACATCATGAAGATGAAGAGCCTTACTTACTGCACCAGCATCAGTATCATAATTTCGTCCACAAGCAAAGTATTTTCTTATCTCATCAAAGTGTTGATATGGAAGATAACCTGATGCATAGACTTGGTTAGGCTGTCCTTCAATAGTACATGATAAATGTGTAATGCCAGGATTAACAAAGGTCTCACTTACTCTTGCAAATGGAGCAGCTGGCTGTTCAAACAACATTAATATTCCTTTTAGTGATCTTGCTGGTGTATTTATATTTATGTTCCATACAGTATCTGCTGTGTCTTTCATTATTGTGCTGTGATTCAATACCCTTTCATAATAAATAGCAAGTCTTGACTGATACTGCTGTGCAATCATACGAGCAAGTTCTGGATGATTAACAATATCATACTCTAAGGATATACCCGATACTTTATACTTAGCATTAGCATCACTAGATCTAACAACGCGAGCACTATCATTAAATGTAAGCTCATAAGACAACCTATCTCTAAGTGCACCCTGATAATAAGGCATGTGAGAGCTAAGCAGCTCAAAGTCTAGAGGAATACAAAACCTGTTGCCATAGGCCTTCCATATTTGTACATCATTGACATTAACTGCCTTATCACCAGCACTAATTCTATGTTTTAGCCCATCATCACTCTGTATACCCTGATAAACAAGATCATCTCTTTTACCTTTTGTTAACCATAAATCAGCATAAATCAAGAATACATCAGCATTGTTCAGCGACAGTACCTCCCGTCCTTCTAGTTTGACACTAATCTTTTTAATAATAGCTCTACCCAGGTTTGACACGATACTTCTATTTGCATCTGCTGTGGATTCTAGTTCAATATTAAAAGCAAGTCTAGTTGTACCTGGAACAATAACTTCATCTTTTCCTAAATTAGGAAACCTAACAGTTAGAATCTGGTTTTCATCGATAGTTGATGGGTTGTTTGTAATAACTATCGATTGCCTATTTGCCTTGATACCTAATGGTTCCTTTAAACGTCTGTACGGATCAAGCAACGCCCCAAATGTTTGTTGTGCCATCTTTTCTATAAGTAGCAAAATAAAAAAACAATAATAGAATAAAATGGAAGACCACGATGTTGACGATTTATTTACTCCAGGAGATGATATGAGTGAAGCAACTGTTTCACATACAACAACATCATTGCGAACAGAATTACTAGAAGAAAGAATAAAAGAATTTCATACTTACCTCAATCAACAAGCACCAACTATAATAGATCACAATGATTATTTTATGGATAGTAAAGGAAATATATTTGTTATAAGTGACACTGGAGAAAAGATCCAGATAACAAAAAATAATAATCCTAATCAGTTTCTTGCAAAGAATACACTTAGACAAAGACTGAGAGTTGCACTACAGAGAAAGTTAGGCATTAGTGAAGCTTTAACAGCTTCTAGACTACCCAGACGTGTCATTGGTCCACTACAAAGAGCTGAACGAACACTACCAATAAATATTGAGAGTATACCACTTCAAGACCTAGCACAAGCAGCAAACACGACAACAGAAACCATCAGAGAACTGGAAACTAGCTTCACACAAGCAGATGAAGACACTGCACTGAAAACAATAGACGACCAACCACTACCCATGAGAGAAATAATGGGTCTCAATCAAGCGCTGCAGAGCATTAGAGGTGAACTAGTAAATAATTTAGCAAAGCTAAGTGAAGTAGACAATCGCATAGAACTAGAAAAGAATAAGTTAGTAGAAGCAGACGATGCAAATCTCGACCAAGTAGTAAAAGATAGAATCACACAGCGACTAAAAGACCTGCAAGATGAACGCAAATCAAGATTAGAAGTCTTAAACAATAACAGAGAACAACTACAATCGCAGATCAGTAGAATAAAAGAAACAGTGCATCGCATTCTTTATGAAGACACAACACTTGCAGAAAGAATCAGAACATTATTTAGAGAGCAAGGAGTAACAATTGTTAGTATACTCACAGCATTAGGTTTTGCTATAAGTACACTTGTATTTGCACTGACGGGTAGAACACCAACACCACCTCCACCTGCACCACCGACACCAACACCAGACAAAAACTGGATTAAGAAACAACTCGACCACTTAGCTAATCTGTTAAAAAAATTAGCCTACAAAGCAGGAAGTGCTCTTCCAGGCATACTCGGCTCCATTGTTAGTTGGTTATTATCAGCAGCAGGAAAAGTTGTTGGGTTCTTTGCTGAGAATTTGTGGGCACTACTTGTTTTAATTATTGGATTTCTTTTATCTAAGATAAAGGAACGCAAGTCCACCTAAAACAAGTACACTAGTTAAAGCAGCTACTTCTTCAAAGTGACTGTCTACAACTATTTTTTTGTCTTGTACAGGTGTTGCTGTGCTTGTTGTTGGACTTGTTACTGCATGACTCTTTGGCTCCACTTTATGACTTGGTTCCACAGCATGATTCACCACACTCTTTGCTGGAGCATTGTTTATACTTTCATTTTTTCCAAGCAGCACATCATCACCAGCTATAATAATATTGTTGTTGTAGTTTGTAATTGTTCCTATTTGCAACTGCATGTTAGAAGGCAGCATGTACAACCCATGCCCAACAGCAAAGTCAACCTTAGACCTAGCATAATGAAGAACATCTTGATAACGCTTAATACTTGATGGCAAGTCAATGGCAGAATTAATACTGTCTTCAAGATTTGCTAGAAACTGCTTCTGTGCATCGAAGCCACTACCAATAATACTTGACCTTGTCTGTGCCTGCGATCCAAGCAAGCACCACACATAAGCCCTGACAGAGTCATTAATTCTCTCTAATCCTGGTCTTGTTAACCCTTCACTCTTATCAAGAATAAAAGTAGTCCACGCATTTATGTGCATTTGTTCTATTGATCCAAGAACAACATTTGCTCCACGTGAGAAAGATGTATGTGGAGGCCACCAATCATAATTATACCTTCTGTGCACACCCCACAAATACAGAGTCCCCATACCATGATTCTTATCCTCTTCTTGTCTGAATGTTGTTGATTCGGGCTTCATATCTGTAACATTAAACTCATTGCACAACCGCTCATACGCTTTCATGTTAATCCTGCTATTGAATGGATTGAAGTTGCTATCAGTAGACAATGGAACCCGCAGCTCTGACAACACACGTCTGAACTGATAGTACACATGAAACCTGTACACAGACTTTACTAACTGATTTGGATGATTCATGTGGTCAGCATACGATACACCACAGCCTGTAGTTGCACAGTAGATGGCAAAGTTTAAGTGATTCTGATAGAACTGTATGGGATTAGACAGCCATGCTTTTGCCGTGCCATCATCCTTAATTGGAGGGTTTAAGTATGACTTCAGCGGATTGGGAACTTTCACCTCGAACAATAATGTCTCTGACACAGCAATATCTAGCTTATTAAAGTTGATAGTCTTTTGATTATAGTGAGGTCCTGGCTTGTAAGCCGCATCCTTATTATATTTATACATTATTATTCTATAGATAGATTAAAATGTTTATAACACTAACAAACATAAAGTCAGGAGTACCTGTCAAACTAATAAATCCTATTGATAATAGATGCAAAGATAAATCAGTTGCATTACATGAAATATTCTATAAAGCACCATGGATATACATTGATGGTAAAAGCAACTGGATTAAAGTAAAAGAACCTATAACCAGTGCACTTAAAAAATATACTATACCTATAGGTTATTATACCTTCCAAACACTAGTAGAGACTAACTTTTACCCATTAGAAATTAGACTAGATCTCAACCAAACAACGCTAAAAGTAATTCTAGGGTTTTCTCATCCAAGTTTATTCATTCCAGAACGTCTTGTGAAAAAGCTGGGGTTTGAATATAGGCCAAGTCAACTAACAAGGGATGGTGAAGTAGAGTTTACTAATGAGGGTGCATACAATCAAGTTTATGGTGTGTTCCCAATTAGCTTTCCAGTAAACAATTTGCTTTTTGTGCACCTACCTCAACCTAGCATTACACAGAGTCAAGTAGCTGTAAACAATTTATCATACCCTTCTGATCTGTTGAGAAGTCTTCCACCATTACAATCAACACAAGAACCATTCTACAACATTCAACACAATAACTTTCACACACTTCAATTCAAAGAGTTGGAGGAAGGATTTCATGAAACACTAACTATAACAATCAAAGATACAATGCAAAGAATAGTTGACTGTGAAGACTTGTATATTACACTTGAAATAAAACACTAAACCAGCATTATTATTCTACAGATAGGTGAAATGTTTATAACACTAACAAACGTCAAGTCAGGTTCTCCTATCAAACTTGTCATTCCTATTGACAATAGATGGAAACAACATAAAACAGTTGCACTACATGATATATCTTACAGAGTAACATGCAAGAACATCTATACCAGCATTGTTAATAATGTCAACGTAAGCAACAACTGGGTAAGTTTCATTGATACTGAAACAATGGAGCAAAAAACAATTACTATAGCTGATGGGTATTATGACTTCTACTCATTAGACAAACATCTATTCAAACCAGCAGGCATTACAGCATCGCTTAACGAAGCATGCCAGAAGGTAACACTAACATGGCCAAAGCCTTCTCTTGCGAGGATGTCTCTAAAGCTTATTGCTATGCTTGGGTTTGATATAAATAAATTTCTCAGTGGATGGGTTCCTATTCATGAAAATAAAGTAGTCACCTCTGACAATCCCATAGATTTATCTGTAAATACTTTTCTCTCTGTGCATCTGTCTCAGCTAAGTGACACACTAAACCAAATATCCACAACCGCTTTAACAACAACACCTTCTGATCTGCTGAGAAGTCTTCCACCTGCACAAGCACCATTCTATGCCTTTCAACACCACAGCTTTAATCCACTTCAATTCAAAGAGTTGGAGGAAGGATTTCATGAAACACTAACAATAACAATCAAAGATGAAGCCCAGAAAATAGTTGACTGTAAAGACTTACATGTTACACTTGAAATAAAATAATGATAAAACATAAACACTAAAGGAAAATGACAGAACACGACGCTAACACATTTCGCTTAACAAGCATAGAGCATATGCAGCATGACATCGAACAAGAAGTGACAAAGTATACAAAGTGTAGACATAGGTACAGAGTTGCATCTAATGTACTAAAGGCTATTACTACAGGTACAGCAACTCTATCTACAGCTGCAGCAGGTGTGGGTATTGCTCTTTCAGGTACTGGAATTGGAGTCCCTGTAACTATAATTTTAGGCTCTGTTTCAATAACAGCAGGAGCATGCTCATTTATATCAGCTGTATTTGCAAAGAAGGTTAGGAGTAAACTAGAAAGACATGATGCCGTTGTAGCCTTAGCATTAGACAAGCTAAGCTCATTCAGACTAATTATTAGTAATGCACTGGCAGACTCAACAATATCAGAAGAGGAGTTCAAGCTTCTTCAGGATGACTATGATGACTACATGCATAAAAAGTTAGCACTGCAGAAAAAGGAAAGCAAACATGAAGCACAAAAGAAGTATGAAGTCGAAGATGAACGGATAAAAACACTGCTGAAGAATTAATTAATTTAATTAATTAAAATTTTTTTCTATATATGAGTTAGAGAATTTAGTTGAAACTCATTATGGATAAATTATTTCAAACTAGGGAGCTGAATATCACACATGAGGACAATGTCGTACAAAGCATACAAGATGCTATTGCACAAATGCCAAGTCAGATAACAATCGAACCACCAGTAAAGGTGCAGTTAGTTGTTGAGATACAATACAACACAGCAAACAAAGAAGAGGAACTAACTGTTCATGTATCAACATCACAGCAAGCACTGAACTCCTTTGAGGAGCTTAATCAAGTGTGGGCTGATGAGATGATGCGTAACTTTGAGTATGCGGCAGAGACAGCAAGAATGAGAGGATCAGGCTGGACAGTTGGTAAGGTTCTTAAGATAGAGTTAAAGCAAACAAAGTTTAGACCAATTGTTGGTAGAAGCTACATACAATTACCACAAGAAATAATCATGAAGAGAGCTGTGCTGAACATACAGAACAAAGATGACAAGTGTTTTATGTGGTGCGTCTTGGCTAAGCTGTTTCATGTTTCAAAGAATGCAGAGAGAGTGTCAAACTATCATGAACATTGCAATAGGCTCAACTTCACAGGTATCGACTTTCCTGTTGCTGTCAAGAGCATTGATCTCTTTGAGGAACTAAACACTCCTATTAGTGTTAATGTGTACACTTGGGATGATGATACTGGCGGTTGTGGACTAAGACCACTAAGAATATCAAAGAAATCTCCTACTGTTGGTGATCCGGACAAGAACCATGTTGATCTTTTATTAATCAGTAATGATGCTGGTGCCTTTCACTACACACTAATTAGAACAATGAGCAGACTTGTTGCACAGGCTACAAAGCATAAACAAAGAAAAGAGTTTTGCAGACGATGCTTGGTTCTTCTTCCATCTTTGTTAGCTGCAGACAAGCACAGAAATCATTGTAAGAGTGAAGTTGAAGCAATCACTGAACTTGTCACGCCGAAACCTGGAAGTAAAGTGTACTTCAAGAATATATTAAAGATGCAGAAGAGCCCATATGTTGTGTATGCTGACTTCGAGTCTATCATTGTACCATACCAAGGACCAACACCAGAAAATATGCCTAAGACTACCTTGCTTAGTAATCACCAAGTCTGTTCATTTGCTTATGTAGTTGTTAGGTCTGATGGTGGACATACAGAACCATTCTTGTATCGAGGACCAGACGCAGCTAAGTTATTTCTTGAACACATGAAATCAATACACAGCCATTATGCTCAGCAGCTAAACTTACAAGATATCATTATGACAGAAGAGGATCAGGAGCAGTATGATACAGCAACACATTGTTGGATTTGCTGTAATTTATTAGCAGCCGATACAGTCAGAGATCATGACCACATCAGTGGTAAGTTTCGTGGAGCAGCACATAGTAAGTGTAATCTACAACTAAAAGTAGAAGTAAAGACATGGAAGCTGCCAGTCTTCTTCCACAATCTAAGAGGTTATGACTCACACCTAATCATGCAGGCAGTGACTGATGAGTATAAGGCTTACTGCATTGCACAGTCATCAGAGAAGTACCTGACTTTTACATTGAATAGCCTGTCCTTCTTTGATTCTGCACAACATCTGATGGGATCTCTAGAGTCCTTGTCTTCATCACTTAGTACTTGTCCAATTACAGAAAAATACTTCGACACAAAGCTTGTAAGAAAAGGCGTCTATCCTTATGAGTACATGGACTCATGGGATTCTTTTGATGAAGAAGAGCTGCCACCAAAAGAAGCATTCTTCAGTAAATTAACAGGTAAAGGAATCAGTGATGATGACTATAAACATGCTCAGTGGGCTTGGAAGAAGATGGAGTGTAAGACTATGGGTGATTACCATGATCAGTATCTACTTGCTGATGTTTGTCTTCTTGCTGATGTCTTTGAGAACTACAGAAAGACTGGAATGAAACATTATGGACTAGATCCAGCACACTACATCACAGCACCAGGAATGTCTTGGGATGCTTTCTTGAAGTTTACTGGTGTTAATATTGATTTGTTGTCTGACCTGCCAATGCTCCAAATGATTGAAGATGGTCTGCGTGGAGGTATTAGTATGGCATCACATAATTACTGTAAGGCTAACAACAAATATTTAGAAGATTATGATGAACACAAACCTTCTAACTACATCATGTACTTGGATGCAAACAATCTGTATGGATGGGCTATGTGTCAGTCGCTACCATTGCGGAACTTCAGAATGTATAGTGGTCCTTTCAGTGTTGATGAAACTCTAAAAGCGTTGTCTGGAATGGAGCCTGATCAATCACTAGGTTGGATCTTAGAAGTAGATTTAGTCTATCCTCATGCACTACATGATGCGCACAATGACTATCCATTAGCAGCAGAAAGGCTCAAAGTATCTCCAAAAGAACCACCAAAGCTTGTACCAAATCTAAGTGATAAGAGCAAGTATGTTTGTCACTACAGACTGCTACAGTTCTACCTAAGACATGGGTTAATTCTTACTGCTGTTCATCGTATCATTGTGTTTGACCAAGAGCAATTCATGAAACCATACATCATGAAGAACACTGATCTGAGAACGAAGGCAACCGATGCATCAGAAAAGGATTACTTCAAGCTTATGAACAACAGCTGCTTTGGTAAAACAATGGAGAACCCACACAAAAGAAAAGATGTTAGATTAGTCACAAAGGAAAACGAAGCCATAAAGCTAACATCAAAGCCAAGCTATCAAGACTACAGGCAATTTCATGACAGTCTGTATGGCATCATGATGAAGAAGTTGAAGGTTAAACTAGACAAACCAGTATTCATTGGGTTTAGTGTGCTGGAGCTGTCAAAGCTGTTGATGCTAGAGTTCTTGTATGATTACTTGAAGGTTAAGCATCCTGCTTGTAGGGTCTTGTACACAGACACAGACTCTTTCATCCTAGACATACCCACAGAAGATATATACAAAGACCTTGAAGAGGATGTTGCTTTAGGTAGTGCTTCTTGGTATGACACGTGTGATTATCCAAAAGACAGTCCTTTGCATTCAACAGCAAACAAAAAAGTTATTGGTAAGATGAAGGATGAGATGAATGGAACTATTATCAAAGAATATGTTGGGCTAAGAGCTAAGATGTATAGCGTTGCAAGTCAGAAAAGTGTCATAAAAAAGGCTAAAGGTGTTGGTAAGCAAGTTGTTAAGATGAGCATCAGTCATGATAACTATAAGGAAGCTCTGTTTGAAGGCAAGGTGTTTCACCATGACAATCCAAAAATTAGTTCAACATTGCATCAAATCAATACAACTATGGTTAGAAAGAAGACGTTAGTTGCACAGGACACAAAAAGAGTTTACTCTTCCCCAGAATATTCATATGCATTAGGACATTGGAGAACAAAGTAATTAATTAATTTATTTTTTTATTTTTTAAACATTTATATACGAGCTAAAAAATTAGATTGAAACTCATAATGAATAATTGTATGCTATTTATCAAGTACTATGGTAGTGGTACAATTCCACGTCTCTGCTTCTTCGGTCCTAGCATTCTATATGACTTTGGGCAGCAAGTAGAAGTAAAGCTTGATTGTGGTACAAGAGAAGAAGTGCTGAATAATATTCTTGGTGTTGTTAGTATGATGAGAAAGTGTCCAATCCACTTCACTATTGAAAGATCAGTTCCTAGAGATTGTGCAAACAAAAAAATGATAGAGCAAACAATGCTGTCACTTACATCAAGAGATATATTAATATACCTTAGTGCAGCAGGACAGTTTTAGATAGTCCTTATTTTTTGTTTATGCTACTTTTCGTGCTATAAAGAATACTGCTGTCATGCCAATTACAACAAAAGCAATCTCACTTGACTTCTGCATTTCAGTTGGGTGATAATAATCACTAAGCTGTGGTTTAGTAAGTGGAGATATTTCTTTCCCTGTCACAACGAAGTACTCTTTGATTGCTCTGTCAACATCAGAAAATGTTTTTGCTGCATGGCCTTGCTCTCTAAGTTTTTCATTAATAAAGTCTAATTGTGCAATTCTTTGTTTCTCATATTCTGCTTGTGCTTTATTCAATTGTTCTATTGCTTTGTCATGTCTCTTCCTTTCTTCATCTGAATGAAGTTTAGAAAACAAGTAGTTGCTGCCTGAAAAAGCGAGTGCATTAACAATAGCACCACCAACCATAATTGCTACAGAAGCCATTTTCTTTTTATGGGCTAATATTTTCTGGAATGATTTTCTGCTTAACTAGAAAGTCTTTAGTTGCAATGGAAGCTGTTACAACTGCAACAAGCTTAGCACTGTCTTCAAAGTCTAACTTTCCTAAATCAGCAGACTTCATTCTTAGAAGCTTCTTTCCAATCATTGTATAACCAATGCTAGGCTGCTAATAACGGCAGCGTGGTAGGCTGTATTGATTACTGTCTTCTCCATGTTTCCTACTTATGTATAAATTATTTAATTATTTAATACATATTAAATGGATCGTTGTCAGGCTGTTTGTTTTGTGGCGGCTCTTGTTGCTGTTGTTGGATTGACTTTTGTTCTTGCTTCGGTTCTTGTTTTGCTGGTTGCTTGTTGCGCCATACTCTATAAGCTGTATAAGTTATACCCATAGCTGTTACAGCACATATTATGTATGGACTAATGCTTGTTGTTTTTTGTTTTTTATGTTCTGTTTCTGGTTTTGGTTCTTCTCCCGATAATATCTTTATCTTTGCTTGGTTATTAAGTTTCCTCTGCCTATTCCATTCAGCTAATCTCTTTCCAGCTTCAACTCTCCCAGCTTTCTTTGTTACTGATGTCGCTTGTGAGGGGGATGTCTGTGGTTGTGGTTGTGGTTCTGGGCTCTCTGCTTTCTCCTCTGTTTGATTCTGCGGGGTGTTCTGTTCCTCCATCTTTCTGTATGTAGTTAAAATTTATATGTTTTAATGTTATCATACTTGCTGCTATTGGTGCTAATAGTGAACCAAAACGGTAATACATATCACAGCCAATCGATTCTAGTGTTCTTGTTAGAATTGGATCCTGTGTTAGGTCGCG
Source organism: Rapana venosa (assembly GCA_028751875.1). Taxonomy (NCBI): domain Eukaryota; kingdom Metazoa; phylum Mollusca; class Gastropoda; order Neogastropoda; family Muricidae; genus Rapana; species Rapana venosa. The sequence goes on from CM054135.1 coordinate 3,534,282, forward strand.
TGTCAAATCATCTTCTGAGTCTACATTAAAGATCTTACTTGTTGCTTTTGCATATAAACCTATAAGTGTATGACCTAGACTCTTCACTATCCTTGCACCAAGAAGCGATTCATATCTATTAAAATACTTGTTGATGTCTTCTGGAGATAACTTCTGCACTTGTTCAACTGTCATCTGTGTACCTAAGTATTGTTTTGTTTTATTGCAAGCTGCTAGGGAGTACAACTTCTCTTTCTTATCAAGTAGAGACCTTTCATCTGTTATTTCTTGATCTGTTGCTGCTGCCATCATAAAAAGTTCTTCAGAATTCATGTTGTCTATCTCTATCAATATATTTTTAAGTAAATAAATGTTGTTGATAAGTTGTTGATAAGATGTTAATTAAGTTGTTGAGTAAGTAGTTGCTAAGTAGTTGCTAAGTTATTGATTAAGTTGATGTCGGGTTTTAATAAATTGCTTGCATGGTTCATCTTCCTATCATTTCATAGTTTTCACATAGAATATAAAGGAGTATATATTATAAGAGATAGGAGAAAAGGGGCCTCCAAGGTAAAGTTTGCCCGACTTAAGAAACATCCAGCGAAGTTTGGACCGTGGAGGCGGAGCCGAATCGGCCAAAATTGCTAGAATAAGTAACTGGCAGGCCCAGAGAGCTTTGCGAGGGCCCCTTTTCCTCCATCTCTAAGGGAGACCACCCTCTCAGAGAGAAAGAGAGAGAGAGAAGAAGAGCAGAGAGAGAGAGAGAGAAGACAAGAGAAAAGAGACAGATGAGACAAAAAGACAGACAGAGATAATTGAGAGAAGAGACGAGATAGAGACAGACAGAGAGACAGACGACAGAGAAGAAGAGATATCTTTTGTTTTCAAGAGATTGAGTCAATTTGAAGTGAACGGAACAACCATAACACACAACTGCCTGTTAATTACAACCATATTCAGAATCAGCACTACACACACACACACACACACACACACACACACACACACACACCACATCATACACCACAACACACACACACCACAACACACACAACACACACAGAGTCTTTCATTCTGCTGTCACCAGCACACACACCCCCGTCTCCTTTACAGTACCCCTGAGTGGGCCAAACCACGTTCACTCGGAGGGAGGGAAGAATGCAGGGTCGTCACCAGATCGTTAGATGTGGAGGAGGGTCTGTCTGTTTGGCCCAAGACATATTCGTTCAGGGGGTTGAGGGTGGGTTTGGCGTCCCTGACATCTGAGCGATGAAAAAAGTATCCAGGGACACAGAATACTGGTTGAACCCTTCCTTTATGCAGCAGAGGTAAGGGTTGTTTCTTCAGTACCGACAGATGGGCCGTGCTAATGGGTCGTCACGAGAGGGGCTGTTGTTGATGTCCCGGGTTGGGGTATTTGAGATGCTGTAGGCTAACCTGTCTGCCCCTTTAGGGGGCTGGGATGTGAAGGGGTCAGAGAGAGAGAGAGAGAGAGAGAGAGAGAGAGACAGAGACAGAGACAGAGACAGAGAGACTTACATAGATAGCAGATTATTTTAACGACTTGGAGTCTAGTTTGAAGTGAACGAATAACATCAATACTCCCTGGCCCATTAATTACACACCACAAAACCAAATCAGCACCGCGATAGTCTTTCATATCTCCTCCTGCATCACGTCCGACATACATCATCACTCTCCCTATTCAGCTCCCTGAGTGCAAAACAAAAACCCACGTTCAGTGTCAGACTACAAAAAGGCTGTTGATCAGATTAAAACATGCCTGGCTGAATTCGCCACACAATACTGTAAGATCATAAAGTTTACCATACACAAAAAATAGTAGTCGCAAAAACGGCTATTTGGTCAGCAATCGACTTTGACGGTCCTGTGAGAGTCAGACACAGATCTTTAGTTCACATAATTATGACAGAATTGAAAGTGAAGCTCAGAAGTGATAATTCCAGGGTAATTTTTTATTTTCTTTTCTGTAGTTTACTTGCAAGGTCCAGTTTATCATGCAACTGTAAACTCCCAACTTTCTTTCTTGCTAATTCTGGATCCATTAAAGAAGCTTCTGGATCCCTTTGTTGAAGAACTCCCAGAATTTGGAATGTTCAGACAATTGTGTTAAAAATGTTTTGCGCCTACTTTAAGGTATGATAGGTTGAAGGTAGACTTTTCCGTTCAAAAGGTCGAGAGTCTGGGTGGAATAATAATAATAATGATAATAATAATAGAAACAACAACACACAACAACAACAACAACAACAACAACACTTTGACACGACCGGTGAGACTTATAAATTTTATTAAAAAACAATATTCCAGGTCAGCTTCAAGTGCAGACCTGCCAGAGCCTTAATATCCTTTCGAGTAATACGACTTGACAGTGAAGTTCAAAAAAACATACACGGTGTAAAAATCCCGTAATTCATGTCGGCGATCAGGGGGTTTCGAAACACGCACAAACTCAGCATACATATCCAAGTCGGAATGTGGTACCTCATGATGGGCAAAAACGGTCGCATACAGCAAAATCCTCACCTTTTGGTGAACATTGGAGCACTAGCTTAGTAAAACGAAAAATAAAAAGAAGGAAACATAAAGACCCTTACTTTCACAGTCCGTATGTCACACCACATTGCTTTGCGTGATGGAAAAATAACCTGAGACTCCTTAACCTAGTGGGGACGGAATAGACAGTGGTCAGAGCACCTCGCGTCCCCCAGACTAAGGTCAAGCAGCATCGAGAGCGTGGTTACCAGTTGGATGGGGTGACCGTTTGCCGCGCTTTTGGCCTTCAGTAACAGTCCCCCCAGTTTTCACCCAGCTGTAAATGAGGGTAACCTGCCTCTTTAGGGTCAGGTAAGGTAAATCAGCGAGGCAGAGGAGATGGGCGCCACCCTCAATAGCTGGGCCTTGTAGAAGGTGATAGCTCTAACGCCTCGCTCCCCTACGACCACACAGGTAAGGACGTCCTTTACTAACCTAATATTCCGCCCCAAAGGAAATCACTCTCAAATGCTTCTATACAGAAGTCTAACGCCTCTTCATACGCAATTCAAAACCCTATCCAATTTTATACGTGAAACGGGAGAGACCCAGTATTTAAGAACAGTTATTTTATTAAAAGTAAAAGCGATGATACTCTCTAATGGTTGGGAAGCGGGTGGGGGTGGGGGTCGTTAGGGGAAAGGGAGGAGAATGAAACGAGGTATAGAAGACCTAACCACAAGGACCCAATCGTCTCCCTTTCTCAACGACTTCCGCTGAAGGGTAAGCAGACGACATTCAGAGTAGGCAGCTTTTAGGACGAGATAACGCGTTAAAACAGTATACTGTGAAAGTAACATGTCGGGGTCTTCGTCAGTCTGTCCCTGAGTTTTTCTTATTCTAATCTTTAGGAATCGATCCATACTCTCTTCCTGTCTGTCTGTCTGTTTTAATTTCATCTCATCGATAGATCACGAGAGAGAGAGAGAGAGCGAGGAGAGAGGAGAGAGAGAGGCTTTTCTTGTGCACAAAATTGTGGGCACCAGCAAACATTCACTGTCACTGAATTTCACTTTGGTTCCTAAACTGACAGCGAGTTGAGAAAAAAATGGCAGGTGAAAAAAAGATGATGAGATACCCCTACAGATTTTTCTTTTTAGTTCGGGTCCAGTCCCCGGTGACACACTCAACACAGGGTTGAAAGTCCGACTGCAGACTTAAACTCAATTCACAAAAAATACGAACAGAAACTTGAATGATGACAAAAACCTCAACTGTCTCCAGTGCAACTGACCACTTCTGCCGTTATCTACGACATCTTGAAATTTCTTGGATATAAAATATGAACACAGTAAGCAGTTCCCTTCTGTTTTTCCAACTAAGATGGAATGATGACAAGGATTTTTTATAATATTTAAAATGAGCGCTTTCAGATCGACACTTTCTCATAGATATCTCAGATGATTTAGTTTTGAACATGCCATTAAAAACATTGTCACGCCATTTTTTTGTGTCTAAACAAGTGAGTCCGAATGTTGTCCAGATAAAATGACTTTGTTCTATGGTATCAATTTTTAAGACAGATATTGACTTAACTTTTGTATAACCTACGCTGCATACTGTGAAAGACAGACCGCATACTCATGTTAGGCTTCATCGATGAAGTCAACCACTGAAGTATGCCAGACAGTGTCACAATTTTCAATATAACATAAATGTTTTCCGAACAAAAATGTCTGTGACGAAGAAATTCTGTCATTTCTCTCGAGGTATTTTTTTTAAACCCCTAAAAGTTTAGTCACACAAAATCAACGAACAAAAAAAGGAAGGTCTTCGAACATTTAGGAACAACTTTAAACTTTTCTCTCTCGCTTTTTGTCCCCCATCAAAGGGGACTGCTTAATGCAGAGAGAGAAAGTACAGGGATGGAAGGGAAGATAAGGGAAAGGGGGGCAAGACACGGCGGAGAAGGAGACGCAGGCCTGGAACAACTTTTAGTCCAAATCATCTCCCCTTACACTAGCAACTTCCGCTTAGAGGGTGACATGCAGGCGACATTCGAGCATGGCAGCTATAGGAGCGGAATAGCCGTTAAAAAAGGTACACTCAGTGTTGTCAGGCGGTACATAGGTAACTCTGCCTCCTCCCCCTCCCTGTCCTTCTCATTTATAAATCCCTACAACTGTAAGGGGACAGATAGCCAGTGATCGGAGCACTCGCTTTCCCCCAAGCCAAGTATAAAGCACCAACAAGCGTGGTTACCCATGCTGGAATGGTGAACCGTTTGCGCGCCTTGGCTTCAAGTACAGTACCCCAGTCTCTGCCCACGCACTGTAACTGGTACCTGCCTCTTTAGGGTCAGGGAAGATAAAAGCAGCGAGGCGAAGGAGACATGGGCGCCAGCCCTCAATTATGCTGGCCCCTAGAGACCAGTGAGGTCTCTGACGCCTGCTCCCCACCCTATACCGACCAAGTAGGTTAACGGGACACCTTTACCTTACAACCGTGCTTACTGTCCTCTGGGTAGGAGGGGTCTACTGATTAAAACACTCAGGGG
>CM054135.1:3544313-3548947 GCA_028751875.1 Rapana venosa
GTTGGAGTGTGTGAGGTTGTTCTCTCTGTGCAAACTGAAAAAGGGATAAAAAACAGGGAATTTCTGTACAGAATTTCCAAAAGTGGGGTGCTATTTTTACTGGCCAAAACCGACAAACCCCCCCTCTCTCTGTCCTCCTCCCCTCTCCTCTTCCTCTCCACAAAACACACACAACACAACACAAACACAACAAACCACACACAAAACACACACACCACACACACACACACACACACACACACACACCACACAAAAACACAAAAACACACCCCGCACGCACACACACACACAACGGCATCTCCACGGGGGGCTCTCAGTTATCCTGTTTTTTTTGTGTGTCTTGTCTCTCTCTCTCCATTTACAAAAGCAAATAAGTGCTTATTCCATTATCCTCGATATAAAAAATAAATAAAATTTAAAATACTCAGCCCTCCCCCTACTTCTCCCCTTTTGTCAGTCTATAGAAGTAGTGCATGGCAAGGTGAGGTGAGTGAAGACAGGAAGGGGGAGGGGGAGGGGGAGGAGGATGGAAGGCAGATGTCCAACAAACACGAAAGAACCAACACACAGCAAAAAGGGCCCCGAGTGACCTTGTATTCACAGTGCAGCCTTAAAGAAAGATACCGTTTTAACGGTTAATCTCTCTCTCACTCTCTTCTCTCTGTCCCCTGCCTGTCTCTCCTCTCTCTTGCTCTCTCTCACCAGCTATCTATCTACTACCTCAAATGTCGTCGCTTTTCCCCCCTTGCGGAAGTCTCTGTCAAAGGAGACAAATTTTTGGTTTTTTCCCTTTTTGTTTCTACCCTTACTACCCCTCTTTCAACCCCCCCTCCCCCCCCCCCAAAGTACAAAGCGCCTTTAACAAGATGGCATTTACGATCAAAGTTTTTTTTGTTTTTTGTTTTTTAAAAAGCTTTTTTTGAAAAAAGGGGAAATTTTTCCTTTTACCCTGAAAATAAAAAAAAACGATTTTTTTTTTCCCCTGACTTACAAAAAAAGCACTACAAAGACCTGCTGCCCGGGTCAAGAAAAGGGAACCAGTGAGGGACATTTTCCAAAAATCAGATGGGCCTCCAAGACCATACTGCAAGGAACAGAGGGGGGAAAGGGAAAGGCGAGCAAGGCCAAAAAAGAAAGGGAAGAAGCATCGATGAATACCGGAAAGCTTCCCCCCACAACCCACACTTGCGCCAACCGCCGCAAATGGAGCCAAGGGGTGCAACGTTCGTCACTGCAGTCCCCCACAAACCCGGAGGGGGTTTGGAGCAGATAGAGCATATAAATTCTATTCAGAAGCATATAACGATGTTTTTTAAAGCAATGTCATAAATGCGGATAGGAAAAAAACCCAAAGGTTATTCTGACAAGATTTTTTGATATATCATCTTTTTTCCCTTTGGGATGCCGGTGTTTTTTTCTTTTTAAACCCCCCTTCCCCCAAACTCCCCCCCCCCCCCCCAAAAAAAAAAAAAACCCCCTAAAAAACCCCCCCCCAACAATAAAGCAACCCAACAAAAAAAAAAGACACCCCCTTCCCCCCAAAATAAAAACCCACCCCCAACCAACCATACACTTTCCCTCAAAACCCCACCCCCCCCCACACCTTCTTTTCAACCCTTTTAAAAAGCCCAGAGGCGGAATAGCCTAGGGTTAAACTGTGGCTCTGACCTAAAGCCCGTGTTCGAGCCACCACAGAGACCCCTTAAAGGGATTTCCCCCCCACCTGGGGTAACTTTCGGACCTACTCCCGGGAGCGGGATTGCTCATGTTTAAGCACTCGCTTTCCCCCCACCAAATCTTAACCACATCCAGCGGGGTTTTACCATTTGGATGGGGACCTTTTTGCCCCCCTTTGGTTTCCATACATTTTCCCCCATTTACCCCGTAAATGGGTACCCCCTTTCTTTAGGGTCAGGAAAGGAAAGCAGCGAAGGAGGGGAATGGGCGCCCCCCTCAATAGCGGGCCTCTTAAAGAAGTTGAGGTCCTGACCCCTCGCTCACCTACGACCGCGTAAGCTATGGGACACCTTATTTTTTTATTTCCCGACTCCAATTTCCCCCGAAAGCCCTTGGGATGGGAGGCACACAAACCCTGGTCTCGTTAAAAATACAAGCAAAAATCCTAGCATATTTAAAACCTTTCGTCTTTGGGAAGAATAGGCCATTGCGTACCAGTAGGAACAGGGACAACTTTTTAAAGAAAAGCGCATACCCACCTGGTGCGTGTAAACTCATCCCAAAGTGGGAATGCATACCGCCAAAAAGGGTTTTCTGGCACAAACAATTCGCATATGCAAATTTCGCTGTACGATTCTAAAAGCTCATTTTCATTTACTATTTTTTTAATTCGGATGATAAAAAATAAAAAAATAATAAAATAATAATAAATGGAACTTAATAGCGTTTTACTTGCAAAGACAAATCAAGTGTTTGCATTCAACCTAATCTCACACGTCTGCAACCAATGACAAATAATCAAATTTTTAAAACAAAAAAATATTACAAACATGGTGCCTGCAGACCAAAAGGGAAAAAGCATTTCATGTGCTTTTTTCCCCCCAACCCATCCCCGGTGTAGCAGTTTGTACTTTTGTCATCCTTCCCCCCCCCGCTCAAAAGGGGCCTACTTTTCCCCCGAAAAGAGGAACGGTTTTAAACGTGTGCTTAAGATTTTTATCGTGCGTTCGCACACGGACCCGGGGTTTCAGTCTCATCCGAAGTTTTTTTGGGGAAGTGGAGTCTGCCTGATTTTTAAGCCCAAAGGGAAATTTTTCCCCTTGAAGGGGAACAAACCCGGGCCCAAGATCACGAGCGCACCACAAGCTATCCCCCCCCTGGCTCAGCCAAGGGTGAATGAAAAAAACAAAAAAGCAAAAAAACAACAAATCAAACAAAACCCCAAAACCCAAAAAAAAGGAAGAAAGCAACCAAAAAAAAAAAAAAAGGGGGCCAAACATTTTTTGTAGGGACTGGTCTGGTGTTTACAAGTCTGGGGCAGAACAACCCCACGGCTAATAGGCAATAACAAGAATCGACCGGCTTCGATCGGCCCCCATCGATAATGGGCCCGGGGCCTTTCTTTTAAAAGGCCAGCATTGCCAGGGTGAACGTTTCATCTCCCCGACAAACACCGCTTTTGGGCCCCCTTGAGAGACAAAAACCTGCACGAAAAAAACGATGCCACGCAAAATTAACAGCACAGGATCTGATCAAAACGCTCCCCTCCCTCCCACCTCTCTTCCCCCATACCCCCCCCCCCCCAAAAGGGGGTCAAGAGAACGTATGAAGAAGACTGTGGGGCTTTCATACTTTTTTTATTATTAAACTGTTACGACAATATTTTTGTGTGTTAAAACGGTTTTAAAAAATTTTTTTTTTAAATTTTTTTTTTTTTTAAATTTTTTTTTTTTTTTTTAAAAATTTAAAAAAAATATAGGCTAAAGAACGCAGTTTTTTACCAAACCCAAACTACAGCCAACAGGGAAAATTGTCTGCCGATTATATCAACCCCCCCCCCCCCCTTCCCCGTTCCTTGGTTAGAGTTTCCTAGGTTCACAAAAGGGGGCCCCAGAAAAAACAGCATCCCCTCTTCGGAAAATATTGCCCGGAATTCCTTTTTGTCACCCCCTCCTTTATTTCTCCCCGTTAATTTGTTCTTATCACCCTTCTTGTCTATTTTTTTTCCCTTTTTTGGGCCAGTCTCCTGCCTCCCCCCCCCCCCCCCCAAAAGACTTAAAAAATAACAATTTCTCCCAAGGGGAAGTCGGATGCCTAGGCCTGCTTTCAGGTGCTTAACGGCAGCGCGACTCATTTTTTGCACATATGACAGACAAAAAAGAAAAAAGTTTCCCTAACATTCGACACAAACAAAATTACTTTTACGAGGACTAAAAATCGTTTTGAGCTTTTGGGGGTCCAGTGTTTTTTATCGCAGAGGCAGTCAAGCCCCCCCCACTGCCAATATTTTCAGTACCTTTTTGCGGTGTTACGCTTGTTTTTGACAGCCTGGACCTCTCTCTCCTCCTCTCTTTCTCTTCCCCCCCCCCCCTCTCTCTCCTCCTCTCCCTCTCTCTTTCTCCTCTCCCCCCCCCTTCTCTCTTTTTCCCCTCCCTCTCTCCTTGCTCTCCCCCCCCCCCCCCCCCTCTCTCTCCCCGCTCTCTCCTCTTCGATAGACAAAAAAACCCAGGCCTCATTGCGAACGGACAAACGCAATCTTTCACCCGCGTTTAAAAATGTGCCCTTTTTTGAAAGTAGGTCCTTTTGTGCCGGGGGGAAAAAGTGACAACGTTGACAAAAAGCTTACACAACCCCCCGGGGCTTGATTTGTAAAAAAAGCACTCGTTCTTATTCCATTATCCCGACATAAAAAAAATCTCCCTCTCCTCCCTCTCCTCTCTCCCCCGGGCAGCGTGACGGGGCAGAACAAAAGGGCGTGCGTTATAAGCTGGAAAATTTTTCATTTTAAACTTCAAAATGTCATTTTGGCCTTCCAGCAACTGTAGTAACAACTTTAAATGCCCTGCTGATCGCAACGTCCCATCGACTGGAAAATCGCGGGGGAGAGCGGACGTTGTCTTGGCTTGGACGAACCATTGACAATCATATCAACAAAATGGCGGACCCAGTGCTGAATC
>CM054135.1:3549447-3681947 GCA_028751875.1 Rapana venosa
AATTCAGTAACAGAAAAGAAAATCAGAACAGTCTTAAAAACCAATCATTTTGTCCAACCCATCCCAAAAAAAGCAGGATCCACTTATATTTAATTTTGATCTTACTCTGCTTTTCCAAAAGATATGCTATTTCATTTTAAAGAGTGAAAAAAAACACAACTTATAAAAATTATGTCTACAATGATACCTAAAAAAATACTGGGTGCCACAGCTCTTGTGGTGACCCACTCTCCCTGGGAGAATAGGCCCAAGTCTTATGCAGAGAAATTTGCCGTGACTTAAAGTGCTATACAATGCAATGCAATACAAATCTGAAGGCAATAAAGCAACAAGGCCACGCTGAAGTCGTTTATGTATTCCATGCAAGGAGCATACAATATTGCTATAATGGGAACGTTTGGGTTCACTCCCCTACATCACACAACTCCCAAAATAAATTGTGCAGAAAGGGACTAATTCATTTTGAGAAGTGAAAGTGCAATGAAATAATCAAATATTGATCAACAGAATAAAAAGAGAAATTAATAAAATCAAGGTCCAAAATTCTACCTGAATAGGCTGTATTTTTTATGATCTTTTTGGGGGAGGATAATGGAATATGCACTCATGTGCTTTTTACATCCAGTCCCCGTGTGTATGCAATTTGTGAGTTTGTTATCCGTTTCCATCAGTACACATCGACCTACTCTTCTGAAAAGCGGAACGGCTTTTAACGTGTGCACAAGATGTTCTGCGTGCGTTTGCACACGAGACATGGGTTTAAAGTCTCATCTGTTGACTGTGCAAGTGAGACGCTGATTGCTTAGCTTGATATAAATATCAGACCTTACTAAATTAGTGAATGCTCTGCATGCAACAACCCTAAAAAAGTAAATGTGAATAAAATCACATTATTATATCAACAAGTTGTTGTTGAGGCCTTTTGTGGACTCAAAGAAAATGTTTTGTAAAGTCATGAATCCTAATGTATATTCAATCACAGAAATCACAAATAATTTTATCAAATATGCTGGAAATTTGTTTCCACTTACTGACAATGACATAAATTTCTTTTTCACATACACACATAATCACAAAACCTTTTTCCAGTACTGGCTGTTACAGAAAAAGTCCCTTCACTCTTGCATGTATAACTCAATAAAAAGACTTTTTTTTACTCAGTATCAGGGAAGAATACTATGGCATGGCTTCAGTCACAAACTGGTAATCTAGTTATGGTTTTTTCATATCATAACACAGGCGAAGAAGGATGCACAAAGAATCCTTTAGCATGATTCATTTCCATCTATCCCATAGTCTAATCAACAGCTGGAGCACCACTGAAGATTCTGCAGCCAGCTTCCTCTGCTCCTCGCTGTTCTCAGCTTTCCATAGTATGTTGTCCAAATCAAGGCCAAATCACTCTCTGATGTAGTCTTTATATGGCTTTCTCCGTCTGCCTCTTTGTCCCCCTCCGTGTACTGTTCCCTGTGGTACAGTCTTTTAATCTCTTCTTAAGCTATAAACTTTTGTCAAAGAGGAGTTTACGAGTTTTTAAAAAACATTTTCTCCAGAAACATTTGCTCCAAAAAAGGCTTTGTTTTTTTATCCAGTAAAGTCGGTTAAAAAAGGCTTCGATGCATTTTTCCCCAGATGTGTCTGTTCAAAATGTCTTATTTTTTTCTTTTCCAAAGGCATTCGTTTAAAATCCTTGTCTGTCAATATCCAAGGATTATTTGTTAAAAACAACCCTGGATCTTTTTTGTTTTTGTTTTTCTTTAGCAGTATTTATACAAAAAGCTTTGGGTATCTTTTCCAGCAGTTTTTGTTAAAAAACCTCTTTGGGAGATTTTCTTTACGCGAGGTTGTTAAGAAAAAGTCTTGGAGCTTCTTCTCCAGAATTTTTTCTCAAAAACTTCGGATTTTCGTCTCCAGATTCTTTCTCAAAAACCTTAGATGTTCTCTCCAGAATTTTTGTCAAAGCCTTGGGATGTTCTTCTTCAGCATTTTTTGGTCAAAAACCTTGAATGTTCTTCTCCAGATCTTTTTAAATAGAAACCTTAGATGTTCTCCAGAATTTTGTTTTGAAAACCTTTGATGTTCTTCTCCAGAATTTTGTTTTTAAAACCTTGAATGTTCTCGAGAAATGCTTTTTCAAAAACCCTTGATGTTCTCCATAAGTGGCTGTTTAAAAACCCATAGGAGTCTTTCTCCATAAGTGTTCAATAACCCTTGGGATTTTCTTGCCATAAATGTCTGTTCAGGAAACCTGAAGAAACCTGAGGGGGGAATGTTCACCATCAGTATTTGTTTAAAAAGTCTTGTGAGTTTGTCAAAAGCTTTGGAATGATTTTGTCCATAAGTGTTTGTTTAAAGCGACTTGGGAGTTTTTCGCCATAAGTGTTTAATGATAACAACTGTTGGAGATTTTGCCATAAGCATTTGCTCAAGAAACCTTGGGAGGTTTTCACTATAATTGTTCAAAATGCCTTGGGAGGTTTACACCACAAGTTTTTGTTGAAGAAGTTTTGATCATTTTACTCTTTATTTCGAAAAGCCACCAAAGGTTTTCTCGATTATTGCTTGTTCATCAAGCTTTGGGAGTTTTTCTCAATAAGTGTTTGTAGTTTTTTAACATAACTGTTTGTTTATAAAGCTTTGGGTGTTTTTCTCCATAAGTGAAACGTTCATAAAGCATTGGATGCGTTTCCCTATAAGCGTTTGTTTAAGGATTCTCTGTAGATTTTTTGCCATAAATGTTTGTTTTAAAAAGCTTGTAGGTTTTGTCCATGAGTGTTAAAAAGTGTCTGTTCAAAAAGCCTTGGAGTTTTTTACCATAGATTTTGTTATAGAAAATAACATTGGACGGTCTTTTCCAGAAGTTTTTGATTAAATGAAGCCTTTGATGGCCTTCTCCAGAAACGTTTGTTTAAAAAGTGAAGCACCTTCACTAAGAAAAAAGTATTTCTTTAGAAAAGAATCCTAGAATTTTCTTCTCCATAAATGTTTATTAAAAACTAATTTTGAAGATCTTCTCCAGAAGTATTTGCTTACAAAACCCTTGGATGGCCTTCTCTAGAAGTGTTTATTAAAAAAAACACCTTGGATCGTCTTCTCCAAAAGTGTTTATCCAAAAAGCCTTTTCTGTTCTCAACAAGTTTTTCTTGGAAGATTGACTCCAAAAGTTTTTGTTCAAAATGCCTTGGATATTCTTCTCCAGAAGTTTTTGAACAATAATATTATATGTTTTTCTCCAAATGTTGTTGTTTAATCAATCTGGGATGTTCTTTGCAAAAAGAGTTTCTCAAACAGCCTAGTCCTAAGGACTCGTGTGCTTTCGGACCAAAGCAAACTTAAGAAACCCATACCAATTACAATGTCGAAAAGAGTAGGGGCAATGTCTCGTTGGTATGGTCAAACTTACTAGGCTCTGCTCCCTGATCCTTTGTGCTGAAACTGTGAAAGAAATAAACATACAATTCACACACACACGCACACACTGCATATTGACAAAGGTACGCACTGCACAGACTATATATATCAGTTGTAAATTCGAGTAGCTATTCCCTTACGTGTATAACTCTGCAGAAGTATGACAGAGGAAGATTTGTACCTCAGCTTTCTCCATACGTAATCAAGATCAGTGTATCCAGACGTAAGCAAGACCAGTGTATCCAGGGATAATCAAGATCAGTGTATCCAGACGTAATCAAGATCAGTGTATCCAGAGATAATCGAGATCAGTGTATCCAGACGTAATCAAGATCAGTGTATCCAGAGATAGTCAAGATCAGCGTATCCAGACGTAATCAAGATCAGTGTATCCAGAGATAATCAAGATCAGTGTATTCAACTAATCAGGATAACGTATCCAGAGAAAAATCAAAATCAGTGTATCCAGACGTAATCAAGATCATGTATTCACTTTCGACAGAAATCTATTTGTGAACTGTAGTTGCCATACATCAGTTGTTTCGGTTTTTCAAGGTGAGATATACAGGGGCTTGATGCTCAACGCTGTGCCGAGAACATAGCGAGCTGCAATCTCACAGAATGGAAACAATGACAACTGGACCTTCAATTGTTGCTGAATACTCCAAGTAAGGTAGTATTAGTATCACAGAAAAAGGATTTTTTAAAAAGGGTGGCGTTGCTCTTGTGGCGATGTGCTCTCCCCGGGGAGAGCAGCCCGAATTTCACCTAGATAAAACTCTTGACTTAAAGTGGTAAAAATAAAAATAAATAAAATAGAAAGGGGTCTTTTTCTCCAGAACTGTTCCTTCAAACAGCCTTGAGTGTTCTTGTGAAGTGTTAGTACTATCAAACCATAGATTTTTTTCTCCAGAAGCATTCATGCAATACACCCTGGATTTTCCCCTCCAGACGTGTTTGTACCATCAACCTTGGATAGTTTCTCCAGAAGTGTTTGTGAAAATCAATCGGGGATATTTACCCAAAGTGTCTGTAAAATCAGTCTTGGATATTTTTCTCCAGAAGCTTTGGGACAATCAACCATGGATGTTCTTCTCCAGAACTGTTTATGCCATCAACCTACCATCATATTCTCCAGAACAGTTTGCACAATCAATCTTGGATTTTCTTCTCTGGAAGTGTTGTGCAATCAATCTTGGGTGTTCTTCTCTGGAAATGTGCAATCAATCTTGGATGTCATTCTCTGGAATTTGTTGTGCAATCAATCTTGTATGTTCTTCTCTGGAAGTGTTGTGCAATCAATCTTGGGTGTTCTTCTCTGGAAATGTGCAATCAATCTTGGATGTCCTTCTCTGGAATGTGTTGTGCAATCAATCTTGTATGTTCTTCTCTGGAAGTGTTGTGCAATCAATCTTGGGTGTTCTGCTCTGGAAATTTTCAATCAATCTTGGATGTCCTTCTCTGGAATTCGTTGTGCAATCAATCTTGTATGTTCTTCTCTGGAAGTGTTGGGCAATCAATCTTGGATATTCTTCTATGGAAGTTTTGCACAATCATTTTTGGATATTTTTCTCTGGAAGTGTTGGGCAATCAATCTTGGATATTCTTCTATGGAAGTTTTGTACAATCATTTTTGGATATTTTTCTCTGGAAGTGTTTTACCATCGATCTTGGAAATTCTTCTCAAGTCAAGTCAAGTCAAACTTTTATTTTCAGATGGTACATTGGATAAGCAGTGCATTTGCTTTTTTCCATCAAGGCATCTATCTAAAGGAAAAAAGAGAGAAAAAAAGATAATATGCAGACATAGAATAAATAAACCTAATCAATGATAAACCATACAAATCAAACAAGAAAAGACAATAACATATGCATACATGGAATTATAAACAAAACGAAACAACCTGAACAATATTATACCATACAATTCAAATAATTCAAAATCTTGAAAATATATCCATCATAATACAAACATGCAACAACGAAAAACCAAACCAAAACAAAGAAGACAAAACAAAATATTAAAAAGACACACCAACTGCTCCCCCTTCCCCACCCTCCTCACACACACATACACACAAAATCCTTCAACCATACAGACAACTGGATAAAACAAACAACAAAAAGATGAACCAGCAAGAACAACCACAACAAGCAAAATAAGCAAACACAAACATACGTACAAAACAACAACAGCGACAATAAACTAACATAAGACAAGAATACCAACCAAAACAAATGAGAACAATATAGAACTAACAAAAAAACGAAAAAAGAGTCCAAAATACCCCCTCCCCCTCCCCAAGAAAACCACCCTAAAACCCCAAACAAACAAACAAAAAGCAAAATAAAACCAAAACTCCACCCCCACCACCACCACAACAATAACAACAACAACCAAATGGATATAAACAGAGGAAACTGGTGTATAGTTTCCTTATAAATCATTTAAACACTTACATACAGTACACACCCTCACCCATATCCCCTTCACCACATACACTCATATATAAGGAAAACAAAAAATAACCAAGCAGACATTGGATTCAGACCAAAAAAGTATGACAAAGACATCCATTCCCTCCCTCTCCCCTGGTCATATACACGCATGTACATGTGCTTTTTTATTTAAGGCAGAACAACGTTAATCCTTCCATCAAAGAATAAGTTCAGGCAATATAAACCCACCCAGCAATACTAACATCAGCAATAACAATTTAGGTTATCTATTAGGTAATCCAATACAATGAAAAAGAAAATAAACAACGAGGGTATGCACAATCAGCCTTTGATATTCTTCTTTAGAACTTCTTGTACAATCAACCTTTGATGTTGTTCGCTAGAAGTGCTTGCACAATCAACCTTTGATATTTTTATCTAGAACTGTTTCCACAATCAATGTCGGATGTTCTTCTCTGGGAGTGTTGTACATTAAATCCCAGATTTTCTTCTCTAGAACTGCTTGCACAATCAACCTTCGATGTTCTTCTCTAGCTCTGCTTGCACAATTAACCTTGGATGCTTTTTCTCTAGAAGTGTTTATGCAGTAACTTTTTTGTGGCCTGTGGTTTGCCAACCTCTGAACTGACTATTACTCATTCTGCTATACATGATCTGGTATGTTTTAATCCACTGCCCAAGGTGGAAAGTATAATAACAAGATCTACCTTAAGTAGACTTGGAAGTTGAGTACGTTTCACGGCTCTGAGTCTCATTTCGAGTAGTACTGGAGGTCTCTCTTGTGACACAAGTGGTAATTTTTGACTGGTCACTTAAAGATGGATGGTTTAAAAAATGAACCCTTGGCTTTAAAACAATATCAACTTTACTGTGTTTATACCACACAGCTTTCACTTTGGGCAGGAAGATAACAAGAACTGCTGCAGAGCAGTTGAGAAACTTGAACAGCACTAGAAACATTATTCGATGAAACTCCTCTACTGCCAGGAAATAGGCCGGGATAAAGCAGAGCCAGATGATCGGGATAAGGAAAAATCAATTGAAGTGACTTTTCTTCTATATCTACATGCTCAGCGTGTGGAAGGTATAAAAAAAAAATGAAAGGATAAGGCGTTGAGAAAGCGAAACGGGCGAGGCCTTCACGGGGCCATGATGGGGTTTTGGGCAACATAGGGCCTTTAGGGTACGGCGGGGTAAACCCGGCCACTTACGGTTTTGGGTCATTATGACAACGGGCAAAGGACAGCCGCACACAGAGCACGGGACATTCAACAATGCAGGAATATTTTTGTCAACATCAACAATTTAGGGTTTTGATTATATACAGTAATGAGAAAAGGGCCACACACACACACACACACACACACACACACACACACAACACACACACACCACACACACACCCCACACACACAAAAAACTGCCTGAAAAACTACCCAAAGGAAATGACAGACAAAACTTAAGGTGATACCCTTGAGGGGAATAAAAAAAATTTATTTTCTATCTGTTTTGAATATTAAAACCCCCTCAAACCTGTTGAATTCAACTTTCCCTTCCTGGAAGTCACGAGTTATCACCAATATTAAAACTGTATCCAACAATATCTGCGCTGCTTCCAAAATTGTTATCTGAATCCATAAACGCAATCACCCATTAATGCTCTCAGCACCTACCAGCGAAAGCTAAATAATTATCCAAAGAACTCTTGCCAAACTGATAAAAAATTTGAATAAATGTTATTTAGCAAAATTAAAGAAACCCTAAGCGTGTTGTGAAAAAGTTCTCAACTTTAAAATTTTAAAACAGAGCTAAAATAGCGGGCATAGATCATCAAAAAGGAGCCACAGACACGTCTGCCATCCCATGCAGATGCCAGTTATGGGCATCCCTCAATCTATCATGAGGTTTGGGGGGTGGAGGTCACAGTGCCAAATCCAGCATAACTCAGTCAAGGACCCCAGTCTAAAATTGGGCCCCTTCTTTTACCAAGTCCAAGTGTGGTCAGTTCCTGCTGTAATTCACCAGCGGGGGAGGAATATAATGCTGAGGGTACTGGAAGTGGGGGACACTGACAGCTGTGTATGGGAAATGATTTTTGTAAAATTTTGTAACGTAGTGTTACCTCTAACTTTGGACATCAGTTTTGGACACTTCCTTTACAAACAATAATGACTCAATCTGAATTTGGTTTTCTGTTGAAATTTTGAGTTTTTTTGAGCACGCTTTGTCCTTTTTTGCAGACCTGCTTTCTGGATGAGGATTAGGATGGGTCTTGTAGTCCAATATATTGCTTAATCGGTGTGTTTTCTCTTATAGTAATAGAGAAAAATACGTTAAAAATACGTTAACTAAAGAGAACAACCCAGGTTGACCAAAAAAATTAGCAATTTAACAGAAAATAACATACGCAGCATGCAAACTTTTTAAAATCACTTTTTCAAGGCAGCTGAGCAAAGGAATAAAAAAGATTTTAAATAGGGTGTTCACACCCCAAGTTCACTAATTTCAGCAAAGAAGGTCTATTTTTAAGCAACCTTTCTCTAGTTTACGGACAACGGGTACAATGAATTTTCCTCTCGTAAAGATAAATATGCATAGAGATCACGCTTGCAGAGTTAATGCACTGTGGACGACCTGTTAATATTTTTGCACAGTCAAATTACATGGTCAGAATGGTTGTTCCCAACGGTTTAAAGTTGTCAGCAGTTGTCTTACCTTTATTAAAAGCAAACATACTTTCCCCCAAACTGGGGGCAAAAACCTTCAATACAAAGAATAAAAATTTCGGGTTTAAAATGTTTTTAAATAAAATTGTCTTTATTCAGGGGAAAAAAAATTTTCCCCCCAATCTGGTGTATTTACACGAACAACAACACCTAAAATGTACACATCAGAGATGGTGTAATTTTTTTGGGACTTTCTGTGGATAACATTGTAAGATTCAGTACCACATCAACTGTGCTTTTGGGTTTAAAATTCATGTGGCTGTTTAAATTTCCCCCCACTGGATACCCGTGCAATCTCCATTTTAGCTCCACTGTATGTAAGCAAGGGTCATAAGTTTAGGGAAAGGGGAAAAACTATTTCTCCAACCACTCTTGTTAATTTCTAAATTGATATTTCCCCTCTATTAACAATTTTTGACACGGGTTTCAGCAATTTTCCCCCTCAGAGGTCAGGGTCACTAATTGTTCGAATTAATTATTGCACCAAGGTATTTAATGGGTTTTGGTTTTTCCAACCTTGACTTTCTTTGGGGTCAATGGTGCGATGCTTTTTAAAAACTTTTCCAGGGTTACTGTGTCAGAAACAATAAAGTACGGACATTGTCATCATTGCTGATAAAAAAGGGAATCTCCAGAAATGCAGCTGAGAAGTGGCCTTTCCTCGCAAGGTAGCAAAGGATCCTCATTTTGCTTTGTGAACTTTTTGGTGTCAGAGCATCTGCTTTACATGTAGTTAAATTGCTAGCCCGATCACTTTTTTCAAACTAAGAAATTTCCAGTGTTCTTTTTAAGTGTATTGATATTTAGGTATTTTTAAACATTAGAACATTTTTTTAAAAAACAAAAAAAAAAAAAGAGTTTTGGGGCCCGTAGCTTTAATAAGTCTTTCCCTTCAGATATTCAAAAAAAAGGGGCATCATCTGCATGATCTTTTACTTACCATCAGAAGAAAATTTTTAAAAACCTTTTTTTATCTTTTTGATGGGCTCCTCCCTTTTTACACATGTACTCTTCATTTTAGCTGACCAGATTTTTATAAGCGAATAGAATTCCCATCTTTCCAAAGCAAATCGCCCCTTCTGCTCCCCCTACAAAAATCAAGGTTGACCCTTCTTTGTCTTGTTTTGGGTACTAGAATACCATGCGGTTTTTTCATCATCTCATCCATCATCGTATCATCATCATCATCGTCGTCGCTCGTCGTCTCGTCATCATCATCATCCCTCATCACACCATCACCAGCCTCACATCATCATCATCATCTCATCACAAGAAGCGCAAAAAGGGGGACTTTTTCCCTTTATCAGAAGCGGCAGAAACGTATCTAGGTGTGTACTAGGGGGTTTTGGTACGTATTTGGTGATAGCAGACTGAAAAAAGGGAAGGGATTGATAATGAGTGAAGTTTTTTTAAACTGTTTCAGAAAACTTTTTTTAGACTTTTGAGGAAAAAAAAAGGTAATTGAGGCAGGTCATAGTTTTCTTTTCAGGTTTGGCAAGGTCAGCTTTTTTAATAGGGACTGATTATTGCTGTTTTTAGAGCTGAAGGAAAATTTTTCCCGAAAGAAGTGATAGATAACTATTTTTGGGGAAAAGTAGGGACAAGTTTTTGGGAAGACACTGTGAGAAAAAGGAGCAGGTGTGGGAGAAAATCGCAGTTTTTAAATATTTTCTTACGGATTGTTTTAATTTCTTTTTCCCTTTGTGGGATAAGGAAAGATGAGGGTGCAAGTGAACTGAGGGCAGGAGGACAGCTAAAATAGAGTTGATTTTGCTGAGTGTGTTGATACCTTTTCTAAAAAGTGGGAAGAAAAGATAAGGAAGTTAGCAGGCTGTGGGTGGTATAAAAGGGGCTTTTTTTGCGACCAAGAAGGTTTGGGGTGAGAAAAAATAAAAGATTCTGGATGTAGCTTTTTGAATTTGGGGGAAGAGTAATACTCTTTTTAACGGGAATAAATTTAAGATTTCACTATTTTGTTTGTTTTGGGAGGAGCGTTTGTTAATTTTCAGTTTGTTTTTCGCCACTGCCGCTCGCTTTGCCCACTTGCGCTTGCTTAAATTATCAAAATAAGCTTAAAATAATTAAACAATGGATTTTGATTATGTAAAACAATTTAGTTTTAAAATCTGGAAAAATTTATTATTTCATAGTTTTTTCCCCGGAATACGGAGGCTAGATTTCTAAAGAGTTATAGTTCCCAAAAGGAATTTTTTTTAATTGTGTGATTTTTTGAAAATTTAAATTATAGTAAATTTATTCCTAGGAGAACACGGAGTTTTCCATGGGTACTTTAAAAAATGATAAAAACTTTATTGTATGGAAATTTGGCTGGGAGAGGAAGCCATTTCCCTTTTGTAGTCAAAGTTTTTGGGAGTAGATGATTCATTAATTATGTTTTTTAAGGGCTTTTTTTGTGAACGCAAAGGGAACTGTTAAAGTATTTTTTTTACTTGCAACCCAGGTGTAAACCACAACCAACATGATTTTGAAAAAAGCATAAAAGAATACTTCCTAGAGAAAATTTGTTCCCTAGCAAGAAAATTTCACAGAAGACAAAAAAACACAGACAGAAATGCGATGTTTATTCAAAAGCCCGGCCCCATTTTAAGGGGGAAAACACAAACTACCCACTATCACACAGGTAATACTCAGAATCAAAATTCAAACAAAAAACGATTTGCAAAGAAGACAAAGTATCAAGAATTGATAAAAGGTGACCGGCAGTTTAAAAGCCTGATATTGAAAAAAGAGCTTACTGTTTTGTAGTCTTCTTAAGTTTTTAAAACTTTTCAGCAAACGATGAAATGGTTTTTGAGTAGTTTGTTTCCCAAACATCTCCTCATGATTTCCCCTTCATAAGTTTTTTTCCCTTTTCTTATTGGCATAAATAACATTTAAAATATTGTCAAGGGGCAAACAGGCAAACCCACAAATGAAATTTACGAAACACAGGGGAGAAAAAATATTATGAAAACACTTTTTATCACAACACACTCGAAATGCACAACTTGTAATGAATAATGGCTCTCTTTTGATACCAACCAACTCTGGGTCACTGTAATCTCACATAATTATTATACCAAAACCAACTAAAGGTACATATAGCATATTAAAAATATACAGTTTGCTCACCTGAAGCTTCTTTATAAAGTTTCGGATCAAAATTACTTATGCCAAAACTAACATAATTTCACACTGAAGAATGGGTTTATTTTTGTTTGTCTGCTGTCGTTAATGCCAGGGTCCAGTTGACTTGAGTGCACTACCAATATTTAAAGCTTGCCATTTGGGGCAAAGGTAAGTGATAATTTGGGGGGAAAAAGTCTGATATGTTAGGAGCAATAAAAAACAGAAATTTGCTACAAGGGCAAAAATTGATTATAAGGAAATCAATCAAAAAATTTAAAAAATTTAAAATTTTTTTAACAAATATTTACAAAACTTTACATGCAAGTCATTCAAAAAAAATTTAAAACCCCTGAAACAAGTATTTCAAATTTTGGTCAAAAGTCAGAGTGTCCATATTAAGTTTGCTTATTCTGTCAAAAATGATTTACTTATGGCTCATACCACTAAAATCTACCAGGAAAGTTTTTGAACCTTTCCAAAAGTGTTGTTATATGTTTGTATGAAATGATAAACAAGACAACATGAATAGGAAAACAACAAAATCGTAATAAAAATGGTAGGCTGGGGTTAACAAAATCGCACAATTTGCAAATTCACTATACTTGACATGGCTATGACAAATGCAGATAAGTCATAAATGGATGACTACTACAGTGTTGAGCTTCACATGTTTTGAATGTATTGCAAAATATGGAACCAAAATAATTCACAGTATATATGGACTATTTCTACAAACTTGATTGCAATAACTCTACAAACTGTGAGTATAAGCAATTATTTTAAACAATAGAATGCATGTGGGGAAAATATATTTAAAAAACCTGCATGAATCAATAGCTGCAGATAATGTATAGCACACTTTATGGCAGAAAATGGGAAGATTATGACATATGAACAGTCCAGAACAAAGCACACTGTTCACAAAACCTGTAAGAAAAAAGAAGTATGTTACCCGCTGCAATCTTAAGGCCATGAACATTCAAACCTCTTCACAAGCTATGGAACGCCTTTCGAAAACTTCGGACCACACTGACCCTCTCAGAACCTAAACTGTCCTCGCCAATGTTGTGACGACATAAAACCTCCAACTGGGCCATGCTCCTGCCTGCAGGCCCCGTGCGCCATGGTACACTAAGGTATTTTGATGGCGAAACGAAACGCGGGCCCAGAACGGCGGGGGCGGAAATCAAAAACTGAAATAAAAAACAGGCTTTCCGAAAAAAAACAAAGTCAAAATTTTATCCATTCAGAAGACAAATTACACTCTTCCCATGCTCTGCGCTAAAACCATAAAACTCTGTTCACCCTCACCTCAATCTTCTTTGGATCTGCAAAAACAACCCTTTCCCTCACACACGCCTGTCTAAATTTCCCCCCACTTTTTTTCCATTTTCAAATAAAGCCGCAACATTTCGCCCCGGAACTGATCAGACCTTTCCACCTGCCCCCCTACCCCCAATTTACTGGCACCCTCCCCTTTTTTTTTCACCCACAAGCGAAGCGAAGGGGCAAACAATTCAAAAAAAATGACGTTAAAACATCGATCTTGACCCATACGCCCTTCTTCTCACATGCCCCAAAACGGACCTTCTTCCCGAAATAAAAACTCTTTCCTTCGTAGGAATTTTCCATCATCTAAAAACCCGCAATTTCACCCCTCTACAAATAAAGCAGCCCTTTGACCCCCAAATTTAAAGAATTACAACCTGCTCTAATTACCTTTCATCCCCAAAAGTACTTGAAAAATTTTTTTCTAAAACAACCAAAAAACCACCTTATTCCAAAATCTCCTTCCCCTTTTTCAATTGCCTTGCGCCAACCACCACCGAAACCCCCCTATTTCACACTTTAGAAACTTTTACTCCTGCGATGCAGGGAAATACCCTTTCTTACCTTCTCGACCTACTGCTCCCTTTTGACACAAGATCCTAAATTCTTCTTTCTCGCCCCCAAAAATGTTTGGGAAAGGCCTGCCCTCACCTTTTAGTTTATACCTCACAAACCCATACCCAAAAATTGTCAGCAAAATTCAATCAAAACCTTAAAACGGAAGTGGGTCCCCCAGGGGCATTCTGGGGCAGTTTCTTCACTCTTTTCACTGCCCACTCTCCACAAAAAACCACCACTATTTATCATCATTTCTATCTGATGACCTCAATTAATTAGAATCCCTTGAAAATCGGGCCCTTCCCCCTTACAAATAGGGCCCAGCCTTTTAACTTCAAAAAAGGTACTCAAAATAATTACAGGAAATGCCATAAAACGGAAACCCTGCTCATGGGGGCCCCAAAAAAACTTTCCTCCTCACAACGATTCAGTGGAATTCAGCAAAACGTCGGTTCCTCTGTCCATCTCTGTGAAAATCTGGGTTTGGGGGTTCTTGACAACACACTCCTATGAAAAAAATCATCACCCAACCTGCCAGTCTTGCTACTATCAATTACGCGCATAAGTGCATTCACAAGTATCTGTCTACTGAAGCAACATCCAAACTTGTCACATCTCTCAATCTCTCTCGATTGGACTACTGAAATTCTCTATTGGCTGTTTGCCGGCATCACCCCCATCTACTCCTTCAACGAAATACAAAACTCTGCAGCTCTGGTCCTAAAAAGAAAACAATCTGAACACATCACTCCTTTTTTGCGATCTCTTCACTGGCTGCCTGTCTCACAAAGAATAAAGTAAGATTAATACCATTTGTTTCAAATGTCTCCACAAATCTGCACCTTCTTATCTCTGTAACTGTCTTCACCTGTACACTCCGTCCCTACCTCTTTCATCTGGAGATCCTTGTGCTTTCGGACACCCAGATTTAAACAAACCACTGTTGGCCGTCGCTTTTTCTCTGTTCGGGTCCCTCCCATGGAACGACCTCCCTCTTCCACTTCGCCAAAACCTTCATTTGATTCTTTCAAATCTAGCCTCAAAACGCACTTATACTCTACTCGAGACCCTTCCCCTGTTATTTGTTCCTACTTCCCAATAGCTGCCTTCACCTCCCACACCCCCACCTAATGTGTTGTGTATATAAATTTGATATTTTTTATCTTGATATTTGGCTGGTTGCATGCGTGTGAATGATGAAGGGCAAGCGCTTTGATTTGTTTACTTTGCAAGATTCAGCGCTATATAAATTCCATACATTATTATTATTATTATTATTATTATTATTATTATAAAGAGAAAATAGCGTTCCCTGAATAGATACAAAAATCAAACAAAGGAGTCAGTAATAACTAATACTTAAGTTACATTTTTGTCTAAACATGTAACACACACAGAAACTCAGTACAAAAAAAAAGAAAAGAAAATTAGCTCTTTTAATTAAAGTTCCCCCCAGTAAAAAGTCAAGTTTTTCCCCTTTTCCAAAACAAAAAAAAATAAACATTCTAATATTTATATTTTCCAAATCTTTAAATTTACCCAACTGCAAATTTAAAACCCCCCCCCCATTACCAAATTTTAAAAACACCCCCTTTGGCCATTAAAAAAAGAAATGTCCATGGTACCAATTTTTGTTGAATATCAGCATCATCTGAACTAACAAGGTTTGGCTTCATCATTAAAGTTTAAAAAATCTTGGATTTACAATACCAATTTCAATTCGAAATGAACAAAGACAAAAACATGGAAGAAATTCAAAAATGACAGTCTTCTAAAATGGAGGGCAAAATGTCAAACCCCAAATAGCTGCCATGGGCACTCAATCAAAGTCAAAGTCAAGTCCAAAAACTCTTAAATCATCCCATGAAGGCAATTCATTTCTGACACAATTGATAAAGCATCAAAAAATCAAAAACAAAAAGCTATATTCATATTGGTAAAAACATCCAAAATACTTAAATAAAATTCACGAACACACACACACAACACACCCGCGCATGCGCACACACACATACCACACATACACACGCACACACTCAATTGTAACACAATGTTAAACCCCCTTGACGAAAACATAAAACTTTTTATTACGCCTGCACATACGCAACCGTACACACACCTACGCGCTCGAACACACCCACGCACACCCACACTAACCCATATAAATTCAATGTTTAAGACCAAAACAACTTATTCACCCCCTCCCCCCCCCCCCCCCCCCCCACACACACACCATAATATGTATTGACAAGCTAATCGTTCACAAAGCTAGATTGTTCACCTTGCGCCGGCGCTGCATGGTGTATGTGCTGTTTAATTCAAATGTGTGTTCCCTTGCCTTCCGGGAAATTTTACATCCTTTGTTCGTGTCGACACATATTTGTATTTTAAGAACCATTTTCTTCGTATTTTCTGCTCTTTGAAATTTTTAATTCAAATTTTCATCTTCGATTTATTCTTCAAAATTTAGTTTGATGATTTGTATTCTCCTTGTTTGTGCTGTCCTTGGACCCAAATGTACTCTGACCCTGCCGCAGCCTGAAACTTTTTAACTGATCCACGAACTCAAATCTCCCCCATTAACACCACCCATGTTATGCCACTCCACTACTATGACATCAACTGCTGTAGACATAAAGGCATTGTCCTACGTGATTTCTTCCCTATACAGTCTGAACGAAACAGCATCTTTCAAACTTAGGAATTACCGCAGCAAAACCCACGAGGAACACGTGCAGGCAGTACGTCATCGCCTGCACCTGCTTCATTACATCCGTCCCCCATCACCTCTGACGTAACAGCCCACAACGACCACAACCAGCCGCAGCACTCCATATCTTTGTCCTCCAGATGCTCCATCCTCTGCCTGTGACTCTAATAATATGTGTTCTAATCAGTAATTGAATCATAGGTGCATCAGACTATAAACCCTCTATCAAACCAGTCCTTTCAACCATCTTTCACACCTTACTCGCCATCTACTACTCTGGTCTGTTCTTCCAACTGCACACATCTCAACCATCATTCCCGTCCTCTTTCTCTGATAGTCACCCTCAATCACCACAGTCATCTTCAACTCTTTGCTTCCCTCAAACATTCTTCAAATATTTTTTTCTAAATGCGCAGTCTGTTTGGCCAGATGGTAAAGCGACCTTCTTCTGATTTTATATCTGAAAAGAAAATCGATCTAATTTTTCTCACAGAAACCTGGCTTAAACCCAAGGTCATGACCGAGATTAAACAACTGACACCACCTGGCTATACAACTCTTTCTTCCCCCGACCCTTCCCGGGGAGGTGCATGCCTTAGTTTACAAGACACACACTGCATCCACTCTTTCTTTCTGCCATCCTTACCTATCTCACCTGAATTTTTGAAGTCTGTGAACCTCAACCTTCACCTTACCCGGTCATTCTACTACTTTCTGCTGCCTTTACCGCCCACCTCCCAGCCGTAAGAACAATTTACATCTTCAGTTTTCCATCAAGAATTTCAATCCTCTCTCGATCACTACAGCCTCTCTCCCAAGAAGCTGATCATTCTTGGTGAATTTAATTTTCACTTCGACAACCAATCTTCTCCTGATGTCAAGCGTCTTTTTCTTTGTCAAATCACTCTCTTTTCCAGCTGGTGAATGAAGCAACACACAGATCAGGTCATATCTTAGACTGGCTCATCACTGATGTTTCACAAGATCTTGTCACCTCTATCTCCGTCACTGACCAACTGCTTTCTGATCATTCTGTCATTCTTTTCTTCCTTAACATTGCAAAACCTATCAAAAAGAAGAAGTGCATCACCCGTCGTAACCTCAAGGCTATTGACATTCAAACTTTCTCTTCCCAAGCTGCTGAACGCCTATCACAAACCCCTGAAGACACTGACACTTCTAAACACTATAACGCTATTCTCAGCCAACTGCTTGATGAGCATGCACCTCCCACTGACCATATTCTGCCTGATAGGCCTTTCGCCCCATGGTACACCCATAATATCCTGGTGGCAAAGCGCAAACCCCGACAACAAGAACGGCAGTGGCGAAAAACAAAAACTGAAATAAACCAGCAGCTCTTTCGAAAGCAAACAAACAAAGTAAAAACCTTAACCCACTCAGCCAAGACTAACTACTACTCTGCTCAAGTTCTCAATGCAACATCCATGAAATCTCTTTTTTCCCTCACTTCAACACTTCTTGGATCTGCAAAGACAAGCCCTCTGCCTACTGTTCACAGTCACTCTGAACTTCCTGTATATTTTCTTCCTTCTTTTCAGACAAAGTCCGTAACATTCGCTCCAGACTGGATCAGACTCCCTTCCAACCTGTACCTCCTGATCCCCAATTCACTGGCACTCCTCTCCTCTCCTTTCAGCCAAAAAGTGGAGAAAATCAGGAAAATTATAAATGAAATGACCATAAAATCATGTGATCTTGATCCTATGCCTGCTTCTCTTTTCACGCAGTGCCTTCTGCAGCTTATACCAACTATCATGAAGATTGTAAACTCATCTCTTCTTTCGGGAATTTTTCCTTCAGATCTCAAAACTGCAATAGTTATACCTCTACTAAAATAGCACGACCTCGACCCTAACATACTGAAAAATTACAGACCTGTTTCTAACCTACCTTTCATCTCCAAAGTCCTTGAAAAAGTAGTTCTGAAACAACTTAACAACCATCTTCATTCAAATAGTCTCCTTCCCGCATTTCAGTCTGCCTATCGAGTCAACCACAGCACGAAACCACCCTAGTCCATACTTAAACACGCTTCTAAACGCTTCTGACTCAGGGAAAATCTCCCTTCTCACTCTTCTCGACTTATCTGCAGCATTTGACACTATAGATCACTCTATCCTTCTCTCCCGTCTCCAAAAAAACGTTTTGTGTTACTGGCACAGCCTTTGCCTGGTTTAATCATATAATAATAATAATAATAATAATGTATGGAATTTATATAGCACTGAATCTTGTAAAGCAACAAATCAAAGCGCTCAGATTAAAAAAAATTTTTTTTTTTAATTTTAATATCGGGGATAATGGAATAAGCACTCGTGTGCTTTAAAAAAAATTACATTCAGTTCCCGTGTATGTGGTTTTGTCAATTTTGTCATCTGTCCCCACCGGCACACAATGGCCTACTCTTTCGAAAAGCGGAACAGGATTTAACGTGTTCGCAAGATGTTCTGCATGCGTTTGCACATGGGGCCCTAGTTTATAGTCTCATCCGAAGGACTTTGACATTCAGTTCGGTTTTTTTTGTCAAACTGGGAAGAAGGGGCGAGGCTGGGAATCGAACCCAGAACCTCACGGTTTACTTGTTGGCAGGCAAGCGTCTTATCCATCCTGCCACCTTCCTTCTTATTCTCTACTCTATGGCCTTAACAATTTTATGGAAAACCAGTCGCCTTCTCCTCCCTCTTCTCAGCAATCTCTATAGCCTGGGCAATCTAACTATAAACTAAGAGAATGACTGACTTCTTTCTAAACTTCCTAGGGAGTCAATGGGACATCACACTGGAACTTCCTGGGCAGTATGACCTTGCAGGACCCATCCATCTGTTAAGAGCCTGAGAAGTCAGGCCCAGCACAGCTGGCTTGGGCGCGATTATCTCATCTAAAGGGGTGTTTCCACAAGTTGGGTGTGTGTGTGTGGTTTTGCAGATTTCATTATCTGATTCAATTGGCTTTTGAGAGCAGGGACAAAAATGAAATAGAACAAGAGGGGAGAATCTTAGGTTTTAAATAAATGTGTCTTGAGGATGTATTTAAAAGCGTCATAAGTAGGCTTTTGGGGAAGGAAGAAAGGGAGGTCATTCCAGATCGATGGACCAGAAACAGAGAAAGAGCGATGACCAACGATGAACTGGTTGAATCCAGGTATTCTTAAGCACAGGGTATCGGGCCGCGGGAGAAAAGGGGAACGAGAAGGAGTTTTCAGGTGAAACATTCACAGAGGTGGGAAAGGTTTTTTTTATGGAGGAAATTTGTAACAGGGGGTACTGATTTTATAGTTTACTCCTGTGGCGAAAGGAAACCCATGGAGGATCGAAAGGAGGAGTAATGTGCCCCAGTTTTTTTTTCTTTCTGAGGACAAAGGCGGGCTGCAGAGTTTTGTATACGTTAAAGGGGGAGTGAATAGAGGGTGCTGGCAGCCCAGTCAAAAGAAAAATTTCCCAATATTTCCAAAACATGAGAAAAAAAAGAGCCCGGACTAGTTGGATGTTCCCTCATTTGGCCCGGTATTTTTCAAACTGCACTGATGCGCTGAAATTTGATAGTACCATGAAGGGGCGGGTTTTGGGGTGACAAAATTTTTTGCATGGAGAGTGTTTTTGTCTATAACGACCTTTTTAGATATTTCTCAGCTGGGATAGAGGGAAAAGACGTTTTTTGCCAAAATTCTATTGAATTGTTGTGAGGGAAGGGGAGTTTGTGTTTGGTTCCTAAAAGCTTTGTCTTTGGTTTTATTTTAAATTTTAGGTAACATACAGTGTAACCAAAAAGGGGCATAGTTGTGTTAAATGATAAACGAAACACCCCTTGAAACCCGGTCATGTTCAAAAGGCTTTTTTTGAGGGGTGCCCCAAATTTCAGTGACATAAATTTTGTGTGGAAAGCCTGTTTTGGAAAAAATATATGAAAAGGACAGTCTCCACACAACAACAAAAAACACAAAATCTTGGTTTGGTTTCTCTCAATCCACAGGGCAGCATAAAAACTCGGTGTCATTTGGTTGAAAAAAGTCTTGCTGAAACTGGTATGGAAAAATTTTTCTCACGAAGTTTTGAGTTGGGTTCATCATCAGTAATGTTAAAACAGGGGGTCTCAAATGGGGGGGCATAATGTTATTTAAAAAATGCTGGGGGACATTTGCTAAAACCCTTTTTCCCTGGAAAACAAAAAAACCTCTTAAAAAAAAGGGGTAAAAAAAAAGAAATAGGGGCAAATCTCAGAAAAATTTTTTACTTTCTGCACAGCCCGTGACTTTTAAATTTTTTAGTTTGAACAAAAAAGTATTGTTATAGACCAGTTGATGATTTCAATAAATTGAAGACCAAAAGGGGGTTTAAAAAAATTTTTTTATGATTAGTAATAACATATTTGGGTGTTTTACAAAAAAAATTAAAATGTTTGGGTTTCAGTGTGGTAAAGTTTTTACAACAGCACATTTGGTGTTAAAAAGTGGTGACAATGTAACCCTTCTTTTAAAAGCTAGGTTGTAAAAATAAATTTAAGCAAATAAATTTTACTTCAGGGTCTTTACATCAGGGATTGTTTAAATAAATTTTCTGGGGAAAAATGAATTTTTTCATGATAATCCATAAAAATCAAAGAAAATAAATTTTTTAAAATGGGAAGGGAAAATACGATTTTTATTCAGTTTTTTAACGAAACTAGAAATTTTTAAAGCCAAAAAGGAGAAATAAAGTTTGGGGGCAATAAAATTTTTCAGAAAAAGTCATTTGCCAAAGGTTTTTTACTTAACTGTGTTTTTATTTTTTTTTTCAAACAGAATGAAATTAACCGCCAAAAAAATTCCCTTTTCAGACTGGTTTGTCTTCCTTGTTTTATGTTGAAGTAATTGATTTCTAAAATGGCCCGGGCTTTATGGTGTCATGTATGGAAAAAATATAACTTCTAAAAAACTTACAGTTATAAAGAATACCAAAATAGGGCACAATTTACAAGATAAAAAAATTTGAAACCCCAAAGACATTTCAGTTTTTGGGAAATGCAAGAAATGAAATTAAAAAAATTAATTCCTTCTAAATTGGGGGAAATGGGGTGTTTAGTTAATTCCATGAAGTAGCTTACTGATAGGAAAGATAGAAAAACAACCCTTTGTTTTTTAAAAATTTCCCTTTTCCTTCCCCCGCAAAAAATTTTAGTTTTTTGAAAGATCTTTTAGAAAACAAATATGATTTTGTAATATTAAAGTATTACTTGTTGGGTTTTAAAATTTTTTTGGTTTAAAATGTGAAACATGGCTCCACAAAAATGGGCAACTCCCTTCCCTCGTTTTATGTAAACTTCAAAGAGGGGGAAATTTCCCCCAAAATTTCCCTTTCCAAGGTGAGTACTTATTTAAGTTTTTAATTTAAAAAATTAAGTTTTAAGAAAAAAAAATACAGTTTAATGATTCCAAAACAAGGCATGGGTAGTGGGTAAAAAAGGTTTTTTTCCCGTTATTTTTCGTCTTGAATTACACTTTGTACCAGTTGGAAACCATAGGGCAACCGGCACTAAAATCCTGGAGTCGGGCAGTGCCCATGTTTCAAAAATGTTTGTTGATAACTTTTTCAGCTCCCCCCACAGGGAAAAAAGACTTTAAAGGCCACAAGGAGGGAAATGCCCACCTCAAGGTCCAAATTTTACAGCCAATTTAAAATTTGGGTGGGGGAACCAATCTTTAAATGAATAAAAAAAAGTTCTTAAAAAAATTTTTCTGAAAATAGACCTTCATGGGTTATACCTTCGGTTTTTTAGAACACTTTTCTTTTCTAAAACTTCTTTTCATTCACCTATTATTTTCATCATATTTTTACACCTTCCCTTCTTTGGTTAGGAACAGGATAGCTCAGTGGTCAGAGCACCCACTTTCCCCCAGACAATGTTAGGCAGCATCGAGTATGGTTACCAACTGGGTGGGTGACCGTTTGCATGCCTTGGCTTCAGTACAGTCTT
Source organism: Rapana venosa (assembly GCA_028751875.1). Classification (NCBI taxonomy): domain Eukaryota; kingdom Metazoa; phylum Mollusca; class Gastropoda; order Neogastropoda; family Muricidae; genus Rapana; species Rapana venosa. The sequence goes on from CM054135.1 coordinate 3,571,744, forward strand.
CCAGTTCACCCAGTTGTAAATGGGTACCTGCCTCTTCAGGGTAAGGGAAGGTAAAGAGGCAAGGGAGAGGAGATGGGCACCGCCCTCAATATGCTGGCTCCTGGAGAAGCTGAGGTCTCTAATGGCTACCCTACAACCACAAAAGTTATGGGACACGTTTACCTTTGACTTTCTTTGGTAATATTTTCTTTAAATATTTTAATCATAACACCTTTACTCTCATTTAGCACACTTCTTTTCCAGTCATTTACATTATTTGCACAAAATTAAGTTTCTTAACCATAGCATCCTATTCGACTTAGATCAACATTCCTGTTTTAACTAATATATTTTACTCAAGAACTTTTAACGACAGTTTTTTTTCAAAGAATAACTACAGCAATGTACCACTGAATCCTTCACATGCAACTTCAGATGGGACCTATGTCTTTAAGTTGACTGAAATTAAACATAAAATTCTACAACTCTAGCTATTGTCACAAGAAATATTTACTAGAAATGTTTACTAAGTACAAAAACTAGCATGTTTCTTCAAAAACAGCTGGAAAGACACCTCAGCGGAACCCTTGTCGATTAGCACCATGCAACTGAAAAAACAGCCTTAGCTTGATAGAGACACCTTTGGAGTGTACCTAAGAAGAGTGGCAGAACTGAATGTACTTTTTTCGGTTTCACTTCAAAAATTTTTTTTAGAAAAAACAAAAACTGCCAAAGGGTTTTGTGACTGTGGTTTTTTCAAATTTTAAAATAAGAAAACAAAAATCAGTAGGGAAATAATCAGATCTGTGATCCCAGTGTTCCGCATTCTAAAATTTTATGTTGACATGTCCTCTTTTAATCCCCTTTCCCCTTTTTTGCTTTATCTTACGTTTTCTTTTCTCTCTTGCTTATTTTTCCCTTCACGTTTATTCTTGCCATTTTCAAGAAAAATTTCAATAAGTTTTCATCATTGATGCATTCTGCCTGTTTTTTTCCCAAAAAAATCTTTGAAATATTTTTTCTTCATTTTTTGACGTTGCTGTTTTGGGTTTTTTTTTTTTCAACCAGGTAGTGCTATTTTAGACTGGAATGTGCTTAGGAGTCCACTGTGCTGTCTTAACTCCCCAGTGGCATTTTTTATGTATAATTCTTATTATTTTGAAGGATTTGTTCCTTTAAAATGTGCTGTTTTGATTTTGGGTATGAAAAATTAAGTAAAAGGCTGGCATCCTTAGAAAACCCTTTGTTTTATTATTTTAAGAAGGAAGAAATTTTAAATTTTGTGTTGTTAATATCTGAGGGTATTAGGGGGTCATGGTTTAAATTTTAAATGATTGTTACTGGGCCACTAAAAACTAAAGGAGGTTAGAGCATTGATATGGCTCTGCGGTTGGTGGCTATAAGTAACATGAAATGAAATAAACAATTGATATATGTTTGGAAAATTTTTCAATTTTTTTAATGTTGATGTGAATGATGATGATGATGTGATGATGATAATGATAAAAATAAAATATGATTATTATGATTTTTGATATGTGTTTGAATGAGCGACGACGACGCCCAACGATGATGTAAAGGGAAATTTGTATATTTTAAACTCTTGTAAAGGAACAAATCAAAGGCTTACATTCATTATATTCCACCCTAAACCCTTCGCAAGATTAAAATTTTTGTATTCCACACAAACCAAAAAACACACCCCAAAACCACACGAAAACCACGAGCACACCACACCCTCTTGGGCGGTGGGGAAATGTAGCTGTCTTTTGAAAGCCGGACATTTGAGATGAACTATGGGGGAATTTTTGGGGGGGAAAAAAAGTGTGCTTGAGTCCGATTTGAAAGCACAATGTAGGCTTTTGGAGAGTGAAAGAGGGAGGTCTTTGAGATGGAGGAGCGAAACGGGAAAGAGTGATGGAAAAAAGTGGTTTGTTTAATGTAGGTTTGAAGCATCCCGTACCGCGCAGAAGGGCGGATAGAGGGAGTCACAGGTAAAGATTGTTAAAAAGTATGATGGTGTGTTTTGTGGATAATTTGTAACAGAGGGAACAAGTCTTAATTTCACTCTATGTGAGACTTGTAGCCTGAAAGATTGCAAGAGAGAAATGAGTATTTGATTTTTTTTTTTCTTAGGACTGTTGCTGAGAATTTTGATATGTTGAAGGGTGGATGGTGAGGGCAGACCCCCAAAAAGAGAATTTCATACCCCTTGTGAAAAAAGGAAAAACGTGACAATTTGGATGTTGCATCGTGGATAGGTATTTCCGTTTGCCAAATGTGTCATAATTGGTAGCACGCCCTAAAAAGTTGGGTGATGGATTTTTGTAGTGTGTTGTCAAAAAACAACCCCTAGTACTTCCAGTGGTGTACAGGAGCGCCCCCCTTATGTCAAATTCATTAAATTTGTGAGGAAAATTTGCGTTTGGTTTCCGTCAAGCCGCTTCAGTTCTTCAGCTTTTAACTGTAACTTTTTGTTATTTTCCAGTTCTGAATATCTTTAAAGACAGTAGCAATCTTTGTAAAGAGAGAATGCTCATTTTAAGGTTTATCACTGCTTTTTTTTGGCAAACTCTAAAATAAGATCAATACCCTTTTTTTCAATGTCCCCACAAACTGCACCCTTTTTTCTGAAAACTTCTTACTTTTTCACTCATCCCGTTCCTTCGTTCGGGGCCCAATACTTTTCTTTCGAACACCAGTTCAAAAAAACAACGGTTGGCGTGGTCTTTCTCTGTTTCTGGCCACCACCGGGATGTCTCCCTTTTTTCCTTCGCCAAAAGCCTCACTTGATGCCTTAAAATCCAGCCTCAAACCCCTTATTTCCTACCTAGTTTCCCCCTCATGCTGTCCCAATTTTAAACAGATCCTTCCCCTCCTAAGTGGTTCGGGTGTGTGTGTGTTGGTGGGGGGGTGTGTGTGTTGTGTGGTGTGTGTGTGTGGGTGTGTGTGTTGTGTGTGGTTTTACGTGCGCGCCATGGATTTAAATTGTTTTTTCATTATGTTATTATGTTTAAGGAGAGTTGCTTGCGTGTAAAGTTTTGAGTGCAAGCGTTCGATTTGTTAGTTTGTTTTTTTTACAAGTTAGCGCTGTATAAATTTCCATATAATAATAATAATAATAATAATAAAAATAATAAAAATAAAAATATTTTTTAATTATTTTTTATTTTTTATTATTTTTTTTTTTATTTTATTAAAACAGTTCAAAAAATTAAAATGCAAACGATTTTGTTTGTATTGCAAAAATTTGCTATGCTTGGGTTTGTTATGAAAGGAAATTATAAGCCGACCGATATTCTATGTATTTTTATATTTTTTTGTTTTTTTGTTAGGAAAAAACTACCATGTCATTTTGAGCAAATAGAAACAGAGTGTACCTGATTTTTTAAAGAAAATTTGAAAAAAAGATATTTTGCAGATTGGTCCAAGCATGTGAAAGTTTGTTCATAACAAATTTTTTTTTTCAATGGCCCTAAAAGGCTTAGGTTAATGACGCAAATCCGTCTAAAGATTTTTTTTTAAATCTTTAGGCCGTGTCATGTTGTGTGTTTTTTAAGAGTCACTTACAAACCAGCCCCATGGGCATGATTAGCGCCTTGGATTTTGGACGGGAAGGTCCCGGGGTTTAAAATTCCATAAGAGTAAAGGGGGATTTTTTTTGATCTTCCGGCTTTTAACAGGTGTGAAAGGGGTCAATAGGAATGGAACCACACAGTCGGCTTCATCTACTTTTGTGGATGCGATTTTGAAAGTTGCTCAAATTACCTGAAAACCCTGCAGGTTCTGTATCTCTCCGGCCCCGTTGCGCCATGAAATTAATGATCGTAACGTAGGGACAACCTGTCAATTTGTCTCAAAGCATTTACACTTCCCAGCAGCATGTTCGTCATCCTCAATATCATGATCCCCAGCAAAAAAAAAAATTGCCTCTGATTTGGGGGGTCTCAGTTGCTCGGGCCCTCATGGTGACCTGTTTGGTTTTCCAATAACTTCTGTGCCTGTGGTGAGCTTGTGTCAAAGACTTTGGGGTTGGAGGTTCACGGGAGACGGTCGTTGGAGGAATGTTGAGATGGTTGCCACCTCGGTTGGGCAACTCAATCAGCGACTGATCTAAAATTGTCGTAAGTAGGGGGCTTAGTAGGTGGTGTCCCTCGATTGTTAGCTCAAAACAGGCACCATGTTCCCCATCAAAGGTTCAAACAGCAGTGCGGACCTCTTGACAAAGTCCCACGGCAGTTTGATATTGTGGGCTCCCTGTGGACCTGACCCTGGGATGCGAAAAAGGAATCGGATATGGCGTAGGGGGGAATTAAAATGAGTGGGTGGGGCAGCATGAGGGGGTGTCACAGAAATGAGACAACAAAAAAAAAGTTTTAAAAAAAAGTCTTTAAAATTTTTTAAAAATTTATAAAAAATTTCTAATAAAAAAATAGTATTGAAACTTTTTCACTGGGGCCTCCCCAGTCAGCTGCTGTCTGTAGTTCATCTTCTTTCTTATACCTCTAACTCTTTTAATACTTCTTTGATTGTTTTTTTTTTATTTCTTGTTTTCTACAAAAAACAAGTCTTCTATTATAATATAAAAATGTATAAAAAAAAATGTTCTGTTACCTGGCTAAAGAAATAAGGCAGCCAACTAAAGGGATTCTTTTTTTTGGGTGTTCTTTGGGATGGTTTTTTTTAAACCCAGCAACAATTTCAATCCCCCGCAAAAACAAAGCCCCATATATTGCAGCAACGATGTATGTAGGCAGGAAGGTAATCCTACATGGGTTCTGTAAAGGGTTTTATGAAAAGAGGTGATAGTGAGGTCCCAGTTGTTATGGCCAAAAAGCATGAAGAAGGACAGCGCTCTGCCGTGGCAATGACAGGATTCAATGGTAAAAAGAAAGGACAACACAGCACTGAAAATCAATCCTATCGTCCCAGGTGATCCCGTGGCTCCCTCCCCTTTGGGTTTTTGGGGGTGAGGGGTTTTGATGCGATAGCGGGTGCTGTTTTTAGTGCGGGGTTTGGGGCCATGCCCAACTGGGGACATCTTTTACACACTCTGCCCCCTTCCACAAGATGCTGATTGTCTGCACAACGCTTACACTCCCCAGAAAGCATTTCCCCGGAAATTTTGGGCGTGGTGGGGGCCAGGGTTTGCTACAGTATGACTGTGGCGTTTCGGTTTTGTCCAGGCACATTTGTATTTTTTCCCCAGCCCACGGTCCCGGGGGATTTCCTTTCTAAAAATTAATAATAGGGGAAAATTTCACATAAGGGCCCCCCCCCCAAAGGGGTCCCTTGGGATTTAGCCCACTCCCACTGACCCTCCTGGGGTAGTTTTTTCAGTTACGAAAATCTTGGCCCTGTCAACATTTTTAGCAGCGATCTGTCAGGCCCCTACAGTTCTCACTTCCATTTCGGGATGTGGCTTAGCAATGCAAAAAAACTGGTCAGCAACATTTCCAATGACGATGGATGTTTTCGGGAGGTGCCGCTACTACTGAAAGGGCCCTTTCGTCAAAAGAACAGTTGAAAACGGTCCCTTCAATTTTTTTTTTTTTTTTTCGAAACATGGACTGGTGTTATTTTCCTTTTTTTTGTAGACAAAAATAGCAAAGGGGGGAAAAACAAAAATTAAATGTATTTTTGTTGGCTGCCCAATAATAAAAATAAAATATTGATAAAACATTTAAAAAGACTTACACAAGACAGTTTGTTTAATTAAAAATTATTAAGGCTTAATGGAAAAGAAGGATGCTACATTTAATATTGGATGCACAGATCACAGTCGTCTTCAGAGCTATTGGTCAATAGAAACAAAACTTACAGGGGAAGGTCAGTTAATTGATTTATAGGAGCAAAAGAGGGGGGGAAAGTAAACCCATTGTTCTAAAATTTTAAATTTTTTCCAAATTATCTTCGTACTGCTTCTACCGCAATTTACCGAGTTTTTAGACAAGCAATGATAGTTGCCCTTCATTGTAATAATATATCAATAACCCCCACTTCATATGAAATTTGTACATGCCATTTTTTAAATTAAAGGCATGCAAAATTTCACTTTCCCCCCCCCATTCTTTTTCAACATGCAATCATTTTTTTTTAAAAACCACTAATGCTTTTGCTAAAATTTGGGGTTACTTTCTCTTTTGTAGAATGTTTTAAAGTTTGCTCTTTTGCTAAACAGGCTTCAAAAATGTAAAAACCCCAGCTTTTTTGCATCTTGCAGCCAGTTGAGTGCGGGGTATAGTTTACAGTTCAATGGGGAAAAGGGTAAGACTTTTTTTTCCCAGCATGCGAAATCTGTCTACCAATGGGGCCATGCATTTTTGTGTAAATTTACAAACAACTGCTGTTGTAAACCTTTTAGTATTTGTTCGGCATGTTATGATTCGGGTGGTTGATGGGTAAGTATTTTTTTTCTCTTGAATAAACTTCTAACCAAAATATCACTTTGTTTCCTCAAAGAAGGTCTGTTTTCCCAACATTTCTTTCCTGTCACTGAATGATCTTTTCAAAGGTTAAATAGGGGAGAGAGAGAGAGAGAGAGAGAGGAGAGAGAGAGAAGGAAAAGAGAGGGGAAAGAGAGAGAGAGGGGGCATTGCATGCGGGTTTAAATAGACTCTAGCTAGTACCATTACTATTTTGTCCTAAAAATTGCATGAGTCATTATGGCTCGTTACATAATTTTTTTGGTTGTACATGCTAACAGTTGTATTTTCATCTAGTGCAAATTTCCTACAAACCCTTGTACAAAAACATTTTTAAATCAAAATAATGCAAATTTTATTTGAAGATAGTAAATAATAAATATCTCTTCTACATAAACCCATTCTCCACAGCCGGCGTTTGCTTGCAAAACCCACCCAATAATTATTGACACCATTCTGTTTGGCACTAACATTAATTATAGTTAAACAATAAATTTGCTTTGGTTTGAAATGAAATGTTTGGCTGTTAAATTCCCCTTTACCGTTTCAGCTTCCTTTTCACCCCCCTTTTTTTGGAAAAGCCTTATATTTCCAAAAGGGGGACAAAGAAAAAAAATAAATTTTAAAAAAATTTAAAAAAAAAAAAAAAAAAAATATTTTTTTTCAAAAAAAAAGGGGGTTTTTTTTTTTAAACAAAAAACAAAACAATTTTAATTTCCTTTCCCCTTTTTTTTTGCCACTCTTTAAAGGCCCTTTAAAAAAGGGAAAAAAAAAAAAACCCCAAAAAAAAAAAAAAAAATCCGAACCTCCCCCCCCCAAAAAAAAATAAAAAAAAAAGGTTAAAGAAAAAAAAAAAAAGTTTAAAAAAAACACAAAGAAAATTTTTAAAAGATTTTTAAAAAAATGTTTTTTAAAACAAAAAAAAGAAAAATTTTGGCAAAACGGTTTTTTTTAAAAAAGAAAAAAAAGGGGAAAAAAAAAAAAAAAAAAAGGGGAGAGGGGGAGGGGGAAAAAAAGGGGGGGGGGGGAAAGGGGGGGGGAAAAAAAGGAAAAAAGGGGGGGGAAAGGGGAGGGGAAAAGGGGGAAAAGTTGGGGACGCTTTAAAAAAACCCCATTTAAACCACACAAAACCCTTTTTATTTTGTTTTAAAAAAATTGGTTTTTGGGGTTGTTTGTAAAAAGAAAATTTTTTTTAAAAAGGTTATTTGTTGTTTGAAAAAAAGGGGGTTTTGGGGTTTTTTTTTTGGGGGGGAATGTTTTTTTTTTTTTTTCTTTTGTGGGGGTTGGGGGGGGGGAGGGTTAAAAAATTTTGGGGTTGGGTTTTTTTGGTTTGGATGGGAAAATTTTAAGTGGGTTTTTTTAAAAAAATTTTGTTGTTTTGAAAAATGTGAAAAATTTTTTTTTTTTTGATTTGAAAGTTGGGGTTGCTTTTTGTTTTTTTTGTTGTTAACTTATTTTTTTTGCCTTATTTTTTGTTTAGAAAATTTTCCCCTTTTTTTTTTTTGGGGGGATTTTTGTTTGGGGTGTTTTTTTATGTTTTTTTTAAAGGGGTGGGTTAAAAAAATTTTTTGTTTAAAATGTCTAAAAAAAATTTTTATGGTTTTTTTTGGGTTGGCCCCGGGGGGGGGGGTGTGTTTGGGGGTGGTGTGTGGGTTTTTTTGTTTTTAGTTTTTTTTTTGTTTTTTATGGTTTTGGTGAAAATTTTTTTTGTTTTTTTTTTGGATTTTCGTTTAAATTTTTATTTTTTTGAATTTTCAAAACCCCCGAAAATTTTGGGTTTTTTTTGGGTTTTTGGCCCCTTTTTTTGTTTTGGTTAAAAATTTTTTCCGGTTCCAAAAAAAACCCCCCTAATCGTTTTTTTTGTTCCCTAAGGGGGGGTTAGAGTATTTTTCATAATTTTTAAAAAAAAGTTTCCAAATAAATTTTTTTTAAAAATTTTTTTTGCCCAAAAAAAAAAAAGGGAGGGGAGTTGGGGGTTTTTTGTTTTGCTTTTTTTTTTTGAAAGTTTTTGTGGGGGGGTTTTTGTTTTGGGGTTTTTTTTTATTGTTTTTTTTTTGTTTTGGGGGATTTAATATTTTTTAAAAAAATTTTGTTTAAAGTTTTTAATTTTTTTATTATTTAAAAATTTTTTTTTTTGGTAAAAAAAAATTTTTTTTTTTATTTTTAAAATAATTTATTTAATTTTTAATTTTTTTATTTTTTTTTTTGTAGTTAAAAAAAAAATAATTTTTTTTTTAAAAAAATTTGTTTTTTTAAAATTTTAAAAATGGATAAAAAATTTAAAAATATTTGGATTAAAATTTTTTTTTGTTTAATGGGGTTTATTTTTAAAGAAATTGGGGTTTTTTTTAGTAAAATTAATTCGTAAATTTTTGAAATTTTGGGAAAAATTTAATATATTTTAATTTTTGTTTAGTGTAAAGGGAAAAAATAAAATTTTTTTTAAAGAATTATTTTTTGAAAATTTAAAAATTTTAATTTTTTTAATTATTTTGAAAATTTTAATTAAAAATTTTTTTTAAATTTTTAAATTTTAAAGAAAAAGATTGAATTTAAAAAAAAAAATGTTATTTTTTTTTAATTTTTTTGTTTGGAAATTTTTTGAATTTATTTTTTTTTTAAATAAAAAAAAGTAGAAAAAAGAAAAATTTTTAGTCCAATTTTTTAAATTATATTTTTAAAAATTGAATTTTTTAAAAAAATTAAATGATTTATATTAAATATTTAATTTATAGCATATTATTTTTTTTAAATTTTTTTTATTATAAAATTTTTTTAAAACCAAAGGGAATAAAAGGGGAAGTAAAACCAAACAAAAAACTTTTTTTAAAAAAAAAAAAATTTAAAATTTTTATAGGCAATTACCTTGGGGGCTTGTGAAAAAAAATTTTTTTCCCCCCCCTCTTCCTTTGGTTGAAAAATTTTATTTTTTTTTTTAGAAAATTAAAAATTGGGGGGTGAAAAAAAAGGGGGGCCCCCTTCCCTTCCCGGACCCTTTCCTTTTTTTGTGAAAAAGAAATATAAACCAAGGAATAAATAAAAAATTTGGAATTGATTTAAGTTGTTTTTTCAGGGTTTAATTTATTTAAAAAAGTAAATCAGTGGAAATTTTCCTTAGTTTTAAAAAATTTTTAAAAAAGGGGCCCCGGTAATTTTAAGTTTTTGGGGTGTCTTTCCCTTTGTTCCGTTGGGGTTTTTAAAAGTTTTGTCCCTTTTTCCTGATTTTTTTTTAAAGTTGCCCCCCCCGAGAAAATTCCCAATTTTGTAATTTTTCCTTTTTTAATTTTTTTTTTTTTATTTTTTTTGCCCCTTTTTTTTGTAATAATTTTTTCTGTAAAAAAATTTTTTTTTTAAAAAATGGGTTTTTTTTTTTATAAGCAGGTTTCGGGGATTTAAAAAAATTTAAAAAAATGCAAAAAAAATGGGGGGGGTTTTTTTGGGCCCTGTTTCATTTCCCTTTTTCTCCAATTTAAAAAAAAATAAAAAAACCCCAAAAGATATTTTTAAGCCATTTGCTTATGGTGAATTTAAAAAATTTTTTTTGACAAAATTTCCCCCTCCTTAAACATTTTAAAAAATAAAAAAAATTTAAATTTAAAATAAAAAAGAAAAAAAAACTTTTTTTAAAAAAAAAAAATGAATTTAAATTTTTTTTTTCCCCTTTTGGGGATTTTTAGATTTTAAAAATCATAAAAAATTTCCCCCCCTGGTTTTTACCTAATTCCCATAAAGGAACCTTTTTGTATTTAAAAATTTTTTTTTATTTTTCCGTTTTAAGTAATTTTTTGGGGTAAAATTCAATTTTACTTCTTAAAATTTTTAAAAAAATGTGGTTAAGAAAAAAAAAAGGGAAAATTTCTTTGGTTTTTAAGTGTTAAAAAAAAAAATTTTTGTTTAAATTTTTTTTTTTCTTTTTTAATGTTTATTTTTTAATATGTTTTGTTACCCCAATTTGTTTTTTAAAAATTTTTAAAAAAAATTTGGCCTCCCCCCCTTTTTCTGGTATATGGGAAGATTTTTTTTTGGTTTATACCTTAAATGTAAAAACCTTATTCCTCCCCAGATTTTAAAAAACCCAATTTTAAAAATTTTCATTCTAAATTTTTTTGGTTGTTTTGGTTTGGGTTGGGGGGGGTTGGGTGGTTTGGGGGTTTTTGTGGGGTTTATTGGGGTTTTGGGTTTTTTTTGTTTTGCGGGATGGTTTTTTTCTGTTTTTATTATTTTAAAGTTTGTGGGTTAAAAAGGGGGGTTTGATTTGTTTTGGGTTTTTTTTTAGGGAAAAATTTCCTTATTTTTTTTTTTAAAAAATCTGTTATCTATTTGGTTTAAAAATTTTTTTTTTTTATTCGTTAAATGTGTACTTGTTGTTTGGCCCAAAAAATTCTACCTTGGCCGCCGTCTAAACAATATCCTTTGAAATATTTCCTTTTACAAAATTTTTTAAAAACCAAGCTGTTTTTGTTTATTTTGGTTTTTTTCATATCGGCTTTAAAAAAAGCCGCGCCATTAGTATGTTTAAAAATTTTTTCAAAAAACTTTTTTTAAAATTTATAAGCTATTTTAAGACAAGGGTTTTTTCCCCCACTCGATTTAAGACCAACCCTTTTTCGGAAAATGGGTAAAAAAAAAACTTCCCCTTTACCCATTAAAATTTTTTTTAAACCCTTTTTAGTTTGGGCCCTTTTAAAAACCCCCGGGAAACCAACCAACTGTTTTTTTGAAATTTGTTTATGTTTTTAGTGTGTTTTGAAAAGCAATAATAGTTTTTAGAAAGGAGTTTTTCTGGTAAAACAATAAACAGTGGGTTTACAATAGTTTCAAATGAGAAGTGGTAAATAAGTATTGCTATTAATAGTTTAGTTTTACGACAAAGCTTAGTGCTACGCTGGGCACAGATCACCTTGTGACCAAGGGAAAGAAAGCTGTTGTAGACCTAAATAGGGTTTTTCGTAAATATAAAGAAATTCACGCTGAAGAATTTTTCAAGATCTTTTACATTAAAATACAGCCAATCTTACTATATTCATCAGAGATATGGGGGTTACATAAATTGGAACGTATAGAGAAAGTACACATGGTTGCTTTGAAGAGATTTTTGGGTGTACCATTGAAAATTCCAAACAAAATTATATGTGGTGAGCTTGGAAAATACCCTCTATACATTATTAACACACATACAAATACTCTTAGATATTGGTTTAAATTATTACAAATGAATGCCGAAAGACTACCATATAATGCTTATCGAATGTTGCTTGACGTGGATATATATGGAAAGAACTGTTGGGCTTCTATAATTAGAAAATTCTATGTGATACCTGATTCAGCTTTGAGTGGTTTCAACAGGGAGGTGGTGACTCTAAAGCATTCTTACATCTACTTAAGCAAGGATTAATTGATATGTCTATCCAGGAATTGTATAGTACAATCAGAAAGAGAGAGAGAGAGAGAGAGGAGAGAGAGAGAGAGAGAGAGAGAGGAGAGGAGAGAGAGAGAGGAGAGAGAGAGAGACAGGCAGACAGACAGACAGACATATTGACAGAATAAACAGACAGACAGGCAGACAGACGGACGGTACAGACAGACAGACATGCAGAATACAGACAGACAGAATTGGGGGGGTGGGGGCATCTTCGGGTTACATCTGTATCAAAACAAACCAAAAACTCAAAGTAAGACAAAAACAGCCACACAAAATCCTTTTTTCAAAAAAATATTATCAAGTCATAATGTAGCCAAAAGCCTAAGAAAAATATTTTAAAACACCAAATAAGCGACAAAGAAAAAATGGAAAGTTAGACAAACCATGTATAAATTAGACCTAATACATTTCCAAAAGGTCTAGTGTACTAATGAAGAAGAAAAAGAAGACTGCATGTATTGAAGACAACGGTAAACAAGGCATCACGCTATCTATAAACCAAACATTCATTAATAAAAAACATTCCATGTATAAGGGAAATACCAAAAGGATGAAGGAAGAGACAGGAAGGAGAAAAGGACATGGAGAGATTGACAGAGTGATGGAAATCAAATGTGTGTGTGTATACAGAGAGAGAGAGAGGAGAGAGAAGAGGAGAGAGAGAGAGAGAGAGAGAGAGAGGATGAGAGAGAGAGGAGAAGAGAGAGAGAGAGAGAGATAGACGACAGACAGAGAATCTTTCTTTCTCTACGTTTCTTTATTTTTCAAAGGTAACAGAATAAGAATACACATACCTTTTTTCATCGGCCCTTGCCCTGATAAGAGACTATCAACAAAACAAGGGAAAAACCCAACTACAACAATGACAACATTATTTAAAAAAGATCAGTGTATATTTAACAATACATAATCCCTAACTGACTTGAACATTAATGTCAAGCAATACATAGATTATAATTTGTTTTTGAAAAGAGATATGTGTTTACAAACATAATTTTCAAAGAAATTGAATATTAACATGAAAACTGATTAACTGATTATGATTAAGTAATAAGGATAAAGTAAAATAGAGAGAGAATACATCTCCAGGTTGCATAGTCATTTGTTTGTTTTTCCAACGTGTTCCTCGATGACCTCCAAAACATTAGAGGAGGCAGCTGCTGTTTCGGAAATTAGGCAGCAATTTGATTATAGTGGAGATGCCTTGCCCACAGTACATCTCCACTCTCGGCCAAGTGGGCATAAGGACAGTCAGCGTAAATATTATCTAAAGGCCAACTAGCCCCCAGGGTTGTAGCACATATTAAGGACTCTGCAAATAAATCCTCCTAGTCAGAAAGTCATAGTCGATCACCAAAGACTAAGCTGTAAAGTGGAAGTCCATGAGTAGGAAACCCACTGATCATGCATACAACCTCTCACTTTGCTGTTGCCCCCAGCGTCCATGGTTCAATCAAGAACTGTGATAAAAGCCCAGGGCTAAAGGTGTATGGTCATATAGATAAATGGTATGTAATATAACACCCACACAAATCTCTCCCACCTTATGATACCACAATTAATAAAAGAATAAACAAAGATATAACGTTCACATACAATGTCTGTCAAAACAATACATTTGTATGCAAAATGCTATCTAATACATTTCAACTTGCATAGTATACATATGACAAAAAATAATACAACATAAATTAAGAATGAAAATAATCACAAAAATTACAAAATGTTACGTACATACTAAAGCACTCGTAACAGATGATATGTTTTATGAAAAATGGAGAGAGGGAGGGAGAGAGAGAGTGAGAGAGAGAGAGGGAATATCCAAGTTGGATCATCTGAAGACAATGGTATCTATTATAACACCCTCAAAAATATCTCTCATCATCAGATATTGCTATCACTAAAAAGCAAACAAGCAAACAAAACCTGTCAAGATATAGTATGCATAGAAACATCTATATTAAACAGTCTGAAACGATTTAAACAAAGCACACTATAGCAATTTTCAAATAGTGTAAGATAGATAGATAGATAGGTAGACAGACAGTTACATACACCACAACATACATACATACATACAACATACATACATACATCATCATACATCATACTACATACATACATACATACATACATACATACATACATACATACCTGATAGAAACAAAATCGCATCTATTTCCATTTAGAATAATAACAAACACATAACATAGCAACAAAGCCAATTTTTACTAATAAATTTTCAAGTAATGGCCAATAATATGAATTTCAAGTAACATACAGCAATGCTAAACCCATCACACACCATTTAAAACAATTAACTTGATTAGCTAATCAAACCATGAACAAATACAGATTCCATTAGTAAACATCCCACCTACTCCCCTTCAAAAGGATCTATATCCATTAACACAGAACATTGTCTCACTCAGCTATAGCTTGAATATATTTATTTCACCAGGCGTGGATTAACTAAAACATGCATAAATAAGCAGTGACACATTCAAGTGAATCTTTGTGCATTTCGATTATTTCATCAAGGTAAGATAGATATTAGGACCATTGCTTGATAAGAAATTTTCTGATGTACATTTAATAAGAGCACTGGTGTGTTATCATATTGATTAGTACTTTTGAGGTGGGTATAAATGGCTTTCTCGAAAGTTTCTTTACTTTGGGATGTTTTCTGTTGTGTTGGCAGCATGTTCCAGAGTAGGCTACCTGATGATGTAAGGTTTGATATAAAGAGGTCAATTTTAGGGATTGGTAGTTGAACTTTGGCAGGATATCAAGGTAGGGTTTCAAGGAACATCTCAACCCAAGCAGTCAAGGAAACATGCAGAGCCAGCTTCAGCCACATTACCCAGAAGAAGAAGAAGCAAACATCTTATGATCAGAGGTACAGCAGACAATGAAGACCAGTCACAAAACAAAACAGCGGGACTGACCACAATATTCCAAAAAGCTTGGACGGAGAGGAAAGTATGGGAAGACTGGCAGAGTGCAGCTGTGGTACCAATCTAGAAGAAGCCAGCAAGAAAGACTGCAGTATGTATCAAGGGATTTCCATCCTCACTCACACAGACAAGATTTGTACAAAGATCTTGGAGCAGTGTTCAAGGTACAAGGGGGAACCATGACTAAGAGAGGTGCAGATGAACTTCAGAAAAGGGAGATGGTGTACAGATGCTAACTTTGCTCTCAGACAACTGAGTAAAATAACAACTGAGCACAACAATGAACTGAATCTTTTGTTTGTAGACCAGGAAACAGCGTTTGACTGAGTAGACAGAAACAAGCTGTGGCAAACACTTGAAGAATGCAGCATTAGGGGTCAACTGTTGGACAACATCAGAGCCATCTACACCAACAGTATGAGCACAGTCCACACAAAAACGGACTCACTGCCTGGTTCGATGTGTCACCCGGAGTGAAGCAAGGGTGTTGTGTTATCACCGCTACTTTTCATCATATACATGGACAAAATCACCTAAGAAGCAAACTCCAAACCAGAAGACCTGAATGAGATGCTGTTCGCAGACACGACCAGAACCTGCCACATAAGAGAGAAAAGCAACTTCATAATAATAATAATAAGAAGAAGAAGAAGAAGAAGAAGAAGAAATGGAATTTATATAGCGCTAAATCTTACAAAACAAACAAATCGAAGCGCTTGCACTCAAATCATTTACACGCACGCAACTTTCCTCAAGTAACGTAAGATATTTCAAATTTATGATACACACACACACACACACACACAACACACACCACACCACAACACACACACACACACAACACACACCACACACACACACACACATTAGGTGGTGATAAAGGAGATGAAGGATGCTGTTGAAAAGTATTAAACAGATATGAGGGGAAAGTGTCAGGAAATAAGTGCATTTTGAGGCTGGATTTGAAGGTATCAAATGAAGCCTTTTGGCGAAGTGAAAGAGGGAAATCATTCCAGATGGATGGACCAGAAACAGAGATAGAGTCGAGTCATGTCAAGTCAAATCAAGTCAAATTTGTATTTGCAGATGGTATATTAAATAAGCAATGCATTTGCTTTTTTTCATCAAGCCATCTATCTAAGAACAAATTTCGTAATGATTATACTGAAATACTACATTATTACAACCTTTACCAATAAATTAAACCAGTAAAGGAGGAAAATCGAAAAAAATAATACATTGGCAAATCCAAATTACACACATATACTAACACGCTCAACACATACTCATACACACCTGCGCGCATGCGCGCACGCGTACAACCACACCACACTACACACACACACACACACCCCAACACACCCCACACACACAACTTAGATAAAGAATGTTTTAAGAATTAAAAAAAAAAAATTTAATAAAATGAGTGATGGCCACAGTGGTTTGTTTGAATCTTGGATGTTCGAAAGCACAAAGAGAAAGGGAAAAAAGGGCATCGAGCTAAAACTACTTACTGTTTATCCAAAACCCAGGCAATTTTGGGGTTCCGTTCGGCTTCGCTCATCGAACCAAAAACTTGATAGTTTTATATAAAAAACTAAACAGTTTACCTCGTCCCCCTTTTTCCCTTTCTCTCTACTAAAACTAAAAAGTAATACTAATTTATTTTGATGGGTAAAACTATAAAATTAGGGGAATTTATGCTAAACAATATCTTGTCAAGAATTTTGTCAAGAATTTTATTAACAACTTGTCAAGAACCTTTATCAATAACTTTCAATCACTTATCAAAAACTTGTCAAGAACTTATTAACAATTTAACACTTATCAGAACTTGCCAAGAATTATTAACAACTTATAAAGAACTCCCAAGAACTTATCAAGAATTTTTCAAGAACTTTATCAAAAAATTATCAAGAACTTGTCAAGAAATAAACAAGTCCCCATCAAAACTTATCCAACAACTTATCAACAATTTGGGTAAGAACAACAACCAATTATTTTACACAAAATTATGATAAAGATAGACAACAGATTGCGACGAATTTTGTTGATGACATTACTGGTTCTATTCAAGAGAAATAACAGATGAGAAGAGTCTACTGGATAAGAAGGAGAAGTTGTACTCTCTTGCTGCATGTAATAAAACAAAGCATACTTAGGAACACAACTAACAGTAGAACAGGTGCAGCAGTTATCCCCACAAGACATTATTAAGTATTTTAATAGGTATTGAATCTTTCTTGGAGCAAAATGGTGAAAGCTAGGGGCATACTGTTATTGGTCTTATGCAATGCAACAAGTTAGGGTTTTTAAATGTGGACTAAAGAAGCTGACTTAGCATATGACCCTTCACCAGATCCTTTTTGTCTAGAACATTGGAGACACTTGGCTGTGTTATGTATTACCGTTTTGGTTCTTTTGTTAGCACCAGTAGCTGCTAGTATGTAACATTAAAACATAAAAAATTTAACCACATAGAGAAAGATGGAGGAACAAAACCACAAACCCAGAACCAAGCACAGGAGAATGCCCAGAACCAAGAGAAACCCCTCCCTTACACAAGTGACATCTGTAAAAAGAAACCTGGGAGAGTTGAAGCTGGCAAGAGGGTTTAGCGAATGGAATCGACAGAAAAAAACTTAGCAACCAAGCAAAGCAAAAGATCTTTCTGGAGAAAACATTAGAAAAACAGATACCTATAGAAACACAGAAAAAAGACACAGCACCACCAAAAAAAAACATTCAGTCTTACTTATATATGGTAAAACAGCTATGGGAATTGGGGTTATACAGCTATGAGTATGGAGCAGCAAGCAACCAGCAAGAAAAGAACCGCAGCAAGAACAAAAGCAAAACCACAATCACAGCCACAACCCATTGCAAAGCAAACAGCCTGAAAAACGATCCATTCAATATGTTTATAGATATAAATAAATAATTTATACATATAGTAGAAATTGATGTACAGAAAAAGACTGCGTCAATTTGGTCTACACGCTGCGTTATTGGCAGTCTTAGTGTCGGCTATACTATGTTAGGAAGGAGTCTTCTAAAAATGAGGCCTGCTGATTTAGGAAAACTAGACTTTGAAGACAGCGCCAAGCTAGTTGCGGTTGTAACAGCACCCATTGCTCAAAGATTTCCCTGGTTAGCGGGGAAATCATTCCAGAAAATATTAGCCCCAAAAATAGAAATGGCCTCTTTATGATGATGGTTGGTGGTGCTGTAGTTAACGCACTTGTTTTTCAGGCAGAAACCTATTGTTTTTAAACTTCATACAGCGAAGAAGGAAGAGCCTTGATAAGCAATAGAACAACTGAACAGAGACAGGAGATAGAAAGACAAAGAATTGCTCAGTTAGACTTTATTAATGAAAATTCGTGAACCAGGACATGCTGCAAAACATTTTTAAAGTTGACGGGGCAATAAAAGAGTACTACATTGGGGACAGGCAAAAAAATATCTCCTATTACTAACCCACAGCTTCGTGATTTTTAAACAACCCACTGAAACCAGAAGAAGGCGAGATTGTTTTATTGTGGTGGGTATGACAATAGTATACTTCTTAGAAAAGAAGGTTGGTTAACCAACAGGCAATTTTTTTTACTTATTATAATAGAAAAATGGAACCCAAACTCTCTAAGATCTACTACACCCCAAAAGGGTACTGGAAAGGACAGGCGGCTTTTAAATAAACTGAGCATTGCAGCAGGAGTAGTTCGAAGTAGCAAGAAGTGGCTGTCTAACCAAGAAATTTATGGCAGATCTTTTACCTTCACCAAGGCGCATTAATAGCCCCTCCTTCATCAACATGAAGCCAAATGATACTCACCAAATAGACCTTTTATACTTACCACATGACCAATCAAAAGAAAGAGGTAAAAGTATGCTCTTACTTTTAGGGGGACGTAGCTTCTAGGTATAAAGATGCAGACCCTTACTGAAAAGAGTGCCACGGCAACTGCAGTTGCTTTGCAAGAAATCAAATGACGTGGACCACTAAATATCCAGACTTATTCAGTGTGATGATGGTAAAGAGTTTAAAGGAGCATTTAATCAGCTTTTACTAAGCATGGGTAGCATAAAGAGGTATACAGGCAACCACAGATCTAAAGGGCATGGTTGAAGTTTTACAAGCTGTTAGCAGAAGACTGTTTGCATATCAGTACCACCAAGAATCTGAACCAGGCACACAAAATACTGGGTGGGTAAGAAGACTGCCTGCAGTTTTGAGAGCAATGAACTCTGAGATAACTAAAGCCACGGGGTTTAAAAACCCTGTGGACGCTATCAAACTTTAAAACAATACAGCAGCACATCCAAACAACACCTTCTAAGCAACCACTAACCCCTTTGGGAAGAATGAGTATCTGTATGCTCCTGGAGAAGCTGAAGCCAGCGACAGTCACAAACGAGCAACAGATCCCATCTGGAGCATAGACACTTATGAAATAAAAAAGTTGTGGAGTGGATCCCCCTATTTATTATTTGTCATTCCTGCACCACAGCGGGTTTTTGTTAGAGAGGAACTGCAGTTTGTGCCACCTAATACTGTCCTGCTTTAGTAAGGTTAGGCTACTATTTCATCAGAAGTAAGTGACTGTATGGTCTCATCTAAAGTTTTTTGTTACTAAAATTTTGGGAAACACTTTTGATAATACTGAAGTGGGTTGGACACTCTCTCATCCACTAACAACTCTAGAATATTATTTAGCACCTCTTCTTTGTGCCATGATCAAGTTTTATTTCTACTTGCTCACCAAAGTCTTCTAGAATGTCAGCACTGTAAAAGCAGAGACGTGGCATTGTACCACTACCATAGTATTTGATAAAGAGTAAACAATCCATTGTGAGTCTCAATCAAGATTTTTAACTTGTATATAAATTTTTAAAAAAAAAAATTAAATTAATTAATTACTTTGTTCTCCAGTGTCCAAGTGCGTATGAGTGCTCTGGTGAATAATATATTCGTTTTGTATCCTGCGCAATCAATGTCTTTTTTCTAACCACAGTTGTATTTATTTGATGCAATGTTGAACTAATTTTTGGGTTGTCATGATGAAATACTCTACCTTCAAAGAGAGCCTCTTTGTAGTTATCATGACTGATGCTTGTTTTGACCACCTGTTTGCCAACACCTTTTGCCTTTTTTATAACACCTGTTGACTTGCAACACTATACATCTTGGCCCTCAACCCAACATATTCTTTGATAATAGTGCCGTTCATCTCATCCTTCATCTTACCAAATAACTTTTTTGTTTGCTGTTGATGCAAGGACTTTTTTGGGGATAATCACACGTATCATCCCATGACTCTGTCTAGTGCAACATTTCTTCAAGATCTTTATATATATTTCTGTGGGTATATCTGGATGAAAGAGTTTTGTGTCGTATACAAGACCCTTACTTTCAGGATGCTTAACTTCAAGTAATCATACAAGAACTCCAGCTCAACGCTTTGACAGCTCCAGCACACTAAACCAATGAATATGGTTTGTCTAGTTTAACCTGCAACTTCTTCATCATGATACCATACAGACTGTCTGGAATTCCCTGTAGTCTTGATAGTTGGCTTTGATGTTAGCTTATGGCTTCATTTTCTTTTGTGACTAGTCTAACTCTTTTCTTTTGTGTGGGTTCTCCATTTTTTTACCAAAGCAACTATTATTCATAAGTTGAAGTAATTCCTTTTCTGATGCATCGGTTGCCTTCGTTCTCAGATCAGTGTTTCATGATGTATGGTTTTCATGAAGTGCTCTTGTTCAAAACACAATGTTTACGATGAACGCAGTAAGAATTAACCCTTGCCTTAGGTAGAACTGTAGCAGTCGTGTGGACAAACATACTTGATCTTGTCATTTAAGTTTGGTACAAGCTTTGGTGGTTCTTTTGGAGATGTTTTGAGCCTTTCTGCAGAAATGGATAGCATTGTGAGCATCATGCAGTTCTGAGGATAGACTAAATCTACTTCTAAGACCCCAAAACCTATTCCTTGATCAGGCTCCATTCCAGACAATGCTTTCAATGTCTCATCAACACTAAAAGGACCATTAAACAACTGAAAGTTCCTCAACGGCAGCGACTGACACATCGCCCACCCATACAGATTGTTTGCATCTAAGTACATGATGTAGTTAGAAGGTTTGTGTTCATCGTAGTCTTCTAAATATTTGTTGTTAGCCTTACAGTAATTATGTGATGCCATACTAATACCTCCACGCAGACCATCCTCAATCATTTGGAGCATTGGCAAGTCAGACAACAAATCAATATTAACACCAGTAAACTTCAAGAAAGCATCCCAAGACATTCCTGGTGCTGTGATGTAGTGTGCTGGGTCTAAACCATAATGTTTCATTCCTGTCTTTCTGTAGTTCTCAAGACATCGGGCAAGCAAACATGCATCAGCAAGTAGATACTGATCATGATAATCACCCATAGTCTTACACTCCATCTTCTTCCAAGCCCACTGTGCATGTTTATAGTCACCATCACTTATTCCTTTGCCACATAATTTACTAAAGAATGCTTCTTTTGGTGGCAGCTCTTCCTCATCAAAGCTTTCCCACGAGTCCATGTACTCATAAGGATAGACGCCTTTTCGCACGAGCTTTGTGTCGAAGTATTTTTCTGTAATTGAGCAAGTACTCAGTGATGAAGACAAGGACTCTAAAGAACCCATTAGGTGTTGTGCAGAATCAAAGAAGGATAAGCTGTTCAAAGTAAAAGTTAGATACTTCTCTGATGACTGTGCTATGCAGTAAGCCTTATACTCATCAGTCACTGCCTGCATGATTAGGTGTGAGTCGTAACCTCTAAGATTGTGGAAGAAGATTGGTAGCTTCCAAACTTTGGGATCTACTTTTAGCTGAATATTACACTTACTATGTGCTGCTCCACGATACTTACCACTAATGTGGTCATGATCTCTTACTGTTTTGTTATCCACGACATCTGGTGTTAATAAATTACAGCAAATCCAACAATGTGTTGCTGTATCATACTGCTCCTGATCCTCTTCTGTCATAATGATATCTTGTAAGTTTAGCTGTTGAGCATAATGGCTGTGTATTGATTTCATGTGTTCAAGAAATAACTTAGCTGCGTCTGGTCCTCTGTACAAGAATGGTTCTGTATGTCCACCATCAGACCTAACAACAACATAAGCAAATGAACAGACTTGGTGATTACTAAGCAAGGTAGTCTTAGGCATATTTTCTGGTGTTGGCCCTTTGGGTTTGGGTACAATGATAGACTCGAAGTCAGCATACACAACATAGGGTCTTCTGATCTTTAATATTTTTGAAGTACACTTTACTTCCAGGTTTCGGCGTGACAAGTTCAGTGATTGCTTAACTTCACTCTTACAATGATTTCTGTGCTTGTCTGCTGTTTGGGTAAAGATGGAAGAAGAACCAAGCATCGTCTGCAAAACTCTTTTCTTTGTTTATGCTTTGTAGCCTGTGCAACAAGTCTGCTCATTGTTCTAATTAATGTATAGTGAAAGTCACCAGCATCATTACTCACTAATAAAAGATCAACATGGTTCTTGTCCGGATCACCAACAGTAGGAGATTTCTTTGATATTCTTAGTGGTCTTAGTCCACAACCGCCAGTATCATCATCCCAAGTGTACACATTAACACTAATAGGAGTGTTTAGTTCCTCAAAGAGATCGATACTCTTAACAGCAACAGGAAAGTCAATGCCTGTGAAGTTGAGCCTATTGCAATGTTCATGATAGTTTGACACTCTCTCTGCATTCTTTGAAACATGAAACAGCTTAGCCAAGACGCACCACATAAAACACTTGTCATCTTTGTTCTGTATGTTCAGCACAGCTCTCTTAGCAACTATTTCTTGTGACAAGGGAATGTAACTTCTACCAACAATTGGTCTAAACTTTGTTTGCTTTAGTTCCACTTTGAGAACCTTACCAACTGTCCATCCTGATCCTCTCATTCTTGCTGTCTCAGCAGCATACTCAAAGTTACGCATCATCTCATCTGCCCATACTTGATTAAGCTCCTCAAAGGAGTTCAGTGCTTGCTGTGATGTTGATACATGAACAGTTAGTTCCTCTTCTTTGTTTGCTGTGTTGTATAGAATTTCAGCAACTAACTGCACCTTTACTGGTGGTTCTATTGTTATCTGACTTGGCATTTGCGCAATAGCATCTTGTATGCTTTGTACAACGTTTTCTGTCTGTGTGACATTTAGCTCTTTGGTCTGAAATAATTTATCCATACTGAACCTCAACTAAAATCTCTAACTCATATAGTAAGAAAAAAAAATTAAATTAATTAATTAATTAATTGCTTCTTGTTTTTTTGTTTTGCTACGGTATGAAGCAGTGAATCTACCACAGGTAATTCTTAGCTCCTTAATAGAGTACTCAGCTGAGTATTGTCCAGGCCAAGCAGATACCCCTTTTTTATGTATTCCTTTTTTATTGAGTCAATGTCCACAGGCTTAGCTTTGAGTTGTTTGTTCTGGAGGTCGAACTTTTGACGCTTGTAGTCATCGTAGTCATCCTGAAGACGCTTGAACTCCTCTTCTGATATTGTGGAATCTGTTAGAGCTTTGCTAATAATGGTCTGAATGAGTTAGCTTTGCTATTTTCAAGGCAACAATGCATCATGTTTTTAGTTTACGCACCCCTTTTCGAAAAGATGATGTGATAAATGAACAGGCCCCTGGCTTTTATTGAAACAGAGCCCAATGTATAGATGCAGGAGCAGCAATTCCAGTAGCCAAGAGAGAAATGCCTGTTCCTGCTGCGGCTGTAGACGTGTTGCTGTCCCTGTGTAATAGAGTCAACACAGTAAATGTGATCTGTACCTACGCCTGCATTTTGTATACTTTGCTAGTTGTTGCTCATGTCATGCTGCATCTGTTTTAATGTTTGTAAACGAAGGTATTGCTTTTATCATTAAAGGTTCAGGATCGGTGCATAGGATTTTTAGGATATTTATTAGTCGTCCTCTTCTTCTTATAATGTTTAAAAAAATGTGTGTGTAATTTTTATTGGTATTCATTCAGTAAGTCTTGTAATTGATTGTCGGGGAGTACAAATTGTATAAAAGACTGCAACGGGTCAATGTGGTGTAGATTGGGGATGCTTTAAATTTTGTCAGCTGTGGTGGGTCTAGGAGCAAGTTGACTTTATTACTGGAATGTTCCCTTCAATGTCATTTTCACCCCCGTTGTTCCGAATAGCAATAGCAAATGTGAGGGCATCAACATCGGGTCTTTCCAGTTAATAGTAAACCCATCCCTGAACAAGAAAGAAGCTCTTTTTCTCTTGCACCAGAACAAACCCCCAAAGTGTATGATCATCAGAGGGAAAATATGGAGGAATCGTAGCAATGTGGTTGGTGTTTAGTCACTGAGTCTTTTCTATGAAGGGAAGTAACGTGCCTTTTTCGGTAATGCTATTATCTCTACTTCATTTTGTGGTGATTGATAGGCTAGTGCTATGTTTACTGGTCCGCATTTATGGCTTTACGGAAAGTTTTGTCGGGCGCATAGAGAGTGTATGGACTAATAAACTCAAACTTGTCTGCCAGTCGATGCTTGGTTTGATGTGCAAATTTTTAGCTTTATATGTTACTTTGTAAGTAAAATTTATATCTGTAATGTTCAGCTTCAACATTACGCAACTGTTCAAGTTTAGGAAAAACCCAGGAGGTTTCTTTGATTCTTCTATTGCTGTACGCTTGTAGTATCCATCAGTTGTATACTCAAAAGATAAACTTCACCAATCTCCCATTTCTCAACTCTTGTTACATCACCAAGTCTTTAAGCTCAAAAGTTTGGCATGTTTCAGGTGCTCTTATTACAGGACCGCGTGACATGGTTACGTATGTATATAGTATTTATATTTTTTTATTTCTAAGGTAATTGTAAATTTTTACAGTCAACTGTTCTTTGTAAGTATGTTTTTTGATTGTTATACAAAGTGTTTCATGGAAGCCTTCTTCCAGCTCTTTGAATTGAAGTGTAGTAAAGCTATTGTGCTGCATTTCACAGTACATTGCTCTGCTGGGTGGAAGGATTCTTAGGAGATCAGAAGGGGAGGAAGAAGCCTTCGTCACCACTTGGTTTTGTGTGACACTTAGCTGAGACAGGTGTACAAAAAGCAAAGAGTTTACTGCCAAGTCAACGGGTCTCACACCAACATAGGTTATTTCTTTGCCATCATCACCACCAGGAAAGGGTACTTCAAAATCATCTCCTAAACCCATTCTTCTAAATGGGTCTATGTCAAACCCAAGCATTTCTGCAAGACGTAGTGTCATCCTTATAATTGAAGAAGTCTGTAGAGTTACTCTTAGACTAGCTTGGTTGAGTTTTGCTGTGAAGCCAGCTGGACGAAAGAGCTCCTTTTCCAGTGTGCAGAAATCATAATAACCTTCTTGGACAGTAAATGTATTATACGCTCCAGTTCTAGGATCTAATACTTTAAGGTAGTTGTTGCTGCTGTCGATGTTTGTCCATGATACTTTGTAGAAGACCTCATGCAGAGCAACCAATTTGTGTTGACAGCGGTTGTCAATAGGAATGGCGACTTTGACAGGCACACCTGATTGGATGTTTGTTAGTGTTATAAACATTTTATCTACTATAGAATAATAATGTATAAATATAATAAGGATGCAAATTACAAGGCTGGACCTCACTATAACCCGAAGACTATTAACTTTAATAAGCTAGATGTTGCTGTGTCAGAGACATTGATCTTCGAAGTAAAAGTTCCCAATCCACTGAAGTCATACTTAAACCCACCAATTAAGGATGATGGCACAGCAAAAGCGTGGTTGTCTAATCCTATGCAGTTTTACCAAAACCACTTAAACTTTGCTATCCACTGTGCAACTACGGGCTGTGGTGTGTCATATGCTGACCACATGAACCATCCAAACCAGTTAGTAAAGTCTGTGTACAGGTTTCATGTGTACTATCAGTTCAGGCGTGTGCTATCTGAACTGCAGGTCCCACTGCCCACTGATAGTAACTTCAATCCCTTTAATAGTAGGATTAACATGAAGGCGTATGAGAGGCTGTGCAATGAGTTCAATGTCTTAGATACAGGGTCTGTCACATTCAGACAAGCACAGGACAAAAATCATGGCATGGGGACTCTGTATTTGTGGGGTGTGCACAGGAGGTATAACTATGACTGGTGGCCGCCAAATACATCTTTCTCACGCGGTGCAAGAGTTGTTCTTGGTTCAATAGAGCAAATGCATATGTATGCATGGACGACTTTTATTCTTGATAAGAGTGAAGGGTTAACAAGACCAGGATTAGAGAGGATTAATGACTCTGTTAGAGCTTATGTGTGGTGTTTACTTGGTGCACAGGCACAGACAAGGTCAAGTATTATTGGTGGCACTGGGTTTGATGCACAGAAGCAGTTTCTAGCAAATCTTGAAGACAGTATTAACTCGGCCGTTGACCTACCATCAAGCATCAAGCATTATCAAGATGTTCTTCACTATGCACGGTCTAAGGTAGACTTTGCTATAGGACATGGTTTATATATGCTGCCTTCCAACATGCAGTTACAAATAGGAACAATTACAAACTACAACAACAATATTATTATTGCTGGAGATGATGTGCTGCTTGGAAAAAATGAAAGTGTAAACAATACACCAGCAGTAGTATCAGTAGCACCAGAAGCAAAAAGTGCAGTAACAACAACAACAGAAGCAACAACAAGGGAAAGAACTACTACCCCCTCCACAGAGCAAACAAAAAAATTAATTATTCCCCTTGTAAGAGACAGACCTATGACCGGGAAAAAAATGCTTTAAAAATGTATACTTGTTTTAAGCGGCCTTGCTTATCTTTATTTTAGAAAGAAGAAACCCGACAACTAAAACCAGTAATGCCCATAAATGCTCTGCCATAAATCCCACAACTTTTCCTGCTGTTGATAATAGCCAGCTAACAACAGAGCCGATTATGCCAGGAAGTGCATGGCCAGCTTTGTAGGCTAATTTTTTTAGTAGATCAGCTAAGTGACCGAGTTGTTTCCTAACCCAGGCTGTGCCTGTGGGGGCGGAAGGTGGTGGTGGTGGTGGTGGTGGCGGAAGTGTGCTTCCTGTCAGCGCATACACAAGTGTACTGATAGCGAATGTCAAAGCTGTAATTTTTTATAGCAATTGTTTGCCTTGCTCGCGAAACAGTGTACGGATGTCTTTCTGTAGTGGGTTTTATTTTCATAAAGAATTCGGTGTATTGTTTCTTTTATTCTGCTAACCTGAGATTGTAGTTGTTGTCTGTTATTGTTTAAGACCTCTAATCTTGCTTGGCGTTCAGATTGTAGATCTTTTAGGCGCTGTGTGATTCTTTCTTTTACTTCCTGGTTAAGGTTTGCATCGTCTGCGGCTGCTAGCTTCTTCTTTTCTAGTTCTATGCGTGAGTCTACATCGCCTAGCTTTGCTAAATTATTTATCAGTTCGCCTCTAATACTCTGTAGCGCTTGATTGAGACCCATTATTTCTCGCATGGGTAGGGGTTGATCATTTATTGTTTTCAGTGCTGTGTCTTCGTCTGCTTGTGTTTAAGTAGGGTTTTCCCAAATCTAGATTTGTTTCCCGTTGTTGTTTGCCGACTGTGCTTGGTCTTCAAGTGGCAGACTTTCAAGTTTGTTGGTAATATTTTTTTCAGCATTTTGTAGTTGTGAACGGCTTGTGTAGGCCCGTTGTTAGTAGTTAGTGCATCACTAATACCAAGTTTTTCTGCATAGCAACATTAGTCTCTGTTGAGTGTATTTTTTGCTAAAAACTGGTTTTGGGTTATTTTTTTTTTGTTAATAAAACCTTTTCTCCTGTATCAGTTATTGCTACAGTTGTCTTTGTTGTCATTTCTAGTCCAGTATGGTCTAGTTTTTCTGGCGTTTGGGTTTTCCCAAACTTGTGTGAAAATCTTTAACCTGCTTTCTAATATTCTCTTCTGACTGAATGTAAGGGTGTACAGGGCTGTCGCTTCAGTCATATCATCAGCTGGCTAAACAATCGTCCCTATTATATCATAGTCTTCCATTATTCTATTATTGTTTTTTTATTTTTATTTTGCTACTTATAGAAAAAAGATGGCGCAACAAACATTTGGAGCAATCCTTGATCCATACAGACGTTTAAAAGATCCCTTAGGCATAAAAGGAAACAGACAGACAATCGTTATTACAAACAACCCCTCCACTATTGATGAAAATCAGATTCTGACTGTTAGGTTTCCTAATTTAGGAAAAGATGATGTCATTGTTCCAGGGACAACTAGGCTTGCTTTTCAGATTGAACTAGAGTCTGAAGATGATCCAAACAGGAGTGTGGTAGCAAATTTGGTAGGGGTATTATAAAAAGATTAGTGTCAAGCTAGAAGGCAGGGAAATAATCATTAACAATGTGACATATTCTTGATCTATAGATTTATGGATTTACAAAAGAAAAAAGAGATGATCTTATTTATCAAGGATACAGGATGATGAGGGACTAAAACACAGAGTTTGGTTCTGCTGATAAGGGAAACAAGAAAAAAGATGCTGCCATAGCAAAGCCTATGGTAACAGGTTTTGTATCCTCTTGACTTTGAATGCTCAGCTTCACATGCCTTAC
This sequence comes from Rapana venosa, assembly GCA_028751875.1. Classification (NCBI taxonomy): domain Eukaryota; kingdom Metazoa; phylum Mollusca; class Gastropoda; order Neogastropoda; family Muricidae; genus Rapana; species Rapana venosa. The sequence continues at coordinate 3,600,159 of CM054135.1, forward strand.
TATCAGGGTTTCACTCAGAGGGCAGACTGTCATATGAGTAACCTTTAATGACAGGCCTGTGTTATTACATCCAGTGACGTGACGCAAGTACAAAATATCTAGTTTTAAACTTTAGAATTGATGTTGTCAATCACCAGAGCTTGCAGCTTGATTGCACAGCAATATCAGTCAAGGCTTGCTATTTATTATGAAAGGTCCTTAACCATAGACATTAATGAAGAGTAAAGCAGATTTCTGTGTGGAACATAAATTTGAACACAACCCGGGAAGTCATTAAAAGGAATTTACTGTGTTTGAAGAACCAACACCCCCTTTTCCAGATTAAGTGAGAGGTTTATTAATCCGGTATTAAACATTTATCATGTACTATAGGGGGCAACCAAATCAAGTCTACGCTCAGGTATTTACCATTCAACACTTTGATGAGGTAAGAAAATACTTTGGTTTTGGGGCAACACAATGATAACCCCTACTGGTGTTACAAGCAAATCTTTACATCTACATAAAGTTAGGCTTAATGAATACCCAACATCTAATATGCATTGTGGGTTGATTAAGATCAACAGATGATGATAAGCTGCATGGTTCAGGAAGACGCATTGAAAAAGGCTCAGAAGGAATAACTATACAAATAGAGAAAGAGGAAGAATGATGGCCCATAAAAATATATCTATTTGTAGTGATGGATGCACAGTCAATAGAAGGAAAACAGACTAAAAGAAATCGTTTACTAATGGACAGCTAAGTTTTTAACAAAGAAGACACTGCTCTTTAATATGTGGGCAGACTGGCGTGGCAAGACTGTATTTGTTTTAGATTTATTACAACAGTGTACAAAAATCATTTCGAGTTCATTGTTATATTCTGTCCAACACTGCCAAAATAGGCATACAGAGAGAGAAAATTTATTTTGGGAAGATAGATATGTTTAAATTTTAGTCAATCCCCCTGACAGACTAAGCGAGTGTTTAGAATACTATTACAAGCTCTTTGAAAATAGGCAGACCCCTTTTTTTAATAGGGCGATGCTCAGCAGAGCGTGACATTGTTAAGAAAAGGAATAGTTTGTCTAAGCTCGCTTTCAGTGGGAGACATGCACAGAATCGTTTGGTTGCTGACACAAAAATATTTAATGCATATTTAAAAGATTACCGTGAACCCAAAACAAAGTCGTTGTAATTTTTCACATGAAAGACAGAGATGGGTTTAATAATTGCCTTCGGGAGAAAGATGTTATTACGAGGAAGAAGAGAAAGAATAAAACTAAAACTCAGAAGCTCAAAAGCCCTAGTTAAACTATACTTAAACAGATCAACCAACAAGATATTGTGTAGAGTAAAACCCAATACTTTTTTTTTTTTTTTTTTAAAAACATACACAAGAACATGCAGCCAGGACACACATACTACATTGTATGAATCATCATCTGGTGTGTGGCTGTGTGCACTAGGCCGCCGCCCCGCGGACGAGTCATTAGCAATCAGAAGCCAGCTGGTTATTGCACCATACCCAAGCTTTAAAGTTATATAGTTAAATTTTACACAATCTTCGCCCTCCGGGGTGGCAGACTTGCTAGCAGTTTGTGTCTTGGCCAAGACAAATTGGTGTTTGGTTGGTGGTTCCAGTTCGAGTCCCCGGTAGTCCCGATTTTTTATTTATATTTCGTTTCGATAAATATAAAATGAAAAGGGTTGAGATTTGCTGTATCTGAATTGCCACACACACTGTTATTAATGTTATTAAAGTTTATTATAAAATTGTGCTGTCATGTCCCTTATGAATTTATGTGTTGTGCGAATGCGTGTGTCGGCATTCCAAAGGTTGTGAATGCCGGAAATTCATCTCCTTGCCCCTGCTTCATTAAAGCATCCGGATAAAAGTGCACTATGCTTAATGGAGCCTGGGCAGGGAGATGGTTTTGCACTTTTTTTCTGTTTTAATCAAAAATAAATTAGTATTACTTTCAGTTTTAGTAGAGAGATAGGGAAAAAAAGGGGCAATAAGGTAAACTGTTTAGTTTTTATTTTAAAACATGCAGTTTTGGTCCGATGAGGCGAAGCCGAAAGGAACCCAAAGTTGCCTGGTTTTATATAAACAGTATGTGGTTGAGCTTATTGCCCCTTTTTCCCTATCTCTCACAAAGTATCTGCAGCTGAGCAAAGGGAACGGTATGGAGTATACAGGTGAACACAGTTACAGAGATAATAGGGTGAAGACATTCGAAACAGAGGGTATTGATCTTATACTTCAGTCTCTGTGAGACAGGCAGCCAATGAAGAGATAGCAGAAGAGGAATGATGTGTTCAGATTGATGCTTTCGTAGGACTCGTCGAGCTACAGAGTTTTGTATCCGTTGAAGAGAGTGGATAGATGATGCTGGAAGGCCAACCAAAAGAGAATCACAATAGTCTAAACAGTGAAAGAATGAGAGATGTGACAAACTTAGAAGTTTCGTCAGTGGACAGATACTTGCAAATTGCGCTTATGCGCCATAATTGATAGTAGAGACAGATACTTGCAAATTGGGCTTATGCGCTTTTATTGATAGTAGCAAGACTGGCAGGTCTGGGTGATTAATTTGTTCATAGAGAATGTGTTGTCGAGAATTACACATAAACACTTCACAGAGCTGCCCAGAGGAATTGACGTATTGCCGAATTCTATTGAAGTTGTTGTGATGGAGGAAAGTTCATGTTTGGTCCTTATGAGCATGGCTTCGGTTTATCAGCATTAAGTTGTAACGATTTCAGACCTGTAGCCATCACATCACTTGTGATGAAAACATAAGAAAAGACCATAAAATCTCTCATTCTTTCTGCTACAGAGAAAGACCTTGACCCACTACAGTTTGCCTACAGGACAGGACGAGGTGTCGAATATGCCAAACTGTTCATTTTGAACAAGTTGTACAACCACTTAGAAGCACCTGACTCTCCTGCCAGAATATTGTTTGCTGACTTTAGTTCAGCTTTCAATACAATGCAGGCCTATGTTCTTGTCTCAAATACTTTCAAAATTTGATGTAGACTATCAAATTGTTTGTTGGCTGATGGAATTTTTAACTAACAGACCCCAGCGGGTTTTTGCCAATAAAATATCTTCATCGGTTAGATTTACCTGTACGGGTTATCTACAGGGATGTGTTCTCTCGCCACTTCTGTACATTCTATACACAGATGGTTGCAGAAGCAGCTATGAAAATTCTTTCTTGTAAAATTTGCGATGACAGTGCTCTTTTGGCTCTCTTATCTGGATCTGTCCAAAACCATGGTCCAGCCCTCACTGATTTCGACAATTGGTGTGATGAGGCATATCTGGAGCTAAATGTTTCTAAAACTAAAGATCTTCTTATCGATTTCAGAAGATCGAGTCACACTTCTGAGCATGTTACCATCCATAGTCAAGAAGTTGAAAATGTTTTTCGAAGAACAAGTATTTGGGAACTATTTTTGATGACAAATTAAACTGGAATGCTAACACTGACGCTATTGTCATAAAGGGACAACAACGTATGTATTTTTTGAGGAAGCTTAACTCATTTTTTGTTGACAAAAAGATTAATTCTTTGTTCTACAAGTCCTACATAGAGAGTGTTCTAAGTTTTGCTTTCATCTGTTGGTACAACAACCTTAGTGTAAAAACAAGAATAGTCTTCTGAGAACTGTTAGAATCTGCTAAAAAATAATTGGAGAAGAACAAAGAGATCTCAAGCCGTACTGCGATCAGCAGCTTGTGCGCAAAGCGACTGCCATCTTGGCTGATCCATCCCATGCTATGTCTTCGGAATTTCAGTTATTGCCTTCAGGACGCCGCTTTCGGTGCTCCAACAGTAAAACAAATAGAAAAAGAAATTCCTTTGTTCCAGTAGTCATTCGAATTCTAAATTTAAAACAGCACTGACCAAACAGTTTTACATTCTCTTATATATCCCCCCTGATTGACAAATGCGTGTGTGTGTGACTCCTGTGTCTTGCTTTTGGCTTTCAAGAATGATTTATAAATTGTGTGTGTGTGTGTTTATGTCTTTACTAGATAATGGTCATTATGGTGCGTGGGTGCACGTGTGTGTGTATGTGTGATAAAACTGTGTTCATATATTGGTGTGTGTGTGTGTGTGTGTGTGTGTGTGTGTGTGTGTGTGTGTGTGTGTGTGTGTGTGTGTGTGTGTGTGTGGTATGTGTGTGCGCGTGTGTGTGAATGCGCACGTGCGTGCACGAGTAAAAGAAAAAAGTTTATATCGTTTCCAATCAATGGTTTTTACAACATTGTATTCCGAAATTGGTGTGTGTGTGTGTGTGTGTGTGTGTGTGTGTGTGTGTGTGTGTGTGTGTGTGTGACAGTCAAAGTCAAAGTCAAAGTCAAACTTTTATTATCAGATGGTACATTGAAGAAGCAGTGCATTTGCTTTATTTCATCAAGCCATCTATCCAAAGAAAGGGAAAAAAAGCGAGAAAAAAAAGACACTTGAATAAGGCCTCCAAAACATACGGCATGGAAATCAGTGCAGAGAAGACCAAACTGATGACTAATAACACCAACGGCATTAGCACTGATATCAGGGTTAATGACCAGAAGCTGGAAACAGTTCAAAGCTTCAAGTACCTGAGAGCCATTGTATCAGACCAGGGATCCAAGCCAGAAGTAGTATGCAGGACTGCACAGACAATAACAGCTTTGTCAAAACTAAACACCATCTGGAGAGATAAAAATATCTCACTTATCTCCAAGATCATGTCTAATGGGTAGTAGTTCTGATGCTTGGTTATTTACAGATACAAGCTGCTGCCTATTGAACAGAAAATTTTCTAGTAGGTGGATAACTTCAGGTGGCAGTTTGTACAATTCTAATTTACGCAATAACAAAGAGTGGTTGATCACATCAAATGCTTCTTCAAAGTCAACAAAAAGGAGGCCAGTAAACTTATTGTCATTTATATTGTGTAGGAGACTGTCAGTGAGCTGAGTTAGAGCAGTGTGACAGGAATAGTTTTTACGAAACCCTGATTGATCCTCGTGCAATAGATTGTTTTTTATAAAGTAAGAATTTAGGGATGTTTGTATGTGTTTTTCAATGGGTTTAGATAGTACAGAGAGAATTGAAATTGGCTTGTAATTTGAAGGAGAAGAGCAGTCACCTGATTTATGGACGGGTATAGCTTTTGCCTTTTTAAACTTGAGAGGAAAACATATTTTCTCAATACACAAGTTGTATAGATATGTCAGTGTTTCAACAATAACCGGACTAGCGAGTTTTATAATCCAAGCATCTAACTTATCTAGATCACGTGTTCTAGAATTCGTTTGCATTTTTATGCTTTCTAATACGTCAAAGGTTGTCATTGGCTGGAGATTAAATGGAAAGTTAATATGTTTTGAGTTAATATATATATATATATATATATATATATATATATATATATATATATATATATATATATATATATATATATATATATATATATTGTGTGTGTGTGTGTGTTGTTGTTGACTTCAATTTTACGTCTGTTCACTTTTAGTGATATTAGACGCCCCCCCAAAAAAAACAACAACAAACAAACAAACAAAAAAACCGGCAGATGTGGATGTGGTTTAAAAAAAAATAAATAATAATCTCGAAAAACTTGGCAATGGAATAGGAATTTAAAAAACAAAACAAAAAACCAACAAGTCATTAACGTTAATGTAACTATAACAAATGTCCTATGGGACTGTAACAAAGACCTTTCACATTTTCAAATGCCAATTTTAAATTACTGAATATGCTGGTGAGGGAGTTTTCAGAAAAATGGGGCATGAAAGGTTTTACACTCTGGCAGTCAAAAAGTATATGAGTATTAGTGATATTCTCACCACACAGGCATTTACCATTTTTGCTGAATTTGGTTATCAATGCATTTAGTTTCATTCTATAGAATAAAGTATTAATTCTCCTTGACGTAAAAACAGTTGTACTGACTTCTGAATGGTTCCCCACTGTTAGATTATGGGTATTGATTGCAGTTCTAGTTAAAAGTCTCTCATTTTGCTGATTACTATCAGTGACCTTTCTCCATGATTTTTGTTCTAGTAAGCTATACCCTTCTTGTAAGGATAAAGGCACATGCAATTCGTGTGTGTGTGTGTGTGTGTGTGTGTGTGTGTGTGTGTGTGTGTGTGTGTGTGTGTGTGTGTGTGTGTGTGTGTGTGTGTGTGTGTGTACGCGCACCTGGGTTTGTGTTTGTGAATGATAATTTTTTAAAGCTATCTTGGAATGCTTATAGCAATCTTAAATGTATTTTCTTGTGTCTTATGAGATAATAATAGGCATCAATGTGCCTGTCAGTATTGTAATTGCCCTTCATGGGATGATTAAAGTGTTTTTGACTTGACTTGACTTGACTTGACTAACTTGTTCTGACTCATCCAGTTTTGAGTGTCTTGAAGGCAGTAGGGCATATTTGTCAGGAGGGGAGGCAAGTTTTCAACAGTATCACTGTATTGAAGCTGAGTATCATCGAGGTAGAAATTATGATCAATATGATGATGGTTTATTCTATGTAAGAGTGGAGCAGTATAGAGATTGAGGAGAACAGGGACCAGAACTGATCCTTGTGGGACTCTACATTCCAGTTTGACAGGTTCTGATTGCCTTTTGTTTACAATAACTTTCTGGAGTCGGTCTGTAAGGTGTGGACTAAACCAGGTGAGGGATGTGCCATTAATACCAAACGTATTTTGGAGGCGAGAAAGGAGAATTGAGTGATCTACAGTGTAGAAGGCTGCAGATAAGTAAAGATAAGAAGGGTGATTTTTCCTGCATCAGAAGCCAGTAGAAGTGTATCTAAAGTGTGGACTGGGGTGGTTTTGGCGCTGTGGTTGGGGTGATAGGCAGATTGAAAAGGGGGAAGGGGATCATTGGAATGAAGGTGACTGTTGAGCTGTTTTAGAACAACTTTTTCTAGCACTTAAGAGACAAAAGGTAAGTTTGAGACAGGCCTATAATTCTTCAGAATGCTGGGATCGAGGTCATGCTTTTTCAGTAGAGGTGTGACTACTGCGGTTTTAAGAGCTGAAGGAAAATTTCCTGACAGAAGAGATGCGTTTACTATTTTAGTGATAACAGGCATAAGTTGTGGAAGGCATTGTGAGAAAACTGCAGGTATGGGATCAAGGTTCATGATTTTAAGGTCATTTCTTTCAGAATTGTCGTGATTTCTTTTTCACTTGTAGGATGGAAGGCGAAGAGAAGAGTACCAGTGAACTGGGGATCAGGAGGCTCAGGCTGTAAATGATTCTGATCCAGTCTGGAGCATATCTTGCGGACTTGATTTGAAAAAAAAGAAGAAAAGATGAATGGAAGTTCAGACAGGCTGTGGGTGGTAGGCAAAGGTGTTGTTTTTGCAGATCCAAGGAGACTCAAGGTGAGGGAAAAAAGAGATTTTATGGATGTAGCGCAGAGAACTTGGGAAGAGTAGTACATTGTCTTTGCTGAATGGATTAAGTGTTTGACTTTATTTATTTTCAGAAAAGCTGTTTGCTGATTTCGGTTTTTGACTTCCGCCATCACACAGACAGCCTGATTACACAATGTGAACAGCTAAACATGAAGATTAGCCTCAGCAAAACCAAGATGATGAAGGTCAGCAGAACACCTGTCAACCTCAAAATTAGCTTTCATGAAACTCTGCTGAAACAAGTCAGCAAGTTCAAGTATCTCGGCAATATTTTCTCAGAAGACAGACGTCTCAGCAGAGAGATTAAGACAAAAGTAAAGAACGCCAACATCGTCAGCAACCAGCTTGCCCCACTCCTCAAACATCCCACATCCCCATTGAGACTAAAGCCAAATCATAGACTCTATCTTCATTCCCACGTTGACCTACCAGTGCCAGACATGAACCCTGACCAGAAGCCTGGAATGCAAGATAACCACTTGCAAGATATGCTGTCTGAGAACAGCTGTGAAGAAGAGTGGATGGGACATAATCAGAAACACCAGGTTAATAATAATAATAATGATAATATTAATAATAATAATAATAATAATTATTATTATTATTATTATTATTATTTATGGTATTCATATAGCACTGAATCTTGTAAAGCAAACAAATCGAAGCCATTGCATTGAAATCATTTACACATATGCAACCTTCCATAAAATGTTAGAATTAACATATATATCAAATGTATGCTCACATACACGCACGCACATACTCACAAAAACAAGACAAAAAGACATGAGTAGAAGACATCAGATAGGAAATAAGTGCGTTTTGAGGCTAGATTTGAAAGTGTTCAATGTAGGCTTTTGGCAAAGGGATAGAAGGACGTGATTCCATGTGGATGAACCAGAAACAGAGAATGAGCTTGGCCAACAGTGGTTTGTTTGAATCTGGGAGTTTGGAAGCACAGTGTCAGTGGCTGAGCGAAGGGAACTAAATGGAGTGTACAAGTGAAGACAGCTACAGAGATAAGAGGGTGAAGATTTGTGGAGACATTTGAAACAGAGGGTATTGATCTTACACCTCACTTTTTATGAGACAGGTAGCCAGTGAGGAGCGCAAAAGAGGAGTGATGTGTTCAGATGTTTTCCTTCGTAGGACTCGTCGAGCTGCAGAGTTTTGAATGCGTTTAAGGGAGTGGATGGAGGATGATGGTAGACAAGCAAAAAGAGAATTACAGTAGTCCGAACGTGAAAGAATAAGAGATGTTACTAGCTTGGATGTTGCATCAGTGGACAGATATTTGCGAATTGTGCTAATGTATCGTAGCTGATAGCAGCAGGGCTGGCAGGTATGGATTTTTTAAAATTTAATTTTATTCTTTTATATCGAGGATAATGGAATAAGCACTTATGTGCTTTTTTACATCCGGTCACCGTGTGTATGCGGTTTTGTAAATTGTCATCTGTTCCCACCGGCACACAATGGCCTACTCTTACGAAAAGCGGAACAGGATTTTAACATGTGCGCAAGATGTTCTGCGTGCGTTCGCGCACAGGGCCTCGGTTTAATAGTCTCATCCGAAGGAAGGAGTGTGTTGTCGAAAACTACACCTAAATACTTCACAGAGCTGGACAAAGGAACTGATGTATTGCTGAATTCTATTGAAGATGTGATGAAGGAAAGTTTATGTTCGTTCCCTATGAGCACAGCTTCGGTTTTATCCGCATTTAATTGCAACTTGTTCTGAGTCATCCAGTTTTCAATGTCTTAAAGGCAATAGGCCATGTTTGTCAGGATGGAAGGCAGTTTACAAAATAATTTCAAAATTTGACGTAGACAATCAACTTGTTCGTTGGCTGATTGAATTTTTAACCAACAGACCACAGCCTGTTTTGGCCAACAAAATATCTTCTTCGGTTAGATTTACCAGCACTGGTTCTCCGCAGGGTTGCGTCCTCTCACCACTTCTGCACATTCTATACACAGATGATTGCAGAAGCAACTATGGAAATTCCTTTCTGGTAAAGTTCGCAGACGATAGTGCTCTGTTATCTCTCTTATCCGGATCAGTCTTAGACCACGGTCCAGCCCTCACCGAGTTCGTACACTGGTGTGACGAGGCCTATCTGGAGCTAAATGTTTCTAAAACTAAAGACCTGCCTATCGACTTCAGAAGATCAGGGCAAACTCCTAAGAATATTATTATCCATAATCAAGAAGTTGAAAACGTTTTGAACTATAAGTATCTGGGAACTGTTTTTGACCACAAGTTAAACTGGGACGTTAACACTGACGCTATTGTCAAAAAAGGACAACAACGTCTGTATTTTCTGAGGAAACCGAACTCATTTTTTGTAGACAAAAAGATTCTTTCCTTGTTTTACAAGTCTTACATAGAGAGTGTTCTAAGTTTTGCTTTCATTTGTTGGTACAATAACCTTAGTGTTAAAAACAAGAATGGCCTGCAGAGAATTGTAAGAATCTGCTCAAAAATAATTGGAAAAGAACAAAGAGATCTCATGTCGTTCTGCAATCAGCAGCTTGTACGCAAAGCCACAGCCATTTTGGCTGATCCCACCCATGCTTTGTTTCCAGAATTTCAAATGTTGCCTTCGGAACGCCGTTTTCAGTGTCCCATCAGCAAAACTAACAGAAAAAGAAATTCTTTTGTGCCAGTAAGCATTCGAATTCTGAATTCACAATGATGCTGACTACCTAGTTTTTACATTTCTCTGAATCACTTGCCTGATTGTCAGTGTTATGAGTGTGTGTGTGTGGGTTGGTGCATGGGTGTGTGAAATAAGTCTGTCTTCTAGTCAACGGTATTAAAACATTGAATTCATATATTGGTGTATGGTGTGGGTGTGCGTGTGCGTGTTCGCACACACACGTACGTGCGTGTGTACGTGCTGCGTATATGCGTGCGTAAAAAAGTTTTTATGTCTTCTAGTCAATGGGTTTAAAATTGTGTTCACAATTGATGTGTGTGCGTGCATGCGGGTGTTTGCGTGTGTGTGCGCATGCGCGCGTGTGTGTTGGTGTGTGTGTGTGTGTGTGTTTGTGACATTTTATTTGAAAACCAATATGAAATATAGCTTTTGTGTCTTTGACATATTTGATGTGTATCAATCTGCCTGTCAGTATTGCAATTGCCCTTCATGGGATGATTAAAGTGTTTTTGACTTGACTTGACTTGACTTCTCAAGAGTATCATTGCATTGAAGCTGAGTATCATCGGCATAGAAATGATGATCAATATGATTGTGATTTATTATCTGTGAGAGTGGAGCAGTGTAGAGCAGTGCAGAGAGTAAAGAGAACAGGACCCAGAACTGATCCCTGTGGGACTCAACATTCCAGTTTGACAGGTTATGATTGACTTTTGCTGACAATTGCTTTCTGGAATTGGTCTGTGAGCTATGAAGTAAACCAGGTAAGGACTGTACCATTATCACCAAACGTACTTTGGGGATGAGAAACAAACAGTGAGTTATTTATAGTGTTGAAGGCTGCAGATAAATCAAAAAGAGTGAGAAGGGAGACTTTCCCTGCATCAGAAGCGAGTAGAAGTGTATCTAAAGTGTGGAAGCATTAGTGATAAGCCAGTCTAAAATATGACCAGATAAGTGAATTGCTTCGTTTACCAGTTGAGAAAGAGAATGGTTTTACAGAGAAAGAGAAAGACACTTAACATCAGGATAAGACTAATTGTCGAAATGGAAGTTGAAGATGCCGAGAATTATGAGCTTAGTGGCAGAGAGGCTGTAGTGGTCGAGAAGTGACTGAATTTCTTGATGAAAAAGAGAAGATATCAGATTGTTCTTATGGCTAGGAGATGGATGGTAAATGCAACAGAAAGTAATAGAGTGGCTGGCTAGGTTGAAGTGGAGTTCGCAAACTTCAAAGGATTCATGTGAGAACAGAAGGTCATGACTGAAAGAAGCAGCTGGTTGTAATGTGTCTTTATAGATGATGGCTATGCCACCTCCACGGGAGAGTCAGGGAAAAGAAATAATTTTGTAGCCAAGCGGTGTATGCTGTTTTATTTTTGGCTTGTGGCTTGGTGGCTTTAGCTATGTTTCAGTGAAAACGGTTAAGTTGATGTTCTTTTCAGTGGTGTAGTCAGAAATGTAATCAGCTTTTCCCTCTGGACAGAGGGACTGCACATTGAACAAACAAATTTGAAGGAGATTTGATGGAGGCAAAGAGGTTAAAATTGACAGTGGTGATTGTGGAAAACAATCAGAGAAAGAGGATGAAGGCATTTGTAGAGATAAGGCAAGCAGAAGGTCAAACAATAGTTTGGATGTTGAGTCTGGTATAAATGATGAAGAAAGAACTGTATTGGTCAAAGGATTTAAAGTTTCATACACATCATGGTATACATTATAACCAGAAACATGATTGTCAGGATCCCACACAATTGAAGAATCAAAAACTGAAGAGGCAGGGTCGGGGATAGCTGAGGAAGCAGCGTTGTAATTGGGTGTGGAAGTGATGTCTGAAGTTTGAGGGGAGACACAGGAGAGGGAAGCCCACCACTTGTGATAACATACACCTGCCCCTGTTTCCCTTCTGAGTTTGCAGCAACGGATTCCTAAGTTTCGGATGTGGTGTTTTATATCAGGAGGAAGTTTGTTTTGTTTGCGACAAAAGTCACGTGAGAGAATTGCTTTTATGTCCGTGGCTCTCCCTGCCATCATAGGGGAACAACAAACACTAGACTTTGGTGACAGGGGTGGTGTCAGTTTGTGAAACATGTGCAGATATTTGAGGGCAGCAGGGTCTCAGTGAAGTGGGTCATGAAAACCAGCACAGTCAGATAAACACAACTTATAAGTTAATGCAAATTTTGAACAATCAAACAGAAGATAAAAATCATAAATTGGAATATTTCAAAAAGTATATGATAAGAAGAAGAGGAAGAAGAAGAAGAAGAAGAAGAAGAAGAAGAAGAAGAAGAAGAAGAAGAAGAAGAAGAAGAAGAAGAAGAAGAAAGAAAGAAAATGTACTGACCAAAAAATTCAGAATGAAAACATGAACATAAAGATGTAAAATTTCTTGGCAGGAAGTAATAAAAACACACACATCTAACAGTTAAACACAGAGCAACACATGCTGCAGCCATTAGGCGCAAAGGTGAACTCTCATCGAGAATTAGAGAAATGGTGGGAACAACACATGTCCTCAACTACATTTATAGGCAAAAAATAAGGTGGCTTGACATCTGACACCCATGGCACCTCACAAGCTTGCCAGTAAAGCATACAACAAAAGGCTATCAGGGTACAAGGCAAGAAGAAGACCAAGGAAGACCAGGATCAAGGGTGTGAAAGAAATCGTGAATACCCACAAGAACACACCCAGCCAGGCCATCCAGCTTGCCAGAGGTGGTAAGCTCTTTCTCCCCTTGATGCCCTAGATAGTACAAGAGGATGGATAAAGTAAAGAAAGTGTCAAGAAGTCCTATAGAATTTAGATTGGAGGGTTTGTGGAGCATGTCCTGTCATAACTTTATGCATAAATATTCCTTCATTTATGGTGAACATATCTTTTAATGGAAAATCCTCAAGTTTTCCATAGTCTAATGCAATTAAGGTAGAAGATTTTACGAGCTGTTTTGAATGCTGGTTTGTACATGATATTAAGAGGTTTTAGAATATTGGCACTGGTTGCATCAAAAAGGGCAGAAAAGTAATTAATGGAAAATAAAATGTAAGTGTATAGGACTAGTTTTCTGATATGTATGTTGATAAAGTGTTTGCTTTTGCAAAGTTGGTACCCTTGTTGGAGACTGTGTTGTACAATGTATTTATGTGTGCCGCCCATGAAAGGTTATTGTCAATCATAGTACCAGAAGTTTATTGTTATCGACTTTCTCAATACCTTCATTGTTGATAGATACAGGTGGAAGTCTAGTTGTTATGTTATGTATTTTTTGTTTTGTTGTAATAAGCATGTCTTCGGTCTTTTGTGGGTTATATGACATACGGTTATAATAGCACCATTTGCTTAGAACAGCAATGCTACTTTGTAATGAAGTAGATATTTTGCTAAGACTGGTGTGACTAGTATGAATTGAAGTGTCATTACAAAAAAGTTCACATGATTCATTGATATAGAGCGGAAGGTCATTAACATGATAGAGAATAAAAGTGGGCCTAAAACTGACCATTGATGTATTCCAAATCTTACTTGCGGTGTACATGACTTAATGGTATTGATTCAAATATATTGTTGTCTGTTATGCAGGAATGACCTGATTAACATCAGACTGTTATCCGATATGCCATAAAGTGAAAGCTTTCTGCTTAGCAGTTCGTGGTTGGTTCCATTAAAGGCTTTGGCAAAGTCAAAGAGCTAGAGAGCTCCACAATACTTGTTCTCATCTACATTATTGTGCCAAGTGTTCACAATGTCAGTAAGAGCTGAACGGCATGAATGATTTTGTTCTTCTGAATCCTGATTTGTTATCACTTTAAAGACTGCAATGCTTTAAACGTTGGCTGAGGTGTTTGTGTACATTTTTTTCAAGAGGTTTGGATATCATTGATAACACTGATATTGGTCTATACCTACATGGGTTTGAAGAGCTACAAGACTTATAAAAAGGAATAATTTTGGCCAGTGTTTCGGTTTTATTTGAAGCTGCAATTTTTAGAATTTTTTCCATCCAGACTGTTTGGATCATGACTTAAAATTTGTTTAAAGCTTTGAAAGGACTGATAAATTCTGCCATTTTAGTGGTGGTGTTTTCATGTTTGGGGTAATATTTTTTAGATCCACTAAATGTTTCCAGTTTTTCTAGGGAATTTTGCTCAGCATTATTTTGTTTATGATTTTTAAAATACTTTTTTTTACTTCCTCACTTTAATGAATCAATTTTGTTTCTTTGTGTTTTGTATTCATAAATTTTTCCTGCGTTTAAAAAGTTACATGGATGACGTGCTTCAGACATAATTCTATTTGTTATCCATTCAGGCCCTACTTTATGCTTTACTCTGTAGTTTTTAAAGGAAGCATGCTTATCATTTACATATTAAATGTATCAAGCAAGAAGGTCCAGACTTCTTTTGGATCTGTAAAGTTATAAACATTATTAAGAGAAGTTAGATCACTTAGAAAATAGTTTTAATTGAATTTTGCAAATGATCAGTAAGCTACTTCCTTGTGGCCTAATTTTGGGGTTTGTGTACTTTTTCTATTCTATGTGACACAAATAGGAAGATGGTCACTACACCCATGAATAAGAATACATAATTCCGTAATATTTTGTTTATTCATTATGTAAATATGGTCAATCAGTGTTTTACTGGTAGATGTTATGCATGTGGGTGTATCTACAATTTGTGGAAGGTTATAGACATCTAGTTTGTTTATTCATGAAGGCTGGAGTTTGGGTAATCTACATTGCAAAGTAATGTTTATATAGTATCAAGAGGTGCCAAACACCATTGTGAAGAATCTATCTTTCCAGTCTTTTCTTTCAGATGGATTTTTTATATAAATAAATCCAATTCTGATAGGTTGTTTTCATTTTCGTTTGACTTCTATCCAAATAGATTTAACCTGATTATTTTCTAGGTTTCGAATTCGTTTATAGTTTACCACTTCAGGGATACATATGAGTATACCAGTAGATTTCGGGAATAACGGATCTTTGTGTGTGACTTTGTAACCATGAAATATAATATCTGTATCCAGTATATTGTTTGAGAGTCTGGAATCTGAGAGTCCAAAAACGCGAAAGAGCTTATCAAAATGGTATATTGAAATTGAAAATAAATAAGAATATAATGCAATCTGTAAGCCAAAGCAAAACAAACAAACAAAGAAGAAAAACAGAAACCACCAGAAAAGAGGAGATGGCCTTAGTAAAGATTTTATGAAATTATTTTCAATTTCAATAGTTCTATCTATATTTCAATGTGATTTAGAGTGTCTTTCTGTGATTAGTGACAGCCACACAGCACCTTCACATTAACAACAGATTTTATATTTACAATCAAAAGTCAGTGATTGTGTTGTCCTGTTTATGTTTGAATAACAAAAACCTACAATGGTTATTGTTAAGTCCAATAGAATGTAGTACACTGTTTGTAAAAAATTCTTCCAAAGAATACAGTCCATTTTTTTCCCTTTGACGAACATACATGAGTTAATGCATACCAGTTCTGTGCTATTATTCAATATGATGCACACATGTTTCCCTGCCAAATGAGTCTGAAAGTATATAAATGGAAATAAAGCCGCTTTTGGCTCCAGATAATTTATATGAAATTGTGATCCCACAGGAAGCCAGGAACCTTGGATTATATACCATTACAAGCACAGTCCCAGTCTGAAAGACAAGCACCTTAGGGTCTGGCTGAAGAATGTCATTTATGCTCAGAACACATGCTCAACCCACCACTTAACTTCCTCTTTAGCAGCAGATGAAAGTGACAAAGACATGTTGAAATTGCCTCTATGAGCTCTCGGTGCAGCCGTTTTGTTTTCTCCCAGATGACTGTAATAAAGGGCTCCCCATTCACAGCTGAGAATGCACTTACCAGTTTCCCTATTAATCAGGTTGGTGTCCTTATTGTCAGCTTATAGTAGTTTTTCTGATTTAATGCCGCATATTTGTAAGTCCTTAGCCCTTTTAGGGGTTAATCTGATTTTCATTGATTTTGAGTCTATGATCACACTTGGTCACTTTAAACACTGACTTAACAAATGAATAATAAACCCCATAGACTGAAAAAGCTACACTATTTCAGCAACATTCTTCCTCCAAGAGTTAATATCTTCAGCTTGTGGTGTGTAGCAAAGAGTCATCCAGAAATGAAGATAACCCATGTCTTTTTCCCTTTAAGTGGCAAACAATGGTTTCAATACCTTTGTGCATTTTCTAGGTGCCTAAGTAAGACCATTTGGTAAGCAGGTGTATCCCCAAAGCTGGTCTAACCATCGGAATCACTGAAATCTTTTTTTGTGCCACAAATATGGGCACTGAATGATAAACACATTTAAGATCAATGGATGACATATAACAGCCATTTTGTGACAAGTGTAAATGTTGTCTGGAGAGGATCCATCTAAAAAATGCTGGTATTTGACTTCTTTATTTACACTTTTCATTTTGAGAATCATTCCTTGGGAGCCATCTTTCTTAGTCCTAGCAAATACATGTGAATTGTGCTGTTGTGACACACTCTTGTACACATCTAGAAAGAACACTTTTTGACACAGTTTTTCAACTTCTGTGTTAATGACTTTGATTTCAGTGGGAGTAAGCACTGGCTATGCAGAAGCATGGTTAAGGAGTTTGTCTTCACAACAATTCAATTCTAGTTCAATTCTCTCAACCATCTGTGAAATTTCTAGATCTGGTGTAGGTGCTTCCCATTCTGGTAAAATAAAAATTAAGTCTGTCATCTTGAAAGGACAAAGCTTCCTGAATTAATTTAGTGTTTATTTGTCTTCCTTTTGAGGATTTGCTGCCTATAATTTTAAGTGGTGAAACTGGGGTTGTGATCTCTGGTTTTTCCACCCTTGGTTGTTGTTTTCTTTTATCAGTGTCCACTCTTGGGGCCAGTTCTTTCTGCCTAAGAAAAGCCTTTTCTTTGGGACCATTGTTTTTTATGTCTTTTGTGTCCAGTTGGTCCCACCATGCTGCTGTCAATTTGTCCAAGTCTTTACCCTACTTCAGAGGTGTGGAGAAGAAATCACCATACAGCTGAGCTGAGTTTGGCAAAAAATCAGAAAAAAAATCTGGGAAATTATCTGCTAAGACAGGGCCTAATGGTCTGCCACTGTTGGAGTCACAGCTCCATGGATGCATGGCCAAGTAAGACAAGAGACTTTGTGTTGGCTTCTGTAATCTCTTTACTCAGCTTAGTGTTATGAATTACTTTGTTGCATACTTCAGGATATTGGCCTCACTACTTTTCTAATTGCTTTTTGTACTTGGGTTATTTCTGGGCTGGCATGATAAGCATCTGCAGGGAATGTCTAATAGACCTCTGGGTATATGGTAGGGATGAATTGCTTGCAGTTGGTGGTCTCTCATGTTTTTCAATGAAACTCTAAAGCTTTTTTCAGACAGCTTTGTGGCCAGCTTTTTGTTGATAAACTTGGCAAGAGAAAAGGTCACCAGTTTCATAGCATTTTTGTTCTCTTCCAGTTTGTCATTTAAGCTGGCAAGAAATTCTTCATCTTCATCCACTAAAGAAAGAACTTCCTCACCTGTGACAAGTTCTCCAGATTTTGAACTTTCTTAGCTATCTCCCAAGTCTAGCACTGTGTGCACTTTCTAGATTCTCTTCATGATGCTTATCCTGCATCTGCCTCCTTGGTTTTGGTATTATTTTCAGAAGGCTGATACCCTTTTCATTGTTTCCTGCATCAAGCCATCTTAATAATAATAATAATAATAATAATAATAATAAAATAATAAAAATAATAATAATAATAATAATAATAATAGTAATAATAGTAATAATAATAATAATGTAAGGAATTTATATAGTGCTGAATCTTGTAAAGCAACAAATCAAAGCGCTCAGATGACTTTTTCTTTAAACGAGGATAATGGAATAAGTACCCATGTGCTTTCTTTTCTACATCCAGTCCCTGTGTGTATGCGGTTTTGTAAATTTTGTCATCTGTTCTGTTGGGTTATGTTTCCTTTTTCAGGGACTTGGGACTAAAGTTTTTGTTTTTACTTGGACAGCATTGATGTCAGGACTTCAATTTTTTAAAATCATATATGGTATTAAGTTCTTGTATTTTGCTCTCAGGCTCACACCCTAAGTCCAACTGTGAGTCACTTGCATTGTTTTCTGCAATCTTTGTGGCTAGAGAGAACAATTAAAAGCCACAGAGGATGCCCTCCACTTGTAAGTCAAAGGGAAATCAGTAGGAGAATAAAGCTCCTTTGAATACTTTTCCTGAGCACAACTAAGGTGATTGAGTGAAGACAGAACTCGTATCTTCCTACAAAAGGTAAAGCTCTGCTTAATAATCAATGAAAAGAAAGCTCCTTTCAAGTGATCTACATTTTAGTCTGATTAATTGGGGTTTTATGCGGAGAAACAAAATAATCAATATTAGAATAGAGATTCAACATTTATAGGTCCTGTACTCAATACAGATGTCCAGCCACCACACAAGACCCACACACACATTCATGCATACACATAGTGCATACTATAATCTAATGCACAGGTACTGACACACTGCTGGAGCAACCTGCAAATGGGAGGGATCTCAACTGACCATCAGATGCTTACCAGGTTCAGTAACCACTCACATGTGACTGTATGACTCAGTCACCAACCAAAATATAATTGCCCGTCACTAGTGAGGGTAAGATTTGTTCATGTATGGTGTTTTGTGACTTGTCCTCATGGCAGAAAAGTTTTCTTTGTAAAGTTAAAATTCTTATTATTCAGATCTGTTTGCAGTATTCTTGCAGCAGTATGTGCCACAGTAAATGGAATTGCAGAAGTACAGTCTCCAGTATGTTAAAGTCAGTTTGACTTGTCACCTGCTTGTGACTTTTCATGAGTCTTAAGGTGATGCTGAATTCTACATTTTGTGTTATTATGTTGTTGCTCTTAGGCGAAGGAGTTGACAGATGTTATTTTTTTGTAGTTATCCTTAGTGATGTCCAGTGCTTTGGTATAGTGCTCTGGCCATAGTACTTTGAGTTCTTTATAATGCTCTATCCTTTGTGGTAGATCTTTGTAGGAGTTGACAGTTATGGTTTGTTTTCAGGTTGTTTCAGTGATGTCCAATCCATTATTGTGGAGTTTTGGTTGCAATACTCTTAAGTGGGGACGGGATAGCTCAGTGGCCAGAGCTCTTGCTTTCCCCAGCCAAAGTTATAATAATAATAATAATGTATGGAATTTATATAGCGCTGAATCTTGTAAAGCAACAAATCAAAGCGCTCAGATTTGAATTCGGGCTGCTCTCCCCGGGGAGAGCGGGAGAACGCGTCGCCACTTAGCGCTGCGCCACCCTTTCACCCTTTTTTTTTTTTTTTTTTTTTTTTTTTTTTCTGCAGCTGTATTTGTTTCCCTATCAGAGTGGCTTTTTTCTAAGAATTTTGCCAGGGACAACTCTCTTGTTGCCGTGGGTTTTTTTACGTGCGCTAAATAATTACGTGTAACACACGGGACCTCGGTTTATCGTCTCATCCGAAAGACTAGCGCCCAGACCACCACTCATGGTCTAATGGATGGGGGAAAAATTTCCGGTCCAAACGGGGTACGAACCGCCGCACACTTCAGACCCGGACTTTTCGCTTTCTAGACAGGCGCGTTACCTCTAGACCACCGATCCATATAATCCATATATCCATATAGTTATGCAGCATTGAGATAGGTTACCACTTGGATGGGTAACCATTAGCCTGCCTTGGCTTCAGTACAGTCCCCCAGTTCCCCCAGCTGTAAATGGGTACATGCCTCTTTAGGGTCAGGGAAGGTAAAGCAACAAGGGAGAGGAGATGGGCGCCGCCCTCAATATGCTGGCCCCTAGAGAAGTGAGGTATCTGACGCTTTGCTCCCCTACGACCTTATAGGTCATGGGACACCTTTACCTTTACTTCTACAGTGAGGTTGCTTTTGCAAGGAGAGTTACTGTTGTAACACCTCTCACAAAAGGGTGGCTTTTGTGTTTGGTATTACAAAACATAAATTTGATAATAGTGGAGAATGGCCATCCCAAGATGTTAACTGCAGTTAACTCCTTTGTACTGCAAGAATTAGCTCCCTTGTCACATACTGTCTGAGCATTGGAACAAGGTTTATTGCCTGAGGTTCTCTGAGTAGGATGTTTCCTATTATGGTATGGTTGTGCTAGATGTTCAACTATTTTAAGCCAACTTAAGCTTGAATCAAGATATTTAATTGAGAGGTTTAGATGTAAAGGTGCCCCATAACCTATGCATTTATTGGGGAGTGAGATGTCAGAGACCTCAGCTTCTCCATGGCCCAACATATTGGGGGCAGCACCCATCTCCTCTTCTTTGCTGCTTTACTTTCCATGATATTGAATAGGGCAGGTAACCATTTACAGCTGAGTGAACTGAGGCACTGTACTGAAGCCAAGGTGCACAAAAAGTCATGTTTGAGAGGTTTAGGAGATATTTAATACTAGTTTTGATGTTTTTCAGCTTGTGGACTTAGTAGTGAGATTTGAGTGATTGCTCTGTCTTTGCTGTTTGTTAACTTTTGGGTAGAATACTGTTTACCTAATGAAATGATGGAAATAATCACATTATGGCAGAGTACAACTTCTAATTGTGTGTGAAGGCCTTGTGTTATTTATTTTTGTATGGAAAGTCACTAAGAATGTTGACTTTTGAGTTTGGTGAGGAATGACTTTGCAAATTTAAAACAATGACAGTGGAATGTCATTCACAATGTTGTCTTGAATTAATGTAAACTCTATTTAATTAATTTTAGCACAAATGCATAAGATGGACCATCATTTGTCCACCTGTGTGACGCTAGTTACTATATTTGGTAGTTTTAGTGATATATTAGATTTGTTTTGAGAATAACTATTTTCATAAGAGAACTTATATAGAGTGCAAGTGCATTTAGGGATTGAGTTTTAACTGTTGCAAACTTTAGTTTTGTGTTTGCTGGCCAAGAAAGTTGGAGAGATCAAATGGTTTATTCATGGTATTATCCTTTTTATTTTAGAGACACCCTATTGCTGTACAGATTTGTTCTTTTTAATCTCATTATCATTTATGATTGATTCATTTCACGTTGATGATTTGCAATTCATTGTATCTGTAATCATTAAATAATCTAATATGAGACTGGATTTTGATATGTACTGGACAATGTGTTTGAACTGTACATATAGTACAATTGATGATCTGTAGGTTCTGTGTCTTATTTTAGTACTTTGCTGGTAGGGAAATACAGTTTGCTTGGTCTGGGGTGTCACACTCAATAAATGTTGTTGTTTGTTGCATTCATTATACACTCAGTGTGGCTACTGAGTGAGTTGAGGTAATTCATTTTCACTATTTTCTTTAATTTCATTTTCTGTTTTGCTATATCCTCTTCCTATCCCCTGTTATCACTCCACACCTATAAGTAGGTGAACCTTCATTCTCTTTAGATACACCAAAGACAATAGGAAGACTAGGATTATCTTTATTTCTTGTTCCCAAATAGGTGTTGCTAGGTATTGGAGTGTTGATCTAGAATTCATGTTTAGAACTCTCTGCACAGTAGTGCAGTCCGTAGTGTTTAGGTATCAGTTTGTCTGACTAATTACCTGCTTGTGGTTTTGTATAAGTCTTCATGTGAGATATCTGACCAGTTGTTTCTGGATGTTCTTTTGATGGAAATCAGAGCACAGACAATCTCACATAGT
Source organism: Rapana venosa (assembly GCA_028751875.1). NCBI lineage: Eukaryota > Metazoa > Mollusca > Gastropoda > Neogastropoda > Muricidae > Rapana > Rapana venosa. The sequence goes on from CM054135.1 coordinate 3,621,977, forward strand.
ATCAACAAGAAAAAAAGAGATATCACACTAAAAAAAGAACTAGAAAAGGACATCACAGAACTTGAGAATGTTCTACCACTAAATGAAGATGATACACATACTTTACAGCATAAAAAGATGAGTTAAATGAAATTAGAAAAATAAAAATGGAAGGTATAATTCTTAGATCAAAAGCAAAGTGGGCTTCACAAGGGGAAAAGATTACCAAATACTTTTGCTCACTAGAAAAAAGACACTTTATTAGCAAACAAATGACAAAACTTATAACGAATAAGGGTGAGACTATAACTGAAACCAATGATTTACTTAAAGAAACAATGCAGTTTTATAAATCGCTATATGCAGAAAGGGAAACTCAAGAAGTATATCTGGATAGCTATGTACAGAATTTACCTCACCTTACAAGAGCTGAATCTGACAATCTAGAAGGACTAATTACTTTAGACGAAGCATCAGTGGCTTTAAAGAACATGCACAACGATAAAACCCCAGGTACAGATGGAATGACAACCAATTTCTTTAAATATTTTTGGAAACAGTTAGGCATTTTTGTGGTCCGCTCCATAAACGAAAGCTTTGTTAAAGGAGAAATGTCAAGCACCCAAAAGGATGGAATTTTGATCTGTTTGCCAAAAGGAGATAAACCGAGAGAACTTCTTAAAAACTGGCGACCAATAACTCTATTAAATGTAGTTTATAAAATTGGGTCGGCCTGCATTGCAAATCGTATCAAATATGTGTTATCCAAATTAATAAATCAGGATCAAACCGGATTTGTACCTGGTAGGTATATTGGTAATAGCATAAGAATAATTTATGACATTATACATTACCTGGAAGAAAATTAATTATCTGGTCTACTCGTTTCTATAGATTTCGAAAAAGCATTTGACTCCGTCAGTTGGTCATTCATGATGAAAGTTTTTAAAATGTTTGGATTTGGAGAGGATGTATTAAAATGGGTTTGCACATTTTATAAAGACATAAAAACGCGTGTGATAGTCAATGGAAAATCGTCAAATAGCTTTACTGTTGAAAGAGGTTGTCGTCAAGGAGACCCAATCTCGCCATATTTATTTGTACTCTGTGCAGAGGTACTTGCATGTAAAATAAGAGAAGAAGTTGATATTAAGGGCATAAAGATAGCAGATACAGAATTCAAGATTAATCAGTAATGCCGATGACACGACTTTTATATTAGAAGGGGATAGAAAATCATATGAAAAGCTGTTTGGTTTTGAAAGAATTTGAAATGATTTCAGGTCTGAAGTTGAACTACGAAAAAACCTTGAATGTATGGCTAGGAAACAAAAAGAACTGTTTAAACAGATTTTTAACAGATAAAAAGATGGAATGGAACCCCCCCAAATTTAAAATATTAGGACTTTGGTTTACAAATGATCTCTCACAAATGACAGAAATAAACTCAGACAATAAGTTCCTCGAAATAAAAACTCTATTCAAAATATGGTTGCAAAGAACAGTTACACCTTTAGGAAGAATAGCTGTATTAAAGTCACTTATACTTTCAAAACTTATATATCTGTGGATTCTGCTACCCAATCCTCCTGAAACGCACATCAAACAACTACAAAAAATGTGTTTTGAGTTTGTGTGGGACAAAAAGACAGATAAAATTAAAAGAAAATATGCTGTCCATGATTTTGAAGGAGGAGGGATTGGCATTCCGAATATTGAAGTGTATATAAAGGCATTAAAATTAGCATGGATAAGAAAGTTGGTAAATGAAACTCCAAAATGGGCAACTATCATTCGAACCCTAACCCCAGAGACGGACTTAATCCACATATATGGGGCCAAACGTTTTGAAAACAGTAGATTAAATCAGTTCTGGAGAGACGTTTTCTCGGCCTATACACACTTTTGCAGACAAGTGGAAGGAAAAGAGGGACGTGAGTTTCTTTCTGAGCCAATATTTTACAATGAAAAATTCAAAATTGATAATAAACCATTTTACTACAAGACTTGGGTAAACAGTAATATTGTTTTTGTAAAAGATTTGTTAATAATAATAATAATAATAATAATAATATATGGAATTTGTATAGCGCTGAATCTTGTAAAAAACAAACAAATCGAAGCGCTTGCACTCAATCATTTACAGGCATGCAACTCTCCTTAAACATAATGAGAAATCCATGCGCGCGCACTACGCACGCACACGCACGCACACACACACACACACACACACACACACGGAACAACACTTAGACGGTGAAAGATGCTGTTGAAAATTAGGGACAGATATGTGGGGGGAAAGTCTCAGGTAGGAAATAAGTGTGTTTTGAGGCTGGATTTGAAGGAATCAAGTGAAGGCTTTTGACGAAGTGAAAGAGGGAGGTCATTCCAGGTGGATGGACCAGAAACAGAGAAGGCGCGACGGCCAACAGTGGTTTGTTTGAATCTGGGTGTTCGAAAGCACAAAGTATCTGCGGCTGAACGAAGGGAACGGGATGGAGTGTACAGGTGAAGACAGTTACAGAGATAAGAGGGTGCAGATTTGTGGAGACATTTGAAACAGAGGGTATTGATTTTATACTGCAGTCTTTGTGAGACAGGCAACCAGTGAAGAGATCGCAGAAGAGGAGTGATGTGTTCAGATTTTTTCTTTCTTAGGACCAGTCGAGCTGCAGAGTTTTGTATGCGTTGAAGAGAGTGGATAGATGATGCTGGTAGGCCAGCCAAAAGAGAATTACAGTAGTCTAAACGTGAAAGAATAAGAGATGTGACAAGCTTGGAAGTTGCATCAGTGGACAGATACTTGCGAATCGCGCTTACGCGCCGTAATTGATAGTAGCAAGACTGGCAGGTCTGGGTGATGAATTTTTTCATAGAGAGTGTGTTGTCAAGAACTACTCCTAAATACTTCACAGAGTTGGACAAAGGAACTGACGTATTGCCGAATTCTATTGAAGTTTTTGTGATAGAGGAAAGTTTATGTTGGGTCCCTATGAGCATGGCTTCGGTTTTATCGGCATTTAAGTTGTTGTCTTTGCTGAATGGATTAAGAGTTTGACTTTGTTTATTTGTTGGACATAAATGGTAACTTTATAGATTATCAGACATTTACCAAAAAAATTAACTCGAGAGTAAATTTCCTAGGTTATATGAGCTGTTTGCAATCAATAATCGAGTACAAAAGAACGAAAAACATTGAAGTTAAAGACAATGTAAAAAATGAACTTTCGAAAGCATTGCAGTTAATATTGAAAGCGCAGAAAGGATCTCGACAATATTACAATGCTTTACTTGAAGAAATAGAAATATTAGACATAAAACCTTTCGTAAAATCGGAAGATAAACTGAAAACCCCAGTTGACTGGACAGCAGTGCTGAAGAAAATTAAAAAGATAAAAGAGGTAAAACTTAAGTGGTTTCAAACAAAACTTTGTTATAGAATTCTTGTGACCAATGTAATTTTGAGGACAATGGGGGTTGTGGACAGTGACAGATGCAATTTTTGTAGCGTGGAAAAAGATGCAGTAGAGCACTATTTATATAACTGTTGCTTTTCTCTCTCTTTCTGGAGGGAACTAGAAAATGTACTAAAAACAAAATGTACTAACTGTTGTAATCTATCATTTGACAATGAGCTGATTTTATTTGGTGTGGCTGAAAATATTAAATGTGATGAAGTACTAGATTTCATTATTCTGTTTGGCAAGTTTTTTATATATAAATGTAGAATCAATAAAACTGTTCCAAGCATTCACATATTTTTAAGAGAACTAAACACAAAGTTTAAAATTGATATGCATGCAGCTTATTTGAATATGACTTACCATGCTTTCCAGAGAAGATGGCTCCCATATATGGGCTTAATTGAAGCATAAAAAGAACCCTAGAGGGAAGTGAAAAGCAAATAAAAGAGGATAAAACAGACACGCAGTCTCCACAGACAAAAAAAAAGTTGTAAACAAGGAATAACTGTACGAACTACTTAATACAGGTTTTTGATATCACTTGCTATAATAAGTGGTTTGCGGAAAATGTCCTTAATCTGTACACATCCAAGGCATATATATCTAATCTGGATTTTTGCTGTTTGTTCTTTTTTCCATGCTGCACATCCAAGAGTCTCTTGCTCTGATTGAGTCTGCATCAGTGCAGACATGTATGTTTATCAATGTATGTATGTATGTATGTATGTATGTATGTATGTATGTATGTATGTATGTATGTATGTATGTATTATGTATGTATGTATGTATGTACGTGTGTACGTGTGTATGATTGTATGTATCTATGCATGTACGTATGTACGTAAGTATGTATGTATCTAATATAAAAATTTTGGATGTAAAGATTATTATTGTTATTTATGTTTGGTAGATCTGTTTGTTTCTGTATTTCCCTCAGTGACCATGTTTCTATACACAATTATGTATGATTCAGAAAGGGAATGTTGGTAATGAGGATACTGGTCTCGTCTTTGCCCTAGGTCATGATTTTTTCGGGATACAGTTTTTTTGTTTTGTTGTGGGTTGTTTTTTTTTAATATAATTTTAGTTAATTTTTTGCTTTGCTGGTTGTTTTTTGTTGCTCTTGACGGTTCGTGTTTTTGTGTGCGAGGTTTTTTGGGTTTTTTTCTTCTTCTGGTTTTGGGTATTTTGTAATATATTTGAAAAAAAAACATTTAAAAAAAAGTGTTCATGTGATGCTGAGTTCTGTTATCTATATGATTTTGCTGTTTCCTTTGTGGCAACTCTTTGCCACAAGAGTTGACAGCTGTGATTCATTTTAATGGTTATTTTCAAGTGGTGCTTAACCTGTTTCTATACTATAATGTTTACCTTTTGGTGAGAGCTGACAGCTAGGAGTTGTAGTAGTACAGTGTATAGACATGTTTATTACTTTTTTCTGGTTTTCGCACTTGTGACTTTGAGTTTTTTAGTTCTTTGTGGTTGTAAATGATGTTGTTTATTACTAGTGTTTTTGGAAGAGTCAAAAGTTGGGATTTGCAGTAGTGGTGCTTTAGGTGTTTACCTGTTTTTTTAATGTCTTTCCTGCTTGTGACTTGAATGAAACTTCAGGTATGGAATTTATATGTGTTGTCTATTTTACCATGCTATTTTTTCTTGCAGCAGTTCTTCATAGGAAGAGTTGACAGCTGTGCTGGTCTTTGTGGTTGTGGAGTTCTTTTTTGTCTTGTGTAACCAAATGTCAGTTTACCTTCTTGTAGTTGAAGTGACAGCTGGTGTGACTGTGTATCTCTTTTATGTTCCGATTTGTAGTGTCAAATGCGCTTTAGTGGTCTTTTTCTGATTGTGAATGAAAACATGATGTTTTGTATGTTCCTGGCTTGGACTGTGAAGCTTGTAATGGTATGCTCTTCCTTGGACACCCCTACCGTCAGTTTTAGGCCAGTATGTGGGTGTTCATCCCTTGCCTACTCCTGTCTTCACCCCAATACCTGAAAGAGTTATACCTCTGGGTATCCCATCTTCCAGCTGCAGTCTACCAGTACCAGCCTTTGGCGACTTTCATCAGTGATTCAAAATAAGGATTCTTGGCATATATCTGCCTGTGTTCACTTTTATTGTGGTGTAAAAAACTATATATTCTTTTAATTAGCACCATTTGTGATTGATACCATTCGTGGTGTCTTTACCTATGCTGTGATTTTTGCTTTTGTTATGGAATTGTTGTATGCCAATGTGAGTCAGTGGTTCAAGGACAGCCAATGTTGAAAGCAGCAGTGATGGTGGGTGATGTGTGATAGAGGAGGACTTCATTATTTTGAATAATTGGAAAAATGTCAGAGTGTGTTGCTATGATTGTGTGTCACTTTTAATCTTTTAATGCATATAAATTTATACAATGATTTGAGATTTATTCTTTCTTTAATTGCATATAAACAAATGTATGTTGGTAATGTAAAAGATTTTATGTTATGTGCATACGTTGGGTAGATATAACATCACCACCAGATTGGTGATATTATTGTATTGTCCATATCTATTTCCATTTGTTTATTTATAAAAGGCATTCATTGACTGGGTAAGTTTCAACATTTATGTCACGATAATATCATCAGTAATTTACCTGTACTGTCACATCAATTGTTTAAAGTAAATTTTTTTACTCTGATTTCTCAAGTGTTCATGTTTACCTACTATATTTTCTTTAAACTTCACTTGTGGTTTAAGCATATAACTTGTGTCCCTTGTTGACTAGTATTATGAGGTTTAAGTACAGTTTAGGGAGTCTAATCCCATGTGTAAAAATTGCAAGTGTTCTGTGCAACCTTTGACAAAATCCCAGCGAGGCACACAGTTCAGAAGTAGGCTTTGAGAGGTCGATTGGTCAGTGTGAATTTGCTAATTCACCAAGCTTACCTTCTTTTAAAGACCAGATTAAACAAAAAATGTTAAAATTACAAGTGTGTCATTGTTGACACACATTTTGACTAAGTGCGTGGTGAAGGTATGTTGTATGACTTATGTTTATTTTTTTTATTGTTGGAATTGAAGGTAATATTTTCCGAATGAGATTTAAGTTGTGGTCAATGAATCCTGTCTTTTTCTTGAAAAGTGTATGAATACAAAATAAATATTAGAAAGACTCATTCAACGTTGTTTTGTGTGATCTGAGTTAGAGTGTAATAGGTGGGAATGAAGGGGTATTATTTCACCCTACTGTGTTACAGAAATGTAATTCTATCTCTTTATGTATATATATATATATATATATATATATATATATATTTTATAGAGAGAGAGAGAGAGAGAGAGAGAGAGAGAAGAGACATAGATAGATAGATAGATAGATAGATAGATAGATAGATAGATAGATAGATAGATAGATAGATAGATAGATAGATAGATAGATAGATGTGGCTCATTCTCCTGAAACCTGGTCTCTTTTTTTACATGAGCGCTCAAAAAGGAAAGTTAGTATTAAGTTTTTAGTGTGGTTTTTATATTATTAAAGTAGGCAAAAGTCTAGTATTTTAAGATATGTAAAGCAACAATCAGCAAGTAATCACATTGTTGGTCTACCAGGCATTACATTGTATCATCAGCCTACGTCTCATATGTAACAAGGACACCAAATGGACACTATTTCTTGAGGTTCAACAACTTGTATTTGATAAAATGTCAACAAAATACATAATTTTGGCAAAACACATATTTCATTCATTGCATGTGACTTTCTTGGCATAATATATGCCTTAACTGTAGTTTTTGGTTTTCCTTAGATGCCACCATAAAAATGACAAAGTTTTTTTCTGAAATATATCTGCATCTTTAAGAAAAGGATCTCACCATAATCAGGTTTTGTTCACATGCCTTTACACAGTAACACCACTTAAGTGTCCACCTTTCATTGACAATAAAGATATTTGAAAAAAAAAGATGAAAATAGTCACATTATGGCAAAGTACAACTTCTAATTGTGTGTGAAGGCCTTGTGTTATTTATTTTTGTATGGAAAGTCACTAAGAATGTTGACTTTTGAGTTTGGTGAGGAATGACTTTGCAAATTTAAAACAGGTGCAATGACAGTGGAATGTCATTCAGAATGTTGTCTTGAATTAGTGTAAACTCTATTGAATTAATGTTAGCACAAATGACAATAAATGACTATGAATATCTTTAATATTTTAGAACAACAACGATAGATAAAATGATTATTTCTGTGCTAGTTTAATTTGGATTTTGTTTTCAATTATCATAGCATCAGACAAGTCATTCTCTTCCCACATGCCTGTTTATCCTTAAAGGTTTGTAACTTTCAACTGATATTTTCCAATAGATCTAGAAAACAAACAATATGTCTAGAAAACTAGCACTAGATCTAGAAAATTAGCACTAGATCTTGAGCATTAAAACGCTCGAATTCTATGCAAAACCTACTAAAACAAAATATTAATATTGTACAAAAAATACTGAAACTGCACAAAGCAAATGTAAACAAACAGTACACTTGATATCTAACTACATATGTGGTTGCCAATCAAGGGGCGTTAGAGAAACGTTAAATACCAACTATTAATTTTTACAGCATAATTTGAGTTTAAAACTATAAACAATAATAACGATGTGTCTGCCATACCCACGTGTTTCATAAACAATAACAATGCAAGGGGAAGTAACTGCTATAAAGAGTAGGACACAGGAGGTGTGCCCCTGAGATTTGTATAAATTTGGTGGATTAAGCGAGGTAAATGTTGTGAGTTATTTACAGAGTGCAATTTGAATGCTAGCACATGAATACAACATCAACCATCCATGCATACATACACACAAAATACCATTAACTCATTGAGGTTGTGCCAAAGCTTAAGATTCGGCACTCTTTTCCTTTACTGTGACGTGCCGAAGCTTAAGATTCGGCAGACTTACGATTTTTTTTAAAAACACAAAGTAATGGTTAACTCATGGAAATTACTCTGGCCTGTAGGGCAATCATTTTTCTAAACACAGTTGCTTTCCTTGACCATAAGCTTGCCTAGTTTTTATCTGTTGGCCAATTTTCTTTGACATGTCAACAAGTGATATCTTTGGGATTTCAGGCACCCCAGTGTTATGATTCTTTAAAAAAAAAAAAGTCTGTTGTACAAAAAGTGAAATCACATGGATTCAGCCAGCTTCAGAGAAGTTTACTTTGGTGAAAAATCATCACATTAGTTCAAGGGGACTAGTTGATGAATAGTTCAAGCCATTTAAGATACCAACCCTAATTTTCAAAACTTTTTATTTTTCAGCATTCAGTGACATATTTTGGAAATTTGTAAAAAATAAATACAGTCATCTATTAAAAAACTGTGAAACAATCTCAAAAGAAGACATTATAAACTTTTCAATGATATATAATGAGTATGTCATTATTATGTTGGGTAAGTCTGCTGAATTTTTCAAATATAGCCAAAATCATGCGTCACCACAAAATGGCGGGATCCATTTAACTGCGACTCCAATGAGTTAAGACAATGGCTATGAGAATAAACCTTCTACGCTGACCACCAGCATTTGAAAGTAGATGATGCACAAACTCTTGGCATCAAGTGGACTTCATGGATAGAAGAGTTCGAAAGCCTATGCAGACAGTGTTGGTTTGTTTGTCAATGAGGACAGTACAGACAACGTGAAGCAACAACTTAAGAGCACTCTTGCTTTACAGGGCAGACAAAGAGGTGAGAGATATTTTTGCAAATCTTCCAGAAAGGAACAGCAACAAAATTTTATAAAGCAGTGACAGCACTGGCACAACTCTTCAAAGTTGAACCAAACGTCATTTCAGCAACATCAGCTCAGAAAACTAACCCAGAATGACACGAAACTGTTGCTCAATTCGTGGGTAGATAGAGACTGAATGGAGAAAGTTGTGAGTTTGACAGTGTAGAAGATCAGATCAAAGATCAAGTCATGCAAGCAGTGAAATCTGACAGATTGCTACCAAACTGCTGGAACAGGGAAATGAACTAGATTTAGCAAAGACTCCCAAGACTGCAGCAACACATGAATCTGTGGATGAACAAACAAGACAGATGAAACAAGATCAATCAGGTCGAAATGGAGCAGAAGCCAGAATAAACACTAAAAGTAACACTAGCTGTCACAGAAACAAGCCAAACAAAGGCGAATGCTGACCACTATGGCAGTAACCCAAGTTGCCCTGCCAGAGGCAAAACATGTTGCAATTGTGGAGGAGGAATCACTTTCATAAAAGGTGTTGTTTTAGATTTAAGAAAGAAGGAACAGATGATCGAGATGGAGAAAAAAAAGAACCAAAGGGAATTTAGACAGCAAAGAAGAGGAAACAAATCGAGTGAATCAGCTTGATGCAAAAAACTCAGATTCAGAGAGTGCTGTAGAGCCAATCCGTGTGTTCATGACTAGGGAGATTTCGGTCAGTGATAGTAAACTCACTATCCAGGTTGGAGGTGTGTCTGTTGATTGTATTGTTGATTCTGGATGCAACATCAATATCATCAGTGAAAAACTTTGGTAAAAACTGAAGTCAAAGAACATAAAACTCAAAATCAATAAATGCAACAAGAAGCTTTACCCCTACACATCAACTACACCACTAGAGACTGTATAGTGTTTTGAAACAGAAGTATGTGCCCCTAAAAACAAAACTCTAACTGACTTCATCGTGATCAAAGAAGATGCAGACCCTCAACTTAGCAGAAAAACTAGTATAGAGCAGAAGGTACTTTGCATCGGATTGAATGTTCAGAACATGTCAGCAGCTGAGAATGAAGACATCGAGACTGAGTTGAAACTTTTGTTCACAAGGTTTTGTAAGCTGCAAGGATGCCAAGTCAAGCTCACCATAGACCCCAAGATAAAGCCAGTCACACAATCAGTACTACAAACACCATTTTGACTCAAAACCAAGGTAGAGGCCAAAATCAAAGAAATTATTGACAGTGACATTATCGAGCCCATCGAGAAGCCTACTCTCTGGTTAAGCCCGGTGGTGATCATGCCAAAAGCTAACAATGATATCCACATGTGTGTGGACATGTGACTTGTCAATGAGGTTGTGCAGAGAGAACGCCATCCAGTACCAACAGCAAGACATGGCTGAAAGTAGAGTCCTCACAAAACTGGACCTAAAGATGGGCTATCACCAGCTGGAATTACATCCAAACTCATGAGATATAATAATCATAATCATAATCATAATAAATGGAACTTATATAGCGCTATATCTGGCAAAGACAAATCAAAGCGCATGCATTCGACCTAATCTTACACAGTCATACAACCAATGACAAATAATCAATAGTTCAAATAGATATTGCAGACATGGTACTGCAGACCAAATCTATGAAATAAAATTGCAATAGTCAAATGTTTTTCAAAAGCATACACGCACACGCACACACACACACACACACACACACACACACACACACACACAGGTCATATACTTTAGCAGGATGATAGGACATGGGTTAGTGAAGGTTGGGATAGTTCTGATATGAGACAGGAGGGGGGAAATCTTAGGTTTGAAATAAATATGTCTTGAGGCTTGATTTAAAAGTGTCATAGCTAGGCTTCTGGCGAAGAGAGAGAGGGAGCTCATTCCAGGTCGATGGATCCGAAATAGAGAAAGAGCGGCGGCCAACAGTAGATTGGTTGAATCGAGGTATTCGTAGGCACAAGCTATCTGCAGCAGAGCGGAGGGAACGTGAAGGAGTGTACAGGTTAAGACATTCACAGAGGTAGGAGGGTGCAGTTTTGTGGAGACATTTGTAACAGAGGGTACTGATCTTATATTCTACTCTCTGTGGCACAGGCAGCCAGTGGAGAGATCGCAAGAGGGGGGTAATGTGCTCTGATTTTTTCTTTCTGAGAACTAGTCGAGCTGCGGAGTTTTGTATACGTTGAAGGGAGTAGATGGATGATGCTGGCAGACCAGACAAAAGAGAATTGCAATAGTCCAGACGTGAAAGAATGAGAGAAGTGACAAGTTTGGCTGTTGCATCGGTGGACAGGTACTTTCGAATTGCACTAATACGCCGTAAACTGATAGTAGCATGACAGGTCTGGGTGATGAATTTTTACATAGAGAGTGTGTTGTCGATAACAACACCTAGGTACTTCACAGCAGTGGATAGAGGGACTGATGCATTGCAAAGTTCTATTGAAGCTGTTGTAATGGAAGAGAGTTTGTGTTTGGTCCCTAAGAGCATGGCTTTGGTTTTATCTGCATTTAGCTGTAATTTGTTCTGTGTCATCCAATTTTGATTATCTTCAAAGCAGTGGGCCATATTTGCCAGGAGAGAAGGCAGATTTTCAGGAGTAACACTGCTTTGAATCTGAGAGTCATCTGCGTAAAATTGATGGTTGATTTGATGACGGTATGTTATATGTGACAGTGGGGCAGTGTAAAGAGTGAACAGAACAGGGCCTAGAACTGATCCCTGTGGGACTCCGCATTTCAGTTTGGCAGGTATTGATTGAATCTTGTTTACTGCAACTGTCTGAAATCGGCCAGTAAGGTATGAATTAAACAAGGTGCGGGCTGTGCCAGTAACACCGAACGTTTTTTGAAGATGGGAGAGAAGAATTGAGTGGTCTATAGTATCGAAGGCTGCCGATAAGTCGAGTAGAGTGAGAAGGGAGATTTTCCCTGAGTCAGAAGCTAGTACAAGCGTGTTTAAAGTGTGTACTAGGGTGGTTTCAGTGCTGTGGTTGACGCGATAGGCAGACTGAAACTCAGGAAGAAGATTGTTGGAGAGAAGGTGGTTGTTGAGCTGCTTGAGAACTACTTTTTCGAGGACTTTAGAAATAAAAGGTAGATTGGAAACAGGTCTATAATTCTTCAGAATGTTAGGGTCAAGGTCATGCTTTTTGAGTAGAGGTGTGACTATAGCAGTTTTGAGAGCTGATGAAACATTTCCTGAAACAAGAGATGAGTTCACTATTTTCGTGATAGTGGGTATAAGTTGTGGTAGGCACTGTGTGAAAAGAGAAGCAGGTATGGGACAAGATCACATGATTTTATAGTCATTTCTTTCAGAATTATCGTGATTTCTTTCTCACTTGTTGGATGAAAGAAAAGGAGAGGAGTGCCAGAGAATTGGGGATCACTACCTTTGTCATACATTATGAACTTTACAGGTATAAACGACTTGTGATGGGCATCAATACAGCAAGTGAGGTATACCCACATGAAATAGCACAGGTGGTACAAGGCGTCCCTGTTGTGGCCAATCTCTCAGATGACATCATTATCCATGTGCCAAACAGAAAGCAGCATGATGAGTGACTGCATCAGACACTCCACAGACTACATGATGCAGGCTTAACACTGAATGTGGACAAATGCCTGTTCAGAAAAGATGAGATTGAATTCTCAGACACAAGCTGGCTGCCAAAGGCCTTGACCCTGCAAAGGATAAGGTTGAAGCTTGATCAATGCCCATGAGCCACATAATGTCAGTGAAGTAAGGAGTTTTCTTGGACTAGCAAACTATTGTTCACGTTTCATCCCAAACTTCGCAACTTTGACTGAGCCCCTATGCAAGCTGACCAGAAAAGCTTAAAAGTTTCATTTTGTCCCAGAACAAAAAGAAGCATTCAAGTCTTTGAAAGAAGCCCCAGGTAGCACAAAGTCATTAGGTTACTATGATCCCAAGGCACTAACTCAATCATCTGTGATGCTTCGCCGGTTGGAATAGGGGCAGTGCTAGTCCAGAGACAAAAAGGACCCAGAGTCATCAGTTATGCAAGTCAAAGTCTGACCGCTGCAGAGAAGAGATACTTGCAGACAGAAAAAGGGGCTCTTGCAATTGTCTGGGGTTGTGACAAATTTCATCCATATATCTACAGACTGAACTTTGACCTTCTGACAGACCACCAACCTCTCCAGACCATCTATGGCCTCCACTTGAAAGCAAATGCTCGAATCGTGAGATGGGTACTTCAACTCCAAGCCTACCAGTTCTGAGTTGTGTATATCCCAGGAAAGGCAAACATTGCTGATATGTTGTTCAGACTCTTGCCTTCCCAGACCCCTTTACCAGTCTCAAACCTTTCTGAAGAAGCTGAAGAACACATCAAATTTGTCACAAACAAAGCAATGCCATGCGTTGTGACAATGGCAGAATGTGAAAAAGCATCAACTGAAGACGACAAGCTTGAGACAGTTAGACAATGCAGAAAGACAGGACAGTGGCATAATTGTGACAAGTTGTAATTATTTATTATTTTTATTTATGTATTCTTTTTATCGAGGATAATGGGATAAGCACTCATGTGCTTTTTTTACATCCAGTCCCCGTGTGCATGCAGTTTTGTCAATTTTGTCATCTGTATGCTGTTGTGAGCCCCGAACTGTGCATAGATGGCAACATTGTACTGAGAGGTTCCTGCATTGTCATCCCAAAAACGTTGAGACCTCCCATTCTGACACAAGCCCATGAAGGACATATGGGTATAGTCAAAACAATTAAAACCTAAGAACCAAAGTTGTGTGCCTGGCAAGGAGAAACAAGCCAACGAATACTGCAAGACCTGCTATGGCAGCCAACTGGTAAGCCGAGCTAACCCGCCTGAGCCAGTGAAGAGCACCAAACTACCAAATGCACCATGGGAAGACCTAACCATAGATTTCCTAGGACCCCTACAATCCAGACATTCAGTACTTGTAGTAAGTACTACGAGATTGCCATCATGAAATCTACAACAGCTGAGAAGACTGTGGCAGTGCTTAAGATAATATTCGCCAGTCATTGAATGCTGCTCACAATACACACTGACAATGGGCCACAGTGAAAAGCTGAAGTCTTCACAGACTACATGAAAGAGACTGGAACCAAACACATCAGAGTTACGCCAAGATGGCCACAAGCAAACGGTGAAGTTGAATGCCAGAATGATTGCTTCTGAAGAGAATGAAGATTGCACAAGCAGAGGGCAAAGACTGGACAGATAAAATTCCGAAATGCTTGCAAGTATACAGAGCATCTCCACATCTTCAACTGGAAAGAGCCCAAGAGAATCATTGTTTGGATGCAAAATCTGAACAAAGATTCCCTAGTTGCCCAGCAACTACATTGACCAGGAAATCCAGGACCGTTATGCTGAAAAGAAGGGACTTTCAAAGCTGCATGCTGACCAGAAACGAGGAGCAACTGAGTGCAACGTCATGCCCAGAGACACCATCCTGCTGAAGAGAGACCAGAAACAAGGAAACCTGGACACAACCTTCTTGCCAGAGCCATATGAAGTCATTTAGAAAGCAGGCAGCAAAGTGAAAGTTCAGTCTCAAAGCGGTGTAAATTTCTCCCGCAACTCTTCTCATGTGAAGAAATTTCAAAGTCAAAGTACTGATGAGCCCAGGAGTCCAAGAGAGGCAACCCAGTTCACTGAACTTCCAGCAGCTCACAGTAAAACCCCACCCCCACCCCAACTCCATCCCCTAGCAGAGGCCCCACTCAATTCCAGATGCCCTACTCCATCCCCATTCAAAATCTGTACCCCAACCCCATTCCCAAAGTCGGAGTGCATGAAGACAAGACCCATAAAGCTTGATGATTATGTGACAAGCTGAGAATGAATGAGATTTGGAATGAATGCATGTGCAAATATATTGTCATCATTTGTAGGACAAACAGTTCATTTAATGTTTCAATTTCAATTCTTTACCACAGTAGTAATACTCCCAGGATAATGTTGTTTTCCCACTGAATGTTGGACATTGGTTTACAAAGAAAAATAAGGAGAGAAAGAGAGACAATGAGAAGCTCTTAAAAAATGCGATAGAGAATGCATAAGAAAGACAAAGACATTGAAAGAGTTCAAGATTGAAAACAAGAGACAACGATTTCATTTTTTAACTGTTGTATTTAGTTTGGGAGAAAAACTGAATAAACAAGGATGAACATAAATTTCTTTTTTTTTTATAATTAATTTAGTTAATTTTCATGTTCCTGAAAAACAAAAACACAGACATCGAAGTTTGTTATTGATGTAACCTACTGTATGCAAGTAGTTGGACAATGATGAGAGTGAATTACTTAGAGCAAAAATTTCTCAATTGGCTGAGTATTTTCAGGACAGGAAGATAGGATTTCTTGCCTATAAAAAAAATTGTTTTTGTGTTACAAGTTTGATGTTTACTATCACCAGTTAATATGCACCAGTTATCACTGTATGTAAACTCAAGTGTTTATTAGTGTAAAATCAATCTGTTTTCTGGTGATAGATATTACAGTGTAATACTTGGAAATGTATTAATTCTGTTTGATGTCCATTGGGTTATTTTAAACTGACTTTAAATTCAAGTAAGGTAGGGATGTTGTATCCACATGTTTCATAAACAATAACAATGCAAGGGAAGTAACTTCTAAAAAGATTAGGACACAGGAAGTGTGCCCCAGAGATACAGAGGGAACCAACCATAGATGAACTCAGCAAAGCCCTGAATTCTCTTGTCTCTGGAAAGGAACCTGAGAAAGACGGTATACCCGCCGAAGTACTGAAGTACTGCCAAAAAAACCATCACCGAGTTGTATGAAATCATCTACCTCTGTTGGAGTGAAGGGAAAGTACAGCAAGACATGAGGAATGCTAACGTCCTCACACTATGCAAAAAGGTGACAGAAGCCATTGTAATAATTATTGTGGCATACCCTCCTCTGCATTTTGGGGAAAGACTTTGCAAGAGAAGTACTGAAGAGGCTCTAGGTACTTGCATAGCAAGTCTACCATGAATTGCAGTGCGGTTTCCGTGCAAACAGATCCATTATAGACATGATCTTATCCCTCAAACAACTTCAGGAAAAATTTAGGGAGCAAAGACAGCCACATTCCGTGGCCTTCACAGACCTCATAAAGGCTTTCAATCTAGTCAGTAGGTATGGCCTCTTTAAGATCCTTTCCAAGATCAGATGTCCTCTTAAACTTCTCAGCATCACCAGATCATTCAACAAAGACATGAAAGGCACCGTTTTTATTGACGGCTCAACATCAACTGCCTTCAACATACAATGTGGAGTGAAACAGGGTTGTTTTCTGGATCCCACCCTGTTTGGAATCTTCTTTGCTATGACGCTGAAACATACATTTGGTCCTGCAGCTGAAGGCATTTACTTTCAAACCAGGTCAGATGGAAATCTCTTCAACCTCTCTAGATTAAATCCAAGACCAAAGTCCAGCTGATGTGAGAATGTTTACATGAGACTGAGGGGACACAGCGGAAAGGCTTTAGGGTGGGGTTTTTTCAGTTCTAAACTTGGTGAACTTGAGGAAAGAAAAAGAAATATTTGGCAATGATTGACATTGTAGCCTAAGTTTTCCAAATGACAAACACGGAGCAGCTGTGTGGATAAAAAAAATGTATTTATGGCGTGTTGATAAAAAAAATGTATGAACTTTAAGAAAATCTTCAGCAGAGGCAAAAGGATAGATAACCCGTAGCTGAAATGTTTATGCCTTAAGAGATGACCAGCACCATCGCCCGATTCCTCCCTGGGTCCAGCAAGCGCAAAAACTCCTCAACATCCTCAGCCCCAGACTCGTGTACAAGTCCCACCGCCTTTGAAGAAAAACCCAAGCAGGAAAAAAATAAATCGAAATAAGACATAACAGAAAGTTTAAACAACAGTATGGATGTGAAGGAGACACTAGAAGAAATCAAGCGAGAACTGATAGCAACAAAATACGACATGAAAGAACTGCAGGAAAACGTAAAGTTGCACAAATACAGTTGCAGACCAAAAGAAAAAAAAGAAGAAAAAAAAAAAGAAAAAAAAAAGGGTGGCGCTGCTCTTGTGGCGACGCGCTCTCCCCGGGGAGAGCAGCCCGAATTTCACGCAGAGAAATCTCGTGACTTAAAGTGGTATAAAATAAAATTTAAAAAATGAAAATAAAGACAGCAACAGCCTGATTAGACTACAGGATGGAGCAGCTAGAGAGCACGTGTTTGAGCTCAGGACGGAAACAGACGCTTTAGCGGCAGATGTGGCAGCTTTGAGGGAGGAGAACAAGGAACTAAAAAGAAAACTGGAACAGTCTGTGAAGGCGGACCAGGAGATGAAACAAGAGCTCAACGACAAGGAGCAGCATGGCCGTCAATTCAGCCTTTAGGTGTACAGGGTGGCGGAAGGCCGGGGAGACAAGGAGACGGTGGAGGACTGTGTGGACCACTGCATGAGCGTCTTCAGCAAGAAGGTCGGGGTCTCGGTGTCTAAAGAAGACATAGAGATAGCGCACGGAACTGGCAAACTGGGCGGCACTAGACCGAGACCCATCATAGTGCGCTCTCACTCCCGGAGAGTCAGGGGCCTGGTTCTTGCACAGGGGCACAAACTGAAGCACACTGGCCTGTCCATCGGAGAGGACATATTATAAAATAGGTTTTGCATGTATTGAAAACCGGATTAAAAGAATTCTGCCTAAACTTATCAGCAAAGAGCAGTCAGTTTTTATTCCAAATAGATACATTGGTAATAATATTAGATTAATATATAACAATAATAATAATATAATAATAATGTATGGAATTTATATAGCGCTGAATCTTGTAAAGCAACAAATCAAAGCGCTCAGCTGACTTGTTTCCGAGGATAATGGAATAAGCACTCATGTGCTTTTTTTTACATCCAGTCCCCGTGTGTATGCGGTTTTGTGAATTTTGTCATCTGTTCCCACCGGCACACAATGACCTACTCTTTCGAAAAGCGGAACAGGATTTAACATGTGCGCAAGATGTTCTGCATGGATTCGCACACGGAGCCTCGGTTTATAGTCTCATCCGATGAACGATATATGATATATGACATGATTAACTGCCCGAGTAAAAAAAAAATCAGCCTGGGTTATACTTAGTGTTGACTTTGAAAAAGCATTCGACTGGGATTTTATGTTTAAAGGCATGAAGACATGTGGTTTTGGAAACAGTGTCTATCAATGGGTCAAAACATTCTATACAAATATAAATCAACAGTCCTCGTAAATGGTAACAGTTCAAAATGGTTTAGAATTGAAAGAGGGTGCAGGTAGGGTGACCCAATATCGCCCTACTTATTTATTCTTAGTGCCGAAATTTTGGCTGTAATGATTAAAGAAGATACATCAATTAAAGGAATACCTATTGGAGAGACAGAACATAAAATTTCCCAAAATGCAGATGACACTCCATTGTTAAACATAGGAGACAAAATATCATTTGAACATTCTATAAATTAATATTCTGGAGAAGTTTGGAAAAATCTCAGGTCTCATCATGAATAGTGACAACATTCAAGTTATATGGCTTGGTAATAAAAAAGAATCAAGTAGTGTGTTCTGTCCCAACCTAAGAATGACGCGGAATCCCCCCAAATTCAAGATTCTAGGAATGTGGTTTATGCCAAATATAAAGGACTGTGAAAATATTAACTATAATGATAATTTTTCTTAAATTAAAATGCTATTTAAGGTTTGATTACAAAGATTTATTACTCTACTTGACAGAATTGCCATTTTAAAGTCTCTTTTCTTGTCAAAACTTATTCACCTGTGGATGGTATTACCAGATCCACCTGACCATTTCATAAAAAGTCTAGAAAAGGTATGTTTTCAGTTTGTTTGGTACAATAAACAAGATAGAATTAGTCCCTCAAATACACAAAAAATGCTCGCTGAACCAGTTTTTTTACAATGAAAATATAACAGTAGGTAAAACAGTAATCAAACACACGTATTTAATACAGAAAGGTATATATTCTATTAAACATTTTCTCAATGAAAAAGGTGAATTTATTAATTACAAAGATTTCAGTTCAAGCTGTGGCAAGCCTATTGACTTTCTTACTTTTCATGGGTGGATTTCCTCAATGAAACAGTACATAAGAAAACCTGGTATGCAAATAAGTGACAACGTAAGTAATAATCAAGAGACACCCACAGTACTGTGGATCATTGATAGTGTAAATAAGGGGACAAAAATGTATTATGAATATCTGGTATCAGACAAACAACTTCCAAACTGTTACATAAAGTGGACAGAAAAACTACATGAACATTTCCATTGGAAAGATATCTTTGTAAAAATACATAAAATTAAATATGTAAAACTAAAATGGCTGCAGATGAGAATAATTCACCGCATCATTGCTACAAATGTGATGTTGAATGCTATGGGTTTAGTGAACACAACGTTTTGTACTTTGTGTAAAGAGACTAGAGACTCAATAGAAAATTTTTATGGGATTGTAAATATATTATAATTTTTTGGACAAGTTTAGAAAACTTTATTAAAGAACGATGCACAAATGTCTGTAACATAACATTTTCCCGTAATTTAGTCATTTTGGGGGGTAGACCGACACATAAAATCAGATAAGACCTTTGATTTGATCATAATGCTTGCAAAGTTACACATCTACAGATGAAATATTGATAGACAAGTACCAACACTTTCTGTTTTTCAGGCACAGTTACACAATAGATATAAAATCGAGCAGTATAATGCAAGAATTGCAAATAACCTTATGGAATTTGAAACAGAATGGAATCACTACAAATCATTATTTTTTATCACATAAAGGATGAATAAAACATTAGAAGACACACAGCGTCGGACAAAAAAATAACATCCCATCAAGCCCTCCTGTAATGGTGGAGGGAGGAATTGCAACTGACAAACTGTGTAATATTCTTCAGATGGCATGGCATGTAAATGGTGCACTGTATAAAATGCCATTGTGTATGTATGTATGTAATGTATGTATGTATGTATGTATGTATGTATGTATGTATGTATGTGTGTGTGTATGTATGTATGCAGGAATGCTGTATACACACTTCTTTTTGTTATGTACAATATTGAAGTGCATTCATGAACATGCGACTATTACTAATTAACGTTTATTGATATTGATGATGCTTGTCATGCATATATGTGTTTGTAACGACAAAAGGATTTTTTAAAATATTTTAAGTCAACTGATGTGTGTGTATGACTTCCTCTTTGCAGACGATGCAGCAGTAATCACACACTCAGATGAAGACTACAGCAGCTAATGACTCACTTCGGCAATGCCTGCCAAGACTTTGGGCTAACCATTAGCTTGAAGAAAACCCAAGACTTAGGACAGAATTTTGACTCTCCCCCGCCTATAAGCATCAATAACCATGGACTGGATGTTGTCCATGACTTCATGTACCTGAGCTCAACTATCTCATAGCCCTCTAACTTGACACAGAGCTCAACAAGCGCATTGACAAAGCAGCTACCACCATGCTTGACAAAGCATAGAACAACAACAAGCTTATTGAGCAAACAAAGATCCAGATCTACAAAGCCTGCATTGTGAGCACTCTCCTGATTAGCAGTGAGTAATGGTCTTTGCATGCCCAACAAGATCAAAAGCTTAATGCTTTTCACCTGCGTTGCCTCTGATGCATCCTGAACATCACCTGGAAGGAATGGTCTCAAGCAACACTGTCCTGAAAAGAGCTGGATGCACCAGCATGTACACGCTTCTGAAACAGAAACACATGCACTGGCTAAGCAATGTCATGGGCATGGATGACGGACCGATCCCTAAAGACCTCTATGGAGAACTTGTGCAGGGAAAACGTCCCACAAGCAGACCACAGCTGCGATTTAAAGGCGAGTGCAATAAGGATTTAAAAGCCTTGAACATCAACCAGAACTACTGGGAAGCAACAGCAATTGAACGGTCAGCCTGGAGACAAACTGTGCAGAAAGGTTTCTCTAAGTTCGGAGAGACACTAGCACAACAGCATGAATTAAAGAGAAGAAGATAGGCTGCAGCCCAAACAGACTAGCATCAGACTTCATCTATACCCTGTATCATAGGGACTGTTGTTCCCTGTCAGACTGGCCACCCACAACCAGCACTGTACCAGAATGAATACCTAGAGTGCAAATCCATAGTCTTCCGAGACAAAAGGTGGCCATGCAATCTTGAAGGCCTCGATTTTTTTCCAAAATGTACTTTCAAAATCAATGATATAAGATCGTCATCATGATAAACTACTATAGTATTGTAACTATCTCTTGTTTAAGCAAATAGGCACTGTTAATAAAAAATCATAGCATAAAACAGTGTTAAACTTACCTGTCACACACGTGAAGGCTCTCTGCTGAAGGGAAAAGTCATCTGCCCAAACTCTGACGGGATCCCACGATTTAATTTGCGCTCATGGGTATACAAAGGCTACAGGAGAACTTTAGAATAGCTTGCAAAGTCATAATGAAGTAACTGCTAGTAGATTAATCTGCCCATTGGCTTGTTGATAAAGCAAGGGTAAAGAACATACCTCTTCTTTTAATTTAAAAGATAATGGGTTTTGAGGACACCATGACGTCATTGCGATCAAAATGTTAAAAAATTCAAGAGAAAATAGATCTGTCAACCTAAAGTCTGAGCAAATTGATTAAAAGTGATTATTTAGAGCAACCCATTATGAAACTACATTACTTATCTAATAGTTCCAATATAGATGGCGTGAGAAATTGTTCCTCATGTGGGATGCCACACTTTTGTGTTAGATGCCAAATAACTGATGCAAGATTTTTAATCAGATACTAAGTAAATGATATTTCAAAGTAGCTGACATGTAAAAATAGCTTATCTTTACTTGGTTTTGAATTTTGAGTGTTCTATGTTTGGCATTTCTAATACATTACATGGGTGTTGTTGGCCCACTTTTCCATGTCACAAAATGAGCAGTCCCAAATACTTGATTCCAGCATTCAAACATTTTTTTAAAATGACACACAATGACCAGCACTAATTTTGCTAATAGAAATATCTAATTGAAGCTTATATATGAACACATATACACAATTGATTAATTATTACAAATTTGAGCTTCAATTTTGTGACCCTAATATCAATCATACAGGTTTCAGGAGAGTGACCCATATATATATATATATATATATATATATATATATATATATATATATATATATTTATGCTTCCATGCTGGTGTTGACTTCATGGTGAAGCATTACAGAAAACTGCTGATTTACTGCTGAAGCAATGTGGTGATGGATTTTACCCTGCAGTAAGCATTGTCTTAGCTTGTGTTAAACTAAGCTATTTTTTCATTTCAGGGCTTAGTGGGCATCTGCTGTGTATGTTGTACCAGAAAAGATCAACTGAACACTACCACGGTGACTGTTTTAAACCTGTTGACTATAAGCACAATAGAATCCTAACACTGGTACCTGTATTTTAAGCACTGGCTCCAAGCAGGCAACAGACCAAGCCTGGAAAGGGCAATGTGTGGTGCAATCAGGATAAGCTATGTGGAACTAGGTCCTCTTCAATATGTGACAGTAAGTGATTGAAAAAGACACCATAATTTTACTTAACATTTACAGTTGTATCTGAATCTGCATGTGCAAACAGGCTAGTGTTCATTTGCAAATGCAAGCAGGCTAGTATTAATCTGCACGTGCAAGCAGGCTAGCATTCATCTGCACATGCAATCAGGCTAGCATTCATCTGCATATGATCACAGGCAAGATTCATCTCTACACACTAACAGATGAGCATTCATCTGAACATGCTCACAGAATAAATTCATCTGGACATATAAATAGGCAAGACTCATCTGCATATGTTAACAGGAAATATTCATCTGCACATGTTAACAGGCAAGATTCATCTGCACACGTTAACAGGCGATTCATCTGCACACGTTAACAACAAGATTCATGTGCACATGCTAGCAAGCTAGATTCATCTGCACATGCTATCAGGCAAGATTCATCTGCACATGTTAACAGGCAAGACTCATCTGAACATGCAAACAGGCAAGATTCATCTGCACATGCTAGTAGACTAGTGTTTACATGGCTAAGCTGCACACATGCACTCAGGTGTAATCTGAATGAACACTACCAAGTATGCACTGTACAAACATAAAACAAAAAGTTGTAGGACTACTCACAGACACACTATACACTCACTGGGGTAAGGTCAGCAAACCACTCCCGGAAGCATGAAAACC
This sequence comes from Rapana venosa, assembly GCA_028751875.1. Taxonomy (NCBI): domain Eukaryota; kingdom Metazoa; phylum Mollusca; class Gastropoda; order Neogastropoda; family Muricidae; genus Rapana; species Rapana venosa. Next base: position 3,645,442 of record CM054135.1, read on the forward strand.
GTTTATAGATCACATCCACCAGCAAAGAGTCCCGTAATGAATGGTACATTTGGAAGTTCTTGGCATATCTTGTCCATGCCTCCGTGCCAATCCAGACAAACGTTTCATTGGGTAACAAGCGCTGCGTTGCTTCAAGCATTCTCTTTGCCTGTGTGCGGGATGCAATCAGTACCACCACAGGGACTTTTGCGTGCTTCTTTACGAGGACTTTAGCAATGGACAGGATCTGGCATTGAGCAAAACAACTCCCTGTTGGAAGTAAACTTCCTTCTACTTTTATCACCTCATGCAGCTAAGAGCTAACCAGTTGACCTCATTGCTAAAGTTGAGTCCAGCCGTCCCATAATATGTGTTGTACATTGTCTAAACTTTTGAAGGTTGAGATTGTGGGTATTTTTCATTGCTTTTTGAGGATGAATGACTCGTTAACATATATTTGTAGTTTTTTTTTACCTGTATAAAGTAACCTTTTTAATTCAAAGTGATTGAAACTACTCATGATGTTTACTGGGAGAGTTCCTGTTTTTGTTGTGAGTCACAAGATAGTCATGGCATTTTAGGACAGAATGGTGATGCTAAGCATCTTATTTTGGCAGTTTTCTATAAGTAAACTTTTTGGCAACATCACCATTTCCAAATGACAGCCTATTATGGGAATCACACACTCAGGCACGAAACTTTATTAGCCACTGATAAAAGCAAAGTTCTATGACCTACACTGAAGTATTGATATGGCATGGAATGTTAAATTTGGATTGTCTTTATTCATGATAAACTAATTCTCGCCCAACAACCTGTTAATTAATCAGAAACATCATTTTAATGATAGCTACTGGTGCATGCTCTATCAGTTGTTTCCATCCCCTTCTGTCTTCAGTCCTATGTCGATTTCATTCTTGGGAACATCTGTCTGCTTAGGTATGCTCTATATGTAGAAAGTTGTCTCTTGCCTTTCATTTTACCCTGGGCCTCTGTCTTCATTACAAGGCAATTTTGACATCTTATGGCATGTTCAAATCCTTTTCATAACCAAGCCTATAATTTCAGGTAGCTTGATTAGCAATCTACAACAATTCCAGAACTATTAAATGAGTAGCCTCATAAGCCATGCCAGTAACATAATGTTAAAAGTCTTCTTCAACAGACTAAGCCAGGGGAAGAAGATATCATCACCAAAGAACAGGCAGGCTTCTGGTCAAACAGAAGTTCCACAGAGCAAATATTCAACCTGTGAGTTCCATGTGAGAAATACAACCAGCACCAACAGACACTGTACCACATCTTCAGAGACTTCAAAAAGGTGTTCGTCTGTGTATGGCATGATGCATTATGGGCCACATGAAGAAGTACACATGGGACAAAAGAGCATTCAGACCATCAAAGAGCTATACGCAAAAGCCACCAGCACAGTGATTGTCCAAGGCACAGTTGGAAAATGGTTTCATACCTCAGTGGGAGTCTGTCGAGGCTGTGTCCTATCACCGACACTGTTCAACGTCTTTCTTGAGCACGTAATGACTGATGCCTTAGGAGATCTCACTGGCACAGTCAGTATTGGAGGGCAGACAATCACCAACCTCAGGTTTGCCGACGACATTGACGGACTGGCAGGAAACGAACAGGAACTAGCCAACCTAGTGTACCACCTGGACAAAACAGCCTCCAGATATGACATGGAGATCAGTGCCGAGAAGATTAAACTCATGACAAACAGTGCCTAGCCAATCACTACCAAGATCATAGTCAGAGGAAAAGAACTTGAGGTTGTAGATCCCTTCAAGTACCTTGGAGCTATTATTAGTGGAATAGGTTCAAAGACCAAAATCGTTGCAAGAGCTGCCTAAACAGTAGCAGCAATGGCAAACCTCAAGACTATCTGGAAAGACCAAAATATCTCTCTCAGGACCAAGGTCAAGCTACTGCATGCACTGATCATCGCCACCTATCTGTATGCGTGCGAGTACTGGATCCACGCTTTGAAGATGAAATGCCTCAGAAGACTCCTTAGCATTTCATATACGGACCACATTACCAACGAAGTCCGACAAACCATCACCCAATATGTAAAGCACTATGAAGACCTGCTGACCACAGTCAAGAAAAGGAATCTCAGATGGTATGGGCATGTGACAAGATCAGATGGGCTCTCCAAGACCATACTGCAAGGAATGATGCAGGGGAAGAGAAGGCAAGGCAGGCCGAAGAAGAAATGGGCAAACATCACTGAATGAACAGAGAAGAGCTTTTCCACAACCCAGGCACTTACCCACAACCACTGCAAGTAGAGCCAACTGGTGCAACGTTCTCAGTGCAGTGCCCCTACGACCCAGGAGGGGGTTATGGGAGCAGATGAGATGAGATGCCTATTACTTCCAAAATGCCTTGATTGCTTGTCTTTTCTGATCAGCTTACTCTTAAGATCTTCTGTAGAACCACATCTCTGCATTTTATATTATGTTTTCATATGCAGCTGTAAAAATGATTCCTTCACTTCCATGATTATAAAACAATGGGCCAGATTTGTGACACTATATTTCAAATTTCAGCTCTTATCCCGAGTATCTGTATTTCCAAATGTTAATTAGATGATCTGTACGCCCAAACGTATCTAAAAATTTTCAACAACTTCAAAGGGTTTTCAAGCACCTCGTATGTTCCAACCATGAATTTATCAATATGCATGAGCTTAGCCTTATTTGCATTGAGTTTAAGGCCTGCGGCTCTGCCTGCTCCATTTATTTTGTCAGTGATTCTTTACTACGGGAGCAGTTTCATTGCATGCCTCATTTTCATAATTCCTCCCCACTAAGCATTACACCAAATTCTTTAGCATCTAGCTTTCCCATTACCTGTTCGGTATACAGGCTGAACAGCTATGGTGAGTGTATGCATCCTTACCTGAATTTCTTCTGGATCAGAGAGAACATGCAACATCGTCTGTTCCATATTCTTGTGATCTGTTTGTCTGTGTAGAGGTTAAATATCATTGCAACCAGATGCCTTGGAAAACCCTCTTTTATGATTTTTAAGAAGTACGTATGCTTTGCAGTGTTAAATGCTTTACTTTAAGGAGCGAATGTCATGTAAAGCTCTTTCCTCTGCCCATCTCCATTCAACTCTTTTACTTTGCTCCCATTAAAGGAGAAAAATCATCTGAAATCGGAATATGGGTGCCTATATGGCAAGTACTTGAGAACAGCAAGTTAAGCAAACGTCACATGCAGTACATACTTGAGATTTTTCATTGACTCCCAGGTGTGATCAATGAGACTGGATGCACAGTCTGGGTGATCCCTTGGGCGTTAAGCTGGGGAACGCCCAACAACAACAGTGCTAAAGGGATTTATCAATGGCAATGGATGGAAAAATCCATTGCTTCATACTGCTCTTAGCACACACACACACGCGCGCGCGCGCGCGCACTCGCACACACGCACGTATACGCGCGCACGCACGCACGTACGCGCGCACGAGTGCGTGATTAGATGCACGTATTTATGAATACACGCTATCATGTATGCAACCTTACTCTGTCTACACTGATATGCTGATCATTTATGCATAATTATGAACAAGAACATTCGTCTGCTGGTACACATTTCCAATAGTGAAACAAATCTTCAAGTGTTCGTCTCACACAGAGACACGAGCACCCAAGACACATACACATCAGATGCACACAACACACACACACACACACACACACACATCCTTCAGTCTCGGAAGACTACCAAGTTGAGCTGTAATGGTTTATACTGGTGCAGGGTCGGATGGCTGGCTAGTCTAACGCTGGAATGACAGTCCCTATGGCAGAGGGTGCAGATAAAGTCTGATGCTGGTCTGTCTGCATGGGTTACCTTTTTTCTTCACATTCTCTTTGCCTCGTACTGCTGAGCAAGTGTCTTTTTGAATGTGGAGATGCCTTCTACGAGTCTGTATCCAGGCTGACCATTCAATTGCTGTTGCTTCCCAGTTGTTCTGGTTGATGTTCAAGCTTTTAAGTCCCACTTGCACACCTCTTTGAATTGCAGTTGTGGTCTGTCTGTGGGATGTTTCTCTGCACAAAATTCTACATAGAAGAGGATCTGTGCGTGTCCATACCGCACAACATGGCAAAGCCAGCGCTAACATCTGCTTCAGCAGAGTGTACAAGCTGGTGCATCCAACTCTTTCCAGGACAATATTGTTTGGCACCTTGTCCTGCCAGGTAATGTTCAGATGCGTCGTAGGCAACACGTAAAAATCATTAAGCTTTTGCTCTTGTTAGGCATGTTAAGTCCAGGACTCACAGCCATACAGGAGGGTGCTCATGGTGCAGACTTAATAGATCTGGATCTTTGTGTGCTCAGTTAGCTTGCTGTTGTTCTATGTTTACTTTGTCAGTTTGGTCATGGTGGTAGCTGCTTTGCTGATGTGCCTGTTGAGCTCTCTGTCAAATAAGAGGGTGTCTGAGATAGTTGAACCAAGGTACACGAAATCAGGGATGACATTCAGTTATTGTTCACTGATGCTGATGGTTGGGTGAGAGTCAACATCCTGTCCCATGCCTTGAAGCTAATCGTAAGCCTGAAGTCTTGGCAGGCATTACTGAAGCAAGTCATGACCTGCTGTATGTCCTCAGCTGAGTGGGCAGCTACTGCTGCATTGTCTGCAAAGAGGAAGTCATGCAGGCACTTCACCTGGTCTTTAGTCTTGGCTCTTAGTCTGAAGAGGTTTAAGAGCTTTCCATCTGACCTGGTTTGGAGGTATATAACTTCAGCTGCAGGACCAAATGCGTGTTTCCGCATCACAGCAAAGAAGAATCTAAACAGGGTGGGAGCTAGGACACAGCCCTGTTTCATTTCACTCAGTATGTTGAAGGTAGCTGATGTTGAGTCGTCAAAAACAATAGTGCCGTCATATCTTTGTGGAAGGATCTGATGATGCTAAGAAGTTTGGGCAGCCATCCAAGCTTGGGAAGGATCTCAAAGAGGCCATTCATACTGACCAGACCAAAAGTCTTTCTGGGGTATAGGAAGTCAATGAAAAGTGGTTGCCTTTGCTCCCTACATTTCTCTTGAAGTTGTTAGACGAAGATCATGTCTATAATGGATCTGGTGGCATAGAAACCGCACTGCAATTCTGGGTAGATTTGCTCTGCAAGTACTTGGAGCCTCTTCAGTACTACTCTTTCAAAGACTTTCCCAACGATGCTAAGGATGAATATGCTACAGAAATTATTGCAATGGCTTCTGTCACCTTTGTTTTTGTATAGTGTGATGACGTTAGCATCCCTCATGTCTTGTGATACTTCCCCTTCATTCCAGCAGAGGCAGAGGATTTTATACAACATGGTGGCGAGTGTCTTTCTGCAGCACTTCAGTACTTCAGCAGGAATACCATCTTTCCCAGGTGCCTTTCCAGAGGCAAGAAAGTCCAGGGGTTCATTAAATTTTTCTATGGTTGGTTCTGTCGAGCTCTTTCAGCTCTGGTAAGCATCTTATTGCTTTCCGGGTATCTTCTATTATTACATTTTCCCTTGCCTTTAGCTCAGTAAAGTATTCTACCCGTGCTCCATCTGCTGTTCTCTGTCTTAGATCACCTCCTTTGTAGCTGATTTTGAAGGGGCAGTTTTCTTTTACATTGGGCCAAATCCCTGCTACCTGGATGTCGCCTGTGTTAGCTGCGATCTGAATCTGGGAGCAGAGTTGAAGAAAATAGTCCTTTGTGCATTGCCTGGTCACTGCTTGAATTTGCTGCAAGGAGTATGGAGAACCTGGAGGTTCTGCTCTCTGGGATTGGCTTTACATGCTGTCAAGGAATTTATCTTGGTCTTGATGACTGGTGTCATTTCTTCTGAGTGGGCTTTGAACTAATCAGCTGGCTTGCTGGTCTTTTTGCCAAAGGTGGACATGGTGTTGTAGACAGCATCTATGAAGTGTTCCCAACATTCTTGGACAGTTGCAGTGGGTGTGCCAGGGAGAGAATCCTCCAATACACTTGCAAACTCCTCCACTTTTACTTGATTGCATGTTTTGTTGGTGTCAATGTGAGGTCTGCCCTCCTTTTTCATGCGGTGCAGTCTCACTGCATGGAGCTTTACATAGCTGCACACCAAAGAATGGCCAGTGTCACAATCGGTGGTCTGGTAGCTGTGTTTGATCTTGATGCTGGAAAAGTTGACACGTCTGGTGAGGATCAGGTCAAGCTGATATCAGTGTTTGGATTGCAGGTGTCTCCAAGAGACTCAATATCAAGGCTTTATTCTAAAGGTGTTACTGACGCATAACCATGATGACAGCAGAGCTCTAGCAGACACTGACAATTCTTATTTATCTCCCAAGTGCTAAACAGACCCAAGCAGGTGGGCCAAGAGTTATGATTAACACCTACTCTGTCAATGAAATTGCAACCAATGAATAGTATTTTTTTTGTCTGGAATTCTCCTCATAGCATCATTTATGTACTCATAAAGTTTGTCTTTTGCTTCTGCTGAGGATGTCAAAGTTGGTGGATAGGCACATATTAGACTGATTGGCATTAAGGAGTTGTAGAGTCAGGATATTCTCTGTTCCTTCTGCTTGTGGGGTTATTTTATTATTTTTTAATTCTTTTATTGACCCCAGTAAGCTCTTTCTAACTGTAAAGCCCACCTTGTGTTCTCTGACCTCGTCTGATGGTTTACCTTGCCAGGTCAGGGTGGTCTTTCTACCTCACAGATCCTGTTTCTGAGAGCCTGGTTTCTTGAGGGTTGACAGTATCCATCTGCACTCTGCTCAGTTCTCTGTTGATGACAACTGTCTTGCAGCGTCATTTACTTCCTGCTGGTCATCAGAAAAAGGTGTTATTGTCCTTACATTCTACATGCTCAATTCCAGGGTGAGAATTTTCATGGTTCTGTTGCGTGATGCAGTTTCCATTCAGCTTGTTAGATTTCACCCTAAATCCTACACACCCAGCGAGGGTAATGGACTGTGGCAATGCAGCACTTACTGGCTGGGGACTGCCCAGCTTAGGGCAGGTGGTTGCTACCCAGTGAGATGTGATGACCTCTTCCACAGTTGGAAGTAACCTCTGGTGTCTGACTCTACGCCAATTGAGTATGCAGAGTTATAACTGGTGGGCAGATACTTCTGATTTCTATCAACGTTGCAAAGCAAAGCTGGAGTGACCTCTGCAGAGTGCAGAGTCTGGGTAAGTAAGTGCAGAGGGAAAGCTTTTACCCATGCAGGAGACCCATCCCCCACCACGTCACTGGAATATTCTAATGGAAAGGCAATCGCTGATACACATGGCTCCTGCGCCATCGCAGGAGTTGCCAGAATGCTGCTGTATGTATATAGCCTTGGACTGCCTTGGAGATTCCAACTCCAGATTTTTCCTCAGGGTTGACTCCCAAAGCCTTTTGTGTGAGTGGGTATGGCCGCAGGGCAGCCAAGGTGAGAAATCATAGTTTTCCTTCTCTTAGATGAACTGTCTTCCAAGACTGATGAGCTCGATGTACTCAAAGCTCCCCACATGACACAGGTATATATATATATATATATATATATATATATATATATATATATATATATATATATATATATATATATATATATATATATATATATATCATATATAACAGCCTGTCAAAGACAGTCCTGCAGGGAATGGTGGAAGGAGCAAGGAGGCAGGGACGACCACGCAAAAGCTGGATATCCAACATCAAGGAGGGGACTGGCCTCACTGTACCAAACCTCCTTAAAGCAGCCCAGGACAGAACCATTTGGCGGTCCACTTGCAGCGTCCGTGCGGGTATCCCAACGGTCGTCCCGACCAAGGGATGAGTGAGTGAGTGAGTGATATATATATATATATTCTTCTGCCTGTTTCAACACTCAAATGTGTCTGACAATGTTTGGGCTAACATTGCTATCCATCTAAAAACAGACCCATTGGCTGGATACAGACTGTATGATCTCCTTGCATCCTTTTGATAAAAAAAGGATCCCCAAAGAACATAAGGCACAAAGATTCGTTAGCCACTTGTTTTCATACGCATTTTTTTTAACCACTTTTATTTTCGTATAGTTTTATTCTCTTTCTGTTTTTCATCTTTTGCTGGCAGGGGTGGTAGGCCACAAAATATCTATTTATTCTTAGGGTGGCAATAGACACTTCTAAATTCTGGAGGGTGTCTTGCTGTTACCTACCACAAAGGATGAGTGAGGTTTCAAAAAGTGCCGGAACCTCTGAAAAGTGCTCAACCAGGAGCCGAAACTCGAGTCAGGTCAGGCCAGGCCAAAGGCATCGTCCTTACTCAAATATTCCCCTAATGCTGCCTTCAAAGTTTTACCCTGTAGTGACCATTTTTTTCAAATCTTGGACAAAAATCATTTTTATGATGAGAATGAAGTTGTAACTGGTTACCTGCACTTGTTGTTCCTCACTCGTTTTTCTCAATTATATATATATATATATATATATATATATATATGAGAGAGAGAGTATGCTATACATACAATACAAATCATAGTGGTTGAGTTTTAATTGTTATTTGATTAAAATGATATATACCTTATCGTGTATTGCTTTGCCTTGACATCTCTCTCTCTTTCTCTCTCTCTCTTATTCCATTATCCTTGATATAAAAGAATAAATAAATAAATAAATATCTCTCGGGGTGAGCAGTTCTCGTGCTTTTGGACTGCAGCAACAGTTGAGAGCTCTTGAAAAAAATTTTAATTTGTCTAATTAGCAAAATCATTTATCTTCTTAGAAACTTAAAACCTGTACCAACTATTGCAGTAGGTGCTACTGAACAAAAGCATATAATTTTTTCTTTGTTTATGTTGATATTTGTTGAGATATTGAATGTTTATTGTGGCTTGCTGCTGTGAAGGGCAAATCAAATAATTGATATCTGTACTACCAACAAGACACTGAGTGAAATAATCAACACTGAGTATGGCAAGCAATGCTGCAGTATACAAAGATAAAGATTCCTCTTCAAGCCCTCCTCTAGCAATGTATTGTACAATGGAAGATGTCCAGCAAATTATAGACAATCAAACTGTCTTCTTCAATGACAAACTTATGAGCATCTGTACATATATGTAAACTATTAAGACTGCTGTTCATAACCTCTCATGCGACATTGCAGAGCTCAAACAATGAACACTGATGGTGAAAGCTACATGTGAAGAAGTCAAAGACAAACAGTAACCACTCCAGCTGACAGTGCAAGACCTTGGTGAGGAAATCACTGAAGTGAAAATAAAAGTAAATGACGAACTTGACAAACTAGAGGCTTTCTCTCGCCGGAAAAATTTGAGATTCTTCAACATTCCAGAATCCCCAGAGGAGAGCTACGAGTCCTGCTCAGACAAAGTCTTGAATGTTCTGCAAGAATCAGTTCCTGACAGAACTTGGTCCCTTAATGACATTGTCCACGCACACCACCTTGTACCACGCACAACCTCATCAATCTCAAACCCACGACCTATGATTGTCAAAATGGCGCACAGGAAAGACAAGATGGCCATCATCAACACTTGAAGGGAGGCTCTAAAGAAGAAGGGCATCAAAGTAGTCAGTGACCTCACCACATGCCAAAGAGCAGTCGTGAAGGAGCATAGGGACAGGGGCCTACATGCCTACTACAAAGCAGAAAAGCTGGTTGGCAAAGGCCCGCTGAAAACCTGAGAAAATCAGAGCAGAACTTGGCATCCAGCTGATGGAGCCAAGAGAGAAAGAACATCAGCGGCAAAACACTGTATCCCCTGCGTGGTAACTCCCACTCCCCGGAGGTTGCAGCCAGGGGGTCTACTGCTCTGCTCAACACCAGAGAGTGGCCTGCACTGATGACTCCAAACAAAAAAGATCCACCAATCCTTCGAAGAGACCCCGTCCTCCAAGTACTCCAGAGTCTGAATCTATAGGACCTGATCTGCTTATGAAAGAGGAATCATGACAGGAGGGTCTTGCCATGGGCACTCTTTTGAAAGAAATGGACAGAGAAAACAATATTGGTGCCTCTTTGGAACAAAATGAAGTATCTGTACTCTTGTGGAATATTCGGGGGGCTATTTGGAAAATTTTCTGACAGTAACTTCATAAATTCTGTGAGTAACTTTGATGTAATTTGTCTGTCAGAAACATTTTGTAATGAAAACATAAGGACATTGCATAGCTTCTTGATTACATGTTTTTTTCTTCCCTAGCTGTTAAACTTTCTTACCATGGCAGATGTAGTGGTAGAGTTCTGGTGATGGTGAAAAAAGTGTTTGCCAAGTTTGTGACAAAAATTGAGACAGACTGTGGAAATGTACTTTGTATTAAGTTTTCACAAAATCTTTTTAGCATTGATTCTGATGTCTTTCTTATTAATTGCTATTGTCTATCCTCTGCTTCCCCTTAGTATGAATCTGCTCAAACTGTCACGTACATGATATTGAAGAATGTATAGTTAATATTCTCCTTGAACACAATGCCAAAATGTGTCTTTGTTTGTGGTGAATTTAACACCAAAAAGGAAATCTTCAGCCAAATCCAGAAATATTCAGTCTTGATCCTTAGGACATAATAGAATTGAATTGTGACAAAATGATACCATGTCGATACTCAGAAGATGAAACCATAATGATTTTGGAAAGATATTATTGTTGATGTGTATATGCTAAGAATTGCTTATCGTAAAAAGTTTGGGTACATCTTATTTGTCTAAGAAATCCATATTTATATCAGCAACTGGAAGTAGCACAAATTATTTTTTTAGCTCACTAGACATTTTGCACCTTTGTTCTGCACTTGAAATACAGGAAAGGGTAGAATCTGACCATATGCCTTTAAACCTAACTTTAACTGTAAATACTAGTCTGAATGTCTCAGTTAACAATAAAGAATATGTTCAACTACTAAATACATGTGGGACCCCAGAAGGCTCGTTCACTTTATTGAAAAATTAGGGAGCCCAATTTTCAGAGAGGAAATTTCCTTAGCAATCTTGCAAATACATTCCTCATGTGATGTTTCTGGGGATACCTTTTCACGTGCTATTCTAGAATTAGCCTCTTGCATGAAAAAAGAAGTCGGAAAACCAAAACCTGTAAAAAAATTAAGCGAATTGCTGGTATGATAAATGTCGTCACCGTCACGGTCACTGCTCCCTCAGATTCCGAATCCTTTGGGGGGCTTTCCAAGCTTTGTCAACCACCTTTCTCCAGTCCTCGTGTCTTTCAGCCACCCTTAGGGTGTCTCTCCCACTTCAGTTTTCGTTGTCTGACGAGTGTTTGAAGGTCAGTATAGGGCCCGATTTCATTGCGGATGCATCTCTTGACTTCTTCATTCATGATGTGGTCTATGTAAGATATGCCTAAGAGTCTTCGGAAGCACCTCACTTCATTTCTACAGCTCTTCTTCTTCTCTCTAAGCCCGCTGTGAGGGTCCATTATTCCCATGCATATAAGTAGATTGTCATTACCAGAGAGCGCATCAGTCTGATTTTGGAACTGATGGCGATTTTTATGTTGCTACAGATGTGTTTGAGCTTGATCATTGGGGCTGTGGTCTGGGTAAGTCTTGACAGTATTTCTGGTTTTGATCCCTCGTTTGCCATGATAGATCCCAAATATTTGAATCTGTGAACATTTTCAAGTTTCTGGTCTTTGATTTCTGATGTGAAGTTGCTGTTTGTCATCACTTTTGTTATTTCCCCTTCTGATTTCCATACCAAATGTTGTTGGTTTTTCTTCTATGCATTCACTAAGTCTGTTAGTTCTTACTCGTGACCAGCTAATCCGTCAATATCATCAGTGAAGCGCAAGTTTGTGATTGTTCGCCCACCAATACTCACTGTTCTTTCATGTTCTTCTAGAGCTTCTTCCATGATTCTCTCAAGAAATAGATTGAAGAGAGTATGGGGGAGCAGGAAGCCCTGGCACACACCAACCATCATCCGAAACCAATCACCTATGTTGTTGTTGTGAAACACTGCACTTGTAGCATTCTCATAGAGGCTCTGTACAACTTTGATTAAGTTAGCATTGATGTTGTAGAGGTTCATAGTTGCCCACAGTGCAGTGTGCCAAACTCTGTCGAATGCTTTCTTAAAATTGATAAAGACATGGTAGAGGTCCTGTTGATGCTGGAGATATTTTTCCATTATAAATCTGATGTTGAAGATCTGCTCTGTTGTACTGCGTCCAGGTCTGAAACCAGCTTGTTCTTCTGTGATGATTCTATCAGCTTGTGGTTTGAGCCTGTTCAGTAAGATCTTCGACATCACTTTGTTTAGGTGACTGATGAGACTAATGGTGCAGTAGTTCTGGCACTGTTGGAGGTTGCCTTTTTTGGGAAGTGTTATTATAAGGGATTGTGTCCACGCTTTTGGCCATACTCCAGTCTGCCAGATCTTATTGCAGACTCGATGGAGTACGTCTATACATGGATCACCTCCTGCTTGCACCATTTCAGCTGGGACATTATCAATACCTGCAGATTTTGCTGGTTTTAGAGGTGAGACTGCTTTTACTGCAGATGCCGTCATGGGATGCCGTCATATCTCAAGCCGACTCATGTCAATACAACTCAAAGCATCACCCTTCAACATTACAATCATACAGGCATATGTTCCAACAACAGACCATGATGATGAAGAAGTTGAAGAAATTCTATAGCCAACTTCAGGAAGTTATTGATGATACACCAGAGAAAGACATCTTGATAGTTCAAGGAGACTGGAATGCGAAGGTAGGAGAAGATGCGTATGAAGACTGGAAAAGCACTTGCGGGCGATATTGCAACAACAGCACCAACGACAGAGGTTTAAGACTATTGGAATTTGCCAGGTGCAATGATCTTAAAATCACAAACACCTTTGGAGCACACAAAGCGTCTAGAAGATGGACATGGCACAGCCCAGGGGGAGAATACCACAACCAGATAGATTATATCTTGGTACAACGCCGTTTTCAGACAAGCGTAAACATTGCCAAAACCAGAAGCTTTCCAGGTGCAGACATCGGCAGCGACCATGAGCTAGTAATGATGACATTCGCAGTACGCTTAAAGAAGAACAGAAAACAGAGAAGCTTCTGAATAAAGTTCAATCTAGATAAGCTGAAGGACCCAAACATATTAGAATCATTCCAAGCAAACATTGGCGGGAAATTTGCACCCCTCTTGGCACTGGAAGAAGACATCGAAATGGAAAAGTATGATCGACACATTCAATTACTCCTTCAATGAAGCAGGAAAAGAGCTCCTTGGAAGAAAGAGGATAATAAAGAAACCATGGGTTTCAGAGGAAGTGCTAGAGCTTTGTGATAAGCAAAGAGAACTGAAGAGCCAGAAACAGAGTGCAGAAGGGGCAAGAAAGTATAAAGAAGCAACCAAAAAGGTGAAGAAAGGAATGAAAGATGCTATGAAAAAATGGATAGAGGAGAAATGTGAGGAGATAGAAACCAGCATGGAAAGAAATGACAGTAAGAAGGCCTATCAACTGGTAAAAGACCTAACTGCAACAAAATCAACAAGAACCTCCACCATACAAGATAGAGCGGGAAAGTGCTTACCAGAAGAGGAAGACATAATGAACAGATGGATGGAATATTGTGAGGAGCTATACTCGCATAGAGCAACTGGAGATTCTGAAGTGCTGAATGTCCCACAGTTATCTGAAACAGCCTCATGTAGTTTACTGAGATGATAAATGTAAGGATTCAGAAAAGGAGGTCTGTATAGCCCTTAGAAAGTACAATATAATAAAACATGAAAACAGAGCATCATGTAATCTAGTAAGAAATTCATACAAGTCTCTCCTGACAAAAAGAAAGGACTTTTTTAAAAATATAAGATCAATAAAATTGTTGACTCCATTCACAATTCACAGATTTCTGTAAAGAAATGAAATGTTATAAACATAAATGTTATTTGGAAAACAGCATTACCAATGAAACATGGGTTAACCATTTCAATGCCTTATTGAATGAAAGAAGTCTGTATACATTGACTGATACCAGTTTCAATGCAGTAGTTGATGAAATGCATGGCTTAAATAGCATTGAAGACACTATTGACGACATGAATGGCGGTATAACTGAAATCGAAGTTTAAAATGCAATAAGGCATGCAAAGCCAGTTTAAGCTGCTGGACCAGATAGATTTATAAATGAACTTCTTAAGTCATCGGAGGTTATAGTTCCTTTTCTTGTAAATTTTTTCAATACACTGTTTTCCGTGGTCTTTATCCCAGAGAATGGCGTAGAGCAATAATTGTCCCCCTCTTTAAAAAGGAAGATTCTTAAAATCCAGGAAACTATCATGGCATCACTTTGCTAGGCTGTGTCAGTAAAGTATTTACCCATATTCTGAACACCAGCCTTTAAAATTAGCTGAAAGCAGTAATAAGATTCTTGAATCACAAGCAGGATATCGGATATACTATAAAACCACTGACCATATTTTCACCTTATATACGATTGTGCAGAAATACCTAATCCAGAAGGAAAAGATTTATGTTGCCATTGTGGACTTCCAAAAGGCCTTTGACACTGTGAACAGAAATGTTTTGTGTAAAATCATAATAAATGTGGGTGTAAGGGGGAAAATGCTACATTCCTTACAAGCTATGTATGCATCTGTGTTATGTTGCATTCGCACATCTACAGGATACCCTGATTATTTTGAATGTTTTCAGGGCCTCAAGCAGGGTTGTCTTGCTTCACCTACTTTATTTTCTCTTTTGATAAATAAACTAGCTACATGTATCATAAGAAATGGGAACCATGGAATTAAGCTTTGTCAAAATGCCACAGAATTGTTCCTCCTGATGTTTGCAGATGACATGTCACTTCTCTCATACTTACTTGTAGGCCTAAAAAATCAGCTGAATAATATACATCATATTGCGTGTAAATTTAGTCTACCAGTAAATCTAGAAAAATCTAAAATAATAGTTTTCTGAATAATAATAATAATAATAATAATAATAATAATAATAATAATAATAATAATAATAATAACAATAATAATAATAATGGTAATAATAATAATAATAATAATAATAATAATAATAATAATAATAATATAATAATAATAATAATCTTCTTGTAAAACAAACAAATCGAATCGCTTGCACTCAAATCATTTATGCGCTTGCAACTTTCCTCAAAATATAATAAATAACATATTTCAAATTTATGCACGCGTACGTGCACACACACACACACACACACACACACACACACACACACACACACGCGAACACACTTAGGAGATGAAGGATGCTGTTGAAAAGTAGAGGCGGATATGAGGGGATAGTGTCAGGAAGGAAATAAGTGTGTTTTGAGGCTGGATTTGAAGGTATCAAGTGAAGGTTTTTGGCGAAGTGAAAGAGGGAAGTCATTCCAGATGGATGGACCAGAAACAGAGAAAGATCGACAGCCAACAGTGGTTTGTTTGAATCTGGGAGTTCGAAAGCACAAAGTATCTGCGGCTGAACGAAGGGAACGGGATGGAGTGTACAGGTGAAGACAGTTACAAAGATAAGATAGTGCAGATTTGTGGAGACATTTGAAACAGAGGGTATTGATCTTATACTTCAGTCTTTGTGAGACTGGCAGCCAGTGAAGAGATCGCAGAAGAGGAGTGATGTGCTCGGATTTTTTCTTTCGTAGGACCAGTCGAGCTGCAGAGTTTTGTGAGCGTTGAAGAGAGTGGATGGATGATGCTGGTAGGCCAACCAAAAGAGAATTACAGTAGTCTAAACGTGAAAGAATGATAGATGTGACAAGCTTGGGAGTTGCATCAGTGGACAGATACTTGCGAATCGCGCTTATGCGCAGTAGTTGATAGTAGCAAGACTGGCAGGTGATGAATTTGTTCATAGAGAGTGTGTTGTCAAGAACTACACCTAAATACTTCACAGAGTTGGACAAAGGAATTGAGGCACTGCCGAATTCTTTTGATATTGCTGTGATGGAGGAAAGTTTATGTTGGGTCCCTATGAGCATGGCTTCGGTTTTATCATCATTAAGTTGTAACTTGTTCTGAGTCATCCAGTTTTGTATGTCTTGAAAGCAGTAGGACATATTTGTCAGGAGCGAAAAAAAGTTTTCAACAGTATCACTGAACTGAAGCTGAGTGTCATCGGCATAGAAATGATGATCAATAATTATGGTGGTTGTTTATTATATGTGAGAGTGGAGCAGTGTAGAGAGTAAAGAGAACAGGGCCCAGGACTGATCCTTGTGGGACTCCACATTCCATTTTGACAGGTTCTGATTGAAGTTTGTTTACAATAACTTTCTGGAATCTGTCTGTGAAGTATGAAGTAAACCAGGTGAGGGCTGTGCCGTTAATACCAAACGTATTTTGGAGGCGAGAAAGAAGAATTGAGTGATCTATAGTGTCAAAGGCTGGAGATAAGTCAAGAAGAGTGAGGAGGGAGATTTTTTTCCTGCATCAGAAGCAAGTAGAAGTTTATCTAAAGTATGGACTAGGGTGGTTTCGGTGCTGTGGTTAGGGCGATAGGCAGATTGAAAAGGAGAAAGGCGATCATTGGAATGAAGGTGACTGTTGAGCTGTTTGAGAACAACTTTTTTTAGTACTTTAGAGACAATAGGGTAAGTGTGAGACAGGTCTATAATTCTTCAGAATGTTAGGATCGAGGTCGTGCTTTTTCAGTAGAGGTGTGACTATTGCGGTTTTAAGAGCTTGTGGAAAATGTCCTGACAGAAGAGATGAGTTTACTATTTTAGTTATAATAGGTACAAGTTGTGGAAGGCATTGTGAGAAAACAGGAGCAGGTATGGGATCAAGGTCTCATGATTTTATAGTCATTTCATTCAGAATTGTCATGATTTCTTTTTTACTTGTAGAATAGAAGGAAAAGAGAGGAGTGCCAGTGAACTGGGGAACAGGAGGTGCAGGCTGGAAATGCGTCTGATCCAGTCTGGAGCGTATGTTGTGGACTTTGTCTGAAAAGAAGGCAAAAAAGATGGATGGGAGTTCAGACAGGCTGTGGGTGTTAGGCAGAGGAGTTGCTTTTGCAGACCCATGGAGATTTGAGGTGAGGGAAAAAAGAGATTTTATGGATGTAGCGCAGAGAACTTGGGAAGAGTAGTATTCTGTCTTTGCTGAATGGATTAAGAGTTTGACTTTGTTTTATTTGTTTTCGGAAAAGCTGTTTGTTGATTTCGGTTTTTGATTTCCGCCACTGCCGTTCTAGTTGCCGGCGTTTGCGCTTCGCTATCAGGATGTCTTGGGTATACCATGGCGCACAGGGTCTGTCAGGTAGGAGATGGTCAGTAGGAGGTGCATGCTCATCAAGCAATTGGCGGAGAACAGTGTTATAGTATTCAGAGAGGTCAGTGTGGTCAGAGGTTTGTGAAAAACGTTCGGAAGCTTGTGAAGAGAAAGTATGAATGTCTAAATCCTTAAGATTGCGACGAGTAATATTAATTTATTTCTTCTTTCTGAAGGTTTTGTGATGTTGAGGTGGAAAAGAATGGCAGAATGATCAGAATGCAGTTCGTCAGTGACAGAAACAGATGTGACAAGATTAAATGAAGCATTAGTAATCAGCCAGTCTAAAATATGGCCACCTATCAAAAGACGAACACTGGCATTTCGGACAACAAAAATAGAAGCTGTCAATTCATACAAATACCTTGGGCTTACTTTCACAACATGGCTGAGTCTAAATGCTGCTCTAGAAAGCTTAACGACAAAGGCCAAAAGATATGTCATAGATATATGTAGAACACTGCGAAGATTAGGTTGCTCATCTCGCAGGATATTTTTGTTAACTTTTTGATGTACGTGTTGCCCCTATGTGACTATATGCAGCAGAGGTTTGGGGTATTCATGAATTAAACCAGATTGAAAAAGTTCATATATTTGCATGTAAATTTTTTTTGAATGTTAGTATGGACACACCAAACTACACGGTGTTTGGAGAATTAGGCCGTTATGCTCTCCTCGTTCTGTCATCTGTCAGAATTATTTCCTACTGGCTATGTCTGTGCTCTCTACCTAGTCAGAGATATGCTAACATGGCCTACCAAATGTTAATATCTCTGGATGAAAAAGTCAAAACAACTTGGGTTACACATATCACAAATCTCCTTTGCTCCTCTGGATTTGGCTATGTTTGGGTCTTTCAATGAGTAGTAAACCATATAGCTTTTTAAAAAAATTTTTAACAGGAATTCAAACAAAGAATGGTCAATTGGTTCACGCAGCAAAGGTCAGGAAAAATAACAAGTCGACCAAGCTACAATTTATATAACTCCTTCAAAGGTATATTAGAACCAGAAAAATACATGAACTTGATCACTTCCAGATATGTACGCATTATGTTTACACGCTTAAAATTGGGAATAACAGAACAGAATAGCAACAACTTTAGGTTCTCAGCAGATAGTAGTTCTATGGCTTGCCCAAAGTGCAGTCGTGCACCTAAATATGAAATTCACTTTCTTTTCTACTGCCCAGCATACACTGAGTTGTGACATACTTATGTAGGCAAGTTTCATTTAGAACTTTTCAGAAATCAGTAGTTTCCTTATTAAAGTTACAGAAACCTAACAAATCATTGACTTGGCAAAGTATATATTCTATGCTTTTAAATGCAGAAAATTACAATCCACGTAGTGGGTACGATATTCTTTATTCAAATTAAAAAATTAATCCTATGGGGCACTGGCCAAAGACCTCTCACTCTTCCCTGCCCCCTTCTCTCTTTCAAAGAATTACAAATTCAAGTGGGTTTTCATGTCATCTATGAAAATGTGCTGCAAGTGTTGTCTATATGTACATTCATTTCTCCTTGTTTATGGACTCTCTGAGTCTGAATAATAAAATACTTTGTCATTGTCATTCTCTCTCTCTCTCTCTCTTCTCTCTCTTCTCTCTCTCTCTCTCTCTCTCTCTCCTCTCTCTCTCTCTCTCTCTTCAGGCAGCCGGGGCCAGATAGAAGACTTGTGTTTCAGAAAAACAGGAACAACAGAATATCCCCTGCTCCTTCAAGTCACAGCAGTAACAGAGCTGTAGTGGACCTCAGTAGGCACCAGCAGAACAGAGGTTGCAGCTTGAATAACCAGCTAGAACTTGTTCCTGCTGGTGAGGATGGACAAGCTGAACAAAAGGAAGACGACCAGGTGACTGAGACAGACTACCATTATAGCCACTCAGGTGAGATTACAAAAGAAATGACTGATGACGGTTCTGAAGATAAGGAAGACAATAAATCTGACAGAGGTGAAGACATCAGTCATTATATGTCTGACAAAGCAAATGATGATGACATAGATTATGGACACATTGACTGCTATGGTAAATCTGTTAATGATGATAATAAGGATGACAAGAATACAGACAATGCAATGACAGTACCGAGTCCTGACAGTGAGAAAAGTAAAGAGACTGAAAACAACAAGCAGGAAAAAACAAACCTTCCTAAAAACAGCGGAAACGTTGCTAGTTTCAAAAAACCTCAGACACGTCATAATGTAAACACTGACACACAGATGGTCATAGAGACTGTAACCAAGACAGATGGTCTAACAGGTAGCCAGGCCCAGTCCATAGCACGGCCCTCAAGACCTAGGCGTGATACCTCTCACAGTGGGAGGTCCAGAAAAAGTAGCTGTAATGTTGCTGCAAGGTCGAGTAGTCAGAGCAGCATTACTGACTCTTTTCAAAGGTTAGCTTCTGATGACAGTGCAGTGGGAAAAGGCCCTACTCCTCCACCTAAGGGAAAAGCCAAAAGAGGACAAACAGGGGCTTCAGAAGCCAAAAGATAGGGATTCGGCCGGGCCACAATTTGTAAATGCCAGCAAGGTAACACTTCTATTAGGGTGAATAAGAACATAGCTCCAGAATCACTGCAACACAAGGCATATTCTGTAGATAAAGATAAAAGTCATATTGACTTTCTAAATTACAATGTGCATGGTCTCTTACCAAAACTTGATGATATGTATTTCATTAGTTTTCTTTTGGATTATGATGTTATTTGTTTAACAGAAACCTTTGTTGCAACTGATTTTGTGTCTTGTATTTTTCATGATTACTTATTATTTCACTTCAAAGCTAAAAACTTTCACATCAAGGGAGATACTCAGGGGGGTAATTGTTATGATAAGGAAATCACTGGCATCCTATATTGAACATATTGTTGTCGAAACTGATAATACTATAACTATAAAGATGCATAAAGAATTGTTTGGCACAGACAAAGACATTATATTAGTAGGCACATACATTCCTCCATACGATTCACCTTTTTGGAGAACTAAACATGATGTGTATGGTATGGAAACTCTAGAACAATGTATTCTGGACCTTCAAAGTACTTATGGTGATTTTTACCTTATCCTAATGGGAGATTTCAATGCACGAACAGCATCTGAAAATTATTGTACAACCAATGAAAATGATGATTTTGAGAACTTACAATGGTCTACCAATTCTAAAATACCAAGAAAATCTCATGATGTGCACACAAACATATTTGGTAACCAATTGCTTGAACTGTGCAACATGTTTGATTGTGTCATCTTAAACGGACTTTGTGACTCAGATTTTGATGATAGTTGCACATTCATATCTCCTTTAGGCTCAAGCACTGTGGACTATTTCATAATGTCTTTTGATTTATTCATGTCTGTTAAAGTACCCTCTTTGATAGTCGAAAGCTTAACAGAATCTGACCACTTACCAGTTAGCATGAAATTAGAGGTTACAAACTGTATTTCAAAACCACAGGAACAACAGAATGAAAGGGAATTTTATTATAAATTAGTATGGAACCAAACAAAAGAAGACAAATATCTAAATGCGCTAAAAAGCAGGGAAATTCACAACAGACTTTTGATAGCTACAAACACCCTTGATGAAAATGTAGAAACTGCTCTAGACATGTTTACCAAGTGTTTGAAAGATGCAAGCGAATGCATGTCTAGAAGGATTTCAGTGAACAGTACAAAGAAATCTGAATGGTTTGATAATGAATGTGGACTTGCGAAAAAAGAAAGCAGAAGAGCTAAAACTGTTTTCGCTTCACCAGAAAGGAAGAAGATCGGATTGTTTATGTCGAGAAAAGAAAACAGTACAAAAAGCTATTAAAATCTAAAAAGCAAGATTATAGAAAGCAAAAGGCTGAATCATTAGCTAAGAGTGTTAACAGTTCATCACAGTTTTGGAAAGAGGTTAGAAAAATGGGGTGTGGGAATAGGGAAAAGATATATCATAATATAAGTACTGAGAAGTGGTTTAATCACTTTAAAGATGTTTTTAATAAACATGAAGAAAGTGATCATCCCAGTGATATTTCAGCGGATCTAATGGAAGATGCCGATCACACATTAAATAAAGATATATCAGGGGATGAAGTAAAAGAAGCAATTCGAAAACTAAAACTGAGAAAGGCAAGTGGTATAGATGACATATCAGCTGAGATGTTAAAAACTGGTGATAAAATTGTAATAACGTTTTTGGTCAGATTATTTAATATCATCTTTTCATCTGGTATTTATCCCAAAGAGTGGTCCAAGGCCATAATTATACCAATCCACAAAAAAGGAGACCATGATAACGTTGACAATTACAGGGGAGTTTCCCTCTTAAGCATTATATCTAAGTGTTACACATCTATCTTAAATTCAAGACTTTATAAATGGCTGGAAAGTAATAATATGATTTCAGAAAGTCAGGCAGGATTCCGGAAAGGATACTCAACTGTGGATCAGATATTCAACCTATATGCAGTTGTTCAGAAATGCATGCAAAAAAGGGGGAGAAAATTATATGTTGCTTTTGTTGACTTTAGGAAAGCATTCGATTCTGTTCGCCATGATAAGCTTCTTGAATGTATGAAAAAACAAGGTGTGAAAGGAAAATTTATGGTATGCTTGAAATCAATATATTGTGCATTACTGTCATGTGTCCGTACAAACAGTGAGTTTACGGAATTTTTTGAATGTCCACTTGGTGTAAGGCAAGGATGCGTCCTGAGCCCTACATTATTCTCTATTTTTATAAATAAGCTGGCTGACCACATGGATGCTGAAGGTAAGCATGGCGTACAAATGCTTCCAGGTGGCATTGAGTTGTTTATCTTACTTTTTGCTGATGATGTGGCTTTGTTATCAACAACTCCAGGTGGCCTTCAAAATCAACTAAATGTATTACATAGATGCTGTAAGGAAATGAAATTAAATGTTAATACTGAAAAAACAAAAGTCATGGTTTTTAGAAAAGGGGGTTACTTAGGCCAACATGAGCAATGGATTTTTGACGGTAAAAAACTAGATGTTGTAAATAATTATTGTTATTTAGGGTTTAATTTTACGACAATGATCAGCATGAAGAAAGGAACTGAACATCTAGCAACTAAGGGCAAGAAGGCAGCT
Source organism: Rapana venosa (assembly GCA_028751875.1). Lineage (NCBI taxonomy): Eukaryota > Metazoa > Mollusca > Gastropoda > Neogastropoda > Muricidae > Rapana > Rapana venosa. The sequence continues at coordinate 3,667,821 of CM054135.1, forward strand.
GTGCAACTGAATAAAGCCTTCCAAAAATATAAGGAAATGACTGCTATTACGTTATTTAAAATATTTGACGCTAAAATACAATCTGTTTTACTTTATGCATCCGAAATTTGGGGTTTGACCAAGCTAGATCATTTAGAAAAAGTACATATGTTAGTCTGTAAAAGATTCCTGGGTGTTCCAGTAAAAACTCCAAATAAGATGATTTATGGTGATTTGGGGAGATATCCTCTATATGTCAATTCTTGTGTTTCTGCATTGCGATATTGGTTTAGGCTGTTACAAATGGAATCTCAAAGACTACCCTACAAGGCTTATCAGATGTTGCTTAACCTAGATAGAACTGGAAGAACTGCTGGGTAACAAAAGTAAGAGAAATTTTATGTCAGACAGGTTTTCAGTTTGTCTGGGTGCAGCAAGGCGTTGGGGATGTTAAAGCTTTCTTACGTCTATTTAAGCAGAGACTTGTTGACACCTTTATACAAGAATGGTTTTCCACAATTGAAGATCGCAATAGATTTAATGACTATAGATCATTTAAAACAATTTTTGAAAGAGAAAAATACATTAATGATATTGATACCTACTGCTTTAGGGTTGCTGTGTCTCAAATAAGATTTAATGTCCTGCCACTAAATGCAAATGTGCATCGTTACAGCGATTCTCTGCAAAACAAAAACTGTCCTTTTTGTGTGTCAGTCACCGAAGACGAACAGCATTTTCTCTTCGATTGTCCCATGTATTCGGATCTTAGAATTAAATTCTTGGGTAATTTAAACTAAAGTTCCCATCCATATGTTGCTGCAAGTGTCAAATATTCACAAGATGCACAGTGTCTCCCGATATGTCTTCCACTCAGTTAACAGAAGAAAGAGATGTATTATATAATTTAACATATGTTATTGAGGTTGTTTTATGAGCTTGGCTGATTGATTACTATTTTTCCTTTTGATAGTGCACTCGAGATGTCTTGAATTTACATCCTGGGTCAAGCACAGGTTTATGTTGCACGATGTTAGTTTATTTTCAATGTAATTTTGGTTTCAATGTTCCATGCCAATTTTTCTGTTTCTAAGTTTGGATCGTTTTATGTTTGAAATTTAGCAACATGTTCCTGTAGTATATACCCATTTCCCAGCTGATTAATTGTAGACTAGGGCCGAAGTACCATTAAATCGCTTCAAAGTTCTCTCTCTGAGGGATGATGCAGAGATTGCAGGGTGGTCTGACGATGATGGGATATTGATGATGATGTCAATAATGTTGATGATGATTAGGTAGATGTTGAATATAGTGATGATGATATGGATGTTGAAGATGGTGAAGTAGAGTTAAGGGTTATGATGGTGACAATTATGTAAGTATTGATGGGGTTGATGTTGATGTAGTTGATTAAAATGGTGATGATGTTACAGATGGGGAAGACGAAAATGTGTGTGTGTGTGTGTGTGTGTGTGTGTTGTGTGTGTGTGTGTGTGTTGTGGTGTGTGTGTGTGTGTGGTGTGTGTGTGTGTGTGTGTGTGTGTGTGAAAAAATGAAAATGAATAAAAGATTTTTATTCTTTCTATTATTTATCTATTTATTTTTGAAAGGACGATTATGATGTAGATGTTTAGGAGGAGGATGACGATGATGATGGAAGTGTTGAAGGTGATGTTGATGTAGATGCTGAGAGTGACGATGGTGGTGATGGTAACGATGGCGTGGTTGTTGAAGGTGATAGTGGTGGCGGTAACTATGATGGAGATGTCAAAGATGAAGATGATGACAATGATGTATATATTGAAGATAACAATGGAAACGATGATGAAGATGATGATTATGACCATGATGCAGAGATTGAAGAAGATAATCGTGACGAAAATGACTATACAGTTGTAGAAGATGGTGATAGCGTAGATGATGAAGATGATGATGTTGATAATGATGATGTAGAAGATGAAATTAATGATGGTTATGTTGATATACTGGCTGCAGCTGCTGCTATAGGTAATGAAGATGCTGATGGTGATGATTATGTAAATGCTTAAGATGATGATGGGGATGATGATGACTAGAAGATATTGGGAGTAATCCTGTATGCTTGCAGAATTGAAAATGAGAAATGGATATAAATGTTTTCTGCTATGTCTTCCTCCCCCCTTCCCCAAACATGTTTTGTATAGTGGCCCAAGGCCGAAGTACAATAAAACCTTTTCAGTGTTCAGTTCAGTGTTCTCTCTCTCTCTCTCTCTCTCTCTCTCTCTCTCTCTCTCTCTCTCTCTCTCTCTCTCTCTCTCTCTCTCTCTCTCTCTCTCTCTCTCTCTCTCTCTCATTGTTTGGTTGCAGCAGGGTGTTGGGGATGTGAAAAAGTTTCTAAGCATATTTAAACAGAGGCTCATCGATATGTTTATTCAAGAATGGTCAGGAACTATAAGAGATCGAGATAGATATCAACCATATAGATAATTTAAGACTATATTCGTAAAAGAAAGTTATGTTCTAGATATGGAAAATTATTGTTGTCGTGTTGCCATGACGCAGTTGAGGTTTAATGTACTCCCACTGAATAACAATGTACATCGCTATAGCGAATATATTCATGATAAATTCTGTCCATTTTGTAAAAATCAGATCGAAAATGAAAAACATTTTGTGTCATCTTGTGCTACGTTTGAAGATTTAAGGGTCAAATTTCTAAAAGAGTCAAAAGAACTTCCTCTGCACATGTTACTTAGAGTCACTGATCATATCCACAGATACAATTTATCTAGATTTGTGTTTCATGCAAGCAATAGGCTGAAGAAAATACTTTAAGTCTACAAGGTAATCAATCCAGCGATGTACGTCTGTTAAACCACGTAAACATTTTCACCTTTGTTTATATCGTGTATTATCAAGAATTTGTGGCATAACATGATCATGATTTTCTGTATCTCCCCCTTTTATACTAATGTCTATGACTGATCATTTCAGTATATGTGAAATGAAAACTGTGATTTGACAACTATCCTTAAAATTTGAACCGTAGTAGGTATGAGATGTATATGATTTTCAGGTAATCAATGATTGTAGAATATAGATAGGTGCTGCTAAATAAGATATTTTATTATTTTCTTTTCTATATTGTATTGTGGCCTAAGGCCAATGTGCAATTAAATCATTTCAGAGTTTCAGAGAGAGTTTCTCACTCTCTCTCTCTCAAACACTTTATTGAAAAACTGCTACGATTTGATATACTCAATATGGATGATTTTTCTTAGATAGCATCTTCTCTCTATGATTGGGTTATGGTTGATTTAAGGTTATAATCATGTAATTTTCTTCTGTATTCAGTCATAAATTGTTACTGACATCTTTTTGTATGAGTTCGCTATCTATATTTGTGTGTATTTCTTCTTTAATCAGTCATAAATCGTTATTTGTTTGTGCATTTGTTTTGCCAGTGATATGAATGAACTCACTGTTCCATCCTGAGCCCAACAAATGTATTGTGGTCCAAGGCCAATGTACAGTAAATCATTTCAGAGTTCAGAGTTCAGAGTTCTCTCTCTCTCTCTCTCTCTCTCTCTCTCTCTCTCTCTCTCTCTCTTCTCTCTCTCTCGGGACGGGGTAGCTTGGTGGTTAGAGTGAAGCAGATGGGATCTGCTGACCTGGATTCAAATCTCGTTAAAGAGGATATTTCCTCTGGAAATGCCGACTCTACTCGGATGAGACTATAAACCAAGGTCTCATGTGCGAACGCACGCAGAACATATTGCGCACACGTTAAAACCCGTTCCACTTTTCGGAACAGTAGGCCGTTGTGTGTCAGGGAGGGTGGATGACAACATTTACATAACTTCATATACACGGGGACTGCGTGTAAAAAAGCACATGAGTGTTTATTCCATTATCCTTGAAATCAATCAATTAATCAATTATTCAATAAATCAGTCCATGGGGTGGGCTGGAGAAATGTGGCTCTCTTTGCATTAACTGATAGTGCTGTACACAGTGTTGTCATTTCCAAAAGAAGTTGCATACTTAAGTCTTAGATGTCTGTGAATCTGAATATGCAAATGGATTAAGGAAAGGGTTATGGATGACTCATAATTAACATTTTATCAGTTATATCAAGAGATAAAGGAGACTTAAATTTATTTTCCTGTAGTTCAGTTTTTCGCACAACTATATTTCAAACTACACGTGCTGACAGACACAAAAGATGCAAAGTGAGCTATGAGCAGTTGTATTCGTACTAAACTCTGTTTATGTTTTAAAGACATAACATGTACACCTAATCAAAAGGGAACTGTAGTAAGAGTAAGCACAGGCACCTGGCGTCATGTCTGAAAGTATTCCTCTGCCCCACCAATTCAATATACTGCAGATTATTCACTGATGTCTGCACAAATGCAACAAGATTTTGTCATACATTATCTGGAAATAGAGAACATAACAGACAAAATCTTTCAATCTCTGGAGAACAGCACTGCTCATCACTTTTCAGAAATATAAAAGTGAAAGAAATAGATGATACAAACTGAAAACAGAACTTAGAAAAGATAAAGGGAGAATTATGCAATGACTAGAACACCTAGAGAGGAACCTACAACTCAACTGAACATAAAAGCTTGTGGTATCAGGATGCTTAACACATAAAAATATATATGGGTGGATGAAAGTATCGCCACTTAAATTGTGACTACCGACCTGAATGATCATTAACTATATCCAGACAGGCAGCAAGAAGACATTGTACAGCAGATTCTCATCCCATACTTATATAACTGAGCAGATGAAATGGCTGTATTTAGAAACAGAGATCTTAGGGACAGTCTGAGAAGGAATGGTATGAATACCCTGTGTAATTACTTCCTATCAGAAAAAATGGTGCAGTTTCACAGAGGGCTTAGGGAAAAAATGCCTTCTTCTATAAATACAAATCATATGTGAAGAACAGGCAGCCAGCTGGATTTCTTATAAACAAAGAATAGCACCAAGAAGATTTAGCCATAAGTTTTGAATAAAAGAATAAATAGAGACACTGAAGTTTGGCATTTAAACAAGTATATGTTAAGTAGAAACACTAACTACCGGCTAAAAATTCCCCAATGTGGTCAAAATCTGGGGAATATGCCACAGGATGCTAGAGGCCAAGCACGAAAAGGCCCTAATATGGATTTCTTCTACCACAGCTCCATAATTGTAGAATTTGCTTTGATTCACAATGTTTGAGAGAGGTTTTCAGAGTGTCTTTTGGGACTGAACCATTCGTACAAAATGTGGGCTGGTAGCCCTGAGGATGGAAGTACTTAAAGCCACGAAAAAACAGACAGAAAAATTGCACTACCAATCATTCCTGGACCCATTTCCTTCAGTGAAGTAGCTGGACAGGCCAGGCCAGGAAACTAAGCGAAATAGCACAGCAAAGGAGAATCATTAGTAACAAATGACACATCACAGGTGTAAAGCCATCAAGCTCAATCACTTTAATGGTGGCCTCAGAGAATTCAAAATGTGTTAACAGAGAACAGATACCTAGCTAATACACTTTTTCTGAGACATGGTTTTTATGAAGCTGACCTGGATGAAAAGTGGAGCATTGAAACAATTTGTTTTCACACTAACACAAAGACAATGGTCCATGTCAAAGTATCGATATTAACAATCCTGACAGACATGACAGATGGTCATAAACTGTGTTTCACTCTTTAATCACACACAATTTATACAAAGATATACGCATTTATATCTCCTTATCAGCCATAGATACTTGTTACAGATTCTTCCTTTACTCACTCAATGTTTTAAGAAAACATACAACAATCAGCAACACACAACATATCCATAAAGATTATGAAGACACATTCACTCTTCTGGTATTTATAATTCATAGCTCATAGCTTCCGTGGAAACTCCATAATATTTGAGATGCAGATGCACATAGCCAGCCATATCACATGTTGATGGCCACCAAATTAACGCTTCTCTTCATACTTCATCAGAATCCAGTTTGTCTACGCCTCTCTTGACATCAATGGCATTTTACTGAAAAACCCGATCTGTTTGTTCGTCCTTTGCTTTATGTAACACTATATTTATAAATTTGTTGACGACTGTTGATTTTGGGTAGTCTCACATTCTAGGTGCCAGTTATGATATTGGTTCTAGCACATAGCGATTTTGATCCATCAGTCACATACTTTTTACTTCTGTCCCAATGGTCAGCAATGGAAGGAGAGTCCTTTTTTCTCTGGCGACGCCAAGCCATTATGGATTTTTGCATTGGTTTTCATCGTTATGTGGTGTATCTTGAGCAATGTCGCATAGCAGACCCAATCCCTCTCCATGCCAGACCACAGCTGATGTCCTCAGTCTTGGTCTTGTGTTCCTTGGAGTATTTCATCAGGCTTGGCTGGTAGCCTGCGTCATGGAAATCATTTGCTAAGTGCTGCTATGTTAACATCACCCTATTATGTGGTTTTGCACGCCTTCGGTGGTGAGGTCCCAAGGTGTGATGCTTGAAGCCAGCATGTGAGAAATTAAGAGATGGATAAGGATCAGTGATTCCTGTGCAGCCTACCAGGTAGAGTCCAGTAGCCAGTCATCAAAGGTACTGCCTCAACCAGAGCCCCCTCCACCCTGGTCACATTTGTATATGCCTCTGATTTAACTACTTTCTTATTATTTCGCCATTATTCTCTTCTTCAACATCACAAACCTGTCAGAAAAAAAGAAATATGTCACCAGTTTCAATCTTGATTCTTTCCCAATGAGCTTGTCATAGCCATATTACTTCTCAACTTTTGTGTGCTCAACAGGCACTTACATTCACTACCAACAAGCTATTTTGCACTATATGAGCCTATTTTACACCAGTGTATAAAACAAAACAAGTACAATAGGAAGTTTTATATACCAACAAAATGAAAAACACTCGAACATTACATTAAGCATTTTGTTAGATCTCCTTTGTCTAGTTTTAAAAAGCTATTGAGATGGAAATAACATAATCTACACCCATAGAGATGCCTGTCACAAACAGTTGGTAGAAAAGTCAAATATACTATGTCAAAATGCCTTGAGAAAGTGCAGATTAAACATATATCACACATATCAGTACTGTTGTTATACCTTACATACAAAATTTGATAGAAAATGTGAGAAAGTAGAGTGTTTTTCAGGGGATACTATTCTTAATGTCTCTCATATTTTGGCTGGATACAAACCTATGATCTCCCTTGCATCCTTTCAATAGGATCCCCAAACACAGACACAAAGATTTTCTAGGTGTTTGTTTTCTCCTATTTATGTTCCTTTTTGTGCAACATATATTTTAAGAATATGTTTTTTCTCTTTTTATCATCATCTTTCAATGGCAGTTTAAAAAGGCCACAGGCATATCAAATATTCTTGTGAATACGATTGACACTTCTAAATGCTAAAAAGTGTCTCACTGTAAGGTACCACCAAGGGTGACAGGGTGACACATCAATCATCCCGTGACCTCAAGTGAGGTCAGGCCAAAGACGTGGTTCTTACTCAAAAATGCGTAAAATGTCATTCAAATTTTATTTTCTTAAATTTTTTTTATTGGCTCTTTGAGAAATCATTTTTAAAATGGTTGAGAAGTTTTCAGTGGTTACCTGTACTTATTTTCCTCCATTATTATTTCTGCATGAATATTTTATGTGATCAAGTAAGGAATCTCATTTCTTGCTGATCCAAGTGTTGGCAATTTATTTGTTTTTTTCAACTTCTCTTGCCTGTGCTGGAACTGTGTGTATGGCAAAAGTTGGGTTATTATATAGCTAAAACTTACCACTTGGCTGTATACAAACCTGTGGTCAAAAACCCTATGATCTCCCTTACATCCTTTCAATAGGATCCATAAGGCATACAGATTCTCTAGGTGTTTGTTTTCTCCTATTTATGTTCTTTTTGTGCAACATACATTTTAAGCATGTATTCTTTCTCTTTTATCATCATTTTTGATGGCAGCTTAAAAAGCCACATATCAAATAGTGTTGTGAATGCTATTGACACTTCTAAATATTAAAAAGTGTCTCACTGTAAGGTAGCACCAAGGGTACACTTCAATCACCAACAGCACTACTGACAAAGGCTCATCCAGGAACTGTAACTCACGTCAGATCAGGCCAAAGGCATGGTTCTTATTCAAAACTGCCTAAAATGCTGTCATTCGAAGATTTTGTTTTCTACCAGTATTTTTTATTTGATCTTTGATAAATCATTTTAACAATACTGATACTAAATGGAATGATTGGAAAGTTGACAGTGGTTACCTACACTTGTTTTCATCCGTGACAATTTCGGCATTAATAAGTTGGTATTGTTTGGTTATTTTTGTGAAATAAAAAAATTTGAACATATTCTTTTTTTAATGCAATGCGACTTTTGCAGGAATGATAAGTTAACTTACAGTTACATGAAAATGAATCTGTGAGCTTTTTTATGACATTTTACGAGGTGCCCAATGAATGAGTTTGTCTGGTATTTTAGTAAACTTCAAATTTTGGTTTGACAGCCAATCCTCGAAGATTTTGTAGGTTTCAGAGAGTGGAATTGTTTGAAAATATCTTGTCAAAGGGGTTTCTAAAATACAGGTAGACAAAGTAAAACAAAAGATAATTATAGTCAACATTCCGTCTTCATCATTAAAAGAGATATTTTAAGTTAGCACAGAAAGTACAAACAATAATTTTGCTAAATTCAATCAAAGTAAATAGGAAAAAAAACAGGAATGGATTTGGGGACAAAAAGCAAACCTGACTTTGAAGATGGGCTTATAGTTAATTTCTTTTTTTCGGACAGCATAAAAAGAGACCTATTCATGGCTTCCAGAAGTATAAATTATGTGACATCTTCAGGGCATGCACATTTGACATAATATGTAACTACCCTAAATGGAATTTCAATGACTAAATTTTTAAAGCATCAGTGAGCCCTAGTTCTTCAAGCCATTTTTATGTAAACACATTCATAAATGTTCTAAAATTGCAATCGTGCTGATGGTTTCCAAAAGCTCATTCATATTTTACAAGTTTGAGTGTGGCACTTCACTGGTGGATGACCACAGGGTTATAAGCTCTGTACTTGTTTCAGTTTGTGGTGTGAACTTTGTCATTTGCCCTCAACAAGAGAGAGAGAGAGAGTGAGAGAGAGAGATACCTCCTCATTGGATCCATGTTTCATGGTAGCCACAGTGTCCAGGCAGATGTTGAATTCATCTAAATAGCCACGGAGTGCGTTAAAGCCGTTCTCCCCGTAACTGTTCGTTGGATAAACCACCGACACGTACGTCCAGCCAAACAGTCTGATCAGCTCAGCTATCCCTTTGAACTGGTATCTGATGCACAGCAACCAATGTGCATGGTTAGAAACATAAATCGTTGTCATCATCATCATCATCATCATCATCATCACCATCGTCATCATCATCATCATCATCATCATCATCATCATCATCATCATCATAACTGTCATCATTATCATCATCACCATTATCATCATCATCAATCCGTTGACCTAGATGATAGTCAGGGGTACATGAGTTAGAATAAGTCATTGGTGAACAGTGTTTTCAAAGGCTGATCTGCCTTCAGCCTTTCCTGGCGGCACTGCCATGTCAAGGCCAGGCCTGTCTTTGATGTTATCTATCCAATTTTTCAAATGTCTGCATCTATTTACCTCAAATATTCCCGGAAGTGTATACTTGGCAAGATATGAGTGATACGTTAGATGACCAAATCATGTTTCTTTCTTTTCTGATAACTTTCAGAAGAGGTTTCTGTTGCTTAGATTTAGGATCACCTCTTCCTATACGGACTCATTGGTTGTGTGGTCCTGCTAGGAGATTTGGATGATGATGATGATGATGATGATGATGATAGTAATAATAGTAATAATAAAAATAATAATAATGAGAAGAAGAAGAAGAAGAAGAAGAAGAAGAAGAAGAAGAAGAAGAAGAAGAAATGGATTTTCTTTATAGTAATGAATCTTGTATAGCAAAAAAATCAAAGGGCTTGTGTTGTATCATTCATACGCATGTGACTGTTGACAAATAAGAGTAACACATTTTGAATTTGCACTCACACACACACACACACACACACACACACACACACATACACACACACACAATTAGGCACTATGGCCAGGTGGTGGAAAAGGAGGAGGCTGATTGAAAGTAGGGATAGATGGAAGGTGTAATGATAGAGGAAGATCCTAGGTAGGAAACAAGTGTGTCTTTAGGCTAGAGTTGAAAGTGTCAAATGACAGATTTGGGTAAAGGAAAGAGGGAGGTTATTCTAGATAGATGGACTAGAAATAGTGAAAGAACAACGGCTCACACTGGATTGTTTGAATCTAGGTATTTATAAGCACAAGGTATCTGCAGAGGAACAAAGGGAACAAGAAGAAGTGTATAGATGAAGACAGTCACAGAGATAGGAAGGTGTAGTCTTATAGAGACATTTGTAGCAGAGGGTACCGATCTTTTACTTCACTCTTTTTGAGACAGGCAGCCAGTGAAAAGATTGCAAGAGAGGAGTGATGTGTTCAGATGTTTTCCTTCTTTCAACAAGTCGAGATGTAGAATTTTGTATACTCTGAAGGGAGTGTATAGATGATGCAGGTAGACTAGTGAAAATAGAACTGCAATAGTCCAATTGTAAAAGAATGAGAGATGGGAAAATATTGGCTGTTGCAAATTACACATTAAAACGCCACAGTTTCAGGACTGACCGGTGTGGATGCTGAATTTTTGCATAGAGAGTGTTGTCAAAAACAACACCTAGACATTTCACAGAATTGGACAGAGGAACTGAGGTACTGCCAAATTCTATTGAAGTTTTTGTGATGGAGGAGCCTTTATGTTTGGTCCCTAGGAGCATGACTTCAGTTTTAAAAGCATTTAGCTGTATATTGTTCTAAATCATCTAATTTTGAATGTCTTGACGACAGTAGGTCATACTTGTCATGCGAGATGCGATTTTCAGGAATATCACTACTTTAAATCTGAGAATTTTCAGCATAAAAATGATGATTGATCTGATGACAGCTTATACACAAAGTGGAGCAGTGAGAGAGTGAGGAGAACAGGCCCTAGAACTGATCCCTGTGGTACTCCACATTCAAGTTAGACATATTTTGATTGCAAGCACTAGTCTGATCTTTACTTTATCTTAATTATGGTAATCTTTGTCAAGTTCATCCAGGTTGACCTTTCCTAGAAATTCAAGATTACAGATTCAAGATTTAATTCCTTTGCCCCTATTTAGGGTATGAATAATTGCAAACCATTTCAACAGAAGAATAAACCTACCAGAAATACACCAACAAATATTGTAGATACTAACAGTAACAGGAAAGAAAAAGTACATCGCAAAATAATGAACCAACAATAAGAACTCAAGACATTTTTAAAGTTCACCAACTATCTTTTAAAAGATAAAATCTTCACTTACAAAAGCCAAGATATGAGATCTCAATAAGTACCAGCAAATCTTATTATTTTGATAGAAATAGGAGAACTTTCTAAGATTTACATTTCATCAGACTACAAAAATAAATATAACGTGATATAGGCTGAAGAAACAGACGGGGAATAAAATATTGCTGTGAATGTTTGAAGTAGGGGCATTCCGTGATAAAATGCAATTCATCCCTTCAAACAGACATATTGCATTTTGAACATACTCTTTCTATCATGGTATATTATAGAAACGCCCAACCTCAAAAGAAGGCTTGTGACAACTGCAAGGAAATTTTATAAGACTGTAAAGATACACATCTGGTAAGAAAGTTAAATAGTTTGTCCACACTAAAATTGATCTTTTAATTCTATAGTAAAGGCATCTATTATTACCCCACAGCTGAGTTCTTCATTAGCAAAGTTGTTTATTAAGAAGGTTTTGATACGTAAACTTGTGGAATGAATACTTGAACAAAACTGTCTCTCCCATAGGCAGTGAATCCGCTTTGTACAAAACAATACAATCCAGAAATGACAATAAAATAATGTGATCTTGATTCTGCGCCTGCTTCTCTTTTCATTCAGTACCTTCCACAGCTTATACCCACTATCACAAAAATAGTAAATTCATCACTTCTTTCAGGAAGTTTCCAAACAGTTCTCAAAACTTCAATAATTACACCACTATTTAAAAAGAACGACCTCAACCCTAACACTCTAAAGATTTATAGACATGTAACTAACCTACCATTCATTTCTAAAGTCCTTGAACAAGTTGTTCTGAAACAACTCAACAGCCATCTTCATTCCAATAATCTCTTTCCCCCTTTTCAGTCTTCCTATCGCGCCAACCTCAGTACCGAAACCACCCTAGCCCACACGTTAAGCACGCTTCTGACTCAGGAAAAATCTCCCTCCTTACTCTTCTTGAAATTTCTGCAGCCTTTGACACTATAGACCATTCAATTCTTCTCTCCCGTCTTCAAAAAACATTTAGTATTACAGGCACAGCCCTCACCTGGTTTAGTTCATACCTCACAGACCGATTCCAAACAGTTGCAGTAAACAAGATTCAATCATCACCTATCAAACTGGAATGTGGAGTCCCACAGGGATCAGTTCTTGGCCCTGTTCTTTTCACTCTCTACACTGCTCCACTTTCACATATAATAAATCGTCATCAGATCAGCTATCATTTTATGCAGTTGACTCTCAGATTCTTAGCAGTGATACTCCTGAAAATCTGCCTTCTCTCAAATAAATATGTCCTAGCGCCTTCAAGATATCCAAAATTGGATGATACACAACAAGTTACTGCTAAATGCAGATAAAACCGAAGCCATGCTTGTAGGTACGAAACACAAACTGTCTTCCATCACAACTGCTTCAACAGACTTCGGCATATGTCTGTCCCTCTAGCCACTGCTGTGAAATATCTAGGGGTCTTTATCGACAACACACTCTCCATACAAAAATTCATCAACGGGGCCTGCCAGTCATGCTACTATCAATTACGGCGTATTAGTGCAGTTCGAAAGTACCTGTCCACTGATGCAACATCCAAACTCGTGGTGTCTCTCATTCTCTCATGTCTTGACTATTGCAAATCTCTTCTGACTGGTCTGCCAGCATCATTTATCCACTCCCTTCAACGTATACAAAACTCTGCCGCTCGACTAGTCCTCAGAAAGAAAAAAATCTTAGCACATTACCCCTCTCTTGCAATCTCTCCACTGGCTGCCTGTGCCACAGAGAGTAAATTATAAGATCAGTACCCTCTGTTACAAATGTATCCACAAAACTGCACCCTCCTACCTCTGTGAAAGTCTTAACGTGTACACTCCTTCTCGATCCCTCCGCTCTGCTGCAGATATCTTGTGCTTACGAATACCTAGATTCAACCAATCCACCATTGCTTAACCTTAATTCTCTCTGTGCCAGGAGGCACACAAGGCTTGAACATCATTCCTCCACTGGTTCCGGTCTACAGCTGTGCGTCGTGCGGCGTTTAACGTGCTCCAGCCTGCGCCGTTCCGCTCTACTTCTACCATTCGTCGCCATGTTGTTTTTGGGCGTCCCCTTTTCCTTCTCCCTTCAGGTGTCCATCCGAGGGCAACAGCAATGTCGTCACTCCTGTTCTTTCTTAGGACATGTCCGATCCAGTTCCATCTCGGTCTTCTAATCTCCTGGCTGATTTTTTCTGCTCCTGCTATCCACCATTGGGGGTCGCTATTTCTCTATTTCTGGCCCATTGATCTGGAATGCCCTCCCTCTCTCCCTTCGCCAAAATCCTACTTATGCCACTTTAAATCCAGCCTAAAAACACATTTATTTCAAATCTAACACTTTGCCCTCTTGTTTTATCTCATTTCTGTCCTTACCCTCAACAGCTGAAACCCCCACCACCCTGCCAAAGTACACAACCTCTGTGTGCGCGCGTGCGTGTGCGTGTGTGTGTGAGTGTGCGTGTGCGTTGTGTGTGTGTGTGTGTGTGTGTGTGTGTGTGTGGCTGCGTGTGTGTATACATTAACATTTGTAAAATCTATTAATTGTAACTTGTTGCATGTGTTAAAGTAGGATGAATGCCAGCGCTTTGATTTGTTTTTGCAAGATATAGCGCTATATAAATTCCATTCATTGTTATTAATTATTATTAAAACGCACTT
>CM054135.1:3684447-3754319 GCA_028751875.1 Rapana venosa
TCAGATTTTTTCTTTCTTAGGACCAGTCGAGCTGCAGAGTTTTGTATGCGTTGAAGAGAGTGGATAGATGATGCTGGTAGGCCAGCCAAAAGAGAATTACAGTAGTCTAAACGTGAAAGAATGAGAGATGTGACAAGCTTGGAAGTTGCATCAGTGGACAGATACTTGCGAATCGCGCTTATGCGCCATAATTGATAGTAGCAAGACTGGCAGGTCTGGGTGATGAATTTGTTCATAGAGAGTGTGTTGTCAAGAACTGCTCCTAAATACTTCACAGAATTGGACAAAGGAACTGACGTATTGCCGAATTCTATTGAAGTTTTTGTGATAGAGGAAAGTTTATGATGGGTCCCTATGAGCATGGCTTCGGTTTTATCGGCATTAAGTTGTAACTTGTTCTGAGTCATCCAGTTTTAAATGTCTTGAAGGCAGTAGAACATATTTGTCAGGAGGGAAGGCAAGTTTTCAACAGTATCGCTTCACTGAAGCTGAGTATCATCGGCATAGAAATGATGATCAATAGGGTGGTTGTTTATTATATGTGAGAGTGGAGCAGTGTAGAGAGTAAAGAGAACAGGGCCCAGGACTGATCCCTGCGGGACTCCACATTCCATTTTGACAGGTTTTGATTGAATTTTTTTTACAATAACTTTCTGAAACCGGTCTGTGAGGTATGAAGTAAACCAGGTGAGGGCTGTGCCATTAATACCAAACGTATTTTGGAGGCGAGAAAGAAGAATTCAGTTATATATGGTATCAAAGGCTGCAGATAAGTCAAGAAGAGTGAGGATGGAAATTTTTCCTGCATCAGAAGCAAGTAGAAGTGTATCTAAAGTATGGACTAGGGTGGTTTCGATGCTGTGGTTGGGGCGATAGGCAGACTGAAAAGTTGGAAGAAGATCATTGGAATGAAGGTGACTGTTGAGCTGTTTGAGAACAACTTTTTCTAGTACTTTAGAGACAAGGGTAAGTTTGAGACAGGCCTATAATTCTTCAGAATGTTGGGATCGAGGTCGTGCTTTTTCAGTAGAGGTGTGACTATTGCTGTTTTAAGAGCTGATGGAAAATTTCCTGACTGAAGAGATGAGTTTACTATTTTAGTGATAATAGGCACAAGTTGTGGAAGGCATTGTGAGAAAACAGGAGCAGGTATGGGATCAAGGTCGCATGATTTTATAGTCATTTCCTTCTAGAATGTCATGATTTTTTTTCACTTGTGGGATGGAAGGAAAAGAGAGGAGTGCCATTGAACTGGGGGTCAGGAGGCGCAGGCTGGAATTGAGTTTGATCAAGTCTGGAGCGTATGTTTCGAACTTTGTCTAAAAAGAAGGCAGAAAATATGGATGGAAGTTCAGACAGGCTGTGGGTGTTAGGCAGAGGAGTTGTTTTTGCAGATCCATGGAGATTGAGGTGAGGGAAAAAAGATTTATGGATGTAGCACAGAGAATTTGGGAAGAGTAGTAGTCTGTCTTTGCTGAATGGATAAGATTTGGGATTTTTGGTTATTTGTTTTCGGAAAAGCTGTTTGTTGATTTCGGTTTTGGACTTCCGCCACTGCCGTTTAGTTGCCGGCGTTTGCGCTTCGCTATCAAGATGTCTTGGTATACCATGGCGCACAGGGTCTGTCAGGGAGGAGATTATCAGTAGGAGGTGCATGCTCATCAAGCAGTTGGGGGAGAATAGTGTTATAGTGATCAAGAGGTCAGTGTGGTCAGAGGTTTGTGAAAAACGTTCGGAAGCTTGAAAAGAGAAGGTATGAATGTCTAAGGCCTTAAGATTGCGACGAGTAACATTTTTTCTTCTTTCTGACGGGTTTTGTGATGTTAAGATGGAAAAGAATGGGGGAATGATCGAATGCAGTTCGTCAGTGACAGAAACAGATGTGACAAGATTAAAAGAAGCATTAGTAATCACCCAGTCTAAAATATGCCAATCTTGCGTTGCTTCGTTTACCAGTTGAGAGAGAGAATGGTTGGACAGAGAAAGAAAAAAGACTTTTTGACATCTGGAAGAGACTGGTTGTCGAAATGGAAGTTGAAGTCACCAAGAATTAAATTTTAGTGGGGAGAAGGCTGTAGTGGTCGAGGATGGACTGGAATTCTTGGGTGAAAAAGAGAAGATGTTAGGTTGTTTTTACGACTGGGAGGTGGACGGTTAAAGGCAGCAGATAGTAATAGAGTGGGCCCGGCAGGTTGAGATTGATTTCGCGAACTTCAAAAGATTCATGTGAGAATTGAAGGTTGTGACTGAAAGAAAGAGACGGTTCCAATATGTCTTTTAGAATGATGGCAATCCCTCCTCCTCGGAGAGTTTGGGGGGAAAAAAATGGTTTTATATCCAGGAGGAGTCAGCTGTTTGATTTTTGGCTCATTGCCATGTGGTTTAAGCCAAGTTTCGGTGAGGAAGGTTAAGTCAATGTTTTTTTCAGAGATGAAATCAGATATGTAGTCGGCTTTTCCATTTGGACAGACTGCACATTGAACAAACAAACTTGAAGGAGATCTGAAGGAGGTGGAGAGGTTGAAGATGAAAGTGGTGAGTTTGGACAAGCATCAGAGGAAGAGGACGAAGGCGATGGTGGAGATGCGGCTAGCGGAAGAACAAACAAGAGTTTGGATGGTGAATCAGGAGTAGAAGATGGTGAAAGAACTTGCTAATCAGGGATTCGGTTTTTGAAAACTCATGATATACCATCATAATCATCAGAACAAAAAACATTATCAGAATTACAAACAACAGAACAATCAAAAGCTGAAGGGGCGGGTGGACGGCAGCATGGGGAAGAAGAGTTGTCAGGGGTGACAGAAGTGACATCAGAGGTGAGGGGGGAGACAGGGAGAGGGAAGCCCACCACTGGCGATGACGTCGGCCCATGTTCCCGTCTGGTTTTGCTGCAATGAATGCCTAAGTGTGTTAAGAGCTGCTTAATATCAGGAGCAAGCATGTACTGTTTTTGACAATTCTCAGGTGCGAGCATAGCTCTAATGTCCGCGGCTCTCACTGCCATGGTAGCAGAACAACACACACTAGACTTGATTGATGGGGGTGGTGTCAGTTTGTGAATCACGTGCAATTTGTTGAACGGCAGTAGGGTCAGATTAAAATGGGTCACGAAGACCAGCACAGTCAGGTAAACACAATTCATAAGTCCAATCGAAATTTTGAACAATTCAAATAAAGATGAAAATTTTACATAGAAATATCTCCAAAAGTAGATAATAACAAAGAAAAATGTTCTGACCAAATAACTCAGGGTGAAAACACGAACAAGAAGATATAAAAATTTCTGGAAAGGAACCAGAAAAAACACACACATCCAGCATTCAAACACAGAGCTACACACAGTGCTGCCCACAGGCGCAAAGGCAGGTCACTCATTTCATGGAACATAAAAGGAAAGATTTTTGGTGCGTCTGACTTTTTCTTATATTTCATTGTTTGGGTCATATACTTATATTGACTAGTTTTTTGCTGTAAGTTTGCTTGCTTTGTTGTTGTTTGTATTTTATAATATTTTCCTTAGGAAAATGGAGAGGGGAGTAAAGCATGTGCAAAAAAACTTTGTGCTTATTCATTTCCCTACAACATAGTGTCAAATGCATTTGTATATTCTCTGTATATCTGCCTGTCTGTTTGTCTGTTTGTCTGTCTGTCTGTCTGTTTGTTTGTTTGTCTCTCTCTCTCTCTCTCTCTCTCTCTCTCTCTCTCTCTCTCTCTCTCTCTCTCTCTCTCTTCTGTCTGTCTCTATCTCTGTCTCTTTCTGCCTCTCTTTGTCTCTCTTTGTCTCTCTGTCGTCTGTCGGTTGGTCTCTCTCATCTTCATCTAACTATTAGTAGTAGTAGTATTTCATTATGATGGTCATTTGAATCTTCGTTTCATTATTACTGTTTGCATACGTTTGTTTATTTGGAGATTTTTTGCACTGGTGTGTGTTTGTCTGTTTGTTGCTGTTGGGTTTGGTTTCGGTTCTTTTGTTTTGATGTGTGTATGTGTGTGTGTGTTTTCTTGACTTTTTTCTTGTTTGTTTTTCTTTTTCTTTTGTTTCTCTTTTTAGAGAGAGCATGGTGTAAAGAAGCCCTGTGCTTATCCATTTACTCTTAATATACATTTCGAGTTCGAGTTCGAGTTCGTGTTTTTCTCTCTCTCTCTCTCTCTCTCTCTCTCTCTCTCTCTCTCTCTCTCTCTCTTCTCTCTCTCTCTCTCTCTCCTCTCTCTCTCTGGCATGTGCCTTAGTGTGTCACTTCCTGCATCCCTCTGTATCAAAGTAAAACTCTTACTTCAGATGGTACACTGAACACACACAAATAAACAAAAAGCTAAGGAAGAAATAGAAAGAAAAAAAGAAACTAACAACAGAAACAATCAGCCACATAGCTCTATAATAAACAAAACTATAATAAACAGCACGCAGATGGCGCATGTGCATGTGCACGTGTGTTCGTGTGTGTGTGTGTGTGTGTGCGTTTGTGTGTGTGTGTTGTGTGTGTGTGTGTGTGTGTGTGTGTGTGTGTGTGTGTGTGTGGTTGTCGTTTGTGTGTGTGTGTGTGTGTGTGTGTGTGTGTGTGTGTGTGTGTGTGTGTGTGTGTGTGTGTGTGTGTGTGTGTATGTGTTGGGATGGGGTGGGGAGGGAAAGAAATAGAGAACTCGAATAAAAGTGTTTGTATTTTCAGTCTTTTT
Organism: Rapana venosa; assembly: GCA_028751875.1. NCBI lineage: Eukaryota > Metazoa > Mollusca > Gastropoda > Neogastropoda > Muricidae > Rapana > Rapana venosa. The sequence goes on from CM054135.1 coordinate 3,689,125, forward strand.
TATTTCCAACTTATCACTCACCTACCCACTCACAGTTGCATTGAGTATGCCCCCCATCCCCCATCCCGCTCACATGCACACACCATGAGCAAAAAAGTATGTGAGGAGACTGATGTCAGTCCATCATATCATTATGATATTCTCCCCCTTCCCCATTTCCTGAGGAATGTAAAACAAATATGGGGAACACCTAGAGTCTAAGTATGCTTGTTGTTTCATTTCTACATTTGCAAACAAGGAAGCAAAATAAGAGCAAAGGAGCAATATACAATATATAACTTTATAAGCAAAGTAAGAAGAAAAAAGGCAAAAATAGTGGTTGCTTCTCCATCTCTCTGTACGTCTGTCTGTCTTTCCCTGTCTGTGTGTCTGACTCGCGCTATCATTCATATATAAATATGTGCGCGTGCGTGCGTGCGTGCGTGCGTGCGTGCGTGCGTGTGTGTGTGTGTGTGTGTGTGTGTGTGTGTGTGTGTGTGTGTGTGTGTGTGTGTGTGTCTCGTGCTCCCTCATATCTTTTCTTCTCCTGGAAGGGAGGAGGACTTGAAGGTGGGACTGACCATTTCTTGTGTTTTTGCCAATCTGTCCCACTTCTGATTTATTACACGTTTACTGCAGAGTCAAAAAGGCAGTCGGAAGCGTTGCAAAATTGTACACAGCTAGTGACATGCTCTGTTAGGTAACTCCCCACAAAGCCCTTAATAACAGCAAAGGGGTCATCCGGTGTAGGGACATACAGGGTCTGTCTGAGGCAGAAGTTAAAAGTGAACTGGCATCCCAGGGAGTTCAGGATGTGCATCGAGTGCAGATTTGGGAGGGGGAGGGGGGGGTTAGGGTCCCCATGAACACCTTTTCCCTCACCTTTTGTACCATGGTGCTACCCCAGCCCATCAAGGTTGGATTTCTAAACGTTAAAGTCCTGCTGTATGTCCCTTTGCCACTCAGATACTTTAGGTGTCAGAAGTTTGGCCACGTGAGAGAAAGGTGCCCTGGACAGGAGGTGTGCATAGCCTGTGTGAAGGCAGCACATGATGGGGAATGTCAGGACCCTGCTCAGTGTGTAAATTGTGGAGGCACCCACGCTTCCTCATTCAGCCAGTGCCCCGGTTTGGGGGAGACAGAAATTAAGAGTCAAAGTACAGAAGAGGATCTCCTTCTTTAAGGCCAAAACACTAATCCAGTGTAGCAACAGTGGCAGTGACATTTTGTACGTAGCAGTGGTCAAGAAGTGTGTTTCAGAAGGTTTTGAAATGGATTTTGACAGGCTGTCTCCTAGTTCTGAGAAGGCTGTAAGCAGCTGACTGAGCGGGATGGCCCATACCCCCACTCCAGCAAAGACAGCCTCTGGTCGGGGCCCTAAACCCACCCCTGTGCACCCTGTTGGCATTCAAAAACCAAGAGCTCCAATCCAGAGGTCCAAACTGCTGACCCCTGGAGTAAAGGAAAAACCAGCTCCTCCCCCAAAACTAAATGAAGGCTGGAAACAGGCACCCTCTGGCACTTCCGAAAGTGCTGAGATAGTGGTTGTGACAGAGGCGCAAAAGTCGCCTACCAAGAAAAAGGTTACAATCCCCCTTCTGACAGGCAGAAAAAGGCAGAGAGAGATTGCGTTCAGAAAATCCGCCTTTCTGCACTCTCAGAGGATATGTCAGATATGGAATAAGGGAGGAGACTAAGACAAATTATTTTACAATGGAACATCCATGGTGTGGCATCCAATAGGGAGGAACTGCAGCTTCTCTGTCAAGAGCAGATACCAGCAGTAATGGCATACCAGGAGACCCTACTGAAGGAAGAGAAAGAGTTTTCTTTGTCTGGATACAATACCATCCATGGAAGGACAAAACACACTGAGCATTGGACCTCAGGCTTGCTAGTAGGGAACTCTTTGTTGTATAGAGTAGGCCATTGTGTGCCGGTGGGAACAGATGACAGACTTTACAAACCGCATGCACACGGGGACTGATGTAAAAAGAGCTTATAAGTGCTTATTCCATTATCCTCGATATAAAAGAATAAATAATTTTTTTAAAATAAGAAAACAATTCTCTAGTCCTTGACACTCATCTTCAGATAGTGGCAACTAAGGTCACGCTGCACAAGACCATCACAATATACAGCATACACCTGTCTCCTTCAGTCCCAGTAAGAAAGGCGGATCTGGTGCCATTGGTGCAGCAGTTACCTCCTCCCTTTTTAATGATGGGGGTCTTGAATGGGCATTCCCCCCTTTGGGGAAGCAAGAAGTCATCAGTGAAGGGCCTCCTCTTGGAGGAGGTGTTCATGGAACAGGACCTCTGTGTGTTGAATGACAAGTCTCTCACTTACTTTAATTCGTCAAACGGTACGCTCTCATGTCTGGATCTGTCAGTCTGTGATCCTTTCTTAGTCCTGGACTTTCAATGGAAAGTACATGACAATAATTGCACGGCAGCAATCATTTTCCAATCATTGTGGCTCAGAATACGGTAGTGGAGGAATCCCATACGGAGTGGTTCAATGTCAGGAGGGCAAACTGGGATCACTTCAGGTCAAAAATTCTTGACAGAATGGATGAAGGAGAAATCTTATCTGCAGACAATCCGCGGAGGGACCGACGGCATCTATTTTATAATCTGCACTGTGCCTAGGACAAGCTGTCATCCAGAGATGCCCAGGGTGCCTTGGTTTGACAAGGATTGCAAGGCTGTCTGAAGGCAGAGGAAAAAAGCTCAGCACCTGGTTTGACAGCAACCGTCTCCTGCAGCAGTGTTGGCCCACCAAAAACTGCAGGCCAAGTCATGCCACATTTTCAAGACCAGCAGGCATGAGGCGTAGAAGTGTTTTTGCTCCATGCTCAACAGCAGAACACCAAGCAGGAAGGTGTGGAAGGTGATTGCAAAGATAAAGGGAAAAAAGGCCTCCACATCTGTTTATCATTTGAGGTTGGAGGATACTCTGGTAACGGATAGGGAGGCTGTGGCTAACCTGCTGGCCACCACCCTGAAAGAGAATCCTCCCTTTGCTTTCAGAGTGCCAACGTTCTTAATGACAAAAATTATGAAAGAAAAGGCTCCTTTAAATTTTGCTTCTCAGAAAGATGAGTGCAAAAATCTGCCATTTACCTTTACTGAGTTGAAAAGGGCCCTGTAGTCATGTGGCAAGACCTCAGCAGGTCCTGATAGGGTTCATTATGGCTTATTAAGACACCTCCCAGACAATTGAATGTGAATACCCTTGAAGGCCTACGATCACATTTGAATGACTGGGCTTTTTCTTCCATCATGGCAAGTGGTTTGTATCATCCCCATCCCAAAACACGGTAAAGATCTCAAAGACCCAGCAACTACATACCCGTAGCACTGACCATCTGCATCAGATGGTCAACCACCGTCTAGTGTGGCATCTGGAAACAAATGGCCTTCTGGCAAAGGAATAATGTGGCTCTTGCAAGAATCACTGCACCATTGACCATCTGGTCCGCCTACAGATGACTGTCAATAACACCTTTATCATAAAGCAACATTTCACAGACTTTCAATGTTTAAAAAAGCTCATTATACAGCTTGGTGGTATGGCATCTTATCATACCAGATGGATTTGGGGTTCCGTGGTCCTCTGCCATTGTTCTTGGACAACTTTCTGATGGGTTCCAACAGGGGAGCATCCTGTCTCCTGCTCTCTTCAGTGTAAAAATAAACAACATTGTCAAGTTGGTTCACCAGGGTGTGGAATGTATTATTTTTGTGGATGATTTTACTCTCTATGCCACAGGCAGTACTTTTGTAGGAGTTCAGAGACAGCTACAACTTTGTGTTAACAAGGTGCAGGAATGGGAAGAGGATAACGGATTCAAGTTTTCTGCCAAGAAGACAAAGTGCGTCCACTTCACTTCATGAGAATATTTTCCTGACCCAGTCATTTGCCTGGGAAAATCCATCATCCTGGGGGTTGACTGAGTCCTAATTCTTAGGATATTATTGATCAGAAGATGAATTTCAAAGGTCGCGTCTAACACCTGAGAATGTCCTGTCAGAAAGCCCTGAACCTCCTGCAGGTGATTGCCCATACTAACTTGAAATTTCTAGACCTCGTTCACCACCAGGGGCGCAGATTTTGGATGCTTTCCAAGAAACACAAGTATATAATAAAAATAGTAACAATAATAATTGGAATCTATATAGCACAATATCTTGCAAGGACAAATCAGAGAGCTTACATTCAACATATTCTTACAGTCATACAGCCAATATTTATCAATAGCTTAAACAAATCCAAACATACTCACCTACACACACACATACACACACGCGCGCGCGCACACACACACACACACACACACACACACCACACACACACACACACACACACACACAAACACACACACACAGGTTATACTCTTCGGCATGGGATTTGGGCTGTTGAAGGTAGGGACAGTTTTTAGATGAAAGAGGAGGGGGGAAAGCTAGGTTTGAAATAAATATGTCTTGAGGCTAGATTGAAAAATGCCATAAGTAGGCTTTTGGCTAAGGGATAGAGGAAGGTTGTTCCAGATCGATGGACCAAAAATACAGAAAGAGCGGCCACCAATGGTGGATTGGCTGAATCTAGGTATTCATAAGCACAAGTTATCTGCAGCAGAGCGGAGGGAACGAGGAGTGTACAGGTAAAAACATTCACAGAGGTAGGAGGGTGCTGTTTTGTGGAGACATTTGTAACAGAGAGTACTGATCTTATAGTTTACTCTCTGTGGCACAGGTAACCAGTGGAGAGATCATAAGAGAAGGGTAATGTGTTCAGATTTTTTCTTTCTGAGCACTAGTCGAGCTGCAGAGTTTTGTATACGTTGAAGGGAGTAGATAGATGACGCTGGCAGACCAGCCAAAAGAGAATTGCAATAGTCCAGACATGAAAGAATGAGAGACGCAACAAGTTTGGATATTGCATCAGTAGACAGGTACTTTCGAATTGCATTAATATGCCGTAATTGATACTGGCAGGTCTGGGCGATGAATTTTTGCATAGACAGTATGTTGCCGATAATGACTCCTAGATATTTCACAGCAGTAGAGGAACTGATGTATTGCCGAGTTCTATTAAAGTTGTTGTAATAGAAGAGAGTGTGCGTTTGGTTCATACAAGCATGGCTTCGGTTTTATCTGCATTTCACTATAACTTGTTCTATATCATCCAGTTTTGGATATCTTGAAAGAGTAGGCCATATTTGTCATGAGAGAAGGCACATTTTCAGGTGTAACAATGCTTTGAAACTGAGAGTCATCTGCTTAAAAATGATAGTTGATATGTTGACAATTTATTATATGATAGTGGAGCAGATTAGAGAGTGAAAAGAATAGGGCCCTGTGGGACTCCACATTCCAGTTTGGCAGGTATTGACTGCATCTTGTTTGCTGCAACTGTCTGAAATTGGTCAGTTAAGTATGAACTGAACCAGGTGAGGGTTGTGCCAGTAACACCAAACGTTTTTTTTTAAGACGGGAGAGAAGATTGAATGGTCTTTAGTGTCAAATGCTGCAGATAAATCAAGTAGAGTGAGAAGGGAGATTTTCCCCGAGTCAGAATCGAGTAGAAGCGTGTTTAAGGTGTGGACTAGGGTATTTTCACTGCTATTGTTGACGCAATAGGCAGACTGAAACGCAGGAAGAAGACTGTTGGAGATAAGATGGTTATTGAGCTGTTTTAGAACTACTTTTTTAAGGACCTTAGAGATGAAAGGTAGGTTGGAAACAGGTCTATAATTCTTCAGAATGTTAAGGTCAAGGTCTTGCTTTTTCAATAGAGGTGTAACTATTGCAGTTTTGAGAGATGACGGAACATTTCCTGAAACAAGAGATGAGTTCACTATTTTTGTGATAGTGGGTATAAGCTGTGGAAGGCACTGTGCAAAAAGAGAAGCAGGTATGGGATTGAGGTCGCGTGATTTTATAGTCATTCCTTTCAGAATTGTCGTGATTTCTTTCTCTCTTGTTGGATGAAAGAAAAGGAGGAGTACCAGAGAATTGGGGATCAGGAAGTGTAGGCTGGAAAGGAGTCTGATCTAATCTACAGCGAATGTTACGGATTTTGTCAGAAAAGAACGCAGAAAATAGTGATTGTAGTAGTTATGAGTGATTGGCCTTTGCGCTGGATGGCAGCAGGGTGTGTCTCTCTGTGTTTGAGTGTTGTTTTTGTGCTTTTTTCTTCATTCAGCAATACAAATTTTATATCTACGTGTTTACAATTCCACCGTGTATTGACTGGTCTGATTGGTTTTCCTTAATATTATTTACTTTTCGAATTACTTAAATTTATCATTTTCATTTTCTGATAAATTTTTGAAGTTTCAACTGACTGTATGATTTGTGTTCAACTGACATTGCTGGTCCTTATGACTTATTTTACTGTAACCCTGCTGCCCTGTGAAAAATTGCACGTGAAACACGAACTAAGATCCCCCCCCCCCCAACTACCCAGTGTTCCTCCTTCCACCAATATGACACTAACTGCTGAACACATGAGGGCTTTGATCTCACATGGGTTTTATAACATACCATACAGACTTAAACAGCACATTTCAACCTTAGGAATTAAACCCCCAAAACTAGACGAGGTACCCCTGCAGGCAGACATCATCGCCTGCGCCCCCTACATCTGTCTACATCCTCATTTCTGACGTCACTACCGCTACCACCTAACCAAGGACAACACTGCTTCGCTTCCCTCTGATCCATCTGCTTCTTCCTGTGTTTATGACTTTGATAAAATGTTTTCTGATAATGTGTATCATGGTGTGTATGAAACTGTAAACCCTGAAACTTCCTCAGTTCTTTCACCAGCTTCTACACCTGACTCTCAATCCAAACTTGTGTTTGCTCTCCCACTCTCCACATCTTTATCATCGCCTTCATCCTCTTCCACTGACAGCTACCCTAGTTCACCACAGTTATCATCAACCCCTCTGCCTCCTTCTAACATCCTTCACATGTGCTTGTTCAACGTGCGATCTGTCTGCCCAGAAGGTAAAGCTGATCTCATTTCTGATTTCATCTCTGAAAAGAACATTGATTTAACATTTCTTACAGAAACCTGGTTAAAACCACACGGTCATGAACCGAAAATAAAACAACTAACACCACATGGTTATAAAACTTTCTCTTCCATGACCCTCCCGTGGAGGTGGCATTGCCATCGTTTATAAAGATACACTTGAACCTGCTCTTTCTTTCTGTCACTCCCTCCCTTTCTCACCTGAATCTTTCGAAGTCTGTGAACTCAACTTCAACACACCTGGCCACTCTATTACTTTCTGCTGTCTTGCCCGTCCACCTCCAAGCCGTAAGAATAATCTGACATCTTCCATTTTCCATCAAGAGTTTCAGTCACTCCTGGATCACTACAGCCTCTCTCCCAGAAAGCTCATCATTCTCGGTAACTTTAACTTCCATTTTGATAACTAGTCTTCTTCTGATGTCAAATGTCTTTCTCTTTCTTTGTCAAACCACTCTCTTTCTCAGCTGGTAAATGAAGCAACGCACAGATCAGGACATATTTTAGACTGGCTAATTACCGATGTTTCCCAAGATCTGATCACATCTGTATCTATCACTGATGAACTACTTTCTGATCATTCCGCTGTTCTTTTCTCTCTAAACATTGCAAAGCCTATCAGAAAGAAAAAGTATGTCACCCGTCGCAACCTCAAGGCCATAGATATTTAAACTTTCTCTTCACAAGCTGCTGAACGCCTATCACAAACCTCTGACAACAATAACCCCTCTAAACACTACAATGATGTTCTCAGCCAACTGCTTGATGAGCATGCACCTCTTACTGACCGTCTCCTGCCTGATAGGCCATGTGCGCCACGGTACACCCATGACATCCTGGTTGCAAAGCGCAAACGCAGGCAACTAGAGCGGCAGTGGCGAAAATAAAAAACGGAAATTGATAAGCAGCTCTTTCGAAAACAAGTAAACAAAGTCAAATCTGTAATTCTTTCAGAAAAAACAAAGTATTACTCTTCTCAAGTTGTTGATGCCACGTCGATGAAATCTCTCTTTTCCCTCACATCTACTCTTCTTGGATCTGTGAAGGCAAGCCCTCTGCCTTCCATCCACAACCACTCTGAACTCCTTGTATATTTTCTGCTTTCTTTTCTGAAAAAATCCATAACATTCGCTCTAAACTGGATGAGACTTCTTTCCAGCCTACACTTCCTGATCCCCAATTCTCTGGCACTCCTCTCCTTTTCTTTCCTCCAGCAAGTGAGAAAGAAATCATGACAATTCTGAAATAAATTACTATAAAATCATGTGATCTTGATCCCATACCTGCTTTACCGGTTTTATACCCTGTTTTAATCTGTATATAGCTGCTCAGTTTTAATCTGAGAATTAAAAGTTGACGAGGCGACAACCCTGATATGGCCTGTGTGGTCGGCGGGGCTATAAACAACAGGACTGGATTGGATTGGATTGGATTGGGTTGAATTGGATTGGATTACTGTGTGTGTGTGTGTGTGTGTGTGTGTGTGTGTGTGTGTGTGTGTGGTGTGTGTGTGTGTGTGTGTGTGTGTGTGTGTGTGTGTGTGTGCGTGCGCGCGCCCGCGCGCATAAATTTAAAATCTGTTAATCATATTTGAGGAAAAGTTGCATGCAATTAAATGATTTGAGTGCAAGCGCTTTGGTTTGTTTGTTTGTTTCAGTACTATATAAATTCCATATATTATGATGATAAATTCTCTCTCTCTCTCTCTCTCTCTCTCTCTCTCTCTCTCTCTCTCTCTCTCTCTCTCTCCACAGAATACACACAAATCATAAATCATTATTTGTTTGTGCATTTGTTTTGCCACTGATATGAATGAACTCACTGTTCCATCCTGAGCCCAACAAATGTATTGTGGTCCAAGGCCAATGTACATTAAATCATTTCAGAGTTTCAGAGAGTTTCTCTCCACAGAAACGCTCTCCAAATATGTACAAGTTTACAAGAGAAAATGAATATCCTTGTTGAATGGACACAAATGAACCACATGGACCTTCATTCAGATAAAACAAATTTATGCTATTATCAACAAGACAAACACGGAAAATCTTGGTCTATACAAATACATAAACTAACAATGAAAATTGCATCCAAATCCTATCAGTTAAATAAGATTAATCATTTTTAAAATCTGTATGCTAGGAAATCATATTTGTATTCATTCATTCAATCTACTGTGATTATGCGTCCACACTTTGTAATTTAGCCAGTAATAAGCTATAAAACCATTACACAGTATTCATAACTAAGCTGTTCAAATAGTTGAAGATAAGTCGTCATCCATAACATTTTTTAGATTACAAACGTGTCAGTATTCTTCCTCTTAAAACGAGATTACTTGTTAATAAAGGTGTACTTATGCATAAAATACTTTGTGGTAATGCCCACAATCCTTTAGCAGCATGTTTAGCTTATACAACTTTCGACATTACGCAATATCAACCTCCCATAACCAGCCATTACTCTGTTTAGATCAAACCTGGTATATTCTGGAAGCTAGTTTTGGAATAGACTCCCAAACTTTCTGATTTTTTTTAAATATTAAAGAATGTTTCCAAGATTTAAGATTCCTTCTAGATTTCCTGTTGAACCATAAAAAGGTCAGGCTACTTTCACCACAAATGGTTGTTGTTGTTGTTTTTTTATCAAACTGCTAGTAGTCTCGGTTACATAAATTGTCTCCTTAGATTGTACAGTATGCACTCCTGACAACTTTCTTGGTTTTCCTTGTTCCTCTAGATATTTAAACTCTCTCTCTCCCTCACTCTCTCTCTCTCTCTGTGTGTCTCTCTGGGGGTGAATTGGTGAGTCACAGGTGCATGACGCGTTGTCACACCTCTGTAGGGGTACTGCGGCATTGCTTTGGTACCATAGTCTGCCAGAAGCTGTGCGACATACCATGCCTTCTGCACCACTGATCTTCAGGGCGGCATGCGGGTGTTTTCACCGCGTATTCCTGGCCTTCATGTTTCGAAGGGCCAAAGAAAAAGCCGCCATGCCAATCACCATGCTGTCACCAGGTCGCCGACTGGACGGTGTAACCCTTGGGTTGCTCCTTACCCTGCTATTTTGGGGCGGGATACTTCTTTGCTGTGGAGACGTGGAGAGGAACCCTAAGCCTGTGCCTCCACGATCCGAAGCCTTGAAGCAAAGCGTGCTGACCAACAGTGGACAGGGGGGCAGCATGGCCAAGACACGCAGCGCATCGAACAGTGGCCGTCGATCAGCCTCTCCCCCGCCTTCTTCCCAGGACCCTTCCTCCTTTGATGAAATCAAGGACATTATGAGGTCCATGGACAGTAACATCAACACAAGGTTTGGTGTTGTGGAGCAGGGCCTTCAGGACCTTAACAAAAAGTTCTCAGTCCTTCAGGAAGAGGTGGTGAGTCTGCGGGAGGAGGTGAGTGTGCTGCGTGATCAGAACAATGAACTGACAAAGACTAATGCGGAACTGATGAAAAGAGTTGACTTCCTGGAGAAAGACACTAACGACTTAGAAGGTAGGTCGAAATAAAATAATTTGATTTTCTATGGAATGAATCGTAATCCAAATGAAACAAAAGAAGACTGTGAAGGGGTGATTCAAGACTTCCTGACTGCCAAAATGGACATGACTCGAAACGTTGACTTTGACAGAGTACATCGACTTGGTGACAAACAGGATGCGCCACTAATAGCAAGATGCACCTTCTATAAAGATAAGGCATGCAATCTCAGAGAGAAAAGGAAACTGAAGGGTAGCAATGTTTTCAATGGTGAAAATTTTTCCTCCCGTGTACGGGAAATCAGACAGAAACTAGCACCCCATCTGAAAAAAGCTAGGAGTGATGGTCAGAGAGACTTTATGGTCTTTGATCATCTCGTCATTGACAATAAAAAGTTCTTTCTGGATGATCATGGTCAACTGTGGGGGCCAAGCTAGGAAAACGGCTGGCCCTTTGCTTTGTGCCATTTTTGTCCAGGGGACCCAAATGCAGATGAGAGGGGTGTTAAGCAATTTTCAACACCGCTTAAATGTCGCTATGAAAATAGGCCTACTGCACTGCTCACAAGCCTCTTGCCCAGTGCAACAGGCATGAGCTGGCAGTTGATGTTGAGCTGGTGAAAAACACAGTGGCACAGCCTGTTGACAAAGTTGAAAATGAGCCCGTGTCATGTTGGAATGAAACCGTGTTGTTAGTTGATGATAGAATGTGTGAGAATGCAGGTGTGTTGTCAGTTGATGATAGAAGGTGTGAGAAGGAATGTGTTTTATCAGTTGATGATAGAATGTGTGAGAATGATGGTGCGTTGTCGGTTGATGATAGAAGGTGTGAGAGTGAAAGTGTGTTGTCGGTTGATGATGGAATGTGTGGTTTGAAAAGTGTTTTGTCATTTGATGAAAGTGTGCATATGGGTTTTGATGATTTGCCAACCTTTGAAAATAGGCATTTTTGTTCTTTCATGTTATGGAATGTGAATGGTTTGTTTTCCAAAATTAAAGATGATTTTTTTCTCTTTTGTCTGCAACTTTGACTTTGTGTGTTTAGTTGAGTCCTTTATGGATACAATTGATTGCAATGTTTTTCCTGGTTATGATGTCTACTGTAAACCTGCCATTAAATTTTCCAAACATGGAAGACGTTCTGGTGGCATAGTGTGTTTAATAAAAAATGTTTTGCTTTATATGTGAAGATAGTTGGTATAAAATATTCCAATATATGTGTGTTTCATATTGATAAACAGCTGTTTGGGACGCTGAAAGATGTATTTTATGTTTGTACATACTTTCCGCCTGAGGGGTCTCCTTTCTATGTATATTTTGATCTTGACAATGGAATCCACATACTTGAAAAATGTATAACTGATGTTTTGTTACAAAATGATGTATATGTGATTATCTGTGGCCACTTAAATGGCAGAACATCGAACATTTCTTCGTACTCTTCCAATGATTTAGGTTTAGACATTTAGTATAAAAGCCAATCGCTTGGTGCTAGTCATTGTTCAGAGGATAGTTATTTGAACGCATATGGAAAGATGCTTCTGAATATGTGCACTGCCTTAGATCTGAATATTCTAAATGGCGTATGTAATGGCGATCTTAAAGGTGGAATGTAGAATGAGAATGTAGTAGCTAATGATCAGATGTTAGAGAAATTGGTGTGGAATAATGAAAATGCTGGACTAATTTAGCCAGCTTCTAGATGCAGAACAGTCTTAAACCAGAATTGATAATGCTATTGATTTAATTGACGTTGATGTAAACAGTGCACTTGAGGTATTTAATGAATGTTTGCGAGAATGTGGAGAGTGTATGAAGAAGTGTGTACCCGTTAAGAGTAATAACAGTGAGCGACCAAGTGACTGGTTTGATCAGGAATATAAAACTAATAGGAAAAATGTCAGGAGAATGCTACATAAATACCGCCAAACTAAAAATGTAAAAGATCGTCAGGAATATAGAAAATGTAGACGCGAGTATAAAAATTTGTTGGGCAGAAAGCGAAAGCAATACAATCAGGCACTATTATCTAGTCTTGTCAACACAATACAGTTAAGAAAGCATCTTTTAAAAGAAAACAACCTAAAAATGAAATAAGTCTTGATGTTTGGTTTCACCATTTTCAATCCTTTCTGGAAAAAGAAACAAAAATGAAAACATGCACGTGGATACTGAAAGTACTGAGGATGATGACTATATTAATCGCCCAATTTCTAGAGAAGTTCTTTATGCACTGAGGAAATTGAAATCTGGTAAGGCCCCTGGGCCTTATGGCATTATTAATGAAATATATAAGAATTCAAACAATTAGGTTGTACAGTTTTTGTAACATTTTTCAATGCTTTATTTGATAGAGGCATCTATCCTAAGAGCTGGACTGAATCCATTGTTTTACCATTGTTTAAAAAGGCCAATGCCAATAATCCGAATAATCATAGGGGTATTTCTCTCAGTAACATATGTAGCAAGCTATTTAGTACTATCATTAACAAAAGAATACAGGAATGGGTAGAAAGTAATAATATCACCGGTGACCATCAGGCTGGTTTTAAGGAAGGTTATTTCACTACTGACCATATGTTTGCTCTTCTTGCCTTAGTTCAAAAACAATTTTCTTTGAATCGAAAGCTTTATGTAGCTTTCATTGATTTTGAAAAGGCTTTTGACAATGTAAATAGACATCTGATGTGTCCTATATTTTTGAAAAATGGTGTTAAAGGTAAATTATATAAATGTATACATAGCATGTATAATACTGTGAAATGTAGAGTTAGAAGTGGTGCACAACTAACAGATTGTATTAACTGTACTTCTGGTGTAAAACAAGGCAATGTGTTTTCTCTTTTCATCAATGAAATTGTTGCAGAAGTTATTGCTAGTGGAAGACGAGGTGCTACAATTTCTTATGGTGATTTAGAATTGTTTATTCTTTTGTTGGCAGATGATATTGTATTGTTATCTGAAACTGTGATTGGCTTACAGACCCAATTGAATAACTTGCATCGTGCTGCCACTTCTCTTCAGTTAAAAGTAAATATGAATAAAAGTAATATCATTGTGTTTAGGAAAGGGGGGACATTTGAGTGTGAGAGAAAGATGGATGTATGGTAATACTATATTGCCAGTTGTCACTGTTTACAAGTATTTAGTTTGTTTAACATGTCCTTTACTTTGGAACTATTTCCCCCAATGGTATTTTTATGGTGACACTAAAGGATATTCACGTACATACGTGACTCTGGAAATAGTGTCAACATTTACTTTGTTGCATCTGATGGTTTGTTTGACTATGTGTACAATTATTGTAAAAGATAGAATAGAGTCTGATCACATGCCTTTGGAATTTCATATGAATGTAAAAGATATAACTATGTACAATAGAGAGCATCAGAACAGCAGTGAATATAATAATATAGAAAAAATTGTATGGAACATAGAATTTGCATCTGCTTTTGTTAACTTGGTACATTCAGACAGTGCACACCTACAGTTATTGGACGCCACAGATAAGGCTTATAACATGGCCTAATAATATGACCTGAGCTTTTGGTGCTGACATCCTTTGTTTCTGGACAATTTCTGGCAAAAAGACAGTCTCAGATAACTGATATCTTTGCGTAGAAGATGGGGTCATGCAGGGGAGCATGTTTTCTCCTGCCCTCTTCAGCACATAGATCAAGAGTAGCGTCAGATTAGTCCACTATGGTGTGAAACACTTGCTTTTTGTGGACAATTTTACTCCTTACACTAGAGGCAGAAAACGTGCCACAGTTCACACACAGGAATAAAGACCCATCATCCCAGCTTTGATGGAAGCTAAGTTCTTGGGTATTATTTTAACCAGAAGCTAAATTTCAGAAGTCATATCCAAAACTTGAAAACATTATATGAGAAAGCCATAAGCTTGGTCTGTGTGATCACCTGTACACACTGGAGAGCTTATAATAATAATAATAATAATAATAATAATAATAATAATAATAATAATAATAATAATAATAATAATAATAATAATAACAATAATAACAATAATAAATGGAATTTATATAGCGCTGTATCTTGCACAAACAAATCAAAGCGCTTGCACTCAACTCATTCTTATTGTCATGAAACCAATAGCAAATAATAGTTCTAACAAGTCCAAATGTACACACACAAGCACACACAGAGAGGTTATACACTTTGACAGGGTGATGGGATTTTGGCTGTTGAAAAGCAGGAACAGCTATGAAATGAAACAGAAGAGAATGTTAGGTTTGAAACAAATATGTCTTGAGGCCGGATTTTTAAAAAGTGTCACAAGAAGGCCTTTGGCAAAGAGAGATAGGGAGGCCATTCCAGATCGATGGACCAGAAACAGAGAAAGAGCGACGGCCGACGGTGGACTGGCTGAATCTAGGTATGCGTAAGCACAAGGTATCTGCAGCAGAGCGGACGGAACGGGGAGTGTACAGGTGAAGACATTCACAGAGGTAGGAGGATGCTGATTTGTGGAGACATTTGTAACAGAGAGTACTGGTCTTATAGTTTATTCTTTGTGGCAAAGGCAGCCAATGGAGAGATCGCAAGAGAGGGGTAATATACACGGATTTTTATTTTATTTCTGTGGCTAGTCGAGCTGCAGAATTTCGATTACGTTGAAGAGATTGGATAGATTATGCTGGCAAACCAGCCAAAAGAGAATTGCAATAGTCCAGAGTGAAAGAATAAGAGACACCATGAGTTTGGATGTTGCATCTGTGAACAGGTATTTTCGAATTGCACTAATAAGCCGTAATTGATAGTAGCACGACAGGACGGCCTGGGTGATTTATTTTTGCATAGAGAGTGTGTTGTCGATAATGACCCCTAGATACTTCACAGTAGCGGATAGAGGGACTGGTGCATTGCCGAATTATAGAAAGACTGCTGCATCTCTGCATTGCACTTCTGCGTTCTAAACACAGAGACGGTTATAAGATTTACGATTCATCGAGGTCTAATCTTCATACTAAAAGTCATCTGGAATGACAAGAACATTTCCATTGGCTCCAAGAGTATACTGATGCGCTCCCTGGACGTGTCCATATTTGTATATGGATGTGAAACGTAGATCATAACAGCAGAAATTAAAAGGATAAAGGCATTGGTGATGAGATGCTTCTACAGAAGTCTTGGTATCCCCTACATAGATCATATAACTAACAAGAAAGTGAAAACCAGAATTGAATAGATCATATAACTAAGAAGAAAGTGAAAACCATGAATTGAAAAGGCTATCTGGCCATATGAAGACCTCCTGACTTCAGTGAAAAGATGCAAACTGAAGTGATACAGGCACGTCACATGAACAACTGGATTGGCTAAGACTGTTTTATAGGGAACAATACAAGGAGGGAGACGAAGAGACTGACAGAGAAAACAATTAAAAGATATTGCACTGCGGAATTGCCTCAGCTAGAATAACATACTGTGGAAAGCTGAGAGACTTGAAAAGTTGAGGAAGTTCATTACTAAATTTTTGGTACCCCACCAATTTAACAATTTATGGGGCAGGTGAAGGTGGGGTCAATTGAACCTTAAGTCTCTGGATCCCATCAAACATTAGAACTTAAAATCGGTTTGGGAGTATTTCACCAGTTTACCAGTCTCTGCAAAAGCAGTTGTCTTTTTATTTTGCAATCATGAGGAAAATAAATATTTGTTATCTTTCCATGAGCTGGTAGAGTGATAGTACAGAAGCAAACTAACCTGTCTGGAGGAACCACCCTCAGAAAGTAAGGGAACCGGTCAGTGTTGCTGAGTTCATCACTGGTGGAGTATGCACTGATCAGAGGTATCTCAGCTGGTGTCAGTAGTTGTGAAGCTGAGATGGAAAAGTCACTGCTGGAGGAACCTACCACTGCCACCACATCGTATACTCCTTGGCACTCTCCACCTACAACAAATGAAAAGAGAGAACTCTGAACTCTCAAATGCAATGCACCTTGGCCTTGGGTCACAATCCAAAAACGTAGCTGTGGAAGAAGTTGACAATGTCACACAATGGGCAAAAATATCAAAGAAAACACATCATATCAAGCTCAGTTTCTTGGAAAAGATATATGAAGACAATTCACATATACAAAAAAGGACATTTGTGTCAAACAATAATCACAATATTATTCTAAGTGTGCCTTCTTTATGTCTGGAATTTTTTTTATTTAACATCTTTTCACATTACGTGATATTAGAATGTCTGGAAAAAAACATTAATTTACATTAGCTTCTAAAAACTATAACAAAATGATTACCCTTACCTTGATTTGTGGCATAACTATCTTATTACAATAATTTATTTCTCCTATTGATGGAATGGAGATATATCTAGACAGACGGTGATCACTGTTTCTGTTTTCTGCTTGCATGTCAGGTAAGAGGTCTCCTCTTCTACTGGTAACCATGTAAGCCAGTACTACCTGTGTCATGTGGGTAGATGGAGCTCATCATTCTGGGAAGACAGTCCATCTAGGAGAAGTAAAACTGATTTCAAACCTACGCTGCCTTTCAGCCATACCTACTCATAGGAAAGGCTTTAGGAGTTAACCCTGAGGAAAATCAGGGTTGGGGTCCCCAAGGCAGTCTGAGGCTGTATACAGCAACGTTCCGGCAACTCCTGCGATGACACTGGAACAATGTGTATCAGTGATTGCCTTTTCAATGGACCATTCAAGCGACTTGGAGAGGGCGGGTAACAGCTTGCCCTCCATATTTATTTACCCAGGCTTTGTGCTCTAGAGAGGTCACTCCAGCTTTGCTTTGCAGCGTCAACATAACACGAGAAGCAGTAGTCTAGCTGTTATAAGTCTGAATACTCAACTGGCATAGATTCAGACTCTAGGGGTTACTTCTGATGGTGGGAGAGGTCATCGCATCTCATTGGGCAGCTCCGCCTTACTTAAGCTGGGCTGACTGGTGCTGCCCTGCCACAGTCTGTTAGCTTCACTGGGTGCCTCGGTTTTAGGGAGACAACTGACAAGAGGATCGACAACTGTGCACCAGGCAACAGAAAAAGGAAAACTCCCGCCCTGAAATTGCGCACATGGAATGTCAGAACAATGAGGCCAAACTTTTCTGACGACCTACAGGAAGTGAATGATACTCACAAGACAGCTGTCATCGACAGAGAACTGAGCAGACTGCAGATAGACATTGTCGCCCTTTAAGAACCCAGGCTCCCAGAAACAGGATATGTGAGGGAGAGAGACTTCACCCTGTTCTGGCAGGGAAAACCATCAGATGAGGTCAAAAAACATGGCGTGGGATTCATAGCTTGCTGAGGTCAGGTCAAGTCAAGTCAAGTCAAAAACACTTTAATCATCACATGAAGGGCAATTACAATACTGAGAGAAAGATTGATACGCATAATAATCTGGAAAGACACAAAAATCTACATTTTACATTGGTTAAAACATTCCAAATTGACTTCAAATAAAAAGTCACGAAAACACACACACATACACACACGCGCGCGCACACACACACACACACACACACACACACACACACACACACACACTGGCGCGCGCGCGCACTCACGCACACACGCATACACACACACCAATTGAGAACACAATGTTATTAAAAAAAATGACTAGAAAGACATAAAGACTTATTATTTACGCACGCACATACGCAACACGTACACACGCACGCGTGCGCAAACACACCCACCACAACATTTCTTTCCTCATTGTTCTTTCCACGATTCTGCTTCCATGCTTTTCTCTCACTAGAGTTTACTCCAGAGACATACAATGCTTAAATTTTCAAACGAACTACTGTGTATTTTTCAATTCGCGATATTATGTTTTACAGTAAAATAACTTTTCACAATGTTTATATAAACATCAGCCAGTGATGCTCTTAGTCAGCTAATTTGCGTTAATACACCATAGTGATCTCTGTGTGTGTGTGTGTGTGTGTGTGTGTGTGTGTGTGTGTGTGTGTGTGTGTGTGTACGCGCGCGCGCGCGCGTGCGTGTGTGTATGTATGCGTGCGTGCATGCGTGTGTGCGCACGCGCGTATGTGTGTGCGTGCATGCGTGTGTGCGCGTGCGTGTGTGTGTGTGTGTGTATGTGTGTGTGTGTGATCATTGCCTCTAGGTAATAAGCATGGAACAAACAGAATGCCTTCATTGCAGAAAGGAAACCTACCCCTACTCTGCTCACGGGAACACACGGTCTGAGGCAAATATGCGGCAGCACTAGCCAGGTTGACCCGCTTGGAGCTGCAAGTGTTCAGCACGACAAAGCCCAGCTTGATGTTGTTCGGCAGTAAATCCCCTTTGTTGACCTCCTGCACTGCATAAGCCACGGCCTGCAACAGTTCCCCATGCCTCCGATTAAACGTAAGGTGTTATGTCTGACTACAGAACATACACATGAATTTCATTACAGAATAATTATTGTCTTTGCAGCATGTAACAAACTGAATGGGGTTTATTCAACTCTTGATATCCAATCATGTTATCAAATAAATTAGGAAGGATGTGGGGGCCTCAAACGATATAGACCCCTCACACACACTCAGACACACACACACACACACACACACACACACACACACACACACACACACACACACACACACACCACATCTTCTTAGAAGTTCAACATCTGAAAACTTTGCTTCAGAAGAAATAAAAATGAGGTCTGAAACAGATTTTCCCAAAAGAGCCCGAAACATAAGCTCTTTGATGACTATAAGTACCTACACATCAGATCTCTATGAGCGTTCTAACATTTTAAAATATGATGTGGACCCACAAAGGGCAATTCCAGTTTGTCCTGTTTGGGAAATGAAGCAAGCTCACTTTGATGTTGACTATATCAACATGAAAAAGAATGAAAATCCAAATATAATGGCAGTTAATGTTCATGCACATTTACAACAAAATTACTGTCATTGTCTTAAAATTTATACAGATGGCTCACTTTTAGATAACCATCAAGCAGGTTCAGCATTCGTCATACCGGCACTAAAAATAGAAAAGTCATATCATGTTGGTAAAAATCGATCTGTTTTTACAGCTGAACTGATCGCTATTCTCATGGCTTTGAATTTCATTTTAGATCATCCATACTCTTTCTTTCATATATTACTTTGTGTGGATTCAAAATCAGTATTATATGCCTTAAAGTCTATAACTTATAAGCAATCAGCTAAACTTATACTTGACGTCAAATACTTCATAAATCTTCTGCGTTTAAGAGGAATTCATGTTTCCTTTTGCTGGATTCCTTCACATATAGGATTGTTTTCTAATGAGTGGGCTGATAGGGCTGCAAAGAAAGGTGCACGTAATGAAAAGGGGTCTATAGTACTGCATGTCCCTCTATCCATTGCAGAGGGTTATCGGTTGTTAGAAGAATCATCCTTTAAAAAAAATATAGAAAAGTATCAGCAAAACAATCGGCTTTCACATTCAACTCTGAGTGTGAATAGTGTAGTTGAATACATTGAAGACTTAGAGATTCATACAAATGCTGTAAAAGAAAGACAACTCAAGGCATTATTTTTTAGGATAAGATTAAATGCATTTACAACAAAATTCAGCAAGGATGTTAAATGCTTATGTGGTGATTATATTTCAAATACTCATATCATACTTGAATGTGAGAAGCTAAAACCTCATCTCCCTGCCTTTTCTGAGAATTCCATTGAAGAAATTTTGAACAATGTTAAGTTAACAATTGATATTGCTAAGGGTTTATTGTTAAGTCCTATAGGGCATTTATTGTAGTTATTGTAGTTATTTTTTAATTTCAATTTTTTAATTTTAATTTCTGTTCTTGATTTGTTCATGTTAAGAATACTATTTCCTTTGTTATTACTATTTATTATACACACGAGCGCATGCATGTAGGGACGCCCACGCACACTCACACACAAAGAGTAGATCTCTCTCTCTCCTCTCTCTCTCTCTCTCTCTCTCTCTTCTCTCTCTCTCTCTCTTTTCTCTATTCTCACATATTCAGTCTCCTATTTAAGGATCGTCTGGTATCACTTTAAGTGGAAAGACGTTAAAATTGAAGAACTTACTTACACACACCACACCACACACACCACACACACACACCACACACACACACACACAGATAGATAGATAGATAGATAGATAGATAGATAGATAGATAGATAGATAGATAGATAGATAGATAGATAGATAGATAGATAGATAGATAGATAGAGTAGATATGTGTGTATCATAGAGAGAGGGGGTCTGTAACCCACTGGGCGCTGACAAGAACTATGCTATATTTAACGGGCGTACTCACTCTTCTGAATGTGTATTATATACATGACCCTCCTTGAAGATGCTGGGGGTAGGGGGATCCAGTATAAATAGTATACCCACATTTTGAAAATTCTGTGCTAGGAAATTCCTACTTTCTTCCCTTTTTTGGCTTTTTTCTACTGTTTCTCTTCCTGTCATCTCTTTCTTCTTTATTTCCTACCTTCTTGTGTCAGTTTCCTGCCTTTTGTTAAATAAAACAAAATCATTGTCACATATTCATCATAATCTCTTTTCCCATCTTCATTCTTAACCACCTTTTCCTTCTGGAATGCCTTTTTTCTGTCTTGGTTTTTCAGCTGCCGAAGGGTTGCCACAAGTAACCCTAATCCCAAGGTAGATCTAGTAGTTAAGGGATAGTTGCATGTAAATTACCCAGTCACAAACGATGCCCCATATGGATTTCCGCAGGGTGCTTTCCATTAAGATTTCATATAAATCCTCTTCCTTGGTGTGGCAGCTTTGTCGAGATGACTGTTTATGTCTGCTCTCATTGAGCCTACACTCCATGTCATTTTTAAGCTAAAATCAAAATAAGAGAAGGAGAGTTGTGAAGGAGTTTGAATTTGCTAGATACGTTCCAGCAATTTAGAGAGAGACAAGAAAGAGTAGCAGGTTTAAGCTTAGTTGCCTGGTAGTCAAGGGGACAGATATAGAGTGATTTCTATCAAGGCTAAACCTGTTATTTATTGTTAACAGCTTAAAAGACACAGATGGAGACTGAAAAACCGTTGGTAAATTAAGAAATGGGTCACTGGTAGTTGAGTGCACCACAAAAAAGCAGTCTGACATGCTACAAAAAGTACCCATTTGGTTATATGCCTTGCTAGAGTAACCCCCCTCCCCCCATACACATACACACACACACCTGAAGGATTGTAATGCAGTCACAAGGTGTAGGGACCTGCAGGGCATGCTGGTAGCATAGCTGTTAATTTTTCGTATGAACTAGGAGCAGATTAGTAAGGGGGAACAGTGTCCCTACAAGCAACCTTTTTCCTCATTTTCTACAGAACAATTCTATTGCAAGAGATGAAGGTTGATTATATGAAAGTGAAAGTGTCATTGCATATTCCTTTGCTACTCAGCTGTTTTCGATGTCCAAAGTTTGGTCATGTGTGAGACAAATTCCCTGAAAGGAAGTGTATGGAGCATGTTCAAAGGCAGTACACGAGAGGGAAAGTCTGGAACCCCTTACTATGTGAACTGTGAAGGCATCCACACAGCCTCAACCAGGCAATTACCTCTTTGGCTTTTGGAGACAGACATCCAGATGGTGAGGGTAGAAAAGAAGATCTTTCACGCAAAAATAAAACACAAGGCATTAACACTAGCAGTGGTATTTGCTTCACAGTGATGGTAAAAATCATGTCCATTTCAATTGGGTATCAGACAGACTTTGACAGGGACGCTCCCAGATCTGTGATGGCTATATACAGCCAACTGAGCAAAACGGAAGTTTCTCCCACTTTGATAGCCTCTAGCAGGGCCCTTTAATCACTGCTATGCGTTCCTTTGACGCTTAAAGAATGCTTGTTCCCATCCAGAGGCTCAACCTGCCAACTGCTGGACTATTAATGACAAACTGGCCCTCCTCCAAAACCAGTTGAGGGCCAGAGCTGGTTGATGTATTGTGCTTCAGAAAGCACTGAGGTGGTGGTAGTGACATGGGGAGGGGGGTCAAATTACTTTGCCTCCCAAAAATGAAACCTTTTGAACTCTTTTCATACACCTAAAATATTAGAGAGAGACTTCATGCTTGAAAACCCTTTGGCAGTGTTCTCTGATTTCAGGCTCTGGCATGGTATGACTGAACAACTATTTGTAGACTATGACAAGCATTTCACATTGAAACTCTGAGGTCGTATTCAATAATAATAATAATAATAATAATAAATAATAATAATAAATGGAACTTATACAGCGCTATATCTTGCAAAGAACAGAGATAAGCTCTGGAGGGTCCTGGAGCAGTATGACATCAAGGGCCAGCTCTTAGATAACATCAGAGCTGTATACAACAACAGCAAGAGTGCAGTTCACACTCCAAGTGGACTTTCCAACTGGTTCCCTGGGACGTCTGGGGTGAGACAGGGCTGTGTCCTTTCCCCTCTGCTCTTCATCATATATGGACCAGATCACAAAGGAAGCCAACTCAGACCTGGAGGCACTCAACGAATTTCTGTTTGCTGATGATCAAGTCATGATCAATGATAACAAAGACAAGCTGCAAGAGCACACAGACCAGCTCAATACATGCTTTGAAACCTATGGCATGAAAATCAGCGTAAGCAAGACCGAAGCCATGACAGTCAGTAGAACTCCAGAAAAGCTCAAAATCAACATCAACGGAGCCCAACTAAAGTGAACGACTGAATTCAAGTACTTAGGCAGTATATTCACAGAAGATGGAAAACTGGACAGAGAAATAGAAACACACTGTCAAAAAGCAAACCAGTCAGCTATCAACTTGCCCCACTTCTGCGACATCCTAACATCCCTATGAGCACCAAGGCAAAGCTGATCAATGCCATCTTCCTGCCAACTCTCACTTACCAGTGCCAGACATGGCCCCTGACAAAAGCCCTGGAGCAGAAACTGGTAACGTGTGAGATGAAGTGCTTAAGGAAAGCTGTCAACAAGACCAGGAGAGACAAGATAAGAAACGAGGTGATCAGAGACATGGTAGGAGCCACACCCCTCCTACACCATATTTAACAACAACAAACCAAGTGGTTTGGGCACCTCACATGGATGCCGCCAAACCAGCCAGCCTTGCGTGCTTACAACTTGAGGTACTCTGGCACGAGGGCCAGAGGTAGACCCAGGTGACGCTGGCGTGATTCCGTGGCATAAACACTGAAAGTCCATAGATTATCCCTCCTCCAAGCTACCCGCCTTGCAGCAGACAGACAGTTATATCTCCCCGCGATGCCACAGAGTACAAGCGGAAGGAAAAAGTAAAGTAAAGTATATCTTGCAAAAACAAATCAAAGCACTTGCATTTAACCTATTTTTTATACAGTCGTGCAACCAATAACAAACAATCAATAGTTTAAGCAAACAGATACTACAAACATAGTACACTTTAGACTAAATCCATGAAATGAAAATTACAATAGTCAAAACCAGTTTTTCAAAGCACACACACACACACACACACAATAGGGAATAGTTGCATTTGTTAGTGTGGATAGCCAGTGTTGTCCCCATCCCTAAACCTGATAAGGATCTAAAAGACCCTAATAACTACAGAACAATAGCTTTGACAAGTTGTGTTTGTAAGTTGCTGGAGAATATGGTCAACTCTTTTCTTGTGTGGAAACTGAAATTGAATGGCCTTCTTGTCAAGATGCAGTGTGCTTTTCCTAAAATAATAAAAGAAATTCTAGAGGTGACCCACTTGTCTATCTGATGATGACTGCTTGTAACACTTTCATAAACAAAGAGCACATATTTACTGTCTTCATTGATTTGGAAAAGGGTAATGATACAACTTGGAAATACGACATTTTCTTGAATCTGCCTTATGTTGGTTTTGGGGTTTGTTTTTATTTTTTAAGAACTTCCTAGTAAAGTGGTAGTTTCAGGTACTGGTTGGGTCCACATCTTGGAGCAAGATATGGGTATTCCAAAGGGCAGAACAAGCATCTTTTCTCCCATCCTCTTCAGTAAGAAGATAAATGACATCTTCAGTTTCGTCTACTAGGATATGGAATGATTCCTTTTTGTGGACACCTTTGCCTGTCCACTATGGACAGTACATTTGCAGGAGTTCAGAGACAGGTTCAGCCTTTCATCAGCAAGGTCCAGGAATGAGCTGAGGACAACCACTTAAAGTTTTTTGCCAAGAAATAAAATGTGTCATCTCCAATGTCAAGTTTCAAGAACACTTTCCTGATCCAGTCAAACACTTGGGGAAAATCTAAAATTCTGGTAGTGATGGAAGCCAAAGTGTTCAGTCTCATTTTTGATTAGAGGCTGAATTTCAAAAGTGACATTCAATGCCTGAAAACGTCATATCAGAGAGCTTTGAAACTTCTGGGAATGATTGTACACATTTGTACAGGATACTTGTGTATTCAGATTGTCCCCTCTCTCTCTCTCTCTCTCTCTCTCTCTCTCTCTCTCTCTCTCTCTCTCTCTCTCTCTCTTATGGGGGTCACATGACGTGAAGCAAAGCAACAGGGTGTGTTTGTGAATGAGCTACAACAAAAGATCATCATTTATTCATCAGAATGCCAGTAATTGGACTTCCAAGTGCGTAGGAGATTGTCTTAAATGCTTTGCTGACAATTTGGTATCTAGCTGAAAGATAGCTGGTGAGGGCCACAACAGCACTGTTGTGCTAAGATTGGAACTTGTTTACTGTGTCAATTAATTGGGCAGAACCTGTGCTGAACAGAAACACACAGGTTAGTATTATGGGAAAAAGGCCCCCTGCCAGGTTTGGCGTGATCAGGAAAGCAGCCGACAACAGAGGTAACAGAAAGAAATGTTGAAATAAACTAATCCTCCTGTCAACAATTCGTGTTAATTCATTAAAGAAGGCCAGAAATTTTCAACAAGCACTGGCACACAAGACAACACAACACCCAACAAGGAATGCTGTGATATAATGCATGGAACATATCTGCAGCTTCCACGTGCAAGAGACAACAGCAGCGTTGTATTTCTCTAGCCCCTTGAGGCTGACAGTGTGCCAATAGTTGAAAAAGGAGGGCAGGATTTAAGTTGGTGTTGTAAGATTTTGTGTTACCTCTCTGTGATTAGAGAACTGAAACATGATCAAAGAAACTAATCTTCCCAGAAACTGACTTGCATCAATCAAACAACAGAGATGTCTGCTGTGTGATTCAGATGACCTTGTTCTGGGTTATAGGTGTATTGATGAGGGTGGGGAGTGCACATACTGATTCATTAAGTAAAAGTAAAGCTATATGCTACCAGTAGAACTTGTCCAAGTGTTCTGTTTCTAAAAAAAGTGCTTTCCTGCTCTTCACAACAGGGACACCAGGGGACCCACAGAAGAGAAATGGAAGCTTTTGGATGCACACTCACCTCTACCCTGGCTGTTGGCGTCATCTCTGTAATATACAAAGGCTTTTTCTGTGACAGCCTGACTCTGTGGAATAGCTAATAGTAGATTAGGTAATCATGTAAAGAAAAACAGTACCAGGATTCCATGTCATTTTAATTAGATCACATTTGTCTCTGTTTCCTGGGAAGTAGTGTCAAATGACTTAACAGCTTTCATAGTAGTGTTGTTCATTGATTCACTGCTCTCTCTCTCTCCTCTCTCTCTCTCTCTCTCTCTCCTCTCTCTCTCTCTCTCTCTCTCTCTCTCTCTTTCTCTCTCTCTCACTCTTGGGGGCTCTTGGTGTGAGCAATGCTGATCAGACACACTTTTCTGGGCTCTCCTATCAATTACTGCTTTCTCTGGATACAGTGAAAGTAGTAACTCCAAAGTTGGTCAGTGACTGTGTGAAGAACTATACCTTGCTCTTCTCTGGCATTCCGGTCTGTTTGTGGCCAATTTTTGTCTGTATTTATTTCTTTCATGACAAAGTGAGCCACATTCAAATCAGCCATGAGAATTACAGTGTAACAATTGAGGAGTGGTGCATACAGTGTCATGCTTGGTGTGCTCCTCTTTCTACTTTTCTACAGAGATTTAATCCATCATTGTCAAAATGTCAATCTGAATCCAGGACCCACCCATAAAACTGAAGAAGGACAACAATCTACGCTGTCCGGAATTGGAAGCAGCTCTCGTTGGGACAGCACTGATAAATCCAGACCTCCCAAGGCAACAATGCCAACACTGTCACCTGATTCTGCTTCAACAGACATTAAGATTATGCTCAGGGATCTGCAGTGTACATGCAACACAACGAGGGAAAGCAATAAAGACATCAAAACAAGCTGTTCTAATCTCAAGGGAGAGATTAACAGTATAAAGAAGCAAATGCAAGACAGAGAATGAAAGTCTGCGGAAGGAAAATGATAAGTTAAGTGAAAGAACAGAGTTCTTGGATAAGAAAGTTGACGATCTGGAGGGAAGATCTAAAAGAAACAACATTATAATTCAAGGAATCCCTCAAGAGGAAAAAGAGTCTTGGCAGGAATCTGAGGATCATGTGCAAGAAATGTTCACGGACAAGCTAGAATTTTCTTGGAGCATTCCTTTTGACTGAGTGCATTGTCTTAGTGCCAAGCCCAATGCCCCCTTTGTTGCCTGCTGTACATTTTTCAAGGACAAGGGAAAAATTCTTCAAGCAATGTAGAAACTGAAGGGGAGTGGGGTCTTCATTGGCAAAGACTTCTCTTTTTGGGTAAGAGAAATCCAAAGGAAGCTGGTGCCGCACCTGAAGACAGCCAGAAGTTGGGACAAAAGGGCATTGATGGTGTATGACCACCTCATCATAGAGGGCAAGAAGTTTGGCCTGGATGACAGAGATCAGCTGTGTCCTCTGAAATAATGGTCTGGCTGGCCCTACAGCAAGAGTCTGTCCAGACCAGAAACTGTAGAGGGCATAAAAAGAAAACAGTCACCGCATGCACAGAATATCTATGGTACAGTTTCACATACTAAGAAATGGAGCTAAAGGGTGGTTGAATTGTGCTGATGCTGAAATGGGAGAGAGTGTAAAACCTGTGCATGGTTAGTGTAGTGTGTGTTGCATGTATAAGAAAAGTTGTAAACAAACAAAAGAGTGTGATGTTGAAGAGTTCAATGTTACTGCATCAGCAAACAATCTAAATATAAATGGGAATTGGATATGCAACCAGAATAAAGTTTATACTAATTCCAGCACAAAACAAACTGTTACAAGAGTTGAAAGTAAAGTTTTGCCTTGTTTATATGAAAGTGAATCATGCTCTTTCAGATTCTAAGCTGTTCAGCACACACAGTCGATTGAGGTGACAGTTGGAACAGTGAGAGAAAATGAAAGTAAAAGTAGAAGAAAGAGTGAAGGGGGGGACATGGTAGAGAGAGGAATATCACCTGTAAGGGTGTCCGAGATGAGGGGGAGCAAGGTGGTGCCAGAGAGAGTGGGGAAGAGTGCGAGAGGGAGGGAGAAAATGAACACTATGATGGTGACAGTGAAAAAAGAGATAAGAGTGAGGGAGGTGGCAAGAGAATGGATGAGTGTGAGGACTGAGTTGAGAATGGTAATGGTGAGGGTGGTGGTGAAAAAGAGAATGAATGTGAAGGAGGAAGGGAGAATGAGGACGGTACAGGTGGGCAGGCCCATGACACTTCACGTGACTCCAGCTATGAAAGGGATGAAGGAGATGTCAGTAATGGAGGTGGTGAGTCTAGGAACAATAATCCTGCTGACCTGAGCTTTGGAGTTCGCAGTGCTGTTGTAAATAATGTATCCTTTCTTCACTGGAACATTTGTGGTTTGTCTTCTAAAATGAATGACCCAGATTTTGTACAATTTATTTCTTCTTTTGATTTTGTGTGTCTTGTTGAAACCTTTATGGAAAAGTTTCAGTCAAGTTTGTTAAAAGATTATGAAATATTTGTAAAGCCTGCAATAAAATTGTGAAGACAAGGAAGATATTCAGGGGGAATAATTTGCCTTGTCCGCAAATCTTTAGTGGGTTTTGTGCAAGAACTGAAATGTGACAGTTATAACTCTTTGTCGTTTTTGATAAACAAAACTTTTGGGGTGGGTTGTAAAGATGGTGTTCTTTTGTGTTGTTGTATACCTCTTGAAATGCACCCTATTACTGTATGTATGGATACGACAATGGGATTGATATTTTAAAACAATGTCTTATGGATATGCTTCTTTCTTTCTGGGATGTTGATGTTTTGATATGTGGCGATATAAATGCCAGGAGTGCAGAAACTTTGTCCAGAAATTATGGATGATGATGAACTTCACGGTTGGCAAAAACAAGAATCTCACAGCAGTATTCAAAGATATTCTGAAGATAAGACATTAAATCTATATGGGAAAAAGCTGTCAAGCCTGTGTACTGTATTTGGTCTGTTTATTTTGAATGGGGTATGTAATGGTGATCATCATGGTCATTTTACATACATTTCTGATGTCAGAAATAGTGTTAATGACTACTTTTTAGCAACTGTTAATTTATTTGAGGCTATTATGGATAAATCATCTCTTCATGTATTAGACAGAATTGAATCGGATCATTTGCTACTCTTAATGTGTTTTGAAAAACAAAGTAATTGGAAATCCAGTTAAAATGATCTAGATATAGTTAGAACTCAGTTTATTAATAAATATGTTTGGAAACAAGAATATGAACAACGATTTTGTACTTCTTTGAATTCAAATGATGTGCAGGCACGTCTGTATAGTGTGGAAGTTCTCATAGATGTTGATGTTAATTCAGCTCTGGTTAGGTTTAATGATATTATTAAAGAACATGCTCAATGTATACTGAAAAGAATTCCTGTTTTAAAAGTAAATAAGCCAAGAAGATGGTTTGATCATGAATACAAAACAACAAAGCGTAAAGTGCGGAAACAATTGAGAAGATTTAGAAAAACTCAACAGAATGATGATGATCATCAATGCCTTTGTGCCTTATTGGCACGTAGGGCAACAACAAATGTTCTCCACTCCTGTCTGTCCTGGGCCAGCTTCCAAATGGTTCTCCAGGTATGTTGGAAGGTCTTCAGCTCTGTTTCGACAGTCCGAAGCCAAGTATTCTTGGGTCGTTCTCGTTTGCGTTTTCCCTCTGGTGTCCAGTGGAGGGCTGTTCGGGCGATGTTTCCCTATCCATCCCCATCACCTATGCATGATGATGGTGTCCATGCTTTCCTGGTTGCAACGGGCAATAAGTTCTTGGTTGGAGATGGTCTCAGGCCAGAAGATGCGCAAGATTCTTCTGAGATTCTTCGTGTTGAATGTGGATAGTTTGTCGAGGTCACTCTCAGTCATCCTCCAGCACTCCGAGCCGTACAAAAGGGTGGAAAGTACACAGCTCTGGTATAGTCTTAGTTTGGTCCTGGTGCTGTACTGGAACGATTTCCACACATTGCAACAGAATGATGACAGGGTTAATTATTGTATTGCACTACAGGAATATTCTTCTTCTTCAAGTGTCCGTCTGGTCCTGCAGACATCGACGATCATGGCTCTCCATTCTTCCCTGTTCTCGGTCCCTCTCATGAGCTCATTGTTGGTGCCCTCTTTATTTGTTGCGAATTTGTTTAAGCTGTCTGTGAATTTTGTGCGTTGTCTTCCTCTGCTCTTGTTTCCACAGATTTTGCCACTCCATAACAGTTTCTCTAGTCCGTCATCCCTGATTATATGGCCGAAAAATTTGAGCTGTCTTTCTCTGATGGTGTTGAGAAGGGATCTCTTGTACCCAGCCATTTCCATTACTTCTGCATTTGTTTTGCTTTTTGTCCATGAGACTTTCATGATTCTCCGGATGAACCACATTTCCACTGCTTCTAGTCGCTGTTCTGTGTCCTTGGCTAGGGTCCAGCACTCACATCCGTACAGAAGAATGGACCATACGTAGGCTCTCAAAACATGGATCTTTGTCTTGAGGCTTATCTTACTGTTGGGAATATCTTACGGGAATATAAGAATCTAAAGAAAAAGAAAGAAAAAGACTACAATAGTGCCTTATATACTGAACTCTTAAATTCTGTAAATGATGAACAGTTATTTGGGGGATCATTACGTAAAATACCTAATAGTAAGTCACAGCCTCAGAATGACATTTCTATCTCTGATTGGTATCAACATTTTAAAAGTGTGCTAGAAAAAGATGTTGAAGAAAATAATATACAGAGTGATGATTTAACAGAGGAAGGTAATGAGGTGTTAAATAGGCCAATTTTCACAGAAGAAGTGTTACTAGCTATTAGAAAATTAAAAAACAATAAATCTGCAGGCCCTGATGAACGTATTGGAGAATTTTTAAGATCTCAAATGGAGCCATTGTTCAGTTTTTAGTTAAGCTATTCAACTATTTATTTGACACTGGTATTTATCCCGAAAGTTGGAAAGGGTCTGTTATTTTGCCATTATTTAAAAAGGGGGGGGGGGGTGTTAATAATGTCAACAACTATAAAGGAATATCATTATGTAACATTAGTGGTAAACTTAATAGCTTTGTCATTAACAAAAAATTGCAAGAATGGAAAAATCAAAATGATATTACTGGAGAACACCAAGCTAGGTTCAAGAAAGGTTATAGTACGGAAGATCATGTGTTTACTTTGTTAGCTGCAATCCAAAAACAATTCACAAATAATTAAAAATTATATGTAGCCTTTATTGATTTTGAAAAGGAGTTTGATTCTGTTTCTAGAAAATTATTATGTCCTATTTTGTTAAACAATGGAATTACAGGTAAATTATGTCGTTGTTTAAAAAGCATGTACCAAGAAGTAAAGGCAAGAATAAGATGGGGAACAATTTTTTCAGAAGTTTTAAACTGCACCCATGGAGTAAAACAGGGGGATGTTTGTAGTCCAGTATTGTGTTCATTGTTTATTAATGAGTTAGCTCTAGAATGTCCATCTCTTCATGATAGTGGCGCTCTCTGTAAGGACTGACCCCTCTTTGTCTTCAATAACGGAGGTCTCTGGACCAGCAAAGAGTGGCCTGAACAGTGGACCCAATCCATCATAGTTCCACTTCCAAAGAAGGGAGACCTGAAGAAGTGCCAAAATTACAGAACAATCAGTCTGATAAGCCATCCAAGCAAAGTTATGCTATGCATTGCCTTGAACAGACTGAAACCACAAGCAGAAGAAATCCTATCAGAAGAACAGGCAGGATTCAGACCAGGTCGAAGCACTGTCGAGCAGATCTTCAACATCAGAATGCTCATAGAGAAACATCTCCAACATCAACTACAGCTCTACAACAACTTCATTGACTTCAAGAAGGCCTTCGACCGAGTGAGGCAAGAAGCTCTGTGGCAAGTCATGAGAGACTATAACTTCGACGAGGACCTGATTCAAGTCATCCAGGCGCTGTATGACAGCTCCCACAGTGCAGTCCTCATGGGTGGAGAAATCGGGGAGTTCTTCCGGACTTCAGTTGGAGTTCGACAAGGCTGCCCGCTATCCCCCGTTCTTTTCAACGTGTTCCTGGACAACATCATGCAGGAGGCCCTCCTTGACTTCAAGACCACAATCACAATAGGAGGAAGGCCAGTCTGCAATCTTCGATTCGCAGACGATATTGATCTCATGGGCCGCAGTGAAGAAGAACTCCAGGATCTCACCACCAGACTGGAAACATTAGCCAATGCCCATGGTATGGAGATCAGCACGGAAAAGAGCAAGATCGTAGTGAATAGTACTACACCAACCACTCCAACCAGCATCAAGATGAGTGGCGAGACACTAGAAGAGGTAGAAGCTTTCAAGTACCTTGGAGCAGTCATCACCAAAGAAGGTACAAGCACACAAGAGGTGAAGATCAGACTTGCTGTGGCACTCTCCTCCATGACTAAGCTGGCGAAAGTGTGGAGAAACCATAACATCAGAACCCACACTAAGGTCAGACTCTACAAGGCACTCATCACATCCATTGCCTTGTACAGCTGTGAAGCATGGACACTTACTACCGATCTAGAACGTCGAATTCAAGCCTTTGAGATGAAGTGCCTCAGGTGGATCCTGAACATCACCTACCGTAAAACCAATGACTACGTTTGGCAGCAGATCGAGGCACTGGCTGGCAAACAAGAACCATTGCTAGATACAGTCAAACGGAGGAAACTGAAATGGTTTGGCCACACAACAAGGCATAACAGCCTGTCAAAGACAGTCCTGCAGGGAATGGTGGAAGGAGCAAGGAGGCAGGGACGACCACGCAAAAGCTGGATATCCAACATCAAGGAGTGAACCGGCCTCACTGTACCAAACCTCCTGAAAGCAGCCCAGGACAGAACCATTTGGCGGTCCACTTGCAGCGTCCATGCGGGTACCCCAACGGTCGTCCCGACCAAGGGATGAGTGAGTGAGTGAGCTCTAGAAATCATCCAGAATGGTAAACATTGTGTGATTTTTTATCTGATTGAATTATTTATGTTATTATTTGCTGACGATATTATTTTACTATCAACAACAGTGACTGGTTTACAAAGACAACTTGATAACTTGTGTGCGGCTGCATCTAGGTTAGAGTTAAAGATAGATATGTGTAAACAAATATAGTTGTTTTTCGTAACGGTGGGTATGTAGCACGACAGGAAAAAAGGATATATGGCAATGTAAAGGTGGAAGTAGTGAATGTATATAAATACCTTGGTCTATGGTTTTCAACTAAACTTAGTTTTAGCCTTGCATGTCAAGACCTAGTAAGCAGAGCTAAGAAAGCAGTTTTTGCAATTTTTCGTGTGCTGTATAAATTGGACTGCTGTAATTTTTCTCTTTTTGTAAATTATTTGGTACTCAGGTACAGCCAATAATGTTGTATGGTGCTAAAATCTGGGCTTTTGAAAAAAGCCATAAGGTTGAAAATGTACGCTTATATGCTATGAAACGTTTTTTGGAATGTAGACCTTCGAGCGCCCAATGACCTTGTATATGGACAGCTTCGGAGATTTCCCATATAATATATTATCTAATACATTTTACGTATGAGTTAATATATTATATTAACTCATACGTAAAATGTATTAAATACTGATGAACATTGACTCGTATGGATGAATGTAGAATCCCTTTAAAAGCATATATTATAGAGTTTTGTATAATTTAGACAGAAATGGTAAGAAAACTTGCCTTACGAGTGTTCGTGAGTGCTTAAGTTCATATGGATTTTCTTTGTATAGGACAATCAAGGGGTACAGTGTATCTCACTCTTCTTAAAAAGTTTTAAACAAAGGCTTATAGATTGCAGATGGCAAAATTGGCATGAAGATATGTAGAACAGTGACAGATTTTCTCAATACTGTTTAAAACATCTTGTTTCAAAGAAATGTACATTGATATTAAAATAAATCGTTATGTTAAAAGGGCTCTTACTAAATTTAGGTTTGGCGTTTCAGATATTGCATGTCACCGAAATAGATACCAGAACAGAACTGAAGATGAACTGAAATGCCGTTTATGTCATAGTGCAATAGAAGACGAAATTTGTTTTCTTGTTTTGTTGTCCAGACTTACACATCTTAGGATGCAGCTCATTAGACCAAAATATTATAATGAGCCTTGTAACTTTAGGGTAAATGTTCTTCTGTTGACGAAACATGAGACAACTTAAACAAATCTTGCCATGCATGTTTATGATGCATTGAAAAGGGTAATTACTGTGCTATAACATTAGAAATTCATACTTATTTGTTGCAGCTTTAGGTTGACTGGATAGCTGGGAAATATATTGTGGTTCTTGTTGTTCATGATGATGTGTAACTCCCTTCAAAAAGGGGCCATGGCGTAAAATCTGAATAAACTATTCGCATTGGCATTGGCATTCTCTCTCTCTCTCTCTCTCTCTCTCTCTCTCTCTCTCTCTCCTCTCTCTCTCTCTCTCTCTCTCTCGCTCTCTCTCTCTCTCTCTTGTCGTAGTTGGGGTTCTGTTTTTGTGATTTTTAGTCTTTAATCAGGGCAAAGGCCTGATCAAAAAAAAGTATATGTATACTTTGTTATCCTTGGAAAATAAAGTTCATTCTGTCACTCTCTCTCTCTCTCTCTCTCTCTCTCTCTCTCTCTCTCTCTCTCTCTCTCTCTCTCTTCTCTTCTCTTCTCTCTCTCTCTCTCTCTCTCTCTTCAAGTCTGTGTACATGTAACATTCAAGAGAAAGTGAGCTTCATTTTCAACTTTTGTTTTACAAAAAGGACACTGTTTGTTTCGAGCATTCTCACTATATCTGTATATATTATTATTAAGGGGTAAAACCTTAAATATTGCTTGTGTAATTGCTACTCCAAAGCAGTAGACATCAACAGAGCTTATATATTGCTCTTTTACAAAAATACTTTAAAATGATCTATAACTGTCATTCTATTTATCTCTCATAGTCCCGTCCCATTCTTGATTGAACATATCCACTAATCTTTGTTTAAACATTCCTATAAAAGCTTTTATATCCCCAACACTTTGTTGCATCCAAACAATGTTAAAACCTGTTTCACACAAAATGTCTCTTTTTTTAAATCCAGTAAAATCTCTACCATTTCCATCTAACTGTAATTGCATGCAGTAGGCATTATATTGTATTCTATTTTTATCCAATTGCAATAGTTTTAACCAGTACCTAATGGTACTTGCACAAGAGTTGACATAGAGTGGATATCTACCTAAATCACCGCATACCATCTTATTAGAAGTTCTCACAGGTACTCCTAAAAATCTTTGACATGCCATCAGATGAATTTTCACGATATGTTCTAGTCTGTTTGTATCCCATATTTCTGATGAATACAATAAAATTGGTCGAATCTTAGTATAAAAAGTCTTTAAAAAAAATGAACGTTCATCTCTTTATACCTCTGAAAGACTTTGTCTAACTTAACCACTGCCTTCCTTCTTTTATTGACTAAATGTTCTGTACCCAACTTACAACTAATCTTTGTTGTAAAACTTAACCCTAAATAACACTACTGATTCAGGACTTCTAACTTAATACCATTGTAATACCATTGTTCCTGTTTTGAAAGAAACCCGTTTTCTAAAGACCATCACCTTAGTTTTATTGATGTTAAAACTCAAATGTAGATCATTACAGCAATCTTTTAAATTGTTTCATTGATGTTGCAAGCCTCCCCGGTTGTTGAAAATAATGCAACATTGTCTGAAAACAGGAGAATAAAGATGTCCATAATTGAGGAACGTTTTTAAGCAAGTGCATCAACATACCATTGCCTGATCTGCTCAAAGCAACAAATGATGAGTACAAGCACAGTTTGTCTAGATATATTGTTCATTCTATTAGAGAAAAGGAAGACAATGCTACTTCAAACTGTATATTGAAAAACTGTTACAATTCATATGGACTGATATGCATGATTTCTACAATTTTCCTTAGACATCATCTTCTTTTTCTGATTTGGTTATGCTTGATATAAGGGTCATGATAATGAATGAGAACAGTTTGGGTTTTTTACATTAATGAGTTATAAATCTTTACTTTTTGTGTATTTGCTTTTCCAATGATATGAATGAACCTATTGCCCCATCCCAAGCCCAAGAAATGTATTGTGGCCCAGGGCCAATATACATTAAGCCATTTCAGAGTTCAGAGTACAGTGTTCTCTCTCTCTCTCTCTCTCTCTCTCTCTCTCTCTCTCTCTCTCTCTCTCTCTCTCCTCTCTCTGTCTCTCTCTCTCTCACTCTCTATTCCATTACATAAAAAGGGAGATGTTGAAAATGTAGATAATTACAGAGGAGTGTCTCTTTTAAACATTGTTTCTAAATGTTATACAACAGTTTTGAATACAGGGCTGTACACTTGGTTACAAAATAACAATATTATTTCAGAGTGTTAATCAGATTTCCGAAAAAAAGTTTTCTTCTGTTGATCAAATATTTACTTTACATGCTACAATTCAAAATTGTATGAGCAAGGAGGGTAGAAAACTTTGTAGATTTTAGGAAGGCATTTGATTCAGTTTGTCGTGATAAACATTTGCACTGTCTTAAAACCAGGGTGTGCATGGTAGATTTTTGCTTCACTAAGGGCCATGTATATGTCATTGTTGTCATGCGTCCGCGTAAACTCTGAATTAACTGACATGTTTGAAACACCA
Source organism: Rapana venosa (assembly GCA_028751875.1). NCBI lineage: Eukaryota > Metazoa > Mollusca > Gastropoda > Neogastropoda > Muricidae > Rapana > Rapana venosa. The sequence goes on from CM054135.1 coordinate 3,725,658, forward strand.
CTTGGAGTCAGACAGGGATGTGTTCTGAGTCCTACATTGTTTCCGATTTTCATAAATCAGTTAACAAATCACATGAATGTTAAAGGTAAACACGGGGTTCAAATGATGCCTGATGCTATGGAGTTATTCATTTTACTATTTGCAGATGATGAAGCATTAATGTCGGCTACTCCAAGTGGACATCAAAACCAATTAGATGTGTTAAAGAACTGTTGTGATGATATGAAGTAATGTGTAAATAGTGACAAAATTAAGGTAATGGTATTTAGAAAGGGTAGATTTTAGGGAGAAGTGAAAAATGTTTTTTTGATGGTAAGAGGTTAGAAGTGGTGAACAGCTATTGATATCTAGGATTTAACTTTACAACCATGGTAAGTGCAAAAAAGTACACTTCACTTAGCAGTTAAAGGGAAAAAAGCAGTAGTTCAGGTTAATAGAGTTTTTAAAAAATGTAAGGAAATGACAGCCGGTACCTTCTTTAAGATTTTTTATACTAAGATTCAACCGATATTGATATACTCAGCTGAGGTATGGGGGCTTAACAGATTAGAGCATTTTAAAAAGGTATATATGGCTGCTTGTAATAGGTTTCTTGGTGTTCCAGTCAGAACACCAAACAAAATGGTATATGGGGAATTGGGCAGATATCCACTGTATGTGAATACATATATAGCATGCTTAAGATATTGTTTTAAACTATTGCAAATGAGTAAGGAGATGTTACCACACAAAGCATATGAAATTCTACTTGAACTTGACAAATCTGGTAAAGTCTGTTGGGCTTCAAAGCTTAGGAAGTTACTGTGTGTCACTGGATTTAATATAGTTTGGTTGCAACAAGGTGTTGGGGATATAAAACTATTTTTACATTATTTCAAACAAAGGCTTGTTGACATGGTCAGGTAAGAATGGGATGGGGCGGTTAGAAATTGCGATAGGTACACCATTCAAAACTATTTTTGGAAAAGAAAGTTATATTTTGGATATGGATATGTATTGTTTTCCAGTTGCCTTCACACAATTAAGATTTGATGTACTTCCTCTAAACAATAATGTACATCGTTACAGTGAAATTGCACAAAATAAATGTGTCCATGTTGCGTTGAACAATTCAAAAATGAACATCATTTCATATTTAAATGTGTTGTCTATGAGGATCTACGCGCTAAATTTCTGAAAGAAGCAGCCAAGCTTCCGTTCCATGCACTAATCAAGGCTACAAATCCAACTCACAGGCACAGTTTATTCAGGTTCGTGTTCCATGCGATTAACAGAAGAAAAAACTTCATTTTGGAAACATTGATTTAAGTGTTATGTTGTTGTAATATAGCAAGAACGGCCATGAGCTATTATTTTTTATGTGATATGATGTGATGTGATGTGATGTGATGTGTGTGTGTGTGGGGGGGCGGGGGGGGGGGGGGGGGCTTGAGTGTGTGGGCTTGAGTGTGTGGGCTTGTGCGTGTGTGTGTGTTTGGTTGAGTGTGTGGTGTGTGTGTGTGTGTGTGTGTGTGTGTGTGTGTGGTGTGTGTGTGTGTGTGTGTGTGTGTGTGATGGCAGTTGAAGGAGCCTTATTCCTACAACAGTCGGAAGAAAATTTGTTTGCCTATTGTACATGACTGAGAGGACTGGGGGAGAATGATTGTTGTTTCTCAAGTGATGTCTTGCAGGGTTTTGATTCTCACCCCATTTTCTCTCTATATGACTCTTGATATGACTTTTGATTCTTGGTCTATGTCAGCCTCTATTTAGTTTTTATTTTGGAATATGCATATTCAAGAGTATCCAGTTTTGAGTGCGCGCCAAGGTATTGTGCCAAAGTTCTATCAATGTTTACGAGAAATTATACTTCATTTTCTTTGCCTCTTTCATTTTTGCCCCTCAAAATGTATTGTGGCCCAAGGCCGATGTACATTTAACAATTTCAGTGTTCAGGGTTATCTCTCTTTCTCTCTCGTGCTTATTCTATTATCCTCAAAATAAAAGAAGATTGACTGATTGATTGATTGAATCTTTAATGGGTAAAGAATTAGGCACAATAAAGGCCTTTTTACAATTTTGCCCCAAAAGAAAGCAAACTGGAACTAATTAAACACAAAAGAAAACAAAACCAGCAGAAAACATAAACAACTGACAAAAATGTGGAAACTTACCTTGAACAAATCAACAAAATTTAGAAAAACTGGGGTGGAGGGGGGGGGGGGGCAGGGGACCCATTAAACTGAATGCAACATTATCAGAACATCCCCCAAGTTACACACATACACACACACTCATGCTCACGCATAGCATACAATGTACTCAGATCCCCCACTCACACACATTCATTCCTTCATTCAAGCATAATGCCAAGAATGAAAGCATGCTCATACAGTACAGCAATTGGAATGCCTTGATCTACACACAGGGGCAGGTGCGTACATAGTACATAGTGTGTACATATTACCTCTCCCTGCCCCCTCCCGCGCCCACGCGTGCGCGCACACACACACACACACACACACACACACACACACACACACACACACACACACGCAGAAACGGACGCCTCCTTCCCCCCTCCCACCTCTCTCTCACACACACCCATATACACACCATTCTTCCACTCTTCATACATAATCACACACACATACGCACGCACGCACGCACGCACGCGCGCCCACACACACACACACACACACACACACGCACACACACAGAGTGCACACTATAATTATGTCTTTGTTATCATACTCAATATAAGCACCAATTCTGTTCATAAATATTGGAGTTCATTGTGTGTGTTGACTGCGAGTAGTTAGTCATACGTATCAAACAACAGCTGTTTCATTTCTGTCTTAAATGTAGAGTGCTCTGGTATTCTAGCATTCCATTATCTATTACCATTAAAAGAAACACTTGTTTTGAATAGATCTAAGTTTGGTTTGGGGATAAGAGCTCTGTATGATTCGTGATGGTGATGGAAAGAGAACACTGATTTTAGATAACCAGGGCAATCATCATAAACTATCTTATGCACAAGAGCTAAAACATTAAAACGGAGGCCCAAGCAAAGCGGTAATATCTCAAGGTGTTTAAATAAATTATTATTTGATACATTTGCTGACTTATCATCACTTATTACTTTAATGGCTCGTTTTTTAAGAGAGTAAAGAGGTTTTAAATTAGATGGAGCACACTTCCCCCAGAAAACAGAGCAGTAATCTAAATGAGATTGAATAAAGGCAAAAAAGAACTTCTTTTTGATTGTTTATCTAGAAAATGTTTAATTTGTGAAAGTTGCAATACACTGGATGAAATATCTTTAGTAATATTTTGAACATGATCCTGCCATAGAAGGCTTTGTCACTGACTACACCAAGCAATTTGTGATTTTTAACTTGCTTTACGTTGCTATTTTTATACTTAATTTGTAAATGAGTTTTGTTTCAAGGTTTGCCTTTTTTGACGCGCACAAATTAGCGTAGCTTCTAATTTGTTAGGATGGACTAGGATAGCATTCACCTCACACCAAATTTTGACTGATTTCATACTTATATTTAAATAATGACTGATATCCTTAATATCATGACTAAAACAAAAAGGTAAAGGTAAAGGAGTCCTATAACCTAAAAGGTCATAGGGGAGCGAGGCGTCAGAGACCTCACTTCTCTAGGGCCAGCATATAGAGGGCGGCGCCCATCTCTCCCTCGCTGCTTTACCTTCCCTGACCCTAAAGAGGGCAGGTACCCATTTGCAGCTGGGTGAACTGGGGGAACTGTACTAAAGCCAAGGCGTGCAAACGGTCACCCATCCAACTAGTAACCATGCTCGACGCTGCTTAACTTGGCTGGGGGAAAGCAAGTGCTCCGACCACTGAGCTATCCCGTCCCCAATATCATGACTAGTGTACTATAAAGTTGCACCATCTACAAATAAATCACAAGCAACAATTTTAATGGTTCAGAGAAGATCATTTATAATAATAATAATAATGTATGGAATTTATATATCGCCGAATCTTGTAAAGCAACAAATCAAAGCGCTCAGATTTCATTTCATACCACTTTAGGTCACGGCAGATTTCTCTCCGTGAAATTCGGGCTGCTCTCCCCGGGGAGAGCGGGAGAGCGCGTCGCCACAAGCGCAGCGCTACCCTTTTTTTTTTTTCTTTTTCATGTCTGCAACTGTATTTGTTTCCCTATCAGAGTGGCTTTTTTCTAAGAATTTTGCCAGGGACAACTCTCTTGTTGCCGTGGGTTCTTTTACGTGCGCTAAATAATTACGTGTAACACACGGGACCTCGGTTTATCGTCTCATCCGAAAGACTAGCGCCCAGACCACCACTCATGGTCTAATGGATGGGGGAAAAATTTCCGGTCCAAACGGGGTACGAACCGCCGCACACTTCAGACCCGGACTTTTCGCTTTCTAGACAGGCGCGTTACCTCTAGACCACCGATCCACTGTATGTAAAGGGAGAATAATAGGGGACCTAAGGGACCTAAGACTGAACCTTGTGGCACACCACAGGGAACAATTTTCTTGGAAGAGGTAACTCCATTAGCATAAACTGACTGAATGCGATTTGGTAAATAAGATTTTTAAAAATTGTAAGGCGTTTTCATCTAAACCATATAACCGAAGTTTATGTAACAAGATATGATTAATCAAATCAAAGGCCTTTCTTAAATCAATAGAAATGACACCAACTGCCTTACCCTTATTGATTTCTCGAAGCCACGAATATATAATCCTGCATAGTGCTGTTTGACATGAGTGGTGCTTTGTAAACCCTGACTGATTGGTGTGCAAAAGGCCTTTGCATTCGATAAAAGATGATAAATGATGATGGTTGTGCTGTTCAAGAGGTTTAGAGATACTAAATAAAACTGAAATAGGCCTGTAAGCATTTACATCATCTAGGTTCCCTTTTTTGTGTAAAGGGATTACTTTAGCGTATTTAAATGCTACAGGGTAGTACTGTTTAGATATGCAGAGGTTGTAAAGATAAGTGAGAGAGTCGGCAATGTAAAATGCAGATAGCTTCAGTATTTTAGGGCCAATACTATCAAAGCCACATGAGTTGTTATTTTTTGAAGACATTAAATAAGACAAACTTCATTAACAGACAGTAAGGAAACAGACGTTATAACTCCTATTCTTATACAAAAGTCTTTAAAAAATATTTGAATCAAAAGTTGTGATATTGTTATCAATGAATTTACTTCCAACACTAGCAAAATGAGTGATTAAAGCATATACTGGAATAGGACATTCTTCACGTGAAGTGCCAGGTTTAGAGAGTTGGTGAATAGCAGACCAGATTAAGCTTCCATTCCTTTTATCTTGAACTATTTTCTGGAAGAAATAAAGGTTAGATTTTCTTATTATATAAATAATTATGTTACGTTTTTTCTTGTATTTATTATAAAGACCGTCTTTCTTTAAGTGGTCTCTGTGGTTGATTGCTTGCCAACTTTTTTTTGGGGGGGTGCCAGCCAGGTAAAATGTTTGACTTACGGCATCTTTTCAGTAAAGGAATAGGCTTGTTGACAATGCTTAAGAAAACTGATGTCCAAAAGGAAAAGGCATCATCTGCATCAGTGTACTAAAAAGATTTGAAACAGGGGCAGAAGCAGGTCAGAGTAAAATGCATGCAAATCGAATTTTTTAAAGGAGGGAAATGTAATTTTCAGATGCTTCATTTTAGGCACTCTGAAGCCAGCTTTGCTCCAGGTGACACAGACAGTATTATGATCTCTAATTCCAACAGGGGGCATACAAATTTCTTTAAGCATGTGACGTCAGAAGAATAAACTGATCTAAAAGAGTACAAGATTTTGACCTCACTCTGTGGGACATGTGATACACTGTAAAAGATTAAAGGATGAACAGATAGTGTGCCACTGCCGGTTGGATTGAGATAGATCTTTATTGAAATAGCCTAATAATAATATTTCTTTCCCTAAAAGCTAAACAATGTCCATCATTTCACAAAAATCATCAAACCAGCTGATGGTGGTGCTCTTAGGGTGTCTATAAATGAAACCCACAAGAACAGAATTGACTGATTTTTTAGAAGAAAAAGTATCTACCCATACTGATTCCATTCCATGTTTGAATGGGACAAATTTCCACGAATGTTATAGGAGATATTATTTTGGATATACACAGCAATACCAGTTTGCTGGGATCTCTTAGGGTCTCTCCGAATGATATGGTACCCAGGAATAGAAATTGAACTATCCGTTACATGGCTGTTTGTCCACGTTTCTGATACACCAAAACTATAGAATGGTTTGTTTTCATTGTTTATATTTTTTGGCAGGTCAGACATTTTATTCATAGGATGACAAATATTTAGGTGACCTACTCGCAGTAGCAAGGCCAGTTTGGAACGTTGTTACCAATAGCCATTAATTAATTCAAAGAGATAATTTTACCTGGAATTAAGTACACAACATAACTAAGTAGATCTAAAAGTTAGGAGGCATTATTACATTGATATTATCAAAAACCTTTACAACAAAGATACTTTTCATTGGAAAAATTCCTATGGTTTTCCTATCAGAAAGTTGACAATAGTTTCGCCAAAATACCATTTAATCAGAAAGAAAAGGGTTAGTTCACAAGTAAACAACAAGGGGACCAGGTTTTAGAGGGGGGGAAACTGTCTGTTGATAAAGGAGGAGGGCTGTGTGAAAAAGCGCTGGTTCTCTAGTGAACAGATGTGCATTGATATTTTGATAATTTTCTTGTGGGTATCTGTGATGATAATGCGGATGGGGAAAAGAAGAAGAAGAAGAAGAAGAAGAAGAAGAAGAAGAAGAAGAAGAAGAATCTCTATCTCTCTTTTGATTTTGTTTTTTGCTGCCTCATCTTCTGTGACGTCCCCGTCCTGTTCCCAGCCGCTCATCCAAATCACCCCCCTCCCCCTACACCCTCTGCCACAGCCTTACTCAGAATCGTTATGTCTCATCCCCAGGGTCGAGGTGCACGGCTATATCAATAGCAGGCTGCCTTGGAGCCGCCAGCCAATGGGACCCTGCACTGCTGCTGGGTCACTTTGATGGTGTTCGGTGGTGCCTGTTCTGAGCTAACATACGCAGGACACCACCTACTAAGCCCCCTACTAACGACAGTATTAGCTCAGTCACGGAGCCAGACTGAGTGAGTTGCCCACTCGTGATGGCAACCACCACAACGTCCCTCCAACGACAGTCCTCACTGAACCTCGGACCCCAAGGGCTTTGACACAAACTCACCATATGCACAGAAGTTTATGGGGAAACCGAATATGAGGTCACCATGAGACCAGAGCAACTGGGACCACTGAATCAGGGGCATTATTTTTTTTATTGCATGATTATCAATGAGAATGAGAATGACGTAATCATGCTGCTGTGGAGGTGCATGTGCTTTGAGACTACTTGACAAGGTTGTAGCCTACTCTATGCTTAATGTCATGATATATCCCTGCGTCAACTGGGCGGGAGAGAAACAGACACCTGCAGTATTGGTCAGGTAATTTGAGCAAAGTTCTCAAACTCGCATCCGTAAAAGTGGATGAAGCTCGACTGTGTGGTCCTAGTCTTCCCACTGAGCCCACAGCACACCCACTCTGTGTAGGAGCCGGCCGAAGTCTGAAAAATCCCTATGACTTATGGGAATCGAACCCGCGACCTTCCAGTCCAAAATCTAAAGCACTAACCACTGCGCCATGGCGGTTGGTCTCCACTGATCTTTTGTCTGTGGATTGTGACGCCTGTGGGTGAATCTGTGTGTGTGTGTGTGTGTGTGTGTGTGTGTGTGTGTGTGTGTGTGTGTGTGTGTGTTGTGTGTGTCTCTGTCTGTCTGTCTGTCTGTCTGTCTGTGATGTCATTCACACTCTTGACACTTTTTTCATCTATCTTCCAACTTCATTTTTCAAATTCCCCAAGTGCAATGAATACCAGGAAAGGTGATCATTTATTTTTGTTTGTTTTACTTTTGTTTCATTTTCTAATCAACTACATCATACCTGAGCTTTAGCTCAATGCCAAAATGACTAAGCTGGAAATATAAAGGTTGATGGATAGACCCTTGAAGCTGTAGAAATTTTTTTTAAATTTGGGTCGTACAAATCAACTGATGCCTCACATACCAAAACCATTAAAGGAAGAATTGCTCATGCCAAACAAACAATGGGCCACCTTACTTACCTTTGGGAAGACATTCATTTAGGAAATGAGCTAAAACTAAAAACACTGCAAACACTTAGAGTTTGACCTGTTTTTTTAAATGAAAGTGACAGATTACCTCTTAAAGCTGCAGATGAAAATCAATCATCTGTGAAGACATGTGGTTCTACAGAAGACTCCCAAGAATAAGCTGGACCAAAAGACGAACATACCAAAGGCAGAAATGAAAAAAATTCTAAACACAAATCCTGAAGTTTTAGGTCTGGCTGGAAAAAGAAAAAGAAAACATTTTGGATATGCTGTGAAACATAAGAGCTGTCATGCAATGAGGACTATGGCACTAGGCAATATGGAGGGCAAAAGAAGACAACCTACTTTCTATGTGGTGAGCAATGCCAAGGGGACGAGTTGCCAAGAGATGAAATCTACAGGACTGGAGTCAGAGGGGAATGCAGACAGCTGAAGTGGCACCAAACAGGGCTATCATCAAAAGTGACGGCCGACAGGTGAACTGGTGAACACCACATCCACAGCATAATTCTTACCTCTGCTTCTCCTTTCTTGTGTAGTTCTCTGGTACACATGTCTTCAGCATTTCGTATATTCTTGTTCCTTGTCATTACCGACAAAACACCTATGTTGATATCTTTGAGATTTACATAGCGTTCCTTTGGCAGTCCAGAGAAGTGAAAGGCTGCCTGCACCCCCAACTTGTACAGGTGAGGAGTGTGTTGGTGGGGCAAGAGGTGATAAATGGAGTGGAGACCCAGGAGAACAATGACCATCTTTGTCCACAGCCACTCCATTCCTGATCCACCAGTTTAAGGATCCCCCTCTGGAAATGACCACAGTTGACTAGTACTTGCAATGTTGATAACTGATACATCGATTAGATTGATGTGATGATGAGGATGATGATGATGATAGGTGGTGGTGGCAGTCGTGGTGTTGATAGTGGTAATGGTGATGATGATGAACATAATAATTATTATTGTCACAGATCTGAATCATTCTCCTGCAGATTTGTATTTTTCTTTTAAAACTTGCTTGGCAAAGAAACAGCTATCAGGAAGGGCTTGTTACACAGGTACATATTGTTGACACGATTTTGTTTGGTTTCTTTCCAAATCATTTTCCTGAAGATTTGTATTTTTCTTCTTTTAAAACTTGCTTGGCAAAGAAACAGCTGTTAGGAAGGGCTTGTTGCACAGGTACGTATTGTTGACACGATTTTGTTTCGCTTCTTGCCGTGTGGTAAATTTAGAGCTGTAAGTCTTCATAGATGAACTTGAAAGTTATTGTTGTAAAGCTTGAGCTAGGTACTTGTCAGATGCATGCAATTGGTCCACTGCAGTCCGGCTAAGGCATCTTTCATAAAACTGTTTAGAAGAAACAGGTTATTTCGTATTTTAGGAATATTTCTTGAGGCAGTTGTTGGGTTTTTGAGAATTTTATGTTTAATTCATGTCAGATTTAGTGCAGCAGCATGGTGTTGCTCTGGAAAGGATTCAAAGGTGAGGTTTTGTGTTTGTTTTGTTTTTTAAACCATTGTCGAATGCTCTTGAGTTGATAGTTGTTTGCTGGAAACTTGGGCGTTGAATTTTATGCTAACTTTTATTTCTAGTAAATGGGTGTTTGTTACAGGATTGGCGTAAGGTCGTTTACATCATAATGTGGTGGTTCAGATATGAGGTGAGAAGATGTATTCCACAGTATAAAAAAAATTAGATAATGGGACATGAATACAGTTTGGAAGCGATACTAAGCAAATACATGTAAATAATTGGAAGAAGAAATGTGCACAACGAGATTAAAGGTGTTTGATTAAAACAATGGAAGAAAATATCACAGAAACGGGAAAGTAATAATGTGATGGAAAGAAGGGATGAATAAAAAGACGTTTTCTGAGTAAAGAAAAGGGTTTGGGAAAAGAATGAATATCATGACGAGGATGCAATGCCAGAAAGATACTTAAAGAAATGTTGTGTTAACAGAGTGAGGTTCTCCAGGCCCCTGCTGGGAACGTTGGACTTCGGGTGAATCGTCCCTGCTCCTGTAGGGGAGCTGTTAAGACCCAAGCTGGCAAATATGCAAAACGGAACGCTGTCAGCTCACCTGGAGCTTCGGTGGAGATTACGGGTGTTCCGTAGACAGAAACTTCGAAAACATATATTGCGAAACTAACGAAATTACATATTTTACCGAGTATGGTGGCCATACGAGTGATTGAGGGAATAAATCGTATTTTTGTTGCTTCAAACTTGATTGGTTAGCTATATGAAATGTATTGTTCTTGGTGGTTTGAAAAGTCCTTGATTTTGAGAAAACTGGGGGGGGGGGGATAACTAAATGATGTCCCCCTGCCACAAGATATGATGTGTCAGGTTTGTTGATTGAGGGGGGAGGGGTGAACACATCTTACACATTAACGCAGACACACACTACCAGTCTGTGACAACAATGCGGAGAAGAAGAAGAAGAAGAAGAAGAAGAAGAAGAAGAAGAAGAAGAAGAAGAAGAAGAAGAAGAAATTGAAATAATATAATAATAAATGATGATGATAATGATGATGGTGATGATGATAAAATTTTAAAAAATGACAATAACAATACTGATTATGATTATGATCGTAATCATAAGAATAATGATAATAATAAAACTAGAATAAAGTAACAACAATAGAAAACTGATCCGCAAACAAGTAAATATGCAGCTGATGGAGAAATGAATACAAAAAAGGTACGTACAGATTTAGGAATGAGTGAATGAAAGAAAGAACTAATCAATTAATCAATCAATCAATCAGTCAGTCAATAAAATAGTTAACTAATGAGTGAAAGAAATCAATCTTTCAGCTGCTCAAGCAATCAGCACATCAAAACGTACAGAAACAAATAGGAGTAAGGTCAAGTTTCAGAATCTGTGCATTAGCAAATACCTAATACTGCACTTGTTTTCTTCCACTGCTGTTTTGCAGGTTACCTGCACTTGGTATCTCGACTACAATTCTTGCATTTTTGTAATTAAATCTTTGATAAATCATTTTCAAACTGATTGAGAAGTTGTCAGTGGTTACCTGCACTTGTTTTTTTCCACTACTATATTTGCATTAAAGGAAACCGCTTTTAGTGCAAAATACTTTAAAAGGGGGAGAATGGTTGTAAGAGATAAAAGTCGAACTTATTATTGAAGATCTCGCTTGAGAAAAGTAAGAATCTGTGTTTAATCTTATTGTATCCCCGAAGTTAGATACCATGCACACCTTCGTGGTGGGCAAAAAGGATTGCAAAGTCTCACCTTTGGTGAACCTCTGAGCTCTAGCCAAGGAAGGGATGGGGGAGGGAGCTTACCGTGTAAAAATATTACTGAAAAATAAAACAACAAACCAAGGTGTCCTTAAGGTTGCAGAATCAATCAACCAGAAAGGATGATGATTCTTTTTTTTCGGTGTGGGGGGGGGGGGGGGGGGGGAGGTGGCGGTGGTTTGGGGATTTTGTTTTGTTTTGTTTTCATGGGTTTTGTTTGTATGTTTTTTGTTTCTTTTTTTTTCTCTAGTTTTTAGTGTGTGTGGGTGGGGGGGGGGGAGGGTCCACTATTGCTTTGTTTACACAATTCAGTGTACAACAGGCTAAAAAAAAGGACCACACAGAGACCGTGGTCCTCTGATTGTTACTCATGTCTTGGCACATGATCAGCATTGCAAACGTCGGAGTTTTTCTGGCCTGGTTGAAGCCAGAACACTCCCTTAAACACCATAGTAAACAGCTTTGTCTAGCTTCATTTTTTGATGTTGTAAAATACAAAAATGTCCCTGATTGTGTCGTCTCTCAAGTCTGGTTCCTTTGTGACTTTTGTATTGGTTTCTGCCTTGCTTTGGTGTTTGCAGAGTGTTGTTCGAGTTAGTCTTCAGATTAAAGAGGGAGTTGTAGCAGGGACACAGTGATGATTAACTTTCAAGCTTGGTATTTAGTCAGTCTGGCTCTGCAACTGATCTATCATTGTCCTCAATAGGTAGAGTGAGCGTGCTGCATCAGATCAGGCATCACAAATACACCAAAGTGACCTAGCTTTAGCATTGCAGGGCCACATTTGACTGGTATCTTATCAACAGTTGATCATTGACAGCTTCACGTTTACTGCTGCTTGTGATGTAGGACAACAATTAAAACAATGGGCAGCCCTCAGGCTGAATATTTCAGACTGAGTTTAGCTTAGCCATGGTGATGACTTTGTGTAGGTAAACATACAGACTTGTAGATCTATTTGACCATTCGATAACAAATTTCAGATAACAAATGATTTGTCAAACTCTCAATAGACTGTTGTCATTAAACTTGCTTAAACATAGCAACGGTGGCATATTTTTCTGTATCCATTTTACATCATATACTATTCTCGAAAAACAAGGACACAGAGTAAAAGAGAAATGAAGACTGACTTACAGCAGCACATTTTTTCTTTATAAATAAAGAACAAAATAACCCAAGGAATACAACAGAAATTTAAAATAAACTGCTGGTAAGAAGACACACAGATAAATAGATAGGCAGGCTAACAGACAGACAGAAAGACGGAAGGAAAGAAAGAAAGAATTTTCATTTTATGGCACATGTGGCCTTAGCTCCTAAACTGTTTATTCTCACCAGCTATTTCTGTAGTGATGTAAATCTGCTCAGGCAACCTAAGGCGACACATGAAAAATTGAATAGCAAAAGATTTAAAACAAAGGAAATCTAAGCAACAATTTAAAAACACAACACCAAACTTACAAGTGATTATAAACGTTTCCGTTGTAAAAATCATATCTGGTTCCATGAAATCTTGATTGCAGGCTTATAGTGTCTGGGTTCTATGAAATCTTGATAGTAGGCTTATAGTGCCTAAAGTATGTACCAATAGGCTTGATGTTTTATGTTTGTTTTTTTATTCTGACGTAAAATTACACAGTACTATATTTTGTTCAAACTACGTCATTCCGAGCTTTTCCCCCAACTCTTCAGAAAGATTTTTAGACTTTTGTATTTAGAGAACTAAAAGATTTTATTTTCATGACAACAACTAATAAATGAATGAATAAATAAATGAATGAATGAATAAAAGAATGTATAAACAAATTTATGCCAGAATGGCCTGAATTTATATGGTCATTTAACTCAACTTATAATCTTACCAATACCAACTCTTTTAATATCTTACATAGACGACAAATTCATGTAGGCTACAAGCAAGCATAGCTAAAAACAATCAATAAGTAAACATAAAAAAGCGCAAATCAATATCACAGGCCCAGGCAACAATCCTCCTCCACCCCCACCCCCCACCAAACACCTTTTTTTTTTTTTTTTACATCGGCATAGGTATACTTATGAGAAGAAACACACAAATTTAACTGTATGCGCCAGCCTACGCGCGCGCGCGTACACACGCACACACACACACACACACACACACACACACACACACACACACAACAAACCTGCGAGTGCGCGCAGACATACACACATAAACCTGGTTATCATGACATGTTATACAATAAAATGTACAATATAGTACATTAAGACATTTTTTTTAAAGATAAAAACAAAATGTATACAATCAAAGGACAGTACATGCACTCTTCTTATCTTCTGTGCCCTGCAACTCTCTCTCTCTCTCTTCTCTCTCTCTCTCTCTCTCTCTCTCTCTCTCTCTCTCTCTCTCTCTCTCTCTCTCTCTCTCTCTCTCTTTGTATGAGTAATCAAAATAAGTGTTAAAGGTGATCGTGTACTGTTTTGAGAATTATATATTTAGTATCATCTCTGAAACACACACACACACACACACACACACACTCTCTCTCTCTCTCTCTCTCTCTCTCTCTCTCTCTCTCTCTCTCTCTCTCTCTCTGTATAAGTATTAGTGTTGGTTTATTATTAAGATGTATCCCTACGGGCGGGGACTGGATGTAAAAAAGCACATGAGTGCTTATTCATTATCCTCGAAATAAAAGAATTTTTCATTGTCATCTTCTCTCTCTCTCTCTCTCTCTCTCTCTCTCTCTCTCTCTCTCTCTCTCTCTCTCTCTCTCTCTCTCTCTCTCTCTCTCTCTCCAGTAAGTTGTGAACAAGTGAATAGAAAATGTATTTCGTCTTCAATAAAACTATTACAAAAAGGACAAATCAAAGCTCTCTCGTTTACATGTCTATAATAGAAATGATGCGCGTTCAATTCTGAGATACCAAATCTAAATTTTGTTAATATTCTTTTCAAATGCCTATCCATTTTCATTGTTAAATATAAAGGGATACAATGTGATGGATTGATCATACTATACATGTCATATCTGCTACTATTTTCAATGTGTGAATGCCAGTCCTGCCACTGACATTCAATTAGTCTTTCACGAAAAAGTCGTAAGAACAAAGAGTGATTTTCAACGTCCTGGTTGAGCCACACATAACCAAAACCGTTCTCGTATAACTTTCTTTTAACTTTAGTAACCCAGTTTGACTTGCCCTTTTCATCTAACAGATATAACATTTTATAAGCATTCGCATTCGCATTCTCTCTCTGTGTATTGTGGCCTAAGGCCGATATACAATTAAAATCATTCTCTCTCTCTCTCTCTCTCTCTCTCTCTCTCTCTCTCTCTCTCTCTCTCTCTCTCTCTCTCGTATAGTTGTGTATTCTAATAAAGGGCATATTCATACTTTCTATTTTCAATATTATTTTGGGGGCTTGTTGACTGTACTTGAGATCTAGTGAATGTCCTTTTTCAATATCTTATTATTACGTGTAACAACTATGTGAACTATTCTACAATATGAAGGTGTTCAATTTTATTATATATAAGTTTGGCTCTCTCTCTCTCTCTCTCTCTCTCTCTCTCTCTCTCTCTCTCTCTCTCTCTCTCTCTCTCTCTCTCTCTTGTTGTTATTGCTGTAGTTGTTGTTTTGTTTTTTGTTGTTGATTTGTTTGGGTTTTTTGTTTGTTTGTTTTGGTGTATGTGTGTGTGGGGGGGGGGGTGGACGGTGTTGGGTTTTTTGTAGTTTTTTTTTTCTCATTTGTTTGTTTGTTGTTGTTTTTTCTTGTTTTTTGTTTGTTTGCTTGTTTGGGGGTGGTTCTTTTTTTTTTTTTTTTTTTTTGGGGGGGGGGGGGCGGGGTTCTGGGGTTTATTTTGTTTTTTGTTTGTCTGGGGTTGTTTGTTTCTTTCTTTCTTTTTCTCTCTTTATCTTTTTTTAAAAGTTTTTTCCCTTTGCTTCTACTGTTTGAAAGTATGAGTACTGTGTTCATTATTAATATGTGACCCTACGGGCGGGGACTTGGTGTAAAAAAAAGCACATGAGTACTTATTCATTAATCTGGAAAAAAAGAATTTGTCTCTCTTACTTACAATGTGATGATGTTTCTTTTATGACTTTATTGGGATTTTCGCCCCTCTTTATTGTGTGTGTGTATGGGTATTGCACTTATTTTATTATCATGACATTCAATTTGTATGAATATAATTAAAGTGTTGGTGTTGATGGTGTGCTATGTGAGTATGATATATTTAGTATCATCCCTGAAACACACACACACACACACACACACACACACACACACACTCACTCATATTCTATCCCTCAATGATTGTATAGGTTTAGATTTCTTCTTTTGTTTTGTTTCTTGTTTTTATTGTGTGAATGTATGGGTATTGAGTTTATTTCATTATCACGACATATAATTTGAAACGAGTATAAGCAAAAATGAGTGTTGATGGTGATCGTGTACTGTTTTGGGAATTATATATTGGATATTATCTCTGAAATACACACACGCACTCTCTCTTCTCTCTCTCTCTCTCTCTCTCTCTCTCTCTCTCTCTCTTCTCTCTCTCTCTCTTGTCCAATAAGTCCTGCTTTGTTGTAATTGTTAAATCCTTGCTCATCATTAGAATACAGCTGTTTTTACTTCGTAGCGTTTTGAGTTTGGGTACTCTCTAGTGGAAATGTGGTTCATCCCGAGAATCATGAAAGTCTCATGGACAAAAAGAAAAACAAATGCAGAAGTAATGGAAATGGCTGGGTACAAGAGATCCCTTCTCAACACCATCAGAGAAAGACAGCTCAAATTTTTCGGCCATATAATCAGGGCTGACGGACTAGAGAAACTGTTATGGAGTGGCAAAATCTGTGGAAACAAGAGCAGAGGAAGACAAGGCACAAAATTCACAGACAGCTTAAACAAATTCGCAACGAATAAAGAGGGCACCAACAATGAGCTCATGAGAGGGACCGAGAACAGGGAAGAATGGAGAGCCATGATCGTCGATGTCTGCAGGACCAGACCGGACACTTGAAGAGAAGATAGTGCTTTTCAGATGGAAGACGTTCAAAATATTTTGCAAGCACATGCATATCATTACTCACGATTTCTTTTGCTCTGACTGTGCACAACATTTATACAGATTTCTTAGCTATATTTGTGCATAACCCACAATTTTGCCACAGCGTGTTACAAATCTGTTTAGTACATTTTTGTTTTTGACATTCAGCATTTTATACCAGCATATCAAGAAAATGAAATGAGAGACTAAATAAACTATGTATGGGAGTTTTGCAAAACTTAAACATCTACCTGAGGACTTCTGAACTTTTGAAGAAAAAAGATACAAGAATGGCATTTCTTATTTATCATAATTGTATTGGCAGTCATTAGTATACAGAGTAAAAAGGATAGGATACAGAACAGTGCCTTGAGGAGACCAAGTGGATATTAACTTTTCAGCTAATATTGCTTTTATAAATCAGGCACACTGTGTTCGATTCACCGGAAAATTCATAACCCAAAATTGAGCAAAGGACAGACATTCAGTGAAAATAATGTGAGTGCTATGAAATGGTGCTGGATAGTATTAAAGGCAGAGGAAAAGTCAATAAAGAATATGAAATGAAAACGCCTGTTTTTCCAGATGAGAGTAGGCATTGTGCAACAAGGTGAGAGTAATTAAGCAAGAGGTGAGCTGCAGGACTGCCAGGTTCATGATTATTCTTGTGTTTTTGTGGAAAGAATGTTTTTTGACTGTGGTAGTGTTTTATTTGATAGAGGAAGCATGAGCAATATTTGTGATGGATCTGTGTAAACTTTTTGTAGGGTGGTGGTTGTATAAAAGAATGTGGAATATTGAATGTGTACATGCATTTTTTTTTTAAAACAACGACTTTGTTGATGCAGGCACGGGCACTTTACGTTTTGTTTTTTTCAGGGATAATTTTTTTAGAAATAAAATCTCCCTTTAGCTTGATTACCATTTATGTTATGTTCCATGGAGTTACCATGGGGACTGCAACAAGGCCAGGACTTGACTCCTGAACCCTTTTTATTGACAAAAAGGGCCACAGATGAGAAGTCAGAGGACGATTGAGACATTTTAAGTTCTAACTTTCTTTAACCACTGTCATTTTATAAAATGTGTGAATACTAAGCCCTAATGGAAACAATCTTAACTTTGAAGAACAAGGAAACATGCAATTTTTATCTCAATATAAGAATTCATGTTTACTTTGTTTTACTGACAATGGGTAATGTTATTTTATAAGTGATGAGAGTGTGTCTTTGAGTGGTTTTTGCGTGTCATGTTTAATAGACAGAGAGAAAAAATGAGTAAAAAAAAAATTACAATTTTTTTTAAAAACAAGGGGGGGTGGTGTGTGCCGGTACATGAATGAAAGTTGGTGTGTAAAACCTAATATGAAGGTGAGAAGGCAAGTGTTTTAGTGCAGAGTGGTTGTCAGTGTCCCAATGTCCAAAATATTTGCCAAGAGGTTTGGACAAATGTTTGTGACAGTATGTTATGTTCCACCTTTTTCCGTGCTTTACTGGGGCCCTTGGACATCGCCAACACAGTGCACTTACTGCAGCTGAAAGCCCCTGATTCCTGTGTTTTGTGCTGGGTGATTTTAACCACTGATATTTAAAACTGCTTTCCCTGCTTTTAAACATATATCACTTGTTTTACTCGCCAAATTCGAATTTTACACAAATTTTTTGGGAAAATATGTCAGATGCATTTGAGCCTGCTGATCTCCCATCCCTTGGTACATCAGACCACAACACAATCTACCTCATGCTCACCTCTCGGTCTGTGTATATGCGACATTCCAAGAGAAAATGGGCTTCCTTTTCATTTTTTGTTTTACAAAAAGTAACATTTTTCTCGAACATTCTTGCTTTATCTATATACATTATATTTTAGGGTAAAGGTTTAATCCTGTTTGTGTAATTGTTACTCAAAGCACTAGATATCAATAGGTTATTTTAGCTCTTTTTCAAAAATACAATTAACATGATCTATAACTGTCATATATTTTCTTTTACCTCTTACGGGCCCCATCCATTCTTGAATAAACATATCTACTAATCTTTTTTTAAACATCTAGGAAAGCTTTTACATCCCCACCACCTTGTTGCATCCAAACAATGTTAAAACCCTGTTTCGTACAAAATTTCTCTTTTTTTTTTTAAATCAGCAATATTTACTTCTATCTAACTCTAACTGCATGCAATAAGCATTATATGATATTCTTTTTTGGTCCAATTGCGATAGTTTTAACCAGTATCTGATGGTACTTGTTCATGAGCTGTCATAAAGTGGATATTTACCTAAGTCACTATATACCATCTTATTGGGTGTTCTTCCCGGTACTTTTAAAAAACTCTTTTACATGCCATCAAATGAATTTTCTTATATGTTCCAGTATGTTTGTGACCCACATTTCTAATTGAAACAATAAAAATTGGCTTAAATTTAGTATCGAAAATCTTGAGAGAGAGAGAGAGAGGGAGGGGATAAAGAGAGAATAAACGAGAGAGAGAGAGAGAGAGAGAGGAGAAGAGAGAGAGAGAGAGAGAGAGAGAGAGAGAGAGGGGAGAGAAAAGTTATGAACGTCCATCTCTTTATACTATAAAAGACTTTTTTTAAAACTGAACTACTGCCTTCCTTCCCTTAGTGGCTATATGTTCTGTTCCCAATGTACAAATAATCTATGTTGTAAAACTAAACCCTTAAATTGGAATACTGATTCACAGCTTCTAAACTAATAACCATATAATACCATCGTTCCTGTCTTAAAAGAAATCCCCCTTTCCTAAATACCTCACCTTAGTTTAATGATGTTAACACTAAATTATGAAAAATTAAAGCAGTCTTTTGATTTTTAAATTGATGTTGAAAACCCTCCAGGGGTTGTGGGAAAATGTGCAGCAGCATTTGCAAAATCAAAATTAAAGATACCCATAATATTTGGTAATAACTGGACTCTGTGTCTTCTTTTTTTAATGAATATCATTAGCTAGCTGGTTAATGCAAAAAAAGAACAATGTAGGACTTAGAACACAACCCTGCCTGGCTCCTTTTGGGCATGCAAAAAAAACTCTGATGATTGGCTGTTTATTCAATACACAATAGCAATGAGTTAAAAAAGGGGCTGATAATGAAGCAGGAATTTTCCCTTTTACCCCTGACTTTTTAATTTACGATCAAAAGTGTGTCATGTTTTACCAGTCAAAGGCTTTTTTGAAGTCAAAAAAAGCAACATACATTTTATTTTTTCCCTTTCTTAGACATACACTTTTGGACAATACAATTTTTACATTGAAAATATGGTCTACCATATAATATCTTTTTATAAAACCTGCTTGGTTTTCACAGATCAAGTGATTGTTTTCTAACCATGGATACAATCTAGTGTTTAATATGAAGTACAGCATTTTTGATAAGATAGTAATAAAACTCCCCTGTCATTGTCTACTAGCTCTGGATCCCCTTTTTTATAAATTGGAATAATAAGGGCTTTACACCAAATCTGTGGATATAACCTTTGTTGGAAAATGCTTTTTAAATGCTTGAATATGAACTGTCTAGCTTCATTGTTCCATGTTGCACTTCTGCAGTAATTTCAGCAACCACGTGCCTTACAAGACTTCAATTTTGTTTTAGCTGCATTTTTGTCTTCTTCTGTAATCTCTTGTTTTGTGCTGCTCTTTTTTTTCTAATACATCTACTTCTGTGTGCATACAGGTTTTTAGTTTCAGCTTCAAATGAGGTGGAGCAAGTAAGATACAGAACTCAGATGGAAAGGAATAGGACATTTGAAGCTTAAGAAATATTGAAATCAGTTTAGATAATATAAAGTAACCTACTTTTTTCATATCAAACTATGTTAGATTTTTTTCATTTGAATACAGTATTAAATTGATTGATATTTTTCTTTTTCACCTAGTTACAACAAATTGGATTGTCATGGAAAATGCCTACATGTGTGTGAGAATGTTGCCCTTTTGTGTGTGTGTGTGTGTGTGTTTTGTGTGTGTGTGTGTTGTGTGTGTGTGTGTGTGTGTGTGTGTGTGTTGTGCGTGCGTGCGTGCAGACGCCAACTGTCTTTTTGATTTTACACTGGTGTGCTTATGATGGCTTAAGTATTACTGATGTTTGGGTGCTTTTTATCTTGTGATGTGTGTATGCTAATGTTCAGATTCTGTGTTTTAGTATTTTTCTGTGGTAAATGTGTTACTGTTTACTGTTTTATTTATGACTTGTAGCCCCCATAATTTTCTCTGTGTCATAATGAAGTGCTTGGTTGATATTTTATTGGCATGCTCCCAGCTTCTTGTGTCATATGTGTCGGGAGTGTGTAGTGGAAGACTTACAGTAATTAACCTATTGTGAACTACAAAAGTCCTTTTGGCTTCAGGGGGTATTATTATCATGAGTTTTTCAAGAATTGAGGTGGTAGTAGTAATAAAGTAGGGACTGGCTCAAACCTCAGTTTTGTGGGTTATTGAAAATCTCAACTTTGATAACTATTTCACTCAACTTGATGTTCCATGATAATTATTCATTGAATTAAAAGAAATAAGTAGTAGAAACTTTCACAGTTATTTAGATCTTTAGTTTCTAAGCTTATGCTAGGAAGATGGGACTTTTAGTTACGATTATTTTTAATCTATTGAAGAGAAGGGAAATTGCATTGGGTGCAGCAGTGGAGCAATCACCAAGCAGTCAGTATTTAGTGTTTGGGTCTACTAGGCTTACAATAGGGAGGGTTTTGCTCATCGGATTGTCTCAAATCATTGTGAAGAGCTTTATTTATTTCTCATACAGAGAAATCACGCAAGACGTTAGAGAACCTTGTGGACATACAAGACTCATCCAATATACCTCGTCCATAAAAAAAAAGGTCTGCAACAAATTGACAAAGCATTTTTCAATGAAGACTTACTATTTACAGCAGAAAAAAATTCAGTTTCACACATTTTTTGTTTTGTATGGTAGGTGTCCCAAAAACTGACTGTCCAAAGTTTGGGGGAACATGTTTGTTTTAATTTTGTACAAAAGGTTTTCTAACTACTCCAACCTGCAGCCTTCATGATAGATGCAAGAGATGTACCATGACTGGCAGCTGTAATGGAATAGCAAAACGTGCACTGTGGCTCCCATATTTTGAAGCATGTGTTGCCCGTCATTTCAAGGGAATTTTTTTTTAAAATGTTATTTCTTTTATTCGAGGACAATGGGAATAAGCACTTATGTGCTTTTTTACATCCAGTCCCCTGTGTATGCAGATTTGTAAATTCTGGCATTTTGTTCCCACCCGGGACACAATCGCCTACTCTTACGCAAAGCGGAACAGGATTTAACGTGTGCGCAAAATTTTCCCGCGTGCGTTTGCACACGGGGCCTTGGTTTATAGTCTCATCCGAAAAACTTTTGTGGAGAGTGGAGTCTGCACTGATGTTAACTCCCGGAGAAAATATCCACTTGAATGGGGAAACGAACCAGGGTCGTCAGATTTCGAGCGCAATGGTCTAACACTAGGCTATCCCCTCCTCTTAATACAAGGAGAAAAGGCTTCCTGGAAACAGGGTCATTAAGGCTTTATAAAGCTGATAACAGTTCTGACCCTTTTTAGATACCTGTGGACATGTTTCATCAAACACAGTTTGTAATTGTTAGGAAAATTTCATATTTGCTGGCTTTGTGTAGACACCTCTAAGCCTCCCAAAGGCCAACCCCTCGTCCTCGTTTGTGGAGGCGGTAACAGCTATGCTTGCAAAAGGGGCTCTGGTGAAGTGCGATGGGCCTAGCAAGCCGGCAGTGGATTTCATAAACCGCTCAAGAAAGAAAAAGGGATATTTAAAAGGATGATTTCAACGGTAAGCAGCTTGGCGAGAAAAATGGACAACGAGGGAAAGGAATTGTGACAAAGATAGGGACTTGGAACAAACTGTGGTTTGACAAAGAACCTGAGATTGTGGACTTATGACCCAGCGTAATTGCCCTTCATGGGATGATTAAAATGTTTTTGATTGACTTGACTTGACGTGACTCTATCCTGGGTATCACTGACACTAGACTGAAAAAGGAAAAAGGTACAACGGAAATAACTCAAACTTCGTTCTTGTTTGGAGCGGAGTGAGCAAAGAGCAGAGAGGCAAACACATGGTGTAGGTTTCATCATACACCAGATATGGCAAAGAAACCTAGTGAGACGGAGCATGTTTTAGAAAGAATCACTAAAACAGCATTAGAGAGGGTGACAGAATTATTGTTTCCAAAGTCCAACCCCTCGTTCACGTCGTGGGAAACGGAAACAGGTCAAGCTGGCTAACGGGGCTTGGTGAAGCTGTGATGGCCTAGCAAGCCGACAGTGGATTTATCAAATGCTAAGAAAATGAAAGAGATACAAACGGACGGATACCAACGGCAAACGACTCGCAATGGGAAACGGACATCGAGATAGGAACAGTGACTACATTGGAACATGGAACATCTGCGGCCTAACAAACAAGGAACCAAAATTGTGGAATTCATGACCAAAAGAAAGATCTCCATCATGGGCATTTCAGACACTAGGAAGAAGGACAAGGAACGAAAGAAATCCATTCAAACTTTGTTCTCATCTGGAGTGGAGTCAGGAAAGACCAGAGAGCAACGCATGGTGTGGGATTCATCCTACACCCAGACATAGCAAAGAATCTCATGAGGGGCAGAACACATATCAGAAAGACTGATTAAATCGGTGTAAGAAAGTCTAACAAAATCGTCTACTATATCCAAGCATATGCACCGTGTAACGATTCGTACTCAGAAGAGGAGAAAGACTCATTCTATCAAGAGCTCTCCGACCTCATCAACAGCACCCCTGACAAAGAGGACCTGTATGTCATGGGTGATTTTCAACGGCAGAGCAGAGTTGTGAGAGAAGAAACCCGTGGACAAAACATCTTGGACCCACAGTGACCACAGAACACCTTGCAATTACAACGGGAACCACGTGCTAGAACTATGTGCAAAAGCATGATCTGATCATCACCAACACCTTTTTCCAACACCGAGCCTCCCAAATTTACACCTGGTACAAGTGGAACGACCTCAACATCTCGTCTCAAATCGACTTTATACTTGCAAAGATCTAGAACACGTTACACCATCAAAGACTCAAAAGCCATCCCCAATGCCAACCTGACACTGACCACAGGCCTGTCATTCTATCCTCCCAGTACTCAGAAGAAGAAAATAACAACTGCTAGAAAGAACCAGCCTGAAAAGATCAACTCTTATAACTGGAAGAGAAAGAAGTGCAAGAACAGATCCATAGTGCTATCAAGGTGAAACTTGACTCCTTTGATACACTTCTCAACATGGAGCAAGTCTGGGACACCTTCAAACCAGCTCTCTTAAAACACCTTAAGGGAAGTTTGCGGGACAAAGAAATGTGGAGGTAAAAACAGGAAAGCTACAGCTTGGTGGAACCAAGAGGTGAAGGAAGCCATCAAGAATAAAAAGCAGCTATATAAAGCTTGGGTCAAGACCAAGACAGAAGAGGACTACGTCAAGTACAGAGTCGCAAGAAGACATAGTAAACGTGTTGTGAAAGCCTCTAAAGAAAAATCTTGGGCGACTTATGGAGAGAAGTTAAGTGAAATTTGTAAGAACTCCCCAAGAGAATTTTTCAAAAGTGTGTGAGACGATGAGAGTAAGAGATGAGCCATTCAATCCAACAACAGTAGTAAATGATGCAAATGGAGAGGCACTGCACAAAGAAGAGGAAATTCTGAAACGATGGAAAGATTATTTTAAAGATCTTTTAAACCCATCTGGAGCACAAGCCTCCAGCTCTCAGTTCTCACCTCGCTATAAAGACCAGTTAGAGCCCCAAATCCTTGAAGCTGAAACAAGAAAAGCAATTAAGACCAGCCCAAAGGGCAAAGCGGCAGGCGATGACGGCATAACAACTGAAGCCATCCTTGCATGCAGAGAAACGGGAGTTAAGTGGCTCACCATCTTCCAGAAAGCATGGGAAGAGAGGAAAGTACCAATGGATTGGCAAAATGCAATAGTGGTGCCAATTTAGAAGAAGAAGGGCAGCAAGAGAGACTGCAGCACCTACAGAGGCATTTCACTTCTCAGCATGTAGGAAATGTATGCAAAGATTCTGGAACAGCGCACAAGAGCCAAAGCAGAACACCTACTGAGCAATGCCCAGTTTGGCTTTCGGAAAGGAAGAGGGTGCACAGATGCCATTTTCGCACTCCGACAGCTGTGTGAAAGAGCCATCGAATACAACCAAGACCTGCATACAGTATTCGTTGATCAAGAGAAAGCTTTCGACCGAGTCAACAGAGACAAGCTCTGGAAGATCCTGGAGCAGTACGACGTGAAGGGGCAGTTGCTTGATAACATCAGAGCAATCTATGCAACAGTATGAGCGCAGTCCGAACAGCCAGTGGAACATCCGACTGGTTCCCGGTACATCAGGGGTCA
Organism: Rapana venosa; assembly: GCA_028751875.1. Classification (NCBI taxonomy): domain Eukaryota; kingdom Metazoa; phylum Mollusca; class Gastropoda; order Neogastropoda; family Muricidae; genus Rapana; species Rapana venosa. Next base: position 3,750,606 of record CM054135.1, read on the forward strand.
GCAAGGCTGCGTACTCTCTCCCCTTCTCTTCGTGATCTACATGGACCAGATTACAAAGGAAGCCAACCCAGATCTTGAGGCCCTGACTGAACTATTATTTGCTGACGACCAGTTCTTAATGAATCCGAACAAAGCAGCTCTTCAAGAACACACAGACCAACTCAACACAAGCTGCGAGAGGTATGACATGAAGATCAGTATCACCAAAACAGAAGTTATGTCTGTCAGCAGAAATCCAGGAAAGCTGGAAATCAACATCAACGGCACCCAGTTGAAACAGACCAAAGAATTTAAATACCTTGGCAGCCTCTTCACTGAAGATGGAAAATTGGACAGAGATAGAAACAAGATGCCAGAAAGCAAACGGCAGTCAGTTACCAACTCACCCCCTTCTAAAACATTCCAGCATCCCAATGAGCACTAAGGCAAAACTCATCAACGCCATCTTCGTTCCAACACTCACATACCAGTGTCGATCATGGCCCTAACAAAAGCCTTAGAGAGAAAATTGGTCACATGTGAAATGCGCCTGCCTGAGAAAAGCTGTCAACAAGACCAGACGCGACAAGATCAAGAATGAGGTGATCAGAGACATGGTCGGACTAACACCAATTCTCCACCATATCGAACAACAAAGGATCAGGTGGTTTGGTCACCTCACTAGAATGCCGCCCAACCAACCAGCCCTACGGGCATACACCACCAAACACAATGGCTGGAAAGCCATAGGTAGACCAAGGAGACGATGGAGCGACTCCGTGGCTGACACCCTGCGAGCCCATGACCTGTCACTACATCAAGCCTCCCGCCTTGCTGCAGACAGACGTCTGTGTCTCCCCGTGACGCCGAAAGGCACCAGCGGCAGATGAAAGAAAGAAGAAAGAAGAAAGACAGAATTATTAACTACATACAGGTTTATGCACCTTGCAATGACTCCTACTCAGATGAGGTTAAGGACTCGTTCTTCGAAAAGCTCTCTGATGTTATCAACGGTATCCTGACAAAAAAGACTTGGGAGACTTCAACGCCGTATTGGGGAGAGAAGAGCCCCATGGACAAAACATCTGGTCCACACAGTGACCGCAGAACACCATGCAACTCACGGCAACCTGGTACTGGAACTATGCCCGGAGCATGACCTGATTTAAACATCAACACCTTCTTCCAACATTGAGCTACTCAGATTTACACCTGGTACAAATGGAATGACATAAACGTCTCTCCCAAATCGACTTTGTGTTGACAAGATCCAGCATACGGAACAACGTTGCAGATTCGCGAGCTATCCCAAACGCTGGCCTGGACACAAACCACAGGCCAGTCATCACAACACTAACCACCAAGAAAAAGAGGACCATCAACATAAAAAAGCAGCCTGAAAGACTTAATATGCACAAGCTGCAGAACGAGGAGGTCAAGTTTCAGATAGAGCGCACTGTAAGAGAGAAGTTGGACTCTGTTGACGCCACATCACTGGATGCAGAGCAAACCTGGCACACCTTTAAAACCACTGTGCAAGACTCTTTGAAAGAAGCATGTGGTGTGAAGAAGACTAGAGGAAAATACCGAAAGGCAACAGCTTGGTGGAACAAAGAAGTGAAAGAAGCAATCAGAGAGAAGAAGGGGTCTTTACAAGACCTGGATTTAAGTCAAAGAAAGAAGAGGACTACATCAGGTACAGAATTGCACGAAGACACACCAAGAAAATTGTCAGAACAGCAAAGGAAAATTCGTGGAGAAAATATGGAGAAGAGCTCAGTGAAAAGTGCAAAACCTCCACGAGAGAGTTCTACAAGAGTGTGAAAGCAATGAGAATGCGAGACGAACCCTTTGACCCCACCACGGTAATCAACAATGCAAAAGGACAAGGCCTGAACGAGGAAGAAGAGATAGTGAAAAGATGGGAAGAGTACTTCAAGAAACTGCCCAACCCTGCAGGACAACAGGCATATAACACCAAGTTCCAGTTCACCCCCAACTACCCAGACCACTCAGAACCTTCCATCTTGGAGAGTGAAGTCAGAAGAGCAGTGAAGACCAGCCCTAAAGGGAAGCAGCAGGTTGAAGATGGCTTAACAACTGAAGCCCTCCATGCATGTGGTGGAAACCGGTATAATGTGGCTCACCACCATCTTCAAAAGGCTTGGGAGGAGAGGGAAAGTGCCAAGAGGACTGGCAGAATGCAATAGTAGTGCCAATTTGGAAGAAGGGCAGCAAGAAAGACTGCAGTAAACTACAGAGGCATATCCCCTCCTCAGCCATGTAGGGAAAATGTATGCAAAGATCCTAGACCAGCGCACTAGAACAAAAACAGAACATCTCCTCAGTGATGCTCAGTTTGGATTCAGGAAAGGAAGAGGGTGCACAGATGCGATCTTTGCTCTCAGACAGCTGTGTGAGAAGGCGATCAAATACAACCGAGATATCCACCTTATCTTTGTAGATCAAGAGAAGGCTTTTGACCGATTAAACAGAGACAAGTTGTGGAAGGTCCTAGAGCAGTATGGCGTGAAGGGGCAGCTGCTGGACAACATCCAAGCTATCTATGTCAACAGCAAGAGCGCAGTCCGCACGACCAGTGGAACATCTGACTGGTTCCCAGTTACATTAGGGGTAAGACAGGGCTTTTGCCTCTCCCCTCTGCTCTTTGTCATTTACATGGACCAGATTGCAAAGGAGGCCAACCCAGATCCTGAGGCACTCAACGAACTCATGTTTGCTGATGACCAGGCAATAATATATAGCAAGAAGGCACAGCTCCTGGAGCACACAGATCAACTCAACAGCACCTGCCAGACCTATGACATGAAAATCAGTGTCAGTAAGACCGAGGTCATGACAGTGAGCAGGAGTCCACACACTCTGGACATCAATATCAATGGATCCCAGTTAAATCAAGTCAGCGAATTTAAATATCTGGGCAGTGCATTTGCAGAGAACGGAAGATTAGACCGTGAAATCGAAACAAGATGTCAGAAGGCTAATGCGGTCAGCTACCAGCTCGCCCCTCTCCTGAAACATCCCAGCATCCCCATGGACACAAAGGCAAAACTGATTAACACCATCTTCCTGCCAACGCTCACGTACCAGTGTCAGACATGGCCCCTCACAAAGGCCCTCAGACGTAAACTAGTCACATGTGAACTGAAATGCCTAAGAAGAGCAGTCAACAAGACCCGAAGAGACAAAATCAGAAACGAAGTCATCAGAGACATGGTAGGTGCAACACCAGTCCTACAACACATCGACCAGCAGAGGATCATGTGGTTCGGACACCTGACTAGCAGAGGATCAAGTGGTTCGGACACCTGACTCGGATGCCTCACAACCAGCCAGCTCTTCGGGCCTACAACACCCGGCACTCAGGATGGAAAGCCAAAGGACGACTAAGAAGAAGATGGAATGATTCGTGGCCGACACTCTAAAAGCCCACGGCATGTCCCTCGGCATGTCCCTCCTCCAGGCTACACGCCTCGCTGCCGACAGACAGCTATATCTCCCCGTGACACCTCCGAGTCAAACAAAAGTAAGTAAAGTAAAGTAAGTGTAGACACCAGGCCTCATATGTTTCTGTTTCCCAAAGAAAGAAAGACACTTTTCTGAGTAAATTAAATATCAGCAACTTTCAGTAAATGCAATAATTGGCCTCTTTACCCAGTTAAGAGGGATAATAACATTACTGTTCTCAAAGTCAACTGTTTGAGTGTCAGATCA
>CM054135.1:3754819-3811387 GCA_028751875.1 Rapana venosa
TGTTCGGGGGAAAAACGAAATTGAAAACGGCTCAAAAGGGAATAACTATACAAATAAGAAAAGCAAAAATGATGAGCCCATAAAAATATATCTATTTGTAGTGATGGATGCACACTCAACATAGAAGGAAATAGACTAAAAAGAAATTGTTTACTAATGGACCAGCAAGTTTCTAACCAAAAGAAGCACACTGCTCTCTAATATGCGGGCAGACTGGCTGTGGCAAGACTGTATTTGTTTTAGATTTATTACAAACAGTGTACAAAATCATTTCGAGTTCATTGTTATATTCTGTCCAACACTACACAACAATAAAACATACAGAGAGAGAAAATTTATTTGGACAGATGAGAATATAATTATAGTCAATCCCTCTGACAGGCTAAGCGAGTGTTTAGAATACTATTACAGGCTCTTTGAAAATAGGCAGACCCTTTTCTTAATAGACGACTGCTCAGCAGAGCGTGACATTGTTAAGAAAAGGAATAGTTTGTCTAAGCTTGCTTTCAGTGGGAGACATGCACAGATATCTGTTTGGTTGCTGACACAAAAATATAATAGCATATTAAAAGATTACCGTAAACAAATCAAAGTCGTTGTAATTTTTCACATGAAAGACAGAGATGGGTTTAATAATTGCCTTCGGGAGAATGATGTTATTACAGACGGACAAGAAAGAGAAAGAATAAAAATAAAACTGAGAAGCTCAAAGCATAGTAAACTAATACTCAAAACAGACCAGCCCACTAAATACTGTGTAGTGTAAAACCCAATAGCTTATTTTTTTTAACACACACAAGAACATGCAGCCAGACACACATACACTCTCACACACAACCACACATAATATGTCCTGTGCTCTCAGCTGCTGTGTGTTGTATTGGCAACATGCCACAATCTTTTGCTAACACACTCGTGGCTAAGTATTGCACATAGGAAGGTACACTCGCGCAAAAGAGGCGGGGCCTAAGTATTTCGTCATCATATAGGAAGCTTTATATTTATTAATTTTCACTCTTTCTATCGCCCTCCGGGGCAGCCCAGTGGGGAAGTCGGAATGCGTTAGACAGGGCAGGCAGGGTAGGCAGGCAGAGCTGGCAGGCATGGGATCGAACCCCCCTAGGGAATAGCAGTAGGCTACAGGTCCTATGTGTTGTGTGAATGCGTGTGGTGTGTGAATGCGTGTGTCGGCATTCCAACAGTTGTGAATGCCGGAAATCTTCTCCGCTACCCGAAATCTTCTCCGCTACCCAAAGCTCCGTTGCAGTGTCCTCCAATTTTCTCCTTCTGTAAGGAAGCCTGGGTAGCCGAGAAGGTTTTGCACTTTTTTTCTTTTTTTTTTTAAATAAAAAATTCAGCATAAATCAGATAATAAAGAAGAAGTATTAGTTTATTTTTTTAGTATTTTTTGTATTAGTTCTTGACAAGATATTGTTTAGCAAAAATTCCCATAATTTTATTTGTTTGCTCATTAGAAATAAATTAGTATTACTTTCAGTTTTAGTAGAGAGATAGGGAAAAAGGGGGTCAAGGTAAACTGCTTAGTTTTTATATAAAACTATGCAAGTTTTTGGTTCGATGAGGCGAAGCCGAATCGGACCAAAAGTTGCCTGGTTTTGGATAAACAGTAAGTAGTTGAGCTTGACCCCCCTTTTTCCCTATCTCTCACATCTGATTGTCAGTTGAGATAGCAGTGTTCAGTTGAGATAGCAGTGATCGCTGATTGGACACTTTTTTGACTGTTGCAGTGTATTTCTATTTATCCTTTTTATTCTATTCCTCTATATCAAGGATAATGGAAAATGCTCTCATGTGCCTTTTTTTACATCCAGTCCCCGTGTGCATGCTGTTTTGTAAATTTTGTCATCTGTTCCCACTGGCACACAATGGCCCACTCTTTCAAAAAGCGGAACAGGATTTCACGTGTGCGCAAGATGTTCTGCGTGCATTTGCTAATGGTACCTTGGTTTATAGTCTCATCCAATGGACTTTTGGGGAGAGTGGAGCTGCACTGATGTTAACTCCAGGGGGAAAAAAACCCTTGAATGGGAAATAAATCTGGGTCGTCAGATTACCAGCCCAATCTGTGCATCAGTGGTGTATCAGTGCCTGTGTACTAGTTTTGTTGTATAGTGTGTGTGTGTGTGTGTGTGTGTGTGGGTGTGGCTCTTGTGTGATGGCCAGACATCAGTGGTGAGTGTAGCATCTTTTAATGCTGAATCTCTAATCTTACCTTGATTTCTGTTGGTTTCTGTTCATATAACCCCGATTAATCAGACTAAGCAGCCATTTGCCCGAGCAGCTTTGTTTATGAGATTGGTGAACTGACTTTCGGCTTTGTAGGAAGAATAGTTATATTGTCATTTAAGCACCTTAGTTGTACTCAGGCGTAAAACTTCAAAGGAGCTTTGTTCTCCTACTGATTTCCCTGTTACTTAAAAGTGGGGGGCATCCTTTGCTGGCAGAAAACAATGACAGTAACTTGGAGTTGGACATAGGGTGTGAGTCAGGCAGCAAATACAAAACTGAATGCGAAATACAATAAACAGTTTGGAGTCTAACATTGATGCTGCCCAAATTAAAACATACATTTGAGTCCCAAGTCCCCCAAAAGGGAAACAAAACCCAAGATGACTGGACATGGGAAATGAAGAAAAGGCATTAGCTCTCTGAAAATGATGCCAAAGCCACAGAGGCAGATGCAGTAAGACAAAAGTCTGGTGGCAAGTCCTGTACAGTATGCTGACAAGGGAGCCTGTTCCCCTTCCAATAGCTAGGAATGTCCTTATTCTTCCAAGCCATCCATGCAAGATTCATCCCTTTGTAAAAGAGAGGAGCTTACATCTTCTGGTATGCAGAATATCAAGAAAAGGTTCAGAGCAAAAGGGTTGACACATACTGCAGCAGACCTGGTTTTGTAATCCTGGCGACTAGCAATGCAGGTTTTATGTAATTACTACATTAAAAAGTGGGGAAAAAACCTATGCCCAAAACAATTGCCTGGATGAATCTGCAACCGGCCCAGTAAATGTAGCAAATTGTTTTGCTTTTCTGTATTCCATAAGTGCAGAATGTACTGCTCTTAATAGTGCAAGAAGTTCTTTGATAATATTTTTTTTTATTATACCAATAGGCAATAATTTCGGTTCCTACACTAACGTAATTAGAATATCAAATAGAGTTTTTGAGAAACACCCAGCACTACTTAAGAATCAAGGGACATGGATTGTAGATTATGTTTTGGAACATTTGCTAGAGTGGCCAGAAATGCATGATCTGACACTTAAACAGTTGACTTGAGAATAGTAACGTTATTATCCTTCTTAACTGAGTAAAGGGATCAAGTATTGCATGTACTGAAAGTGCACGATATTTAATTTACCCGGAAAAGTGTCTTTCTTTCTTTGGGAAACAGAAACATATGAGGCCTGGTGTCCACACAAAGCCAGCAAATATCATGTAATTTCATAACAATTACAAACTGTGTTTGGTGAAACATGTCCACAGGTATCTAGAGGCCACGAGAGAACTTCAGAAAGGGTCAGAACACTTTGTCAGCTTTATAAAGCCTTAATGACCCTGTATCCAAGGAAGCCTTTTCTCGTTGTGTTAAACAATTCTTGAAATGACAGGCATGAATACTTCAAACTATAGAAGCACAGTACACGGTATCCTAGCACCTGTACAGTTGCCAGTCATGGTACATCTCTTGCAGCCATCATGAAGGTTGTGGGATGCAGTAGTCAGAAAACCTGTTGTACATATTAAAACAAAAATTTGACACCAAACTTTGAAAGTCAATTTTGGACGCCTACCATACAAAATAATAATGTGTCAAATCTTAATTTTTTCTCTTTGTATAGTGAGTCTTCATTGAACAGTGCTTTGTCAATTTGTTGCAGACCGGCTTTTTATCAAGTGAGTTATATTGGATGAGTCTTGTATGTCCACAAGGTTCTCTAACGTTTTGCGTGATTTCTCTGTATGATAAATAAATAAAGCTCTTCACAATGATTTGAGACAATCTTGATGAGCATACCCTCCCTATGTAACCTAGTAGGTACAAACACTACGTGCTGACTCGCTTGGTGTATGCTTCACTGCTGCACCTCATGCAATTTCTCTTCCCTCCAATAGATTCAAAATCTATCTATGTATCTGTCCCGTAGTCTGACGACCGTGGGGGCACCCTCAAAGACTCAACAACCAGTTCCCTCCATTCCTCTCTCTGTTCTGCCTTTCTCAGGGTTTTGTTGAGTTCTAGGCCTGTCTATTCGCTGATGTTATCCTCCCAGCTCTTCCTTGGTCTGCCTCTGCTTCTTCCTCCCTGGACAGTGCCTTGTAAAACTGTCTTTGCAAGTCCTTTGGATCTTGTCACATTCCCATACCATTTAAGTTTACGTTTTTTCACGATCGTCAGAAGGTTCTCAAAGGGTCCAATGGTTTGCTGGATTCTGTTATGCACGCTTTCGTTGCTTATGTAGTCTTTGTAGGAGATGCCAAGGAGTCTCCGAAAGCATCTCATCTCCACCGCCTGTACTCTTCTCTCCAAATCTGCAGTCAGGGACCATGATTCACAGGCATACAGAAATATGGATATGACAAGGGAGCGCATTAGTCTGATCTTGGAGATAAGTGAGATATTTTTATCTCTCCAGATGGTGTTTAGTTTTGACAAAGCTGTTATTGTCTGTGCAGTCCTGCATACTACTTCTGGCTTGGATCCCTGGTCTGATACAATGGCTCCCAGGTACTTGAAGCTTTGAACTGTTTCCAGCTTCTGGTCATTAACCCTGATATCAGTGCTAATGCCGTTGGTGTTATTAGTCATCAGTTTGGTCTTCTCTGCACTGATTTCCATGCCGTATGTTTTGGAGGCCTTATTCAAGTGTTCTGTTAGGCTGGCAAGCTCTTTTTCTGATCCTGCTATTCCATCAATGTCATCTGCGAAGCGGAGGTTTGTGATCGTTCTGCCACCAATGCTGACTGATCCTTCATGATGTTCCAGTGCATCAGCCATGATTCTCTCAAGGAAGATGTTGAAAAGAGTGGGTGAGAGTAGACAGCCCTGCCTTACTCCAACTGTTGTTCGAAACCATTCTCCATTGTTGTTGTTGTAGTACACTGCACTGGTGGCCTCGCTGTACAGCTGTTTGATGACTCTGATCAAGTTTGCATTGATGCTGTACAAATTCATGGTTGCCCACAAAGCTGCATGCCAAACCCTGTCAAATGCCTTCTTAAAATAGATAAATACGTGGTAAAGGTCTTGTTGATGTTGAAGGTACCACTCACATAGTATTCTGAGGTTGAATATGTGTTCGGTTGTGCTGCGCCCTGCTCTGAAACCTGCTTGTTCCTCAGCAATGATGGTCTCTGCTTGTGGCTTCAGTCTATTCAATATTATCTGCAGCATGATCTTGCTTGGGTGGCATATGAGGCTGATTGTGCGGTAATTATGGCATTGTTGTAGATTTCCTTTCTTGGGGAGGGTGTTGATGAGTGACTGTGTCCATGGTGTTGGCCATTTTCCTGTCTGCCAGATCTTGTTGCAGATTCTTAGTAGGGCGCTGATCATGGCTTCCCCTTCAGCTTGAACCAACTCAGTTGGAATGTTGTCAGCCCCTGCTGACTTTCCCTTTTTCAGCGATCTGACTGCTGTTTCCACTTCTTCTCGGAGGATAGGGTGACTGTCTGTGTCTTTGCTTGCTGGTACATTAAGGACATCTGGATCTCCTGCGGTTCTATAGTTATACAGGTCGGAGCAGTATTCTGTCTATCTGTTCAGAATATCCTGGTCGTCAGTGAGACACTTCCCATTTTTGTCTTGGATTGTTAAACCTTTTCCCTGTTTTGTGCTAGTCAGGTCTTTCACCAGCTGATATGCTTTCTTGCTATTGTTTTTCTTGATGTTCTCTTCAATGTCTTGGCACTGTTCACCGATCCATTTCTCTTTTGCCTCCATCATGGACTTCCTGATTCTTTTGTTGACTGCCCTATATTGTTCTGCTCTTTCTTTTGTTTCATTTTTCTTTTTCTTCAACTCTCTACGCTTGTCGCATAGTTGTAGGATGTTAGGTGTGACCCATGGTTTTTTGACTGGTCGGTGTTTGCCAAGAAGCTCGCTTGCTGTTTCAATCACTTCTGTATTGAAACTATTCGTCAGTGTATCTATGTCTGAGTCTATCGAAGTGAGTGCTGCAAACTTTCCACCTATCCTTGCTTGAAAAATTTCTACTACCTCTGGGTCCTTCAGCTTCTCGAGGTCAAATTTGATCCTGATGTTGTTCCGCTTGTGAATTTTCTTTAGACGTAGTCGGAAAGTCATCATCACAAGATCATGATCACTCCCTATGTCTGCTCCTGGAAAACTTCGTGTCTGTGCGATGTTAACGTTAGACTGAAACCGTCTTTTAACCATGATGTAATCTATTTGGTTGTGGTGTTCTCCATTTGGGCTATGCCATGTCCATTTTCTGGATTTCTTGTGTGGGCCAAGTGTATTCACTAGCTGGAGGTGGTTATTACTGGCAAACTCCAGGAGTCTCAAGCCTCTTTCATTTGATTGGTTATTACAATGTGGCCCACAAACGCCCTCCCAATCTTTCCATGCATCTTCTCCTACCTTGGCGTTCCAGTCACCTTGCACAACGAGGATGTCTTTCTTGGGAGTTTGATTCAGAACCTCTTGTAGCTGGTCATAAAATTCTTCAAAATAATCGTAACTAAAACTCTACCTTCCTAGCATAAGCTGAGTTTAATTTAATAATAATAATAATAATAATAATAATAATAATAATAATAATAATAATAATGTATGGAATTTATATAGTGCTGAATCTTGTAAAGCAACAAATCAAAGCACTCAGATTTTATTTCATACCATATTAAGTCATGGCAGATTTCTCTCCATGAAATTCGGGCTGCTCTCCCCGGGGAGAGCGGGAGAACGCGTCGCCACTTAGCGCTGCGCCACCCTTTCACCCTTTTTTTTTTTCTGCAGCTGTATTTGTTTCCCTATCAGAGTGACTTTTTTCTAAGAATTTTGCCAGGGACAACTCTCTTGTTGCCGTGGGTTTTTTTACGTGCGCTAAATAATTACGTGTAACACACGGGACCTCGGTTTATCGTCTCATCCGAAAGACTAGCGCCCAGACCACCACTCATGGTCTAATGGATGGGGGGAAAATTTCCGGTCCAAACGGGGTACGAACCGCCGCACACTTCAGACCCGGACTTTTCGCTTTCTAGACAGGCGCGTTACCTCTAGACCACCAATTTATCCTTAGCACTAAAATCAGCACAAGCTATTAACAGATTCCAAGTTCTGAATAACTGTGAAAGCTTCTACTACTTATATGGTTTTTTTAATACAAAGAATAGTTATCGTGGAACTTCAAGTTTGAATGAAATAGTTATCAAAGTTGAGATATTCAATAACCCACGAGATTGAGGTTTGAGCCAGCCCCTACTTTTTTACTACTGCAACTTCTAATTCTTGATAAACTCATGATAATGGATGATCTGAAGCCAAAAGGGACTTTTAAGGCTCACAGTAGATTAATTACTGTGGTCTTCCACTACCCACTCAAAGACACATAGTGAAATGAGCAGCTGGGAGTTTGCTCAATAAAACATCCTACAAGCACTTAATTATAGCACAGAGAAAATTATGGGGTTTACAAGTCATAAATATAAACAGTAAACAGGAACACATTTATCACAGAAAAATACTACAACACAGTATCCGAACATTAGTAGGTATACATCACAAAATTAAAAAGCAACCCTAAAATCAGTAATATTTAAGCCAGTCATAACACACAAGTTTAAAATCACATTCACATGCGTAGGTGCACACACACACACACACACACACACACACACACACACACACACACACACACACACAGATGGCACATTCGCACACACATGCACACATTTTCATGACATAAACCAATTTGTTGTAACAAGTTGTGTGATAAGAAAAATATCAATCAATTTAATACTCTATGCTATAGTAAATATATCTAACACAGTTTAAAACGATAAAAAGTAGGTTCCTTTTTATTATTCTAAACTGATTTCAATATTTCTTATGCTTCAAATGTCCCATTCCTTTTCCATCTGAGTTCTGTATTTTACTTGCCCCACCTCATTTAAAGAGGCATCTAATAACTGTATGCACACAGAAGTAGATGTGTAAGAAAAAAATGAGCAGGGACTAAACAGATAGATTACAGAAGAAGAAATAAAAGCAAGTATTCATAAACTGACGTCTTGTAAGGCATGTAGGATTGATAAAATTAACGCAGAAGTGCTAAAATGGAACTAGTGAAGCTAGACAGTTCATATTCATGCTTAAAAAAACTATTTTCAAAAAAGAGATATATCCAAAGATTTGGTCTAAAGCCCTTATTACTCTAATTTATAAAAAGGGGTTCCAGAGCAAGTAGACAATGAGAGGGGAGTATCATTACTGAGTATTTTATCTAAATGTTATCATCATCATCAGTCCCGTGACCTTGGCGGTCGGGGAGGAGACACGAGAGACGATACCGTGGTAAGCCTCCTCCATCCATCTTGGTCCTCGGCTCTGCGAAGTAGTGCCGAGTCATTCATCCTGGTCCATTCTCTGATGTTGTCCATCCATGACTTGTTCTGTCTTCCCCTCTTTCTGCCACCTTCGAGTGTTCCCTGCAGTACTGATTTGGCAGAGTGTTGTGGCGGGTGACGTGACCGAACCATGTCAGCTTTTTCTTCTTGAGATGGTGAGAAGGGGTTCCTGTGGACCTGCCAGCCGTGTTATTTGGCTCTTGACAAATTCATTGGTCTTTCGTTCTCTCTAGGATATGCCTAGCAGTTTTCTATGGCATTTTGTTTCAAATGACTGGATTCGCTTTGCTGTTTCAGCAGTCAATGTCCAGGTTTCACTTCCGTACAGCAGGATAGTCTGAATTAGGGCTTTGTAAAGCTTTAGTTTGATTGGGAAACTGATCTCTTTACTTTTCCATATGGTGGTGAGCTTTGTCATGGAAGATGTTGCCATGGCTATTCTGACTTTGATTTCTGTCGTTGGTCACCCGTCCTTTGTGAGTGTAGCGCCAAGGTATTTAAAAGCGTCTACCTCCTCCAGATGCTGGCTGTTCATGTAAATTTCAGCAGTGGCATTGATGTGCTGTTCACAAGTTCTTTACGTTCATTCCATATGCTCCAGCTCTGTTTTCAAGTCTGGTCGTAAGATCTTGCAGCTGTGTTACTTCCGCCTATGAGGTCAATGTCATCGGCAGACCGCAAGTTGTTGAGAGGTCTGCCGCCAATGGAGATGGTAGAGTGGAAGTCATGGATGGTCTCTCTCATAATGTTTTCCAAGAACAGATTAAACAGGACTGGAGATACAGGCATCCTTGTCGGACCCCAACTGTGGTTTTGAAGTAGTCTCTGACCTGATTGTTCAGAAGGACTGCACTGCTTGCGGTGTTGTATAGTGCTTGAATGGTTTGCACTAGTCCTTCTTCACTGCCAAACATCCTGAGGACCCGCCACAGGCCTTTGTGCCATACTCTGTCGAAAGCCTTCTTGAAGTCGATGAAGTTGTGGAACAGGTCTCTCTGATGTTGAAGATGTTTTTCCATCAGGATGTGGCAATTAAACATTTGTTCAATTGTGCTCCTGCCTGCCCTGAACCCAGCTTGTTCCTCTGCAAGGTGTTCTTCTGCCTCCTTCTTGAGTCGATTCAAAATAACTTTGAGCATGATCTTGCTGGCGTGGCTGATGAGGCTGATTGTTCTACAGTTTTGGCATTGGCGTAAATTCCCCTTCTTGGGCAGAGGTATGATGAGTGATTGTGTCCATTCTGTTGACCACTGTTTTGTCTTCCAAATCTTCTGACAGATAACTGTAACATGTGTGATAACTGTTTTGCCACCATGCTTGAGAAGCTCTGCTGGTATGCTGTCTGCTCCTTGGGACTTTCCTACTGTTAAACTGCAGATGGCTTCTTCCACTTCTTCCCTCAGTATAGGTAATGGTGAGGGTACTCTTCATGTTGCTTTTTCCTCTTCTATTATGCTCTTGTCAGGTTGGATTGGGTAGTTGTATAGTTCTTGACAATACTCAGACCACCTGTTCAATGCATCTGAGCTTTCTGTGAGGTTTCCGGAGCTGTCTTCAATGACTGATGATTTGGTTTGAAGTGGTTTTGTGAGTTTCTTCAGGGTGTCATATGCCTTTTTACTGTTGCCCCACTTTCATGCTTTTTTTCGATCTTATCACATTGATCACTGATCCACTTCTCTCTGGCCTTTAACATTGACTTCTTCACAAGATTGTTGGCCTCCCGGTATTCTTTAGGGTTGGAAGACCTGGTTGGTTTCAGTGCTCTTCTTGTATCGCAGAGGTCCAAGATGTCATTGGTAGTCCATGGCTTGTGTTTATTCCTCTGACGACCGAGTACCTCCTCTGCTGTTTCTCGGACTGCCTCATTAAAGTTGTTGGTGAGGTCATTGATGTCATTGTCCAGGAGGGTTATTGCTGCAAAACGTCCGCCAAGCTTAGCTTGGAAGATGTCCTCGACATCTAAATCTTTCAGTTTGTCCACGTCAAATTTGATACATGGGTTTGCAGGCTGTTTACTTTTCTTCAGCTTCATTTTGAATACCAGCAGCACAAGGTCGTGGTCGCTGCCTATGTCAGCTCCAGGGTATGTTCTTGTTCTGGCTCTGTTGATGCTGGATTTGAAGCGCCGTGGTGTTAAGATAACTATTTGGTTATGGATGTTGCCGTTTGGCGCATGCCAGGTTGTCCTCCTTGACTGCTTGTGGGGATAGAGGGTATTGGCAATGGTAAGTCTGTGGGTGCAGGCAAACTCCAGCAGACGTAGTCCCCTGACGTTGGTCTCTCCAGTTCTAAACTGACCAACCGTTCCGGCCCATTGGTCGTAAGAGTCAGGACCTACTTTGGCGTTAAAATCCCCTTGAATGATGATGATGTCTTTCTTGGGTATCTTCATAATGGTCTCTTCAAGTTCTTTGTAAAATTCTTCTACTTCTTCATCTGCATGGTCAGATGATGATGCATTGATTTGTATGATGGTGATGTTCTTGGGCTTGGCAGACACCTGGATCCTGATATTCCTGCTGGAAGCTGGTGTACATTTGATAATGCACTCCACTACTTTCTTTCTGAAAATGAATGCCACTCCATGTTGGTGATGTTTCTCTTGACCACTGTACCAGATCTTGTTACCTTCTTCAGTCATTGTCTCACCAAATCCTGTCCATCTCACTTCTCCTAGTCCAATATTGTCCCATTTATAGCGGCTATGCTCATACTCAAGTTCTTTGATTTTTCCGCACTGGTAGAGTGTAAGGACGTTCCATGTTCCAATGGTGATCTGTTCTCTAGGGAGCTTAAGTAATGTTTCAACTCAAGTAGCTGACTTGTCACTTTCACCCTGGTGTTGATCAATGGAAAGCGCTTCTGTTGGTAACCTGGGCCTCGACCGATCCGGTATCATATTGGCTTTGTATTTGTCTCTCATGTCTTTTCTGTGGGCTTAGGATGTTCCTTGGTGGCGCCAATCTCCTCTCCAAGTCTCCATATGGTGTTTTTTATTGGGGTTTCCTTCCCCACATGCAACAGGTTGTACTGGGTTACATGGATACCAGTAGCAGCAGTAACAGAGAACTTCTCTGCCCGATCTGACAATAATATATATAATAATAATATAAATGTTATACTTCTATACTGAACACAAAATTATATCCATGGCTAGAAAATAATCACTTGATCTGTGAAAACCAAGCATGTTTTAGGAAAATATATTATATGGTAGACCAGATTTTCAATGTATATTCTCTTGTCCAAAAGTGTATGTCTAAGAAAGGTAACAAGAATGTTGCTTTTGTTGACTTCACAAAAGCCTTTGACTCAGTAAAATATAACAGACTATTGAGCTGTATTAAAAGTCAGGGGATAAAAGGAACATCCCTTGCTTCATTATCAGCCATGTATAACTCCTTTTTTGTGTATTTGAATAAACAACCAATAATCAGAGTTTTTTTAATGCCCAATAGGAGTCAAGCAAGGTTGTGTTCTAAGTCCTACATTGTTTAAATACTCATTAACTATCAAGCTATAATATGAATAAAAAAAGAAGACAGGGAGTCCATTTGTTACATAATATTATGAATAGCCTTAATCTGCTGTTTGCAAATGCTGCTGCTATATTTTCTACAATACCTGGAAGTTTGCAACATCAATTAAATATTTTAAAAGACTGTTGTAATGATTAAGAATTGAGCATAAACATAAGTAAAACTAAGGTGATGGTATTTAGGAAAGGGGGATTTCTTTTAAAACAGGAACGATGGTATTATGATTGTATTAAGCTAAAAGCTGTTAATCAGTATTGCTATTTAGGGTTTAGCTTTACATCACAGATTATTTGTAAATTGGGAACAGAACATATAGTCACTAAGTGAAATAAGGTTATAATTCAGTTAAACAAAGTCTTTCATAGGTATAAATAGATGGACATTCATACTTTTTCCAGGATTTTTTATACTAATATTCAACCAATGTTATTGTACTCATTAGAAATATGGGGCATAAACAGACTGGAACATATTGAGAAAATTAATTTGATGGCAGTAAAATATTTTTAGGAGTACCTGTAAGAACACCAAATAAGATGGTATACAGTGACTTAGGTAAATATCCACTTTATGACAGCTCATGAACAAGTACCATCAGATTCCGGTTAAAACTATTGCTATTGGATCAAAAAAGAATATCATATAATGCTTATTGCATGCAGTTAGAATTATGTAGAGGTACATATTGCTGGATTTTTGTAAAAAAGAGAAATTGTGTGCGAAACAGGTTTTGAATTGTTTGGATGCAACACAGTGTTGTGGATGTAAAAGCTTTTGTAGGATGTTCAAACAAAGATTAGTGGATATGTTTATTCAAAAATGGGATGGGACAGTAAGGGGTAAGGAGAGGTATGACAATTATAGATAATTTAAGTGTATTTTTGGAAAGGAGCAGTATATAACCTCTATTGATATCTAGTGCTTTTGAGTAGCAATTATACAAGCAAGATTGAATGTTTTATCCCTTAATAATAATGTATATAGATATAGCAAGAACGCTTAAGAAAAATGTTACTTTTTGTAAAACAAAGGTTGAAAATGAAGCCCATTTTCTCTTGGAATGCCACATGTACACAGACCTGAGAGGTGGGCATGAGATAGATTGTGTTGTCATCGAATGTACCAGGGGGTGGGAGAGCAGCAGGTTCAATTGCATCTGAAATATTTCCAAAACATGTGTCTAAAAATTGATTTTGGCGAGTAAAACAAGTGATATGTGTTTAAAAGCAGGTGAAGCCTGTTTTAAATCACAGTGGTTAAAATCACCCAGCACAAAACACAGGGAATCAGGAGCTTTCAGTTGCAGTTAGTGCACTGTGTTGGCGATCTCCAAGGCCCTGGTAAAGCACAGGCAGAGGGTGGAACATAACATACTGTCATAAACATTTGGCCAAACGCTCTTGGCAAATATTTTGGACATTGGAACACTGACAACCACTCTGCACTACATGCTTGCTTTCTCACCTTCACATTAGGTTTTAAACACCAACTTTCATTCACGTAAACGTACACACTCCGCCTTGTTTTTCCCACTCTATTCTTTATCTCTGTCCATTAAATATGGCACACTAAAACCACTCAAAAAACACTCTCATCACTGATAAAATCACTCAACCAAGTGTCAATAAAACAAAATAAATATAAATTCTCATATTCAGATCAAAATTGAATGTTTCCTTGTTCTTCAATATTAAAATTGCACCCATTAGGGCATAGTAATCACACATTTCATAAAATGACAGTGGTTTAAGAAAGCTGGAGCTAAACATCTTAATTGTCCTCTGACTTTTCCTCTGTGGCCCCTTTTTGTCAATGCAGGGGTTCAGGAGTCAAGTCCTGGCATTGTTGCAGTCACATGGTAACTCCAGAGGAACATAACATAAATGGTAATCAGAGCAAAAAACAAGTCTTTATTTCTTAAAGTTTATCCCTGCAATGAAATAAACGTAAAGTGCCCATATCTGCGTCAACATGGCTTTTGTTTTTGAAATTGAATGCCTGTACACATACAATATTCCACACCCTTATATCATACAGCCACCACACAACAAACAGTTGACACAGATCCATCACAAATATTCCTCTATCAAATAAAACACTACCACGGGCAAATAACACACTCTTTCCACAAAAACACAAGAATAATCATGAACCTGGCAACACTGCAGCTCAACTCTTGCTTAATTACTCTCACCTTGTTGCATAATGCCTACTCTCATCTGGAAAAACAGGGCTTTTTATTTGCATATTCTTTATTGACTTTTCCTCTGCTTTCAATAATAATAATAATAATAATAATATATGGAATTTTTATAGCGATATATCTTGCAAAGACAAATCAGAGCGCTTGCACTCAACATATTCTTGCAGCCAGTAACTACTAAAAGCTTAAACAAAATTCAAATGTACCCACCTACACACACACACACACACACACACACACATTGTAGGCTTTGTCAGGGTAATGGAATGTTGGCTGTTGAAGGCAGGGGCAGTTTTGAAATGAAAGAGGAGGGGAAAAGCTAGGTTTGAAATGAATATGCCTTGAGGCTGGATTTAAATGTAAGATAAGAAGGCTTTTGTCGAAGAGAGAGAGAGAGAGAGAGAGGAAGGTCGTTCCAGATGGATGGACAAGAAATAGAGAAAGAGCAACATTCAACAGAGGATTGGTTGAATCTAGGTATTTGTAAGCACAAGGTATCTGCAGCAGAGCAGAGGGAAGGAGAAGGAGTGTACAGATGAAGACATTCACAGAGATAGGAGGGTGCTGTTTGGTGGAGACATTTGTAACAGAGGGTACTGATCTTATAGTTTACTCTTTGTGGCACAGGCAACCAGTAGAGAGATTGCAAGAGAGGAGTAATGTGTTCAGATTTTTTCTTTCTGAGGACAAGTCGAGCTGCAGAGTTTTGTACACGTTGAAGGGATTGGATAGATCTTGCTGGCAGACCATCTAAAAGAGAATTGCAGTAGTCCAGTCGTGAGAGAATGAGAGAGGCAACAAGTTTGGATGTTGCATCAGTGGACAGGTCCTTTCCAATTGCACTAATATGCTGTAATTGATAGTAGCACGACTGACAGCTTTGGGTGATGAATTTTTGCATAGACAGTGTGTTCTCGATAACAACACCTAGATACTTCACAGCAGTGGATAGAGGGACTTATGTATTGCCGAGTTCTATTGAAGTTGTAATGGAAGATAGTTTGTGTTTGGCCCCTACAAGCATGGCTTCTGTTTTATTTGCCTTTAACTGTAACTTGTTTTGTATCATCCAGTTTTGGATATCTTGAAAGCAGTAGGCCATATATGTTAAGAGAGAAGGCAGATTTTCAGGTGTAACGCTACTTTGAATCTGAGAGTCATCTGTGTAAAAATGATAGTTGATATGATAACGATTATTTTATGTGATAGTGGAGCAGTATAGATAATTAAAAGAACAGAGCCCAGAACTGATCCCCGCGGGACACCACATTCCAGTTTGGCAGGTATTGACTATATCTTGTTTACTGCAACTGTCTGGAATCGGTCAGTGAGGTATGAACTGAACAAGGAGAGGGCTGTGCCAGTAACACCGAATGTTTTTTGAAGACGGGAGAGAAGAATTGAATGGTCAATAGTGTTGAAGGCTGCAGATAAGTCATCCCTGCAGACAACACCATCCAGCCCCATTTCTTTGCACTCTAACTACTTGCACTGAATGTCTGTCCTTGGCTCATTCTTTGGGTTATGAACTTTCTGATGAATCAAACAGAGTGTGCCTGATTTAAAAAAGCAATATCAGCTGAAAAGTTAATGTCCATTTGCTCCCCTCAAGGCACTGTTATTTATCCTATCCTTTTTACCCTGTATACTAACGACTGCACTGGTACTGATATCACATTATTGATTGAATATTTTGCTGACTCTGCTCTTGCTCTTGTAGATCTGACCAACTCTAATCTTGTGTATTCTGAAAAGCCAAAGCGCTTTCCTCCTGGTGCAAAAGAAGCTATGTGGGTTTGAATAAGAAAAAACAACTTAAGAAATGCAAATTGACTTCAGAAAAAAACCAGAGCTGTACCAGATCTTTATATTTATTATATAAAAGTCAAACGTATTCATAAATATAAATACTGAGGGACTGTCATTGATGATGAATTAAAATTTATCGCCAATACACGTATGATAAATAAGAAATGCCATTCTTGTATCTTTTTTCTTCAAAAGCTCATAAGTCATCAGGTAAATGTTTAAGTTTTGGAAAAACTCCTATAATGCTTTACTGAGTCTCTCATTTCATTTTCTTAATATGCTGGTATAAAATGCTGAATGTCAAAAACAAAAATGTACTAAATAGATTTGTAACACGCTGTGGCAAAATTGTGGGTTATGCACAAATGGAGCTAAGAAATCTGTATGAATGTTGTGCAAAGTCAGAGCAAAAGAAACCGTGTGCAATGATATGCATTTGTTTACTAAATATTTTGAACTCCTTCCATCTGAAAATAATAATAATAATAATAATAATAATAATAATAATAATAATAATAATAATAATAATAATAATGTATGGAATTTATATAGGGCTGAATCTTGTAAAGCAACAAATCAAAGCGCTCAGATCACTTTTTAAAAATTATTTATTTATGCGTGTGTATGCGGTTTTGTAAATGTTGTCATCTGTTTCCACCAGCACACAATGGCCTACTCTTTCGAACAGCGGAACAGGATTTAACGTGTGCGCAAGATGTACTGCATGCGTTCGCACACGGGGCCTCGGTTTATAGTCTCATCCGAAGGAAAAGCACGATAGAGTACCCAAACTCAAAACCGTATGAAGTAAAAACAGCTTTATTCCCACATGCATTCTAAAGATGAACAAGGATTTAACAATCACAACGAATCAGGACTGACTGGACAAGAGAAAAAAAAGAGCGAAAACTCCAACTTGATTATTTCAATGAAGGTAAATGGATAAGCCATAGCTTCTTTACACCAGGCCTTCATGGGGGAAAAGAATGAAACAAACAAAAATAAATCAATAAAGTGATAAACAAGTTAACTTGGGATACAATGAAAAGAATCAATCAAATAGCCATTCAAATATTGATAAATCTAGAAACCAATGAAATACCACAAAAATAAACAAAGCAAATGAATAAACAAGACCTTGAGAAAGAGGACAAGAGAGCGAGAGAGAGAGAGAGAGAGAGAGAGAGAGAGAGAGAGAGAGAGAGAGAGAGAGAGAGAGAGAGAGATGGTTTCAGAAGACAGAAGATAAGAAGAGTGCATGCACTGTCCTTTTAAGTGTATACATTTTGTTTGTTTGTATTTTTTTTAACGTCTTAATGTAAATTTTATAGTATGTCATGACAACCCAGGTGCATGTGTGTAGGTCTGTGAGCACAGCAGGTGGTAAAGCTTGCGTGTTTCTTTGCATACATTTACCTATGCCAATGTAAAAAAAAGGTGTGTGTGTGTGTGTGTGTGTGTGTGTGGAGGAGGGGGAGGGGGTTGTTGCCTGGGTCTGTGATATTGATTTGCCCTATTTTATGTTTACTTATTGTTACATTAGCTAAGCTTGCTTGTACCCTACATGAATTTGTCCTCTGTGTAAGATATTAAAAAAGCTGGTATTTGTAAGATTATAAATTCATGCCACTCTGGAATACATTTGTTTATCTTTTCTTTTATTTATTCATTCATTCATTAAATGTTGTCATGAATAATTTTTTAAAAAGTTCTCTTAAGGAAAAAGTCGAAAACTTTCTGAAGATTTTAGCCCGGAATGACGACGTAGTTTGAACAATACGTAGTACTTGTGCAATTTTACGTCAGAAAAAACAAACAAACGTAAAAGATCAAGCCCATTGGTACATACATTAGACACTAAGCCTAAAATCCAGATTTCATGGACCCAGGTATGATTTTGAAAATGGAAACGTTTGCTTGTAAGTTTGGTGGTGTTGTGTTTTAATAGTTGCTTACATTTCCTTTGTTTTAAATCTTTTGCTATTGATTTTTTCATGTGTCCTTCAGGTTGCCTGAGCAGATTTACATTCGTAGAGAAATAGCTAATGAGAATGAACATTTTAGGAGTTAAGGTGATATTAGTATGGGTGACAAAATGAACATTCTTTCTTTCTTTCTGCATGTTAGTCTGCCTATCTGTCTGTGTGTGTGTTTTTTTACCATCAGTTTATTTTGAATTTCTGTTGTGTTCCTTGGTTTATTTTTTCTTTCTTTATAAAGAAAAAATATGCATGCTGTAAATCAGTTTCCCTTTCCCCTCTACTCTGTTTCCTTGTTTTCCGAGAAAAGTATTTAATGTAAAATGGATCTGTCATCTGCTCCCATAACCCCTCCAGGGTCATAGGGGCACCGCGGTGACGAACGTTGCACCAGCTGGCTCCATTTGCAGGGTTGTGGGCAAGTGCCTGGGTTGTGGAGAAGCTTGTCCCGGTCCATTCAGTGACGTTGTCTGCCTATTTCTTCTTAGGCCTGTCTCGCCTTTTCTTTCCCTGTACTTTTCCTTGCAGTAGGGTCTTGGAGAGCCTATCTGATCTTGTCACATGTCCATACCATCTGAGTTTCCTTTGCTTGACTGTAGTCAGCAGGTCTTCATACTGTTTTACTTGTTGGGTGACAGCTTGTTGGACTTCTTCGTTGGTAATGTGGTCCGTGTATGAAATGCCAAGGAGTTTTTTGAGGCATCTTATCTCCAAAGCCTGGATCCTGCTTTGTAGATCTGCATTCAATGTCCAGGATTCGCATACGTGTATGTGGAGATGACCAATGCACGCAGTAGATTGAATTTAGTCTTGAGAGAGATGTTTCAGTCTTTCCAGATAGTCTTGAGCTTCGCCATTGCTACTACTTTTTGTGCAGCTCTTGCGAGTACTTTGGTCTTTGAACCTTTTTAGTAATAATAGCTCCAAGGTGCTTGAAGTGATCTACAACCTCAAGTTCTTTTCCACTGACTGTGGTCTTGGTAGTGATTGGCTGGGCACTGTTTGTCATGAGTTTTGTCTTCTCGGCACTGATCTCCATGCTATATCTGGAGGATGTTTCGTCCAGGTGTTACACTAGGTTGGCTAGCTCCTGTTTGTTTCCTGCCAGTCCATCGATGCAAACCTGAGGTTGGTGATTGTCCGCCCTCCAATACTGACTGTGCCAGTGTGATCTTCTAAGGCATTAGTCATTGTGTGCTCAAGGAAGACATTGAACAGTGTTGGTGATAGGAGACAGCCTTGATGGATTCCCACTCAGGTATGAAACCATAATCCACCCGTGCCTTTGACAAGCACTGCACTGGCGGCAATTGCGTATAGCTCTTTGATGGTTTGGATGCTCTTTTGTCCCAAGTTGTACTTCTTCATTGTGGCCCCTAATGCGCCGTTCCATACATGGTCGACTGCCTTTTTGATGGCTATGAAGACGTGGTACAGTTTCTATTGGTGCTGGCTGTATTTCTCACACAGAGCTCGCAGGTTGAATAAATTATTTGTTTTGTACTACTTTTGTTTGGAGGGAAGCCTGCCTGTTCTTCCCCGTGATCTCTTCTACCCGTGGCTTAAGTCTGCTTAAGATGACTTTTAACATTACTGGCATGGCTTATGAGGCTGATTGTTTAATATTTTGGGCATTGCTGTAGACTGCCTTTATTGGGGAGCATAATGATGAGCAAATGGGTCCTAGGTGTTGGCCACTCTCCGGTCTGCCAGATCTTGTTGCAAATTCTGGTGAGGATATCTATCGCTGTTGTCCCCTCGTGTTTGATCAGCTCTGCTGAGATGTTGTCGATTCCTGCAGCTTTCTCATTTTTCAGTGATTTGATTGCTGCCTCAACTTCTTCACGTAGGATAAGGAAGTCATCATCCTCTGACGAGTCCTGACTTGTAAGTATGCTTGGGTCAACTTATGTCTGATTGTTGTAGAACTCTGAACAGTATTCTGTCCATCTGCTACCCATATCGTTTTCTTCTGTGAGGCAGTTTCCGTCTTTGTCTTTGATGTTGTTGGCTCTTGCCTGCTTCTGCTGAGTGAGCTCTTTTAAAATTTGATAGGCTCTCCTGCTGTTGTCCTTAGCCTAATTATCTTCGATATCCGAGCATTGTTTCTCAATCCTTTCTTCTTTGGCCTAGGAAGTCAGGTCAGGGGTTTTTCCTGCTACTGATCGCCAGGGAGACGGGATAGCCTAGTGGTTAGAACATTGCGCTCGCAATCTAACAACACGGGTTCGATTCCCGTTCAAGGATATATTTTCCCCTGGAGTTAACATCAGTGCAGACTCCACTTTCCCCAAAAGTCCATCGGATGAGACTATAAACCAAGGCCCCGTGTGCGAACGCACGCAGAACATCTTGCGCACACGTTTAATCATGTTCCGCTTTTTGTAAGAGTAGGCCATTGTGTGCCGGTTGGAACAGATGACAGAATTTACAAAACCGCATACACACGGGGAATGGATGTAAAAAAGCAAATAAGTGCGTATTCTATTATCCTCGATATATAAGAATAAGTAAGAAGATGTAAACCAGTACTACCTGTTCCATGTGGGGGAGCCAACCCCAACCCAAAAATCAGCCAGGAGAGGGACAGGATCCACCTGGCTGTATTCGCCCCAGATACATTGCATGAAATGAACAAAACACCAATCACCATACCGGATCGGTCGTCGCCGGGTCAAAAAGCACCGCGCCTTCTGCCTCCCATCAGGGCAGAAGTGAAAAGTATGCTACTGGTAGAACTCGAATCCGCGGAAGAAAATACGTTACCATGGCAACATGGAACATGATAACACTTGCCCAAACAGGGAAACTACAAGAACTTACCCACGACCTGAAGAAGTACGTCTGGCACATAGTGGGCCTCTGTGAAGTCAGATGGAAGAATTTCGGTGAACATCTCACCGACGACGGACATGTACTCTACTATATAGCGAATTCGACAAGCACATCAATGGCGTAGGCTTCCTTGTCAACAAGAACATCAAAAACTCAGTGCTCGGGCGCTGCCCAGTAACCAGCCGACCTATAGCCATTCGCCTCAGAGCAGCCCCTTTCAACATCACGGTGGTACAAGCTTACACGCCAGCATCGACACAGTTAGCGAAAAAGACATCCTGATCATTCAGGAGACTAGAATGCTAAGGTGGGTGATGACACATTGAAAGACAGGAGCAAATTCTGTGGATCCTCCTGTAATGCAGATGCCAACAAGAGAGGACACTGACTACTGGAATTTGGCAGCTACAACAACACGGTGCTTGCAAACACCCTTAGGGAACACAAGGCATCACGACGCTGGACGTGGCATGCATCCAATGGAGCCAATCACAACCAGATCAACTATATTCTAGTACAAAACCGGTTCAGATCTGGCATCAACAGAGCCAAGACGAGGACATTTCCAGGTGCAGACGTGGAAAGTGATCACGACCTGTTGCTCCTGAACTTCACAATCTGGCTCAAAAGATCAGCAAGCCAAAGAACATCAGGCTAAAATTTAACCTAGATAGATTGAAGGACCCTACCATCGCAGAATCCTTCCAAGCAAAAATAGGCGGAAAATTTGCTGCACTGCTTGTATTTAATAAGGGTGCAGAGTCAATAACCAACAGCTTCAACGCAGCGATGACGGAAACAGCAAACTACTTGGCAAACACTGTCAGAAAAACAACCGTGGATCACAGATAAAATCCTGGATATGTCTGATAAATGAAGTGAACTGAAGAGCGTCAATTATGCAACAGGAGCAGGGGAATGAAACCGCATACACACGCATAATTTTTTTTTTTAAAAGTCATCTGAGCGCTTTAATTTGTTGCTTTACAAGATTCAGCGCTATATAAATTCCATACATTATTATTATTATTATTATTATTATTATTATTATTATTATTATTATACAGGGATATCAACAAAAAGATCAAGAAAGACGTAAAAAAGGCCAAAGAAGAATGGTAAAATGAATACAGAAAAAATGAGCCAGCGTTGCTGTCTTGAAGCAAGTTCAATGACTACTCTACTAAGAGTTTGAAAAGTCATTTGTTATCATAAATTTGTCATTAAACAGTCAAATCTACAAGTCTGTCTGTTAACCTAGCCTAAGTTGTCGTCCATGGCAAATCTTAACTCAATCTGGTAATCAATAATCAATAATCAATCAATCGATCAATACTAAGTCTCAGGGCTGCCCAGTGTGTGATTGTTTTGTCCTACATCGCAAAGCAGCAGTTCACATGAAGCTGTCAATGATCAACTGTTGGTAAGATACCAGTCAAATGTGGCCCTGCAATGCTAAAGCCAGGTCACTTTGGCGTATTTGTGATGCCTGATCTGATGCAGCACGCTCACTCTACCTATTGAGGACAATGATAGATCAGTTGCAGAGCCAGACTGACTAAATACCAAGCTTGAAAGTTAATCATCACTGTGTCACTGCTTCAACTCCCTCTTTAATCTGAAGACTTTAACTCGAATAACACTCTGCAATCACCAACGCTAGGCAGAAACGGATACAAAAGACAAAGAAATCAGACATGAGAGATGACACAATTGATGACATTTTTGTATTTTACAACTTCAAGAAATGAAGCTAGACAAAGATGTTTACTTTGGTGTTTAAGGGTGTGCTCTAGCTTCAACCAGACCAGAAAGACTCCGACATTTTCAGTGCTGATGATGTGCCAAGACATGAGTAATAATCAGAGGACCACGGTTTCTGTGTGGTCCTAGTTGTTTTATATGGATCCCGTTGTACACTGACCTGTGTAACACACACACACATAGAAAAATAACAAACAATCAACAAACAAACAAACCCCATAAAAACAAAAACAAACAAAATCCCCCAAATCACGATCCCCTTCCCTTCCCCCAAAAGAAAAGAATCATCATCCTTGGTTGATTGAATCTGCTACCTTAAGGACACCTTGGTTTGTTGTTTTATTTTCAGTAATATTTTTACACGGTAAGCTCCACCCCCATCCCTTCCTTGGCTAGAGCTCCGAGGTTCACCAAAGGTGAGACTTTGCAATCCTTTTTGCCCACCACGAAGGTGTGGACGGTATCCAAGGTATCCGACTTCGGGAGTACGCTAAGATTAAACACTGATATTTACTTTTCTGTGGGAACTTCAGTATAAGATTGACTTGATCAACTATATTTATCTCATACAACAACTCTCTCCCTCTTTTAGCATTTATCACAAAAAGCTGTTTGCTTCAATGCAAATATAGTAGTGGAGAAAAACAAGTGCAGGTAAGTACTGACAACTTCTCAATCAGTTTGAAAATGATTTATTAAAGATTTAATTACAAAAATGCAAGAAATGTAGTCAAGGATACCAAGTGCAGGTAACCTGCAAAACAGCAGTGGAAGAAAAGAAGTGCAGTATTAGGTATTTGCTAATGCACAGATTCTGAAACTTGACCTTACTCCTATTTGTTTCTGTACGTTTTGATGTGCTGATTGCTTAACCATTTAATTGAGTGATTGGCTGACTGACTGATTGATTGATTAGTTCGTTCTTTCCTAAATCTGGACAGTCACACTTGTTTTTTTGTACTCATGTCTCCATCAGCTGCATATTTACTTGTTTGAAGATCAGTTGTTTATTGTTGCTACTATATTATATTTTTTATCATTATTGTTATTGTGATCATTATCATAATCATATTATTACTATTGTTATTTTTATTATCATCATTGCCATCATCATCATTATCACCATTATCATCATCATCATTTCTTATTATATTATTTTAATTTTCTTCTTCTTCTTCTTCTTCTTCTTCTTCTTCTTCTTCTTCGCTTTGTTGTCAGAGAATGGTAGTGTGTGTTTTTGTAAATGTGTATAAAGACATGTTCACATACACCCTGGCATCAACAAACCTGACACAGCATATCCTGGCGGTGGAAAAACTATCATTCAGCTATTCGACCCCCCCCCCCCCCCCCACCCCCCTCAGTTTTCCAAAATTCAAGGACTTAACAAATCACCAAGAACAACACATTTCATATAGCTAACCAATCACGTTTGAAGCAACAAAAATACGATTTATTCCCTCAATCACTCGGTAAAATATTTAATTTCGTTAGTTTCGCAATATATGTTTTCGAAGTTTCTGTCTACGGAACACCCGAAATCTCCACCGAAGCTCCAGGTGAGCTGACAGCGTTCCGTTTTGCATATTTGCCAGCTTGGGTCTTAACAGCTCCCCTACAGGAGCAGGGACGATTCACCCGAAGTCCAACGTTCACAGCAGGGGCCTGGAGAACCTCACTCTGTTAACACAACATTTCTTTAAGTATCTTTCTGGCATTGCATCCTCGTCATGATATTCATTCTTTTCCCAACCCTTTTCTTTACTCAGAAAACGTCTTTTTATTCATCCCTTCTTTCTATCACATTATTACTTTCCCATTTCTGTGAATATTTTCTTCCCTAGTTTTGAACATACACCTTTAATCTCGTTGTGCACATTTCTTTTTCCAATTATTTACATTCATTTGCGTAGTATCGTCTTCCGAACTGTATTCATGTCCCTTTACTTTTTTTTTTACAATGGATTACATTTTCCGGGCTCATATCTGAACCACCACATTATTATGTAAACGGCCCTACGTTCAATCCTTTACCAAACACCCATTTACCAGAAATAAAAGTTAGCGTAAAATTCAACGCCCAAGTTTCCAGCAAACAAATATCAACTCAAGAACTTTCGACAACGGTTTTTCAACAACAACAAAAACAACCCACAAAACCTCACCACTGAATCCTTCCGTGGGCAACACCATGCTGCTGCACTTGTGACTAAAATCTGACATGAATTAAACATAAAATTATCAAAACTCCAACTACTGCCTCAATAAATATTCATGAAATACTAAATAACCTGTTTCTTCCAAACAGTTTGAGGAAATACGCCTCAGCCGGACAGCAGTCGACCAAGTGCATGCGTCTGACAAATACCTAGCCCAAGCTTTACAACAATAACTTTCAAGTTCATCTATGAAGACTTAAAAGGGTTAGAAGTTTTAAAAGAAGAAAAGACAAATCTGCGTGAGAATGATTAAGATATGTGACAATAATAATGTTTATCATCATCACCATCACTACCTTCAACACTACGAATGCCGCGACCACCCTCATTATCATCATCATCATTGTCGTCGTCGTCGTCGTCATGATCATCATCATGATCATCATCATGATCATCATCATCATCATTATCATCATCATCATCATCATCATCATCATCATCATCATCATCATCATCAATAACATCAATCTAATCTATGTATCAATTGTCAACATCAGTGCTCATTTCCAGAGGGGGATCCTTAAACTGGTGGATCAGGAATGGAGTGGCTATGGACAAAGATGGTCATTGTTCTCCTGGGTCTCCACTCCATGTATCACCTCTTGACCCACCAGCACACTCCTCACCTGTACAAGTTGGGGGTGCAGGCAGCCTTTCACTTCTCTGGACTGCCCAAGAAACGCTATGTAGATTTCAAAGATATCAACATAGGTGTTTTGTCGGATATGACAAGGCCCAAGAAGATACGAAACGCTGATGACTTATGCACCAGTCAACTAGACAGAAAAGGAGAAGCAGAGGTAAGTATCATGATGTGGATGTGGTGTTCACCAGTTCACCTGTCGGGCCGTCCCTTTTGATGATAGCCCTGTTGCGTGCCATGTCAGTTGTCTCAATCTCCTTCTGACTTCAGTCCTCCTGTAGATTTCAACTCTTGGCAACTCTGTCCCCTTGGTAATAATCACTACACAAAATGTAGGTGATCTTCCTTGTCTTCTCTTGTCCTCCGTATTGCCCAGTGCCACAGTCTTCATTGCATGACAGTTCTTATGTTTCACAGCATATCAAGAATATTTACTTTTTTCTTTTCCCAGCCAGACCTAATACTTCAGGATTTGTGTTTAGTTTTTTTTCCAATCTGCTTTGGTTCGTCTTTTGGTCCAGATTATTCTTGGGAGTCTTCTGTACAACCACATGTCTTCACAGTTGATTTGATTTTCATCTGCAGCTTTAAGAGGCAATCCGTCACTCTCTTATAAAACAACAGGCCAAACTGGAAGTGTTTGCAGTGGTTTTAGTTTGAGCTCATTTCCTAAATATTTGTCTTCCCAAATGTAAGTAAGATGGTCCGTTGTGTTTTTGGTATCAGCAATTCTTCCTTTAATGGTTTTGGTATGTGAGGCATCAGTTGATTTGTATGACCCAAATTATTTGAAAATTCCTACAGCTTCAAGGGTCTATTCATCAACCTTTATGTTTCCAGCTTAGTCATCTTGGCATTGAGTTAAAGGTCAGATATGATGCTGTTGATTAGAAAAAGAAACAAAAGGAAAATAAACAAAAATAAATGCTCACACTTTTCAGGATATCCATTGCACTTGGGGAATTTGAAAAATGAAGTCCAAAGATAGGTGGGAGATTGGATAGGTCAAGAGTGTGAATGACATCACACACACGTGCGTACACACACACACACACACACACACACACACAAACACACACACACACACATACGCACACACACACACACACACACACACACACACACACACACACACACACACACACACACACACACACAGGCACCTGCAGGCGTTACAATCCACAGAAAAGAGATCAGAGGAGACCAGCAGCCATGGCACAGCGGCTAGCGATTTGGATTTTGGACTGGAAGGTTGAGGGTTTGATTCCCAAAGGAGTCTGGCCGGCTCCTACCCAGAGTGAGTGTGCTGTGGGATCATTGGGAAGACTGGGGCCATACAGTTGCGCTTTATGCACTTTAATAATGCAAGTTTGAGAGTGCTGCTCAAATTACCTGACCAACACTGCAGGTGTCTGTATCTCTCCGGCCCGGTGACACGGGGATATATTATGATAGTAAGGGTAGAGTACAACCTTCTCATATAATCTGAAAGCATACGCACCTCCACAGCAACATCACTACGTCATCCACATTGCCACTGACCATCATGCAATAAAAAATGTCTTTGATTTAATTGTCCCATTTGCTCTGGTCTCATGGTGACCTCAGATTTGGTTTCCCCATACACTTCTGTGCCTGTGGTGAGTTTGTGTCAAAGCCCTTGAGGTTGGAGGTTCAGAGGGGACTGCCATTGGAAAGATGTTGTGGTAGTTGACACGATGGGTGGGCAGCTCACTCAGTCTGGCTCCCCCGACTGAGCTAATACTGTCGTTAGTAGGGGGCTTAGTAGATGACGTCCTGCGTATACTAGCTCAGAACAGGCACCACTTAACACCACCAAAGTGACCCAGCAGCAGTGCAGGGCCCCTTCGGCTGATGGCCTCACGGTGGCCTGATATTGATACGCTCCCTGTGAACTGTCGACCCTGGGGATGAGACATAACGAATCTGGTTATGGCTGTGGTGGAGTTGGGGGGTGGAGTGGGGGTGGGTTGAGCGGTGTGGAAACAGTAGGACGGGGACATAACAGATGAGGCGGCTAAAAAAGATATTAAAGGAGAGAGAGGAGAGAGAAAGAGAGAGAGAGACAGAGAGAGAGAGAGAGAGAGAGAGAGAGCTCTGAACAGGTTTAAAATGTATATTGGCCTTAGGCCACGATGCAAAGAGAGAGAGAGAGAGTGTGTGTGAGAGAGAGAGTGAGAGAGAGAGAGACAGAATGACAATGAGAGATAGAGAGATTATTACTTTTTTAATTATTATTCTGTTATTTCGAAGATAATGGAATAAGCATGAGTAAGAGAGCATACGAATAAGCAAATTTAATTTTCTGATGGTACTAATTTACGTATGACATGCTTT
This sequence comes from Rapana venosa, assembly GCA_028751875.1. Classification (NCBI taxonomy): domain Eukaryota; kingdom Metazoa; phylum Mollusca; class Gastropoda; order Neogastropoda; family Muricidae; genus Rapana; species Rapana venosa. The sequence goes on from CM054135.1 coordinate 3,782,788, forward strand.
TGGTACACCCAGTACCCCCAAAAAAACAACAACAAACAAACAAAAAACCCCAACAACAACAAAAACAAAAAACAACAACAACACACACAATGCAAGAGAGAGAGAAATATAGAGAGAGAGAGGGGGGGAGGGAGGGAGGGAGAGAGATAACACGTACAAATGAACACATTTTATTTTCTGAGGGTATTCATGTATGTATTACATGTTTTTTTACAACAACCCCCCCCCCAAAAAAAAAAAAAATGACTAAGGGAAAAATATATGTGTATAATACATATATATGCTTAGAACACACCACACACCACACACACACACACACACACACACACACAGACACACACACACACACACACACACACACACACACACACACACACACATACATACACACACACACACTAATTTACCAACAAAGATATAGAAATAAAGAGGCCAAGAAAAAGGAAACAGGAAACTTTATTTTCCAAGTGTAAAAGGGTAACTATTCAATTTTTTTTATCTGGCCCTTGCCCTGATTGGGGACTATCATCAAAAACACACACACAAAAAACACAAAACAAACCCCATTACAACAAGAGAGAGAGAGAGAGAGAGAGAGAGAGAGAGAGAGAGAGAGAGAGAGAGAGAGAGAGAGAGAAATAAATCTAGTCAAGTCAAAAACACTTTAATCATCCCATAAAGGGCACTTACAATACTGGCAGACAGATTGATACGCATCATAATCTCTAAAGACACTAAAAAGCTAATTTCATATTCGTTAAAACATTCCAAAATGACTTCAAATAAAAATGTCACAACACACACACACACATAACACACACACACACACACACACACACACACACACACACACACACACACACACCACACACACACACATAACACACACACCAATTGGGAACACAATGTTATAAAAAAACCATTGACTAGAAGACATAAAAACTGATTATTTACGCACGCACAAACGCAACACTACACATGTATGTGCGAACGAACTAACTCCACCTGGCTACAAAACTTTCCTCCCCACCCTCCATTGGAGGTGGCATTGCGGTTGTTTACAAAGATGCACTGCATCCAGCTCTTTCCTTCTGCCACTCCTTACCTTTCTCAACTGAATCTTTTGAAGTCTGTGAACTCAACGATATGGTGTAGGACGGGTGTGGCTCCTATCATGTCTCTGATCACCTCGTTTCTTATCTTGTCTCTCTTGGTCTTGTTGACGGCTTTCCTCAAGCACTTCATCTCACACGTTACCAGTTTCTGCTCCAGGGCTTTTGTCTGGCACTGGTAATTGAGATTTGGCAGGAAGATGGCATTGATCAGCTTTGCCTTGGTGCTCATAGGGATGTTAGGATGTTGCAGAAGTGGGGCGAGTTGATAGCTGACTGCGTTTGCTTTTTGACAGTGTGTTTCTATTTCTCTGTCCAGTTTTCCATCTTCTGTGAATATACTGCCTAAGTACTTGAATTCAGTTGTCCACTTTAGTTGGGCTCCGTTGATGTTGATTTTGAGATTTTCTGGAGTTCTACTGACTGTCATGGCTTTGGTCTTGCTTACGCTGATTTTCATGCCATAGGTTCCACAGCATGTATTGAGCTGGTCTGTGTGCTCTTGCAGCTTGTCTTTGTTGTCATCGATCATGACTTGATCATCAGCAAACAGAAGTTCATGGAGTGCCTCCAGGTCTGAGTTGGCTTCCTTTGTGATCTGGTCCATATATATGATGAAGAGCAGAGGGGATAGGACGCAGCCATGTCTCACCCCAGACGTCACAGGGAACCAGTTGGAAAGTCCACTGCGAGTGCGAACTGCGCTCTTGCTGTTGTTGTATACAGCTCTGATGTTATCTAAGAGCTGTCCCTTGATGTCATACTACTCCAGGACCCTCCAGAGCTTATCTCTATTCACTCTGTTAAATGCCTTTTCTTGGTCGATAAATACTAGGTGGGGTGCTTGATTGTACTCAAGAGCTCTCTCACTCAGTTGTCTCAGTGCAAAGATCGCATCAGTACAGCCTCTCCCTTTCCTGAAGCCAAACTGAGCGTCATACAGTAGGTGTTCTGCTTTTGCTCTGGAGCGCTGCTCTAGGATTTTTGCGTACATCTTTCCTGTATGGCTGAGGAGTGAAATGCCCCTGTATTTACATCCTTTTTACTGCCCTTCTTGTTCTATATTGGCACTACAATAGCATTCTGCCAGTCTTCGGGAACTCTTCTTTCCTCCCATGCCTTTTGGAAGATGGTTGTGATCCATTTGACTCAAGTCTCTCCACAGGCCAGGATGGCTTCTGTTGTAATGCCATCTGCACCTCCTGCCTTCCCTTTAGGGCTAATCTTGGTGGCCCTTCTTACTTCACACTCCAAGATGGTGAGTTTGGAGTGGTCTGGGTGGTTGGGAGTGAATTGTGATTGTGTGTCAGTTGCCCCTGATGGGTTTAGAAGGTCTTTAAAGTAATCTTTCCATCTCTGTATGATCTCATCCTCATCCTGCAGTGGCTGTCCGTTTGCAGCGTTGATCGTAGTGGTGGGGTCAAAGGGTTCTTCACGTATTCGCATGGCTTTTACACTTTTGTAGAACTCTCTTGGGGAGTGTTTACGCATTTCGCTAAGTTCTTCACCATACTTTTTTCATGAAGCCTCCTTTGCTGCTATCACCACCTGCTTGTTTCATCTTGCGAGTCTGTAGTTCACGTAGTCATCTTCTTGATTTGACTTCAACCAGATCTTGAAGAGTCTCTTCTTTTTTTTGATGGTCTCCTTAACTTCTTCATTTCACCACACTGTCGCCTTTCTGGTTCAATTTCTGTCCTTCCTGTTGCCACATGCCTCTTGCAATGTGTCCAGGATAGCTGTTTTAAAGGTACTACAGGCCTCCTCAATATTTATAATTATATGTAGGGTCCACCCTGTTCAGCTTTTGAGCTACAGTGTTGAGGATGTGGTCCCGCACTTCAGCATTTTTGAGCTTTTTCATGTTGATCCTCTCTGCCTGTTTTCTTTTGCCTGGTGTCCTCTACTCCCGTGTGTTGTGTTTCAGGATGACTGGTCTGTGGTCTGAGTCTAGGACCTCATTTGGAATAGTCCTCGCATCGTTACAGTTGTTTCTCATACCAGTTCTAGTTAGAATGAAGTCAATCTGTGATCTTAAATTTGTGTTGTTCCACTTGTACCAGGTGTAGATTTGGCTGGGTCGATGTTGGAAGAAGGTGTTGGTGATCAGTAGTTCATGCTCTGTGCACAGTTCCAGCACATGGTTGCGTTGTAATTGCAGGTGTTTGATGTTTACTGTGCGGGCCAAGATGCGGTGTCCATGGCGTTCTCCTCTCACCTACTCTGCCGTTGAAGTCTCCCATGACATAAAGATCTTCACTGTCATGCTCCCGGTTGATAAGGTCTGAGAGGTTTCCAAAGAAGTCATCCTTTTCTTTGTCCGAGTATGTGTAATTACAAGGTGCATAGATCTGTATGTAGTTTGCGATCTTCTTTCCTTCTCTCACTCTGACCTTGATGAGTCTCTCCGAGATGTACTCGGTGTTCAAAATGTTTTTGCTTTTTTTTGGAAGCAGAATAAATCCCACATCGTGTACTGCTCTCTGATCTTTGCTCACTTTACTCCAGATGAGAATAAAGTCAGAGTCAAATTTCTTTTTCCCTGTACCTTTCCTTCTGGTGTCTGCTAAACCCATGATCGAGATTTTGCATTGGGTCATAAATTCCACTATTTCTGGTTCTTTCTCACATATGCCACAGATGTTCCATGTGCCAACCGAATCGCTATTTGAATGTCGTTGTCCTTGTTCATAGCCGGTCCGTTTTCCGTTTTGATCAGTCCATTTATATTTCCTTTGTTTCTCTTGAGCAATTTTTTTTTATCCACTACCGGCTAGATAGGCCCGTCATAGTTTCACCAGAGCCCCGTTAGCCAGCATTACCTGTTTCCACCTCCTACGACGGGGACGAGGGGTTGAGCTTTAGGAGGCCTTTTCTTCCTTAATATTGCAAAATCTATCAGGAAGAAGTGCATCACCCATCGTAACCTCAAGGCAATAGATACTAACACTTTCTCTGCACAAGCTGCTGAACGCCTATCACAAATCCCTGACCACACTGACACTTCTAAACACTATAACACCATTCTCAGCCAACTGCTTAATGAGCATGCACCTCCCACTGACCATTTTCTGCCTGATAGGCCCTTTGCCCCATGGTACATTCATGATATCTTGGTGGCAAAGCGCAAACGCCGACAACTAGAACGGCAGTGGTGAAAAACAAAAACTGAAATAAGCAAACAGCTCTTTCAAAAACTAACCAACAAAGTCAAAACCTTAATCCATTCAGCCAAGACAAACTACTACTTTGCTCAAGTTCTCAACACAACATCCATGAAATCTATTTTTCCCTCACCTCAACTCTTCTTGGATTTGCAAAGGCAAGCCCTCTGCCTACTGTCCACAGTCACTCTAAACTTCCTGATATATTTTCTTTGTTCTTTTCTGACAAAGTCCACAATATCCGCTCTAGACTGGATCAGACTCTGTTACGCTCCATAAGGAATTGTGGATAAACCCCCGCCCATGCCCTCTCTAACTATCTTCCCAACAACACCAAACACAGAACACTGAGGAAAAGTTCCAGACTTTACTTTTCAAAGATCCAAAACCAATCACATTAGACAAATACTTAAATCAACTTTCACACACAAAGAAGTCCTCAAGGAGGGTCACGGGTGGACAGGACAGCAGGGAGAAGGGAAACAGGTCATGGGGAAAAAGGTGGATCCAGGGGATAAAGGAACAGAGGGTCAAGGGACAAGCCGTCGGCAACTCCTCAGGGTACACCGGGCTGCACCCTCTCCAGGCACCTACAGTAACCTGGAACAGGCAATACTTGCCGTTCCTCAGCATATGCCCATAACTAGCACTAAGGCAACTACGGTTATTTCCCTTGCGACCTCCAGGTTGACAATTTCTCTATTCAGCCAAAAACTTCACTATGTATCCCCAAGGAATCATTCTCATTTCGAATCTAAATCATATCTAATGTATACTCTATATTTATTTATGCTCAAATGCAGTTAAAATACTTGTAAAAAAACATTTGTTTCCACAAAAGAGAATTATCTTACCGAAAACCAATAACCACACACAGCGGCTTAAATACGCAAAATTCCTCTAAATCCCAAATCACTCAAGACTCACCCATATCAATTAACCTTAAGAAATACCGAGTGTTCTAAACACTAGTGAGAACTCTCTAGACAAAACATTAGCATTTCAAAACATATATTAAAGAACGTATCCTATTGTTCACTAAAGGAGAAACCTAAGCCTGTCCAATATACCATAAACCTAAATACAGGAAATCTCCCTCTGGTTATTTTTTTAACTAGAATGTGAGGCTACATTGTATTTAAAGCTGAACTACAGCCAGCGAACAATATTCTGCCATGAGAGTCAGGTGTTTCCAAGTGGCTATACAACTTGTTCAAAATGAATAGTCTGGCATCTTCCACACCCTTTAGAGACCTGTGCGCAAATTGTAGTGGGTCAAGGTCTTTCTCTGTAGTTGAAAGAATTAGATATGTTACAATCTTTTCTAGCGTTCACAAGAGATGTGAGAGCTACATGTCTAAAATGGTTAGGCTGGGAAGGATTGGGTTTCTTTGGAAGAGGTATTACATTGGAAGTTTCCAAATAACTGGAATCTGACAAATATCTAATGAGGCTTGGAACAGGTGTTGAAGGACACTGGCAAGCTCAATAGCACATAATTTCAAGGTTCTTCCACATATACCATCTGCTCTAGGAGATTTGTTAATATTTATTGCCTTTAAGTGCTTAAAGGTAACTTTTTTTTATCAACAATGACACTATTCTAAAAAAAACTAGGAATTGTTTCAGGTCATTTATTTCATCTGAGAAATCATGCTTTTCAAAGCGAGTAACAAATGCGTTTAAATGGTCTGGTATGCTGTTATCACGTACCCGTGCAAATTGATCTTTGACCTATGTTGGACACCTACCATGTTTACTGCAGACATATTTTTGATGCCCTGCCATGAAAATTGTTCCCACCAAACTTGTCTTCTTAAGCTTTGACTTCTTTATTTTCTTCAACACTGCTGTCAAAGCTGTTAAGTCATCGGACACTACTTCCTCACAAACAATAACAAATGTGACCTAATGAAAATGACATGGAATCTTTGGTACTGTTTTTCTTTACATAATTGTCTAATCTACTTTTAGCTATTTCAAAGAGTCAGGATGTCACCTAAAAAGCCTTTGTATATCACAGAGAGGATGTCAGCAGCCAAGGTAGAGGTGAGTGTGTATCCAAGAGCTTCTATTTCTCTTCTGCAAGTCGCCTGGTGTCCCTGTTGTGAAGAGCGGGAAAGCACTTTTTTTTAAAGACTGAACACTTGGACAAGTTCTCCTGGCAGCATACAGTTTTGCTTTTGCTTGATGATCCAGTATGTGTATTCCCCACTCTCCTCAACACACCTATAACCCAGAACAAGGTCATCTGAATCACAGAGGGAGACATCTCTGTTGTTTGATTGATACACAGTCAGTTTCTGGCAAGATTAGTTTCTTTGATTGTATTTCAGTTCCCTAGTCACAGAGGGGTAAAATAACGTCCCACAACCCCATTGTTGAATCCTGCTCTCCTTTTTCAATTATTATCACACTGTCAGCCTCAAGGGGCTAGAGAAATACAATGCTACTGTTGTCACTTCCACAAGGAAGCCGCAGATATGTTCTATGCATTAAATCACAGCATTCCTAGTTGGGTACTGTGTTTTCTTATGTGCCAGTGTTTGTTGAAAATTGCTGGTCTTTGTTATTGAATTAATACGAATTGTTGACAGGAGGATCAGTTTATTTCAATATTTCTTTCTGTCACCTCTGTTGTCTGCTGTTTTCCTGATCACGCCAAACCTTGCAGGGGGCCTTTTCCCCATAATACTAACCTATATGTGTCTGTTCAGCACAGGCTTTACCCTATTCATTGACAATGTCAACAGATTTCAATTTTAGCACAACAGTGCTGTTGTGGCCCTGACTAGCTCTTTCAGCTGGATACCAGATTGCCAGCAAAGCATTTAAGACAATCTCCAAAGCGCTTGGAAGTCCACTTACTGGCATTGTAATGAATAAATTATGATCGTTTGTTGCAGCTCATTTACAAACACGCCCTGTTGCTTTGCCTCACATCATGTGACCCCCATAAAGAGAGAGAGAGAGAGAGAGAGAGAGAGAGAGAGAGAGAGAGAGAGAGAGGACAATCTGAATACTCAAGTATCCTGTACAAATGAAGTAGTCTTTTGATGAACTCCCCAGCCTGTGTGTATGGCCATCCTCAGAAGATTCAAAACACTCTGACACGACGTTTTCATGCATTGAATATCACTTTTGAAATTCAGAATAGTTTTTGAAAAACGAGACAACACTTTGGCTTCCACCACCACCAAGATGGTAGTTTTTCCCCAAATTGGATCAGAAAAGTGGTCTTGAAACATAATATTGAAGATGACACGTTTTGTTTCTTGGCAAAAACCTTAAAGTGGTTGTCCTCAGCTCATTCCTGGACCTTGCTGATAAAAGGCTGAACCTGTCTCTGAACTCCTGCAAATGTACTGTCCATAGTGGAAAGGCAATGATGTCCACAAAAAGGAATCATTCCATATCCTAGTAGACGAAACTGAAGATGTCATTTATCTTCTTACTGAAGAGAATGGGAGAAAAGATGCTTCTGCTACCCTGTGGAATACTCATATCTTGCTCTAAGATGTGTACCTAATCTGTACCTGAACCTATCATTTCACAAGGATGGTCTTCAAAAATAAAAACAGATGATCCACACAACCTCACATAAGGCAGGTTCAATAGAATGTTGTATTTCCAAGATGTACCATTGTCCTTTTCCAAATCAAAGAAGACAGCAGGAAAATCTGCAGACCTACTGTGTTGAATGTATAGAAGAATAGGTACTGCACATCCCCCCTACTCATGGAAAGCAGAAAACACAGAATGTCGTGTGTTGGTGTGTGTGTGTGTGGTGTGTGTGTGTGTGTGTGTGTGTGTGTGTGTGTGTGTGTAGGGGGGAGGGTGAGAGAGAGAAGGGGGTTCTATATCATTTGAGGCCCAAGTCAAGTCAAATCAAGTCAAGTCAAGTCAATAACACTTTAATCAGCCCATGAAGGGCAATTACAATACTGACAGGCAGATTGGCACGCATCAAAAATCTCAAAGACACAAAAAGCTATATTTCATATTGGTTAAAACATTCCAAAATGACTTCAAATAAAATGTCAAGAACACACACACAAACACACACGCGCGCATGCGCACACACACATACACACACACACACACACATCAATTGTTAACACAATGTTAAACCCATTGACTAGAAGACATAAAACTTATTTTTTACGCACTCATACGCAGCACTTACACACGCACGTACGTGCGTGTGCGAACACACCCACGCACACCCACACCATACACCAATACCCATCCTAATTTATTTGATAACATAACTGGATATCAAAAGTTGAATAAACCCCATTCAGTTTGTTACAGGATGGCCTAGTGGTTAGAACATTGCGCTCACAATCTGACGACCCAAAAGTCCGCCAGATGAGACTATAAACCCATGCATAACATCTTGCACACACGTAAAATCCTGTTCCGCGTTTCGTAAGAGTAGGCCATTGTGTGCAGGTGGGAACAGATGACAGAATTTACAAAACCGCATACATACGGGGACTGAATGTAAAAAAGCAAATCAGTGCCTCGATATGAAATTAAAAAAATAAAGACAATAATTATTCTGTAATGAAATGCATGTGTATTTTCTGTAGTCAGACATATTACCCTACATTTGAACGGAGGCATGGGGAACTGTTGCAGGCCGTGGCTTATGCAGTGCAGGAGGTCAACAAAGGGGATTTATTACCGAACAACATCAAGCTGGGCTTTGTCCTGCTGAACACTTGCGGCTCCGACCGGATCAACCTGGCTAGTGCTGCCTCTTATTTGCCTCAGACCGTGTGTTCTAAAGAGAAGAGTAAGGGTAAGTTTCCTTTCTGCAATGATGGCGTTCTGTTTGTTCCACTCTTATTACCTAGAGAAACACACACACAAATGCACCCACCCACTCACACACGCATCCACACACACACACTGACACACACACACACACACACACACACACACACACACACACACACACACACACACACACACACAAGCCTACATACACAGATCACTATCCTGTGTTAACGCAAATTAGCTCACTAACAGCATCACTGGATGATGTTCATATAAACATTGTGAACCTTTGTTTACTTAAAACATAATATCGACAATTGAAAAATACACAGTATTTAGTTTGAAAATTGAAGCATTGCATGTCTCTGGAGTTAACTCTAGTGAGAGCAAAGCATGGAAACAGAATCGTGGAAAGAACTTTGAGGAAAGAAATGTTGACACAAAACAAAGAAGACTGGAGTTTAGCTGAGAAACATGAAAGAAAAGAAGAAGGAGATAACTGAGGAGGTACAAAGATTTCTCTACCTTCTTGCCTTGATATGAAGGGAGGAAACCTGCAGAGTGGCTGGAGAACTTTCAGGACGATAAGGAATGGCAAGGAAGTTGCCATGAAGCAGATGTCATCAGGTCAAGACTGACACCTATGGTCTAATAGAAGGCACTGCTCAGAAACCAAACTGTTGGGTGTGTGTGACCAGATGCTGCCATCAATAGTTGTGACAACTGTACTGAGGGTGTGCATTGTTATTAAACCATTTTCAGAAATGTAACATGCCACTCCTGTATCTTTTTTCTTCGAATGAGAAGGAGTCTCCAGGAAAATGTGAACGTCTTACAGAATTTCGACAGATTTTTTATGCAGTCTGTTGTTTTTTCTTTACAATTTTCTTCTGAATGTTTTAGCTAGGTGGAAGCTGGCGTGGTTTGGTCACGTGAAATGTAACAGCTCTCTTGCCATGGCTTTCCCACAGGGGACAATTGAGGGAGGGAGATCCAGGGGTACAGTATCCAGATGAATAAGTGGACAAAGAAAATTATAGATTGAACAGGCCTTGTCACGGCTGTGTTGCTAGAAAAGGCTGATGCTATCACTTGTATCTTTCACTGCTGTTGATGGTAGGAGCTCTGCATAATGCAAGCTGAGTGTGCCATCTTTCCCCAGAACACTGACATCAGTGATGTTGGTGACGTAAGATATACTGTATGTCATTATAAAACTATTCCATATTCGTTTTTGAGTTGCTTGTTGTCGGAGTACATACTTAAATTATTATGACAGGGACATGTTCTACATGCAATTTCATCAAGAGACTTCCTGTCCCATATTTTTGCTAGCCTTTTAAGCAAGCTCAATGGTAATTGTCTATCATGTCTGCTACACCATAAGTCTCTTGGTTTAAACTTCCACTGCCTTGAGAACACAGTTGACCAACGCATCCCTTGTGTCTGCCCAGTAACCATCAGGGTCCAGGGACTGATGATGATGTCTTTCCTGTGGACATGCTGTTATGAAGACTAGATCATAAAAAAACAAAATATGCACTGAACAAGCTGCTAAACATGATGTAGCATAGTTATGGGCTGTGTACAAATGAAACGAAATAATCTTTATGACTGTAAACTGAGAGATAGCACAAAAGAAATCGTGGACGATAGAAATTTTGAGTTGGCTAAATATTGTGCTATCCTTTCATCTCAAAAGCACTGTTGTGTATCAAAACTTAAAATCATGTAAAGTAAATCACGTGAAGGAAAGTCAGTTTCTCAATCATGTTCTTCTACTGAACAAGTATACCAACTAAAAATTCATATCGGCACTGATCACAACAGAGAGAAAGAAAGAGAGAGCGAGAGAGAGAGAGAGAGAGAGAGAGAGAGAGAGAGAGAGAGAGAGAGAGAGAGAGAGAGAGAGAGAGAACTCTGAGCTCTGAACTCTGAAATGATTTAATGTACATTGGCCTTAGGCCTCAATACATTTCTTGGGCTTGGGATGGAACAGTAGCTTCATTCATATCATTGGAAAACCAAATGCAGAAAAAGTAAAGATTTATAGCTCATCAAAGTAGAAAAACACACACTATTCTAATTCATTATCATGACCCCCCTCCCCAACCCCCCCCCCCCATGTCAAGCATAATCAAATCACAAAAAGAAGATGATGTCTAAGGAAAATTGTAGAAATCATGCATATCAGTCCATATCAAATCGTAACAGTTTTTCAATATACAGTCTGAAGTAGCATTGTCTTCCTTTTGTTATAAAAAAATATTTAGAAAAACTGTGCCTGTACTCATCATTCATTGCTTTGAGGAGATCAGGCACTTGATGCACTTGCTTAAGAACTTTCCTCTCAAGTGTGTGTACGTGTGACATTCTAAGAGAAAGTGGGCTTCATTTTCAACTTTTGTTTTAGAAAAAGGACACAATTTGTCTCAAGCGTTCTCACTATATCTGTATAGATTATTATTAAGGGGTAAAACGTTAAATCTTGCTTTTGTAATTGCTACTCAAAAGTAGTAGACATCAACAGAGCTTATATATTGCTCTTTTACGAAAATACTTTTAAACAATCTATAACTGTCATACCTCTCTTTATCTCTCATATTCTCGTTCCATTCTTGAAGGCTCATTCATTCATTCATTCATTCATTCATTCAAGAGTGAGAGAGAGAGATAGAATGGTAAATTCTTTTAATTTGAGGATAATGAATAAGCACCCGTGTGCCTTTTTACACCTAGTCCCCGCCCTTAGGGATACTTCTTCTTCTTCTTTCTTTCATCTTCCGCTGGTGCCCTTCGGCGTCCCGGGGAGACACAGACGTCTGTCTGCAGCTAGGCGGGAGGCTTGATGTAGTGACAGGTCATGGGCTCGCAGGGTGTCAGCCACGGAGTCGCTCCATCGTCTCCTTGGTCTACCTCTGGCTTTCCAGCCATTGTATTTGGTGGTGTATGCCCGTAGGGCTGGTTGGTTGGGCGGCATTCTAGTGAGGTGACCAAACCACCTGATCCTTTGTTGTTCGATATGGTGGAGAATTGGTGTTAGTCCGACCATGTCTCTGATCACCTCATTCTTGATCTTGTCGCGTCTGGTCTTGTTGACAGCTTTTTTCAGGCAGCGCATTTCACATGTGACCAATTTTCTCTCTAAGGCTTTTGTTAGGGCCCATGTCTGACACTGGTATGTGAGTGTTGGAACGAAGATGGCGTTGATGAGTTTTGCCTTGGTGCTCATTGGGATGCTGGAATGTTTTAGAAGGGGGGCGAGTTGGTAACTGACTGCGTTCGCTTTCTGGCATCTTGTTTCTATCTCTCTGTCCAATTTTCCATCTTCAGTGAAGAGGCTGCCAAGGTATTTAAATTCTTTGGTCTGTTTCAGCTGGGTGCCGTTGATGTTGATGTCCAGCTTTCCTGGATTTCTGCTGACAGACATAACTTCTGTTTTGGTGATACTGATCTTCATGTCATACCTCTCGCAGCTTGTGTTGAGTTGGTCTGTGTGATCTTGAAGAGCTGCTTTCTCCTGATTCATCAGGGACTGGTCGTCAGCAAATAATAGTTCGTTGAGGGCCTCAAGATCTGGGTTGGCTTCCTTTGTGATCTGGTCCATGTAGATCACGAAGAGAAGGGGAGAGAGTACGCAGCTTTGCCTGACCCCTGATGTAACCGGGAACCAGTCGGATGTTCCACTGGCTGTTCGGACTGCGCTCATACTGTTGGCATAGATTGCTCTGATGTTATCAAGCAACTGCCCCTTCACGTCGTACTGCTCCAGGATCTTCCAGAGCTTGTCTCTGTTGACTCGGTCGAAAGCTTTTTCTTGATCAACGAATACTGTATGCAGGTCTTGGTTGTATTCGATGGCTCTTTCACACAGCTGTCAGAGTGCGAAAATGGCATCTGTGCACCCTCTTCCTTTCCGAAAGCCAAACTGGGCATTGCTCAGTAGGTGTTCTGCTTTGGCTCTTGTGCGCTGTTCCAGAATCTTTGCATACATTTTCCCTACATGGCTGAGAAATGAAATGCCTCTGTAGGTGCTGCAGTCTCTCTTGCTGCCCTTCTTCTTCCAAATTGGCACCACTATTGCATTTTGCCAGTCCATTGGTACTTTCCTCTCTTCCCATGCTTTCTGGAAGATGATAGTGAGCTACTTAACTCCCGTTTCTCCGCATGCAAGGATGGCTTCAGTTGTTATGCCGTCATCGCCTGCCGCTTTGCCCTTTGGGCTGGTCTTAATTGCTTTTCTTGTTTCAGCTTCAAGGATTTGGGGCTCTAACTGGTCTTTATAGCGTGGTGAGAACTGAGAGCTGGAAGCTTGTACTCCAGATGGGTTTAAAAGATCTTTAAAATAATCTTCCCATCGTTTCAGAATTTCCTCTTCTTTGTGCAGTGCCTCTCCATTTGCATCATTCACTACTGTTGTTGGATTGAATGGCTCATCTCTTACTCTCATCGTCTTCACACTTTTGAAAAATTCTCTTGGGGAGTTCTTGCAAATTTCACTTAACTTCTCTCCATAAGTCGCCCAAGATTTTTCTTTGGAGGCTTTCACAACACGATTACTATGTCTTCTTGCGATTCTGTACTTGGCGTAGTCCTCTTCTGTCTTGGTCTTGGCCCAAGCTTTATATAGCTGCTTTTTTCTTTGATGGCTTCCTTCACCTCTTGGTTCCACCAAGCTGTAGCTTTCCTGTTTTTACCTCCACATTTCTTTGTCCCGCAAACTTCCCTTAAGGTGTTCAAGAGAGCTGGCTTGAAGGTGTCCCAGACTTGCTCCATGTTGAGAGGTGTTTTATCAATGGAGTCAAGTTTCACCTTGATAGCACTGTGAATCTGTTCTTGCACTTCTTTCTCTTCCAGTTTGAGGAGGTTGATCTTTTCAGGCTGGTTCTTCCTAGCAGTTGTTATTTTCTTCTTCTGAGTACTGGAGGCTAGAATGACAGGCCTGTGGTCAGTGTCAAGGTTGGCGTTGGGGATGGCTTTTGAGTCTTTGATGGCGTAACGTGTTCTAGATCTTGCAAGTATAAAGTCGATTTGAGACGAGATGTTGAGATCGTTCCATTTGTACCAGGTGTAAATTTGGGAGGCTCGGTGTTGGAAAAAGGTGTTGGTGATGATCAGATCATGCTCTGCACATAGTTCCAGCACGTGGTTCCCGTTGTAATTGCAAGGTGTTCTGTGGTCACTGTGGGGTCCAAGATGTTTTGTCCACGGGTTTCTTCTCTCACCAACTCTGCCGTTGAAATCACCCATGACATACAGGTCCTCTTTGTCAGGGGTGCTGTTGATGAGGTCGGAGAGCTCTTGATAGAATGAGTCTTTCTCCTCTTCTGAGTACGAATCGTTACACGGTGCATATGCTTGGATATAGTGGACGATTTTGTTGGACTTTCTTACACCGATTTTAATCAGTCTTTCTGATATGTGTTCTGTACTCATGAGATTCTTTGCTATGTCTGGGTGTAGGATGAATCCCACACCATGCGTTGCTCTTTGGTCTTTCCTGACTCCACTCCAGATGAGAACAAAGCTTGAATGGATTTCTTTCGATCCTTCTCCTTTCTTCCTAGTGTCTGAAATGCCCATGATGGAGATCTTTCTTTTGGTCATGAATTCCACAATTTCTGGTTCCTTGTTTGTTAGGCCGCAGATGTTCCATGTTCCAATGTAGTCACTGTTCCTATCTCGATGTCCGTTTCCATTGCGAGGTCGTTTTCCGTTGGTATCCGTCCGTTTGTGTCTCTTCAGCTTTCTTAGCGGTTGAGAAATCCACTGTCGGCTTGCTAGGCCAGTCACAGCTTCACCAGAGCCCCGTTAGCCAGCTTGACCTGTTTCCGTTTCCCACGACGTGGACGAGGGGTTGGACTTTGGGAAACCTTAGGGATACATTATATGATACATTATATGATAATAAAATAAATCCAATACCAATACTCTCACACAGAGAAAGGAAGAAAAGGGATACATTATATCATAATAAAATAAATCCAATACCAATACTCTCACACAGAGAAAGGAAGAAAATGCCCTTACACAAAAACGACAAAAACCACTGAAAAAAGGAGAAAGAAAGCAACAACGAATAATAGCTTAACGCAAAACCAAACAAGACAAAATGAACACAAAACACTCCCCTCGTCCCCCCCCCCCTTATTAAGAGCAAAATAAAAGGGGCAATAACAAGGAGAGAGGGGACAACCAAATAGTCCCCCCCCCCCCAAATAAAATCCTCCATAATATAAAGGAGAACAAAACCATGTAAATAGTATCATTTTGGCTAATGGAAAGATAACGTCAACAAATTCAGTGTACTTTTTATATGGAAAGCAACAGCAATAGTAAACTACACAAAAAATATTATATAAGCAGACTTAGGAGATTAAGCAAAAGCAATTTACATCCCCATGCATACGTGCACGTACATGTACACACACACACATACACATTCACACACACACACATACACACACACACACACACACACCATGCATCAATGCCAAAATCAAATCTTTATGAATAGAATATATAGTGATAGAAAAGGACATCTACACATTGAAATTAAGCTACACATAATTGATACACTCAAAACAAACTATAGCAATAAGACATTCCTTAAATCTCAAATACAGTCAACGTACGCAATAAAATTGAAATATTAAATCTGAATAAAGCATTCAATGATAAAAACTGTAAACACAACAATTAAATCTATAAGCAAAACAATAGAAGGAGAGATAGATAGATAGATAGATAGATAGATAGATAGATAGATAGATAGACAGAGAGAGCGAGAGAGAGGAGAGAGAGAGAGAGAGAGAGAGAGAGAGAGAGAGAGAGAGAGTACATGATATGATATTGCATACAATTTTCAATTCATCAACACTATTACCATTAGCACTCGCTGTGATTTAACATTGGATATGTTACAATCATCCTTAAGTTATGATAGATACATACAGACGTAGGATGGTGGAAATTATTTTTAGAAATCAGTGGCAATAACACAATAGCGAGATACAAGTAAAACACTCACACTCATACAGAGAAGAGAGAGAGAGAGGAGAGAGAGAGAGAGAGAGAGAGAGAGAGAGAGAGAGAGAGAGATATTCGGATTATTTATTCATTTATAGGCCAAGACCCATTATGAAGGGGTATACCAGCATGGTAGATAATTGCACTACATGTAGTAAGATCCAAAAATGAAGGAAAAAAGGTGAATACAGACCTATGACGTATGATAAAAATGATTCTCACGACACGTTTCTAAGCTTAAATGCTTTATATAAATACAAGGCAAAGTTAGGGACTACTTCAGGAGAGGATGATGACATCAACAAGGTTAATTCAAACAATGATGGCTGTCTATAATATTTGGACTTAATGAACTGTTCTCTAATCGTTGTTAAAACAGGGCAGCATAGAACAAAATGAACTTCGTTTTCTTCTGCCTCTTTACACAGAGGAAGAATCAATTCATCATTACCAACATTTCTATACCTATAGTAATGTACACCTAATTCTGATACACCTAATCTAAACCTTGTTGTTATAAACATTAAAATGTCCATCTATATCTAGCCTTAAAAATGGCTTCAAGTCAGAAACGGTACAAAACGTTCTGAAAACAGTAAATCTGTCCCCGCTATTCTGAATATGATCAGACCATTTCTGCCAAGAACAATCTACTAAGCGTTGACGAAAAACAGGTATAAAACTATCAACATAGCCAACGCCCTGATTTTGCCAAATGAAGCCAAACCCATTTTCAAACAAACATACACGCAACCTGGTTACCCAATTTTCTTTACCTCTAGCATCTAAATTATACAACATATTATATGCTTTACGTGGTATTCTATCGTTAGTCATGTGCAATAATTTAAACCAGTAGCCGATACAATTAACAGCGAATACTATGTAAATGGGGTGGCGGTTCGTTTTACTGTAAAATAGATCATTAGGAGTTCGCTTATCTACACCCAAATATCTATTTAAAGCAAAAGTATGAACAGCAGCTTTTTCTAGCCACCATAATTCAGATCCATACGGCATAATGGGTTGAACATGGGCATCAAATAACTTAATAAACACCTTAAACGAATTATTGTCGAGTGTTCATAGCTTTTTATGATAAATAACAACACATTTTTTGCCCTACTTGCAAGATCTTTACACGCTCCACTAAAACTCAAACAAGTAGACAAGAATATTCCTAAATACTTATAAACATTAACTACTGGCATCAATACTCTATTATAAACCCACCTTTCTCTTACGCTAAGATAACCTCCCTTTCGAAATACTATGATGTTGCTTTTATTCATATTAACTTTTAACTGAAGTTTTGTAGCTGATCGTTGCAAGTTTTTTAGTTGTGTCTGCAAACCCGTCACAGTCTCTGACAGTAGAATAACATCGTCAGTTAACAAAAGTATGAACAATTCAAAAGCATCAATAGATAACAAAGCCCCATGTCTTCCATTATTAATAACTTCTATTGCTAACTCGTTAATGAACAAGGAAAACAAAACTGGGCTGCAAGCATCACCCTGTCTCACACCAGCAGTACAGTTAATATAATCAGTCAATTTATCACCACAACGAACTCTAGCTTTTACAGTATTATACATGCTTCTAACACTACTATAAAGTTTACCTTTAATACCATTCTTATCCAAAACAGACCAAAGAACATTATGATTAATGGAGTCGAACGCTTTCTCAAAGTCAATAAAAGCAGCATAGAGTTTTTGATTATGTGCAAGTTTCTTCTGAACAAGTGTTAACAAGGTAAACATATGGTCTACAGTTGAATAACCCTTTTTAAACCCAGCCTGATGTTAACCTGTAATATTGTTTTCCTCTACCCATTCTTGTAAAGGTCTATTACTAATTATTCCATAAAGTTTACTACTTACATCATTATAGCAGAGCTGCCAAGATTTTTCTAGGTGCCTTAAAGAGTGTTGAGACGCCAGTTTGAATCCATATACTTAGGACTATTGTGAACAATATTCGCGTGGGAAACAATGACTCTGTGTCCCCTGGGAGATATGGTAAACAATTAAGTTACGCAACACTCCTGGAACTGGACAATTTTGACACTTTCGGTTTGCCATAGATAAATCTGCCCCTTCCCCTCCCCCCTGCTGCCCACACACCCAGAAGCAACTGACAGCCAACCCAGTAACATCTCTCTCTCTCTCTCTCTCTCTCTCTCTGAGTGTGTGTGTGTGGTGTGTGTGTGTGTGTGTGTGTGCGTGTGTGTGTGTGTGTGGGGTGGTTGTGTGTGTGTGTTGTCATTTCCTTTTTGGTCTTTTTTATTTGTTTTATATCAGCTTTCTCATTGGTTTGATTTTGTTGATGCCAGATTTAGATTGACAATATAACCCACTCTATCTCTTTCTCTCTCTTTCTCTCCCATATCATAATAATGTTGTTTATGTTTGCTTGAAATTATTAGTTGTGATTACTAAAGATAGTCCCTTCTTAGGGCAAGGGCATGATGAAAAAAGTATGCCAAGACTTATCAGTTACCCTTGGGAATAAAGATTATCAATGACAATCAATCAATATGTGGTTGCCTGCCTGTCTCTACTTTGTCTGTCTGTCTGTGTGCCTGTCTGTCTGTCTGTCTGTCTGTCTCTATCTCTATCTTTCTGTGTTTTTGTGTGCAAGTACTTGATTCATTAACTTTCTCAACAGATCACTGATGCTATTAACATTAAAATCAGTACAGAAAGTCTTGTTGATCTTAAGTGGTTGTGTGCTCAGGAAGATAATTAAGTTTATTTAACGTCTTAATAGCTAACAATAGGCTACATAGCCTTCACCTCTGTGTGTGCGTGAGGGTGGTGGGGGGTGGTGGTGTATGCGCGTGTGTGTGTGTGTTACTGCAGTGTTTAAAATGATACCTATCCTGTCAATCTAAAAATAGGAACTCTGTGCCTCGTATGTGTGTGTGTGTGTGTGTGCGTGCGCGCGCGCCCGTGTGTGTGTGTGTGTGTGTGTGTGTGTGTGTGTGTTACTGCAGTGTTTCATATTGTACCTATCTTGTCAATCTAAAAATGGTGTCTTCATTTTTTACCTATCTTATCAGTCTAAAAATAGGGAAACTCTCACTCTCTCTCTGTGCATGTGTGCATGTAGTAGTAGTCTTTAGTTTTAACGTCTTTCCACTTTTAAGTGATACTAGACCATCAAAAGGAATAATAGGAAAGTGTGTGTGTGTGCGCGCATGCGTGCGTGCGTGTGTGTGTGCATGCGTGTCTGTGTGTATGTGTGTGCATGCGTGTGTGTTTGTGTGTGTATGAATGCATCAAAATGACAAACAGAACGTGCTAAACAACATAACATAGAAATGATTTTTTTTAAACACCCAGAAACAAACAAAACTTAAATAATTATAACAAATGTCCTATGGGACTTGACTGCAAACCCCTAGCAATATCAAACATTATAATTATCTACATCTTTGAAAACTTCTTCAATAGAAGTCTTAGAAATGATAGGCAAATAGGGTTTTAAATCCTGGCAGTCAAGCATGATATGAGCATTGGAAATATAATCTCTGCATAAGCATTCAATATTCTTGCTGAATTTTGTAGCGAATGCATTTAGTCTCATTCTGAAGTATAATGCCTTGAGTTGTCTGTCTCTGACAGCATCTGTATGAGTCTTTCAATCGATAATGTCTTCAAACACGCTCTTCCTACTTAGAATCCGTTTCGGGAACTGTCCTTTGTGCTGATATGACTCCATTAATTTCTTAAAGGATGCCTGTTATAATAACTGGTAACATTCTCCTACCGATAAAGGAATATTCATTCAATGCTGTGGATCTACTGTCATTATTTGCACCTTTTTAGCAGATCTATCAACCCACTCATTTGAATATAATAATAATAATAATAATAATAATATATGGAATTTATATAGCGCTAAATCTTGTAAAAAAAACAAAAACAAATCGAAGCGCTTGCACTCAATCATTTACAGGCATGCAACTCTCCTTAAACATAATGAACAACAGATTTCAAAAACCATGCGCACGCACGTATGCACGCATGCACGCACACACGCGCGCATACACACACACACACACACACACACACACACACACACACACACACACACACACACACACACACACTCGGAACAACACTTAGAAGGTGAAAGATGCTGTTGAAAATTAGGGACAGATATTTGGGGGGAAAGTCTCAGGTAGGAAATAAGTGTGTTTTGAGGCTGGATTTGAAGGTATCAAGTGAAGGCTTTTGGCGAAGTGAAAGAGGAGGTCATTCCAGGTGGATGGACCAGAAACAGAGAAGGAGCGATGGCCAACAGTGGTTTGTTTGAATCTGGGTGTTCGAAAGCACAAAGTATCTGCGGCTGAACGAAGGGAACGGGATGGAGTGTACAGATGAAGACGGTTACAGAGATAAGAGGGTGCAGATTTGTGGAGACATTTGAAACAGAGGGTATTGATTTTATACTCCAGTCTTTGTGAGACAGGCAGCCAGTGAAGAGATCGCAGAAGAGGAGTGATGTGTTCAGATTTTTTCTTTCTTAGGACCAGTCGGGCTGCAGAGTTTTGTATGCGTTGGAGAGAGTGGATAGATGATGCTGGTAGGCCAGCCAAAAGAGAATTACAGTAGTCTAAACGTGAAAGAATGAGAGATGTGGCAAGCTTGGAAGTTGCATCAGTGGACAGATACTTGCGAATCGCTCTTATGGGCGGTAATTGATAGTAGCAAGACTGGCAGGTCTGGGTGATGAATTTTTTCATACAGGGTGTGTTGTCAAGAACTACACCTAAATACTTCACAGAATTGGACAAAGGAACTGACGTATTGCCGAATTCTATTGAAGTTTTTGCGATAGAGGAAAGTTTATGTTGGGTCCCTATGAGCATGGCTTCGGTTTTATCGGCATTAAGTTGTAACTTGTTCTGAGTCATCCAGTTTTGAATGTCTTGAAGGCAGTAGGACATATTTGTCAGGAGGGAAGGCAAGTTTTCAACAGTATCACTGCACTGAAGCTGAGTATCATCGGCATAGAAATGATGATCAATATGGTGGTTGTTTATTATATGTGAGAGTGGAGCAGTGTAGAGAGTAAAGAGAACAGGGCCCAGGACTGATCCCTGCGGGACTCCACATTCCATTTTGACAGGTTTTGATTGAATTTTGTTTACAACAAATTTCTGGAACCTGTCTGTGAGGTATGAAGTAAACCAGGTGAGGGCTGTGCCGTTAATACCAAACGTATTTTGGAGGCAAGAAAGAAGAATTGAGTGATCTATGGTATCAAAGGCTGCAGATAAGTCAAGAAGAGTAAGGAGGGAGATTGTTCCTGCATCAGAAGCATGTAGAAGTGTATCTAAAGTGTGGACTAGGGTGGTTTCGGTGCTGTGGTTGGGGCGATAGGCAGATTGAAAAGTGGGAAGGAGATCATTGGAATGAAGGTGACTGTTGAGCTGTTTGAGAATGATTTTTTCTAGTACTATATAGCTCTGTATGTGGTCCAACAAAAGGTGACATGTATAGTTTATCATATACTTGATATCTAATATGATTGTAGACATTTTCTTATAATTTGAAGATCTTAAAGCATATAAGGCAGACTTAGAATCCACACAAAACAATATATGATATGTGTGTGTGATATTTTTCGTTTGAAGTTTGGAATGTTAATACAATATGAAATGTAGCCTTTTTGAGTCTTTCGAGATTTATGATTCGTATCAGTGTGCCTGTCAGTTTTGTAACTGTCCTCCATGGGATATTTAAAGTGTTTTTGACTGTACTTGACCTGTACTTGGTCAGCTTAGATTAGGACCCATAGCTGATCTGACTTCTTGCCTTCAGGCCCAGAAACACGGCTTGCTCACATGTGTTCAGCTTCACTTTCTGATGAGATCCCTGCTGCAGTTGCTGTCAACTTTGTTGCAGTTGTTGACAACTTTACATCCATTCCTGATGATGTACTGGATGATGTCACTGAAAGCAGAACTGTCTATTTAAAGACTCCTGACTTTGCTCAAGATATCCTTCATGAGATTGTCCTTGTCCTCCTTATTCCTGAAAATGCTCCACAAGTGGACACCAAGCTTGTTGATGGTGCTGCTCTCATCTAAATTCCATCATCAAAGCTGACAACTACCTCTCAGGCATATGTGGATGTCATCTGTCTTTCCAGACAATACGTGCCAGCTTGGTTTATTTTCACGGGTTTTCATTGCTTTTGATGTCTATAGCCATTAGAGCTGACAGCTTGAAGTCTTCTACGTGGAAAAAAGCCAGGTTCTGGTGCTTGAAGAAGGGTTATGGCTTCAGCACAGATTCCAGAAAAATGGCAACATTTTCTGCTGGTAAATGAGAACAAAAATGAACTGTTCAGGTTCCTCACAGAGACTCATTTGGACAGAGCACAAGTTCATGACAAGATCCTTATATGTACAAGCGCCAAGAAAATCCTGTGCTCATCCAGCAAAGACACCAGCAGACTAGAACCCTGTAGTCATGAGGAGGCAGACACTCCTCTAATGCTACATGTGGATGACTGTATCACAGAGGCCTTGCAGAAAGTCTTCATTAGGACAATGGATACTGACGTAGTTGCACTTGCTGTTGCCTGTGTCCAACTGCAGTTCATGAACTACAGATTGCTCTTATAGTTGGGAAATACTTTAAATACCTAACATCCCACACAACTGCCACTCAGTTTGGTCCAAATTACTCCAAAGCCTTGCCAGCCTTCCATGCATTGACAAGGAGTGACTATGTGTCCTCCTCTGGAAGAGAAAAGACCAGGGCGTGAAATACATGGGCTGCATACCCACAAGTGACTGATGCCCTCCTGCTCATGATGCAACAACCAGCTACCCTGCCCATACCTGGCTCATTGATGGAGGTTCTTCAATGTTCTGTTGAATGACAGGACCAGTGGATTGCAAAGTGTGGATGGCACCAGGAAAAGGATGTGCACAAAGGGAAGATGGCAGCTGGGGCACATTCCATTTATTTTCAGTGTGCTTCAGCAGCATACCCTATGAACTGTTTACCAAAGTGGTCACATCATTATAGGGACAGTGTGGTGAAAGCAACAGTCCTTCCTTGCCCTGGACTATGTGTCAGCAGAAAGAACAGGATCATGGATGGAGGGAGACCTGTGTGGACTACACTGCTACCGGGAAAGGAAGCCATCAAGAACTGATCCACTGTGGCTGTAAGCTGCCTGTGGAGAACATATGCTGACAATGCTTCAAAGCCAGTTTGCACTGTATGGCCTTGTGTACATGGGGTGGATGTGATGATTGCAGTAGGGACCAGAGCACATGAAAGTACTTCCCTTTTCCTGCAAGTCCAGGTGTATGTGTGTGTGTGTTGTGTGTGTGTGTGTGTGTGTGTTTTGGTGTGTGTGTGTGTGTGTGTGTGGTTCTTGTTTTTGTTGCCATGGTGCTGTTGCTACTGGTATTAGTCAAATGTTGTTCTCCTCTTTCTACAAATCCTGGTCAACCAAATCAGTGAACATCATTATTACACTGTCACAGTGCACATGTGTATGTGTTTGTGTGCATGTTTGCGCATACTCATGTATGTGTGTGTGTGAATGAAGATATACATCAGCTCCATGCATTATTAAAAATAAAGTGAAATCCTGGAGCCGTGTTTTTGTGTTAGATAAACAAAGCGATATTCTTTTGTTTTCAAATACTTATGTGTGATAGATTATGCAAAAGTCTAGTATCAATCATTGCTCTGTGTATTCTTGCAATCTTTTTTGATGCCACAAAGAAACTATGTACAATCAATTAAGAGCTGCTTCAAAAATAGGAAGATGAACAAGTAAAGATGTGTTATATTTTTTGCGGTCTTTGAAAATTGGGCCATATATCTTTGATCATCAATCAAAATTCAGCCCGTCACTCTCATTTGCAGGGTTTGACCAATATTCTTGCATTAGCAACTGGACTAATTAAGAGAGATTCCTCTATAGTTGTTAGGGTTATTTACACCACCTTTCTTCTAAAGTGGCAAAATAACAGATTCATTCCAGTTATTTGGGTATACACCATCATCGAATAATTTATTAAACAACTTTATGAAAAATTGTACAACTTGATCAGATGAATTTTTAAACAGTTCACTAATTATACCATCAGGACCACCTGCCTTACGATTTTTAAGTGTTCTTATAGCTAGCAAAACTTCCTCTTTAGAAATAGGGTGATTCATGTAATCGTTAGTGCTATCCTTTGATATATCTTCATTAACAACATTTCCAGGATCTGATTGTAGCAAAGCTTTAAAATGACAGAACCAATCTTTGGTAGTTATATTATTGCGTCTGGGCTGTTTACCTTTAAATGGCATTTGATGAACAGTGTTCCAAAACTCTCTCTGATTGTTTGCTGAAGTTACAAGTTTCTCTACAAAAGACTTATTAAATTGTCTCTGTTTTCTCTTTAATAGATTCTTATATTCGCGCCTTGCAATTAAAAAGGCATCTTTATCATTTGCTGTGCGTGAACGTCTATATGTTCGTAACACTTTTCTTACTTTCTTTTTACTTAGCACACATTCCTGATCATACCAGTCACCAGCTGGCTTTTTACAATTCACACGAACACGCTTTTTCATACAGACTGCGCTTTCCTTAATGCAATCATTAAACATACTTAGTGCATCATTTACATCCACATCCATTAAATTTGTTGCCATATTAATCTTCACACTTATATCTTCACTGCACAACCTATCACCAAAAACATGAGCATACTCGTCATTCCATACTAACTTTTCTATAACAAAGTCTTCTTGATTTTTCACACATGTGTTTTCATTAGAAAAAGAAATACAAAGCTTCAAAGGCATATGATCTGAATCAATGAGTTCAGATACAATCAGTTCACAACAGTCAATTACTTAAGAAAATAAGTTTTTGGACAACAGAAAATAGTCATTGACCCAACTACCCGATTCTGAAAAATATGGAGAGAGAGAGAGAGAGAGAGAGAGAGAGAGAGAGAGAGAGAGAGAGGAGAGAGAGAGAGAGAGAGAGAGAGAGGATACTGTGGTATAAGGTAAGGGAGGATATATTTACTTTGTTTCCAACAGATCAAGTGTGGTTTGTTATTTTTGATGCATCAAGTGGATTAAAGATGACTTTTGAAGATTGTTAATGATTGGTGTTGTCTAAAAGAATCAGGAAGGGAGTGCCACAGCACATGGCCTGAGTAAAGTAAACTAGATTTGAACAAATCTATTATTGGGACACTCAGCTTTAAAGTATTTCTGGAATGATTCATTGGAACTTGTCTTTTAGGATGAGGGAACAGTTCCTGTCATTATCTTAAACACCATGAGGCCTTTGTTAAATCTTAGTCTTTGGTGTAGGGAAAGAAAGTTAAACTGAGTATAATCCACTTCTCGCAAGGTTGTCTCCTTCAGTAGGACCAGTTTAAGAGCACGATTATCATTACTTAATAATGGTTTAATAGTGTTTGCACTAGCAGAATCCCACAGGGTTGAAGCGCAATCCATTGAAGATTGTATATAAGCTTGAAAGAATAGTTTCCTTGAATGAAAGTCAAGAAAATGTTTGATGTTAGTCAACTGGCATACTCTTTAAGACGTATTTGCCTAGATGAGATATGTGATAGTACCTGCTGAGATTTTCATCGATTGTTACTCCTAGAACTTTGTGGTGAGAGGTTTGTCCAACTGCTTCCTTTTTAACATGGATAGGAGAACGTTTGTGAGATAAATTTTGTCGCTTTTGTCTGGTGGTGATAAGCATACTTTTGTTTTTTGGGGGTGTATAGACATGTGGTTCAGTTCAGTCCATTTGATAAGATCATCACCGCTTTTTTGCAATGTCTTTGCAAGAGAGTTAATGTCGGTATGGCTCATATGTATGGTTGTGTCATTAGCAAACAGTTCGCATTTGGATTTGATATGGAGAGGAAGGTCATTTATGTATAATGAAAGAGAATTGGTCCTAATATGGATCCCTGTGGTACTCCATAATGAATGGGTTTTAGTGTGGATGTGAACGTAGCTATTGAGACACACTGTTGCCGGTTTATTAGATAAGAAGCAAGCAGTTCTTAAGTATTTGTGGATATTATATAGGTCTAGCTTTTTAATGAGAAGTCTGTGGTCAATTGTATCAAATGATTTTTGAAATCTACAAATAGTACTCCACAAAATTTATTGTCATCAATGTTTCACAGCCAGTTGTCTACAAGACTAGTCAATGCGTATGGCACGAGTGATTTTTTCTTAAAATCCGGACTGATCTGGGGAAGTAAGTTATTAATATCTATATGATGGACTCAAGGAAGATGTTGAAAAGAGTGGGTGAAAGTAGACAGCCCTGCCTTACTTCAACTGTTGTTCGAAACCATTCTCCAATGTTGTTGTTGTAGTACACTGCACTGGTGGCCTCGCTTTGCAGCTGTTTGATGACTCTGATCAGGTTTGCATTGATGCTGTACAAATTCATGGTCGCCCACAAAGCTGCATGCCACACCCTGTCAAATGCCTTCTTAAAATCAATAAATACATGGTAAAGGTCTTGTTGATGTTGAAGGTACCGCTCACATAGCATTCTGAGGTTGAATATCTGTTCTGTTGTGCTGCGCCCTGCTCTGAAACCTGCTTGTTCCTCAGCAATGATGGTCTCTGCTTGTGGCTTCAGTCTATTCAATATTATCTGCAGCATGACCTTGCTTGGGTGGCATATGAGGCTGATTGTGTGGTAATTATGGCATTGTTGTAGATTTCCTTTCTTGGGGAGGGTGATGATGAGTGACTGTGTCCATGGTGTTGGCCATTTTCCTGTCTGCCAGATCTTGTTGCAGATTCTTAGTAGGGCGCTGATCATGGCTTCCCCTCCAGCTTGAACCAACTCAGCTGGAATGTTGTCAGCCCCTGCTGACTTCCCCTTTTTCAGCGATCTGACCGCTGTTTCCACTTCTTCTCGGAGGATAGGGTGACTGTCTGTGTCTTTGCTTTCGGGTACATTAAGGACTTCTGGGTCTCCTGCGGTTCTATAGTTATACAGGTCGGAGCAGTATTCTGTCCATCTGTTCAGAATATCCTGGTCGTTAGTGAGAGAATCATGGCTGATGCACTGGAACATCATGAAGGATCAGTCAGCATTGGTGGCAGAACGATCACAAACCTCCGCTTCGCAGATGACATTGATGAATAGCAGGATCAGAAAAAGAGCTTGCCAGCCTAACAGAATACCTGAATAAGGCCTCCAAAACTTACGGCATGGGAATCAGTGCAGAGAAGACCAAACTGATGACTAATAACACTAACGGCATTAGCACTGATATCAGGGTTAATGACCAGAAGCTGGAAACAGTTCAAAGCTTCAAGTACCTGGGAGCCATTGTATCAGACCAGGGATCCAAGCCAGAAATAGTATGCAGAACTGCACAAACAATAACAGCACTGTCAAAACTAAACACCATCTGGAGAGATAAAAATATCTTACTTATCTCCAAGATCAGACTAATGCGCTCCCTTGTCATATCCATATTTCTGTATGCCTGTGAATCATGGACCCTGACTGCAGATTTGGAGAGAAGAGTACAGACGGTGGAGATGAGATTCTTTCGGAGACTCCTTGGCATCTCCTACAAAGACCACATAAGCAACGAAAGCGTGCATAACAGAATCCAGCAAACCATTGGACCCTATGAGAACCTTCTAACGATCGTGAAAAAGTGTAAACTTAAATGGTATGGGCATGTCACAAGATCCAAAGGACTTGCAAAGACAGTTTTACAAGGCACTGTCCAAGGAGGAAGAAGAAGAGGCAGACCAAGGAAGAGCTGGGAGGATAACATCAGCGAATGGACAGGCCTAGAACTCAACAAAACCCTGAGAAAGGCAGAACAGAGCGAGGAATGGAGGGAACTGGTTGTTGAGTCTTTGAGGGTGCCCCCACGGTCGTCAGACTACGGGACAGATAGATAGATAGATAGATGATGGACTACATGTTATTCATATGTTTTTCTAAGGGTTTTCAAAGGTAAGATATCATGGAGATTGGCCTACAGTTTGAGGGATCGGAAGTGTCACCAGACTTGTGGATCGGAATAACCTTTGCAGTTTTGAAGGCGTTGGGGAAATAGTTCTTATCAAGACAAATGTTACATATATGATATATATATATATATATATATATATATATATATATATATATATATATATATATATATATATATATATATATATATATATTGTGTGTGTGTGTGTGTGTAAGAGTGTCTGTGATATTTGGAACCGATAGTTTCAGTATTCTGCCATCTATTCCATCAAGACTATGCGGTCTTGATTGTTTGAGGTGAGTCAGTTAATTATAGAAATCAGAAATAGACATGAATGGCATGTGAAGTTTTGAAGGAATATGCTTTTCTTGGCAGTACTGTTTTAGTTCAGTGAGTTCATTGAACTTCGTGTTACCATTGCTAATTATGTTAGAAGAAATATTAATGAAATGATTGTTAAGTTTTTTTTT
>CM054135.1:3811887-3830688 GCA_028751875.1 Rapana venosa
CCCTATGAGCATGGCTTCGGTTTTTATTGGCATTAAGTTGTAACTTGTTCTGAGTCATCCAGTTTTGAATGTCTTGAAGGCAGTAGGACATATTTGTCAGGAGGGAAGCAAGTTTTCAACAGTATCACTGCACTGAAGCTGAGATCATCGCATAGAAATGATGATCAATATGGTGGTTGTTTATTATATGTGAGAGTGGAGCAGTGTAGAGAGTAAAGAGAACAGGGCCCAGGACTGATCCCTGCGGACTCCACATTCCATTTTGACAGGTTTTGATTGAATTTTGTTTACAACAAATTTCTGGAACCTGTCTGTGAGTATGAAGTAAACCAGGTGAGGGCTGTGCCGTTAATACCAAACGTATTTTGGAGGCAAGAAAGAAGAATTGAGTGATCTATGGTATCAAAGGCTGCAGATAAGTCAAGAAGAGTAAGGAGGGAGATTGTTCCTGCATCAGAAGCATGTAGAAGTGTATCTAAAGTGTGGACTAGGGTGGTTTCGGTGCTGTGGTTGGGGCGATAGGCAGATTGAAAAGTGGGAAGGAGATCATTGGAATGAAGGTGACTGTTGAGCTGTTTGAGAACGATTTTTTCTAGTACTATATAGCTCTGTATGTGGTCCAACAAAAGGTGACATGTATATATTTATCATATACTTGATATCTAATATGATTGTAGACATTTTCTTATAATTTGAAGATCTTAAAGCATATAAGGCAGACTTAGAATCCACACAAAACAATATATGATATGTGTGTGTGATATTTTTCGTTTGAAGTTTGGAATGTTAATACAATATGAAATGTAGCCTTTTTGAGTCTTTCGAGATTTATGATTCGTATCAGTGTGCCTGTCAGTTTTGTAACTGTCCTCCATGGGATATTTAAAGTGTTTTTGACTGTACTTGACCTGTCCTTGGTCAGCTTAGATTAGGACCCATAGCTGATCTGACTTCTTGCCTTCAGGCCCAGAAACACGGCTTGCTCACATGTGTTCAGCTTCACTTTCTGATGAGATCCCTGCTGCAGTTGCTGTCAACTTTGTTGCAGTTGTTGACAACTTACATCCATTCCTGATGATGTACTGGATGATGTCACTGAAAGCAGAACTGTCTATTTAAAGACTCCTGACTTTGCTCAAGATATCCTTCATGAGATTGTCCTTGTCCTCCTTATTCCTGAAAATGCTCCACAAGTGGACACCAAGCTTGTTGATGGTGCTGCTCTCATCTAAATTCCATCATCAAAGCTGACAACTACCTCTCAGGCATATGTGGATGTCATCTGTCTTTCCAGACAATACGTGCCAGCTTGGTTTATTTTCACGGGTTTTCATTGCTTTTGATGTCTATAGCCATTAGAGCTGACAGCTTGAAGTCTTCTACGTGGAAAAAAGCCAGGTTCTGGTGCTTGAAGAAGGGTTATGGCTTCAGCACAGATTCCAGAAAAATGGCAACATTTTCTGCTGGTAAATGAGAACAAAAATGAACTGTTCAGGTTCCTCACAGAGACTCATTTGGACAAGCACAAGTTCATGACAAGATCCTTATATGTACAAGCGCCAAGAAAATCCTGTGCTCATCCAGAAAAGACACCAGCAGACTAGAACCCTGTAGTCATGAGGAGCAGACACTCCTCTAATGCTACATGTGGATGACTGTATCACAGAGGCCTTGCAGAAAGTCTTCATTAGGACAATGGATACTGACGTAGTTGCACTTGCTGTTGCCTGTGTCCAACTGCAGTTCATGAACTACAGATTGCTCTTATAGTTGGGAAATACTTTAAATACCTAACATCCCACACAACTGCCACTCAGTTTGTCCACATTACTCCAAAGCCTTGCCAGCCTTCCATGCATTGACAAGGAGTGACTATGTGTCCTCCTCTGGAAGAGAAAAGACCAGGGCGTGAAATACATGGGCTGCATACCCACAAGTGACTGATGCCCTCCTGCTCATGATGCAACAACCAGCTACCCTGCCCATACCTGGCTCATTGATGGAGGTTTCTTCAATGTTCTGTTGAATGACAGGACCAGTGGATTGCAAAGTGTGGATGGCACCAGGAAAAGGATGTGCACAAAGGGAAGATGGCAGCTGGGGCACATTCCATTTATTTTCAGTGTGCTCAGCAGCATACCCTATGAACTGTTTACCAAAGTGGTCACATCATTATAGGGACAGTGTGGTGAAAGCAAACAGTCCTTCCTTGCCCTGGACTATGTGTCAGCAGAAAGAACAGGATCATGGATGGAGGGAGACCTGTGTGGACTACACTGCTACCGGGAAAGGAAGCCATCAAGAACTGATCCACTGTGGCTGTAAGCTGCCTGTGGGAACATATGCTGACAATGCTTCAAAGCCAGTTTGCACTGTATGGCCTTGTGTACATGGGGTGGATGTGATGATTGCAGTAGGGACAAGAGCACTTGAAAGTACTCCCTTTTCTGCAAGTCCCAGGTGTAGGTGTGTGTGTAAGGTGTGTGTGTGTTGTGTGTGTGTGTGTGTGTGTGTGTGTGTGTGGTTCTTGTTTTTGTTGCCATGGTGCTGTTGCTCTGGTTTTAGTCAAATGTTGTTCTCCTCCTTTCTTCAATCCTGGTCAAAACCAAATCAGTGAAAACCATCATTATTACACTGTCACAGTGCACATGTGTATTGTGTTTGTGTGAATGTTTGCGCATACTCATGGTATGTGTGTGTGTGATTGATGATTTACATCAGCTCCATGCATATTAAAAAATAAAGTGAAATCCTGGAGCGCTGTTTTATGTGTTAGATAACAACAGCGATATTCTTTGGTTTTCAAAATTCTTTATGTGTGTTAGATTATGCATAAGTTCTAGTATCAAATCATTGCTCCTCTGTTGTATTCTTGCAATCTTTTTGTTGCCACAAAGAAAGCTATGTACAATCAATTAAGGCTGCATTCAAAAATAGATGATGTACTAGTATTGATTGTGTGTTTTTTTTTTTGTGGTTTGTCTTGATAATGGCATATTCTTTGATCATCAATTCAAAATTCAGCCGTTCACTCTCCTTTCTGCAGGGTTTGACCAATATTCTTGCATTAGAAACTGACTATTTAAGTGAGATTCCTCTATAGTTGTTAGTGTTATTTACTCCACCTTTCTTCTAGTGGCAAAATATCGATTCATTTCCAGTTATTTGGGTATACAACCATCTTAGATTATTTATTAACAACTTTATGAAAAATGTGTAATACAATTGATCAGATGAATTTTTAACAGTTCACTAATGTATACATCAGGACCACCTGCCTTACGATTTTTAAGTGTTCTTATAGGCTAGCAAACTTCTCTTTAGTAATAGGGTTGATTCATGTAATCGGTTTGTGTATCCTTTGATATATCTTCATTAACACATTTCCAGGGATTCTGATTTGTGCAAATGCTTTAAAATGACAGTACCAATCTTGGTAGTTATTTTTATTGCGTCTGGGATGGTTTTTTTACCTTTAAATGGCTTTTGAAGTGAAACAGTGTTCCAAAACTCTCTCTGATTGTTTGCTGATGTTACGAGTTTTCTCTACAAAAGACTTATTATATTGTCTCTGTTTTCTCTTTAATAGATTCTTATATTCGCGCTTGCAAGTAAAAAAGGCTCTTTATCATTTTGATTTGTGCGTGACGGTCTTTATGTTCGTACACTTTTCTTAACTTTCTTTTTACTTAGCCACACATTCCTGATCATTCAGTCACCGCTGGCTTTTACAATCACACGAACTCGCTTTTTCATAACTGATCTGCGCTTTACATTAATGCATTCATAACTTTACTTAGGTGCATCATTTACACATCACATCATTAAATTTGGATGCAATTATTTATCTTCAAACTTATATCTTCACTGCACAACCTATTCAACCATAAACATTGAGGCATACTCGTCATTTCCATACTAACTTTTCTATAACAATATAGTCTTCTTGATTTTTCACACATGTGTTTTCATTTAGAAAAAGATATACATAGCTTCAAAGGCTTTAGCATCCTGAATCAATGAGTTCAGATACAATCAGTTCACAAACAGTCATTTCTTAAGTAAATAGTTTTTGGACAACAGAATATTGTATTTGACCCAAACTACACGATTTCTGAAAAATATGGATGAGAGAGAGAGAGTGAGGGGAGAGAATTGACTTGAGAAGTGAGTATAGAGGAGATGAGGAGGAGGAGAGAGAGAGGTGAGAGGAGAGAGAGAGAGAGAGAGAGAGAGGATTATGTGGTAGTATATAGGTTATGGGAGGGATATATTTTATTTGTTTTCCATCAGATCAAGTTGTGTTTGTTATTTTTTGATGCATCAAGTGGGGGATTAAAGATGACTTTTGTTGTTGGTTAAATGATTGGGAGTTGTCTTATAAGAATCAGGAAGGGAGTGCCAAGCACAGGGCAGGAGTAAAGTAAACTAGATTTGAAAATCTATTATTGGGTCCATACTCAGCTTTAATGTATTCTGGAATGATTCATTGGACTTGGTCTTTTTAGATGAGGGAAACTGTTCCTGTCATTATCTTTACAATGAGGCCTTTGTTAAATCTTAGTCTTGTGATTAGGGAAACGAAAGTTAATACCTGAGAATATTCCTTTCTCGCAAGGTTGTCTCATTCAGTAGGACCAGTTTAAGGAGGCACGATTATCATCTACTTATATAATGGTTTATGTGTTTGCACTAGCAGAATCCCACAGGGTTGAAGCGCAATCCATTGAAAGATTGTTTATAAGCTTGATTAAGAATTGTTTCCCTTGATATGAAAGTCAAGAAAAATGTTTGTTCTTAGTCAACTGCATTCTCTTTAAGACGTATTTGCCTAGATGTGTTTTGTGTATAGTACTATGCCTGAAGATTTCATTCGATTGTTACTTCCTAGAACTTTGTGTGGTGAGACGGTCTTGTCCTACTGCTTCCTTTTTTTAACATGGTTAGGAGAACGTTTTGTGAGATTAAATTTTGGTCGCTTTTGTCTGGTGGTGATACGCATACTTTTGTTTTTTGGGGGTTGTATAGACATGATGGTTCAGTTCATGTCCATTTGATTGATCATCACCGCTTTTTTTGCTATGTCTTTGCAAGAGGAGTTAATGTCGGTATGGCTCATATGTATGGTTGTGTCATTAGCAAACAGTTCGCATTTGGATTTGATTTTGGAGAGGGAAGGGTCATTTATGTTATAATGAAAGAGATTGGACATAATTGGATACCTGTTGGATACTACATAATGAATGGGTTTTAGTGTGGATGTGAACGTAGATTTTGAGAACACTGTTGCGGTTTATTTGTTAAGATAGCAAGCCAGTTTTAAGTATTTGTGGATATTATATAGTCTAGCTTTTTAATGAGAGTCTGTGGTCAATTGTATCAAATGATTTTTGTAATTCTACAATTGTCTCTCCTCAAACATTTATGTAATCAATGTTCACAGCAGTTTGTCTACAAGCATGAATAGTCAATGCGTATGGCACGAGTGATTTTTTCTTAAAATCCGGGGACTGATCTGGGGAGTAAGTTAATAATATGCTTTATGATGACTCAAGAGAAGATGTTGAAAAGAGTGGGTGAAAAGTGACAGCCCTGCACTTACTTCTTGTTTTGTTCGAAAACATTCTCCAATGATGATGTTGTAGTACACTGAACTGGTGGCCTTCGCTTTGCAGCTGTTTTGATGACCTATGATCAGGTTTGATTGTGCTTGTTAAAAATTCCATGGTCGACCACAAAGCTGCATGGCCACACCTGTCAAATGCCTTCTTAAATTCATTATATACATGTTAATGGTCTTGTTGATGTTGAAGGGGGTACCGCTACATAGCATTTCTGAGGTTGAATATCTGTTCTGTTGGCTGCGCCCTGCTCTGTAAACCTGCTTGTTCCTCAGCAATGATGGTCTGCTTGTGGCTTCAGTCTATTCATTTTATCTCTGCATGACCTTGCTTGGGTGGCATTTATGAGGCTGATTGTCGTTGTGGTAAGTATGGCATTGTTGTAGATTTTCTTTCTTGGGGAGGGTTGATGATGTGTGACTGTGTCCATGTGTTGGCCTTTTTCTGTCTGCCAGATCTTGTTGCAGATTCTTAGTTGGGCGTGATCTGGCTTCCCCTCCCAGCTTGAACCAATCAGCTGGATATGTTGGTCAGCCCCTGCTGTCTTCCCCTTTTTCAGCGATCTGACCGCTGTTTCAACTTCTTCTAGGAGGATTGGGTTGACGTCTGTGTGTCTTTGCTTTCGGGTACATTTTGGACTTTCTGGGTCTCCGCGGTTCTACTTGTTATACCA
This sequence comes from Rapana venosa, assembly GCA_028751875.1. Lineage (NCBI taxonomy): Eukaryota > Metazoa > Mollusca > Gastropoda > Neogastropoda > Muricidae > Rapana > Rapana venosa. Next base: position 3,818,182 of record CM054135.1, read on the forward strand.
GGTCGGAGCAGTATTTCTGTCCATCTGTTCAGAATATCTGGGTCGTTAGTGAGAGAATCATGGCTGATTGCACATGGAACATCATGAGGATCAGTCAGCATTGGTGCAGAACGATCACAAAAACCTCCGCTCGAGATGACATTGATGAATAGCAGGATCAAAAAAGAGCTTGCAGCCTAATCAGATTACCTGAATTAAGGCCTCCCAAAACTTACGGCATGGGAATCAGTGCGAGAAGGACCAAACTGATGACTAATAACACTATCTGCATTAGCTCTGATATCAGGGTTTTATGACCAGAAGCTGGAATCAGTTTCAAGCTTCAAGTACCTGGGAGCCATTGTATCAGTCAGGGATCCTATGACAGAGATATAGTATGCAGAACTGCACAAACAATAACAGCACTGTCAAAAACTAAACACCATCTGGAGAGATAAAAAAATTTCTTACTTATCATCCAAGATCAGACTAATGCGCTCCATTGTCATTTCTTACTTTCTGTATGCATTTGTGTTTCATGGCCCTGACTGCCAGACTTTGGAGGTGAAGAGTACAGGCGGTGGAGATGAGATTCTTTCGGGTCTCCTTGGCATCTCCTACAAAGACAACATAAGCATACGAAAGCAGTTTTCTTAACAGAATCCAGCAACCATTGTGACCTTTGAGAACCTTCATTTCGATCGTGTAATAGTGTAAACTTAATGGTCTTGGGCATGTACAAGATCCAAAGGACTTGCAAAAAGACAGTTTTACAGGCTCTGTCCAAGGAGGAAAAGAAGAGGCTGACCAAGGAAGAGCTGGGAGGATACATCAGCGAATGGGACAGCATAGAACTTCATCAAATACATGAGTAAGGCAGATACTGAGCGAGGAATGGGGGGTACTGGTTGTTGAGTCTTTGAGCGGGTTGCCCCACCGGTCGTCAGACTAGGGACAGTTAGATACAGATAGATAGATGATGAATTATATTGTTTTTTAATATGGGTGTTATACAGGGTTTTACAATAGGTAAGATATCATGGAGATTGGCCTTACAGTTTGAGGGTTCGGATTGTCACCAGACTTGTGGATCGGATTATCTTTGCAGTTTTGAAGGCCGTTTGGGAAATAGTTCTTATATGACAAATGTTATCAGATTTGTTTATATTTTTATATATTTTATATATATATATATATTTATTTGTATTATTAATAGAATATATTTATATATATTATATATATATTTCTGTGTGTTGTGGTTGTGTGTAAGAGTGTCTGTGATATTTGACCGTTAGTTTCAGTATTCTTGCCATATATTCCATCAAGTCTATGCGTCTTGATTGTTTGAGTGTGTGCAGTTAATTATTGAAATCAGAAATAGACTGGAATGGCATGTGAAGTTTTGAAGGAATATGCTTTTCTTGGCAGTACTGTTTTAGTTCAGTGAGTTCATTGAACTTCGTGTTACCATTGCTAATTATGTTAGAAGAAATATTAATGAAATGATTGTTAAGTTTTTTTTTAGCAGAAACGTCTCTGATACATTAGATTTGGAAGACGATTTATTATTTGTTATTTGATTGATTGCCTTCCATACAGTCTTTGAGTTTTGTTTGGACAATAGTAGATCTTGGAAATAGTTTCTTACTCGCCACTTTTGTGAATTTATGGTATTTTCCAATTTTATTTACTCTCATAATATTTATGTTCTTTTAAGAAATATCTAAGATAACATGCTTCTTCTAGTTAATTTGTAAACCAAGGCGGTTTGGAGACATGTTTGATCCAAATGGTTTTTAATGGGGCATGTTTGTTATAGATTTCAGTAAAAAAGTTGTATCAAAAACTCAATGGCCAGGTCTGGATCAGTAGTATTGAATGTTTCTGACAGCATGGAATTACTTTAGTAGGAAGAGCTGCTCATTAAATTTTGCAAAAGAATGATAGGTTATAGTTTCATGGCCAGGTTTGGGAATTTTTGTTCCTTTTTTGACCACGTGGTACAGACTGGGTATGATTGCTGCAGTGATATGCAGGGAAAACGTTTCTATGTTGTTGTTTTTGGGTTCTAATTCGTTGATGTGATCAATAGTTGTGTTTGAATTTGATGTGATCTTTGTGGGTGATAGTAACAATTGGTGAAGATTCATTGATTTCATATCTTGGGTTCATTGTTTGTTTGCTTTTGCTAAGTCATTATTAAAATCAACTATTATGTATGATTATTTCTAGTTTCTATGTGAAGTGAAAGTCATGTCATAAATGATTATTTCATCCCATTGAGGGCAATTACAATACTGACAGGCACATTGATAATTTATCTCTCTAGAAACAAGTAAAATACTTTTCAGATTGATTATATAATTCCAGATAGCTTAAAAATTATCATACACAAACCCAGGTGCGCGCACACAAACGCAACCGCTTCACACACACACACGCACCCACACACCACGCACCGGCGTAAACACACACACCACGCACCCGCGTACACACACACACACACAAACACACACACACTACACACACACACACACTCCACACACACACACCAATGTGAGGAAGGAACATGTTTAAAAAACCATTGATTGGGAAAAGACATTTAAAAAATGTTTTACGCGTGCTATGCACGCATTACACCCCCTCCCCCCCCCCCCCCCCCCACCTCCCCCCCCCACCACTCACATTATATGAACACTATTATAAGAACTATTGACTAGAAAACAACTACATTAAACTTGCAACAATCGCGCCACATTGCGACCTTTGTCTTGTAAAGACATAAAACAATAACACTCACACACACACACACACACACACACTCACAAACACACACACCAAATTTAGAATTCTTCTTTGATAGCCTAAAAGCAAGATACAGGTGTACTTATTATCATTTCAACACGCACACTCGCTCTTGTCAATAAGGCGGGGTTCATAATAATAATAATAATAATAATCATAATTTTAATTAATAATAATGTATGGAATTTAATTGCGATGAGTTTGTGTAAAGCAACAAATCAAAAGCGCTCTGATTTCATTTCAACCACTTTAAGTCAAGGCTGATTTATACTCCGTGGAAATTCGGGCTGCATCTCCCCGGGGTCGAGCGGTGAGAGCGCGTCGCACAAGCGCTGCCGCCAACATTTTTTTTTTTTTCATGTCATGCTAATTTCAGAGTATTGTGAAAAACTGTTTGGCCAGTGCTGTTTTGAATTTAGAATTCGATATGACTACAGGTACAAAAGATTTTTTTGTTTCTACTTGTTTCAATGTTGGGTGAACCGACATGTGGCGTCATGAAGGCACAATTGAATCCAGGATAGTTCTTAGCTTTGGGAAGGTATCAGCACAATGTGTGGCAGTTGATTTGAGCAAGAGATGCTGGTCGCAGTACAGGATTGATATCTCTTTGTTTTCTCACAGTGATTTTTGGGTACTCTTGCAATTCTCCAAGGACTATTCTTGTTTTTAACTTAGGTTGTTGTACCACAGATGGAAGCAAAAAGTTAGACACTTCTATGTAGAAATGTAGAATCAAGAAAGAATTTTTTTGTCATGTGAAAATGACGTTTAAGCTTAATCAGAAAATACATACCTTGTAGTCCTTTTTGGACTTTAAGCATCAGTGTTAGGCATAACAGTATAATTTGTGATCATAAAATATTTCCAGATACTTGTACTTCGATAACATTTTCTAATTCTAGGATATGGATGGAATTCATACTCGTTGTTGTGACCAGATCTTCTGTTATCGATTGTAGATCTTTGGTTTTAGAAACATTTTGCTCCAGATATTGCCTCTCACACCAATATTGACGAATTCTGTGAGGTGGGACCATGGTTTTGAATACAGATCCAGATAAGAGTGAAAAAGAACACTGTACATCAGGCAAAATCTTTACAAGAATGGATATTTCTATAGCTGCTTCTGCAATCATCTGTATATTAGAATGTACAGAAGTGGACGAGAGAACAACATCTTTGAGAACCCGTACAGGTAAATCTACCCAATGAAATTATTTTATTGGCAAAACACGCTGAGGCTTGTTTAGTTAATATTTCGATTATCCAACGAACAAGTTGATAGTCTACATCAAATTTTGAAAAGCATTTTGTGAACAAGACATGTGGCTGCTTTGTTTTGAAAAGCTGAACTAAAGTCAACAAACAATATTCTGGCATGAGAGGGTAGGTGCTTTTAATGTGGTGTACAACTTGTTTTAAAATGAACAGTTTGGCATATTGCGGGACGCCTGGTCCTGACTGTAGGAAAATGTGTGGGTAAGGTCTTCTCTGTTGGTGGAATAGAATGAGGGATTTTTTATGATCTTTTAAGTTTTTCTATCACAAGATTGAGGTTAGGGCTTCAGGACCTGAAATCGTTGGGCCGAGAGGTTTTTGTTTCATTTGGGAAAGTGGTATTACATTGGTAAGTCTTCCAAAATATCTGGGTATCTGCCTAGTGTTCTCCAGGACCAGGGTATTGAAACTGGTGCTTAAAGTGCTGGCTAACTAGTAGTCAGAACTAAGGGTTCTGTAGCATATGCCATATGGTCCGGGGAGATGTGTTTGATATTTATTGCATTGATGTGTTTACAATTAACTGTTTCATGGACAATGATGCTATTCTCACTGGTTATAGATTGCTTCAGGCCAGTTATTTCATCCGAAAAATCTTTTGCTTTTCAATGCGAGTATTAATGCATTTAAATGTCTGTAAGTTTTTGTCTCAGGATCCCCTGGAGACTATTCTTCGACCTATGTGGGGCAGCTACCATGTTTACTTGCTGATTATTTTTTATTCCTTGCCAGGCAGCACGAAAATTATTTCCTGAAAACTTGTCTTTATATTTTTTTTTTTAGTCACATCTAGCTTGTGGAGCAGCCAGCTTTTACTTCCTTTATTCACTTGTTTCTTTTTGTTATTCCGTGCCTGTGAAATTAAATTAGACTTTTTTTTTGTTATTAAGGTTTTAGGTCTTTTATAACCCAAGGTTTATTAATTGAGGTTAAATAGTTTTCACATTTGTTGGAATATCACTGCAGACACAAAATGAATTATAGGAAGAGACTAACACGTTAACTCATTCAAATCCGAGCCACACATTGTAAAACATTATTCAGTCAGTGCACTCAAAGCAGCCTTGCAGACTGCTATGTTTTCAATACAGTCCGTTTCTTTGTGGTCTGACCTTGGGCTGTAGGTGGCTGAAACAACGACTGGTTACCATGGGTTATAGAAGAATACTGTTTTGGTTTCTTTTTTTTTTCCTCAGAATTCTTGTTCCTACAGTTTTTTTTTCAGCAGCAGATGAATCAAGGGGAGGCAACGGTAGTGTTTATATGCACCGCTACAGGTCCCCATAGACAAGTTCGAGGGTTTTTTTTCTGTCTGAGGGGCAGGTCACGTACTGTTCATTATCACTTCAGCATATTTACTATTTTGTTCATTTATTGAATACATAGGATTATTTTTTGGAGCATCAGGGGATATGGAATCTATCACTAGCAGGTGATTAGAATTTGTTTGGATGCTTCTGGTCACATTAGCTTTTGTGTTGAATTTAGACCAAAGGTAAAAACAGTTGTGGGATTTCCTGCGGTTGGTAGTAGGGTGGGAGGTGATATCGACAGCCATTCTATGTCCTCCACACACAAAGAGGCGGTATTGGTCACGTCACGTTCACCATTTTCTCGTTGAACGTTAGCAGACCAAACCCAGCCATGTTGTTTATTGGTGGGTGTTTATGCGTGTTTCTCTATGTCCAAAGGAATAACTAGGGTGTCCAAAGCTATTTATAAACAGCTCACTGCTGGGTACACTGTCTGTAAGCCAGGTTTCTTCTGTCAAAGCAAGCAGGCAAGCGTTCTTTGAACTCATGCATGTAATTAACATTTGCCTGTAGCTCGTCTGTCTTTGGTCGAAGGGATTGGACGTTGGTCAGTATGACTTGGTAGCAGGGTTTTCCGATGATTTAAATTGTTTAGTCTTTGTCTCACAACCACCATTTCTTTCCTCGTTTTTTTTTCCTTCTTTTTTATGTGTTTTTCCAAGTCATGTCTGGTACTGGTGTCAGTGGTAATCTTTCGCAAGGAAAAGTCGACATCTTGACCTCAGTAACCACAATGTACTGATTGTCGTGAGGCTCATAAGAATTTCACGAGGTACGTCGGGCCCTGATTGTTGTTGGCCGGGTGCACTCCTCGCACACGATTCGTATGCGCTTTCAGAAAACAAACCAAGTGAGTGGGTACAGTTCTTCAAAACAATTGTCACATTCATTGAGACACCCAGACAAACTATGCAGGATTTGTACATGATACTCGTGCATTTAAATGAAAACAAAATAAAATAACAATTGCATGTCCAGTAGAGTGTGTCGCCTCATATGAGACAGCAACCACTATGTATGCTGTATTTATATTACAGGGACACAGTTTCTATGATGTTTATAGAGTTAATTCGTTGATGTGATCAATAAAGTTCGTGTTGTTAGAATTATTGACTCGTGTGGATGAAGTAACTAATTGGTTGATGATTCAGTGATTCATATCTTGGGTCATTGATTGTTTGCTTTTTTTTGATGGTCTTATTGAAATCACCTAGTAAGATTTCTTCTATAGATTCATAATAGGACAACAATTCATCATGGAGTCAAACTTGTCTATCCAATTTTTTCTTTCTGTTAGATTTCTGTGTTAGAACCCCATTATAATAGGTGGGGAACCTTTTATAGCGACTTCGATCCAGATGGTATTCTACTAATAACGTTAAGATGGATAAAGACGTATTTTGAAATCGTTACAGACAATAATAAATAGATTAGATCTGTATCTTTGGGGCTTTTTTCGAAATTCATTTTGTACGATTTTATTTCTGAATGAAAAATGTCAGTGTCGGTTTTGTGTTTCTAAAGTCTTGGGACTTGGGAAAGCCATAGTATATGAAATGTTTGGCCTTTGGTTGTGATGAATGTTGATTTATCATTCGTTTTTATTGAGCTGAATAGTTTAAATTTAGGTGGAAAATTAGTTAAGCCATCCTTGATGGCCAAGAATTGTGTCTTGGAATGCTTCTATTGAAACTTATTTTTTGTGAGGAATGTATTAATGTGTACAAGAATGGTAAAGATTCGAAGAAAAGAAAGACAATGAATAATTTTAAGGGAGGGGGAGTGATTGCTTTATAGGGGTAAAGGGGTGGAAGGGTGAAGAAAGGAGGAAAATCAATTACCACTCTAGAGCATACAGTGTGTATATAACTCAGTCAGACTGACAGTAGTTAGGGGAAAAAATCACAGGTAGCGTAATTTGTTACAGAGAGAAAAGGACATAAAACAGACAGAACAACTAAATCACCCTAAACAAGTCAGGTTAAATAATCAGCGGTAGTACTGTACATATAGACTGCAAGTATTTGAATAATAATTATGCTCGTCTTACAATCGCTAGTCCGATATATAGCATTATATACAACATAAAGAATGATGTCGACAGTCAGCACTGCTCCTGATTGCTTGTTCTTGTTGTAGGTGATTGCCACTGTTGGTGTCTTGTCTACTCTTTGCTCCACCTGAGAGGCACTGGGTGGGCGTGTCTACATCACAGAATAAAGATATATAATATAAAATTAAAACTGTCCAAATGTCATTTACATTGCCTTGGGTTGTAGAACACAGGAAATCAGTCTGTAGGCGCATGAGTTCTAACTAAATAAATAGGTTGAAAGGATGAGTTCTCCTACTCATGCATGCATGTATAACCACGCACATACATATTCTTGTTCACACACACACAATCCACACACACACAATACACACCAACAACACCACACACACACACTCACACACTACACACACACACAAACACACACACACACACACGCACACACACACACACACACACACACAACTACACAACACACACACACACACTCACACAACACCGCACACGTACACGTCAACATACGTCACGTACGTGTCCCGCGGATAGCTCAACACACTACACACTCACACACACAAACACACACACACCACACACACACAACACACACGCACCGTACACGCACAATACGCTCACGTACGTGTACCCGCGGATCGCATACAACACACACACACACTCACGCACGCACGCACGCACACACACACGCAGCACACACACACACACACTCACTCCACACACACACACAACCAAACTCACACACACACTAAACCTCGCTCACACACACACCCACACTCATATTCTGTCCAAAGAATGGGTGATTGAGCTGCCTAAAGAGATGCAAAGCATGAAACGGGAGTCGTAGCATTGCACGTGCCTTTATCATTACAAGAGGGCTACACCTTATTCAACAATAAACTTCTTGGAGTATAGGTTCACATAAACGTTGTATCAACTAAAAGAAAAAGATTTATTAAAAAAGATCTGTCATCCATACTGATATTGCTATAGAATCATGAGCCTTTCTACGGCTTGCTCAAATATCTCCACAGCAAGAAGAACGTGAATTGTTTGTTTTATAGAATAAAATATTTAATGCATTCGTATACAGATTCAGTAAAATTGTAAATGCATTTGTGGACGAGAATAATCTCTATTACCCGATTAATATTTGATATGTAAGAATACTAAGCTTTTTTTTTACTCCAATTCACGTGCAAAAACTCTACCACTTGTACTTGATCACATTGTTTTGCTGGCGTCAATGCGTGGTCTGCCCTACTTTTCTTGTGTGGTTCAGTCTCATTCACACATAGATTCACCATTGCTGAACATACCTATAAGATGGTCTAAGTCTCAATTCACTCTATGTAGCTGAAAGTGATCTTGAACTGAATAGATTGATGCAAATCTGGTGAGGATCCGGTCCTGCTTATGCCAGTGTTTAGATCTCGGGTGTCTCCAGGAGTCTTGATGGTGCAGGCTGTGGTTGAAGAAGGTGTTACTGATGCTATATCCCACGATGACAGCATATAAGGCTCCAGCAGGCGTTGTACTTTCTAGTTTTTGTTTTGACTGTGCCAAACTGACCAAGCAGGAGGGCTAGGAGTTGTGTCCAGTACACATGCTCTGGTTGTGAAATCACCAGGTTGAACAGAAGTTCTTTGTCAGGATTTTCTCCTTCTAGCTGCACTGAGTGTATTCTTTAGACTTGTCTTTTGTTTCATTGTGGTTGTCAATAATTGATGCTTAGCACTAATTTTGAATGATGATGTCTTGGGGTTGGAGAGACAAGTTACGGTCGGTTCCCTTTGCTGGTGGGTAATGGACCCAGCAGCTGTTTATAACTGCAAATACCATTGCAATGTTTTCTCCCGACTTCATCTGATTGTTTCCTGCTGACAGGGTGAAGTCTCTCTCCCCACTATAATCCTGTTTCTGGGAGATGGGTTCTTAAAGGGCGACAATGCTATCTGCAGTTGCTCTGTTCTCTGTCGATGACAGCTGTCTTGAGTTATCATTCACTTCCTGTAGGTCGTCAGAAATGTCTGGCCTCATTGTTCTGACATGCCATGTGCCAATTTCAGGGCGGGAGTTTTCATTTTTATGTTGCTGGTTGCACAGTTGTCGATCCTCTTGTCAGTTGTCTCCCTAAAACGAGCACCCGTGAGTACTGCCTGTGGCAGAGGTCAGCACTGTCAGGCCCGGCTTAAGTAAGGCGGGAGGAGGGGCTTGCCAAGTAAAGACATAAACACACACACACACACACACCACACACACACACACACACACACACACACACACCAAATTTAGAAATCATTCTTTGAAGCCAAAAGCAAGATACAGGTGTACTTATTTTCATTACCACACGCACACACGCACTTGACAATCAGGGGGTACATAATAATAATAATAATAATAATAATAATAATAATAATAATAATGTATGGAATTTATATAGCGCTGAATCTTGTAAAGCAACAAATCAAAGCGCTCAGATTTCATTTCATACCACTTTAAGTCACGGCAGATTTCTCTCCGTGAAATTCGGGCTGCTCTCCCCGGGGAGAGCGGGAGAGCGCGTCGCCACAAGCGCAGCGCCACCCATTTTTTTTTTTCATGTCTGCAAATATCAGAGAATGTAAAACTGTTTGGCCAGTGCTGTTTTGAATTTAGAATTCGAATGACTACTGGAACAAAAGATTTTTTTCTACTTGTTTCACTGTTGGAGCACCGAAAGTGGCGTCCTGAAGGCAACAAATGAAATCCGGAAGACATAGCATGGGAAGGATCAGCCAAGATGGCAGTTGCTTTGCGCACGAGCTGCTGGTCGCAGTACAGCTTGATATCTCTTTGTTCTTCTCCAGTTATTTTTGGGTACATTCTAACAATTCTCCCAAGACTATTCTTGTTTTTAACACTAGGTTGTTGTACCAACAGATGGAAGCAAAAGTTAGAACACTCTCTATGTAGAACTGTAGAACAAAGAAAGAATCTTTTTGTCAAGAGAAAATGAGTTAAGCTTCCTCAGAAAATACATACCTTGTTGTCCCTTTTTGACATAAGCATCAGTGTTAGCATCCCAGTTTAATTTGTGATCAAAAATATTTCCCAGATACTTGTACTTCGAAACATTTTCAACTTCTAGACTATGGATGGTAACATACTCAGAAGTGTGACCCGATCTTCTGAAATCGATAGGAAGATCTTTGGTTTTAGAAACATTTAGCTCCAGATATGCCTCATCACACCAATTGACGAAATCAGTGAGGGCTGGACCATGGTTTTGAACAGATCCAGATAAGAGTGAAAAAAGAACACTGTCATCAGCAAATTTTACAAGAAAGGATATTTCATAGCTGCTTCTGCAATCATCTGTATATAGAATGTACAGAAGTGGCGAGAGAACACATCCCTGTGGAGAACCCGTACAGGTAAATCTACCCAATGAAAATATTTTATTGGCAAAAACACGCTGCGGTCTGTTAGTAAAAATTCTATTAGCCAACGAACAAGTTGATAGTCTACATCAAATTTTGAAAGCATTTTGTGAACAAGAACATGAGGCTGCATTGTATTGAAAGCTGAACTAAAGTCAACAAACAATATTCTGGCATGAGAGTCAGGTGCTTTTAAGTGGTTGTACAACTTGTTTAAAATGAACAGTTTGGCATATTGGACGCCTGGTCCTGACCTGTAGGCAAACTGTAGTGGGTCAAGGTCTTTCTCTGTAGTGGAAAGAATGAGGGATTTTATGATCTTTTCTAATGTTTTCATCACAAGTGAGGTTAGGGCTACAGGCCTGAAATCGTTGGGCCGAGAAGGATTTTGTTTCTTTGGAAGAGGTATTACATTGGAAGTCTTCCAAATAACTGGTATCTGCCTAGTGTCCAGCCAGGCTTTGAACAGGTGCTAAAAGATGCTGGCAAACTCAGTAGCTCAGAACTTAAGGGTTCTGTCGCATATGCCATCTGGTCCGGGAGATTTGTTGATATTTATTGCCTTGAAGTGTTTACAAATAACTGTTTCATGGACAATGATGCTATTCTCACAGGGTATAGATTGCTTCAGGCCATTTATTTCATCCGAAAAATCATGCTTTTCAAAGCGAGTATTAATGCATTTAAATGGTCTGGTAAGTTATTGTCACAGACCCCCTGGAGACTAATCTTCGACCTATGTGGGGCAGCTACCATGTTTACTGCTGACATATTTTTTATTCCTTGCCAGGCAGCACGAAAATTATTTCCTGCAAACTTGTCTTTTATCTTATTTTTATAGTCACATCTAGCTTGTGGAGCAGCAGCTTTTACTTCTTTATTCACTTGTTTCTTTTGTTATTCCGTGCCTGTGTAAAATACTACTTTTTTTTTGTTTAATACAGGTTTTAGGTCTTTTATAACCCAAGGTTTATTATTGAGGTAAATAGTTATCACCTTTGTTGGAATAACACTACAGACACAAAATGAAATATAGGAAGAAACAACATCAGTTAACTCATTCAAATCCGAGCACACATTGTAAAACATATTCCAGTCAGTGCAATCAAAGCAGCCTTGCAGACTAGCTATGCTATCATCAGTCCGTTTCTTTGTGGTCCTGACCATGGGCTGAAGGTGCTGAAACACCGACTGGTACATGGGTTCTAGAAGAATACAGTTTTGGTCAGATGAATCAAGGGGAGGCAACGGTAGTGATTTATATGCACCTGCTACAGTCCCATAGCACAAGTCGAGGGTCTTATTTCTGTCTGAGGGGCAGGTCACGTACTGTTCATAAGTCTTCAGCATTTTACTAAGTGAACATTTATTGAAATCACCTAGGATAAATTTAGGAGCATCAGGGGATATGGAATCTAACACATGCAGGTGATTTAGAATATGTTTGGATGCTCTGGTCACATTAGCTTTGAGATGAATATAGACCAAGGTAAAAAACAGTTGTGGGATTTCCTGCGGTAGGTAGTAGGGTGGGAGTGATATCGACAGCAATTCTATGTCCTCCACACACAAAGAGGCCGGAATGGTCACGTCCTTACACCATTTCTCGTTGACGTTAGCAGACAACCCAGCCCTGTTGTTT
>CM054135.1:3831188-4081188 GCA_028751875.1 Rapana venosa
AGCAAATGAACGTGGGTGATATGAGAATGACCCGTGTGTAGCCTGGTGAGCACTGTTGCTTCCCTTTGGTTTTTGACACGCAGAGGTAGAACTTCTTTCAGGCTAGGGTGAATCTGGAAAAGTTTGTTGTCCGTCTGAGCGTTCTATTCCTCTTGCCAGAGAGGCTGGGCGAACTGTTTGCTTTTAAGTTTCAAATCCATTTAGTAGACCTAGAAAGGTCCTTCTCCATGACACCCCAGGAGAGTTGGTCACCCATTTCGTTGTCCCAAATACCCACATGCTCCGGGATCCATACCACAACAATATCACATCCATCCTGTCTCAAGGACGTATATAATTTGTAGAACTCCTGAAGCTTAGAATGATTTATGTTACTCTAAACTGTCACGCTCCTTAAGGGGTTGTGGCTAACCCCACACCCATTCCCACTCTGACTAGCTTCCCAACAACAAACACAGAAAAAAGTTCCATACTTTACTTTCCGAAATCAAAAACAATCACATCAGACAAATACTTAAACCCAGTTCCACACACACACAGATTCAACTTCTAACCACTCTCTAAGTTTTAACTTTATAATCCCCTCCCTTCTTCTCCACAGTTCTAAAGCCAGCTTGAGAAATGTTCCCCTCCCATTTCCTTCACAGTCACAACTTGGTTTCCACAAACTGCCACCATGGGGTAGCTGAGGGAAGGCTGAAGTCCTCAAGGAGGGTCACGGGTGGACGGGCAACAGGGAGAAGGGAAACTGGTTGTGGGAAAAAGAGGTGGATCCAGGGGATAAAGGGGGATAGGAATTCCGGGCATTAAGGACAAGCCGTCAGTGACTCTTCAGGGCACACCAGACAGTACCCTCTCCAGGCACAACTCCACTGCTGGAGGCACCCACAGGAACCTGGAACAGGCATTACTTGCCGTTCCTCAGCATAAACTCATAACTAGCGCTAAGGCAACTAGAGCTATTTCCCTTGCATCCTCTATGTTGATTGTGTATTTACACCCAAAGACTCCACCCTGTATACCCAAGGAACCATTTACATTTTGAATCTAAATCATGACTGATGTATACTTTTAATTGTTTATGTCAAATACAGTACAGTTAAAATACTTTTTAAAGCATTCTTCCACAAAAGAATTGTTCTTACAGAAAAAGAATAATAATCATATAAACTGCTTTATACTCAAAATTGCGCTAAATCCAAAATCACTCAGGACTCGACCATATCAGTTTAAACTTAAGAAAATATTGAGTATTCTAAACACAAGTGAGAACTTTCTCCAGACATATATGAAAGAAAACATCCTATCGTTCACTAAAGAAGAATTGTTTTGTCTACCTAATTGAAAATAAATCTTAAGAAAGAGGAAACCTCCATCGAAACCATTCTACAATAATTTATCCAGGAACCAACCATCTAAGCACTGTTGACACAAAGCACTCAACAACAACCACCACAAAGTCAATCATATCTATGGAACGTCCCTCACCTGTTACTGAGAAGGAATAAGGCGCACTCCAAAGACGTCAACAAGACGGACAGCACAAACAAAGAACAAAGACCAGGTTTTCAGGAGCCTGATCTACTTCATGGATAACTGCTCCCCCCCCTCACCGCTGCTCTCCAAATAGAGACACACCATGTGGTGCTCAACAGCCCACACTGGAATGGCGACCAATGAACCTCTTCAGCCAAAGACTGACTCCCCTCCTAACCCAAGTTCAGATCTCCTCCTATTTAAAGCTACTGCTACTCAGTTGACTATCCAAGCCCTCACTCAAGACCGGGCACTTCACGAGAAGCTAACCTGCATGCAAAATTGCAGAGAAAAGGGAAGGTGCATGCAACTAAGCTGGAGTTCATCAAATACATGAAAAATGCGTATGTGCACACATAAAGACACTAGCATGCAGACACACAGAGAGAAAAATAGCATGGAGTTAGGCACGGAATTATGCCAAGAACTATGCGAACCTGACACAAGCGATAGCCTCCAGAGCTGAGAGCGAATCGACAAAAACCAACAAGCCTTTCCCTCCAGATTGCTGAATCGGTTTGAGGGACAAAACAAGAGCACTAGGTTCGTACACTGAGCTGTCCGAAGGCAAGTGCTCAAAAGCACAGATTCCTTGATGGTGGCACAGTAGGCGGCACAGGTCACTCCTTCCTCGGACTTGGAGTTGTCTGTAGAAACACTTGTATAGGACAGGTAAGACTGACACACTCTTGGAAAAAGACCTTGTGAGCTGTCGAATTGGTCACATCCATCCTTTGAGCAGCCAGATCAAAGCAGACCACTGGGATCTCCATCAGCCACATTGGTGTCTCAGGGAACTTAGGAAAACCACATCTCACACCCAAATCAGTACCCACCCCCACCCCCTTCCCACATGAGGTCTGGAAGGATTTGAATCCTCAGGGGAAGGGTGGAAGAAGATGATTTCTTGAACTTGGCATGAAACTAGGGGTTGAGAACTCAATCGTAAGCAGGGTTGTTGTACTCAAAATACAGTTGTATGTGGTAGTTTAGAGTCAGCTTCAGATGATGGTTCTTCGAAAAGGGTTCTCCTGCTTCCGCATATGAGCTATATACTTGTATTGCTCGGAAAGCATCCAAATTTTATGCTCCTGGTGGTGAATGGGTCTAGAAATTTCAAGTCAGTATGAATGATCACCCACAGGAGGTTCAGAGCTTTCTGACAGGGCATTTTCAGTGTTGGATGTGACTTTTGAAATTCAGCTTCTGATCGATAATAACCCTACAAATTAGGCCTCAGTCACCCCCAGGATAGAAGATTTTCCCAGGCAAATGACTGGGTCAGGAAAATATTCTCTGAACTTGTTAGTGAAGTGGATGCACTTTGTCTTCTTGGCTTTATACTTGAATCCATTATCCTCTGGCCATTCCTGCACCTTGTTAACACAAAGTTGTAGCTGTCTCTAACTCTTACAAAAATACTTCCTGTGGCATAGAGAGCAAAATCATCCACAAAAAGAATACATTCCACACCTTGGTGAACCACCTTGACAGTGTTGTTTATTTTTACACTGAAGAGAGCAAGAGACAGGATGCTCCCCTGTTGGAACCCATCAGAAAGTTGTCCAAGAACAATGGTAGATAACCACGGAACCTTTTTTAAACCATAAAAGACAGCAAAATGTTGCTTAATGATAAAGGTGTTATGGACAGTCGTCTGTAGGCGGACCAGATGAACAATGGTGCAGTGATTCTTGCAGGAGCCACATTATTCCTTTACCAGAAGGCCATTTGTTTCCAGACGCCACACTAGATGGTGATTGACCATCTTTTCCAGCAACTTACAGACACAGATGCTCAGGGCTACAGGTATATAGTTGCTGGGTCTTTGAGATCCTTACCGTGTTTTGGGATGGGGATGATACAAACCACTTGCCATGATGGAAGAAAAAACCCAGTCATCCAAATGTGATCGTATACCTTCAAGAAGGTTCACATTCAATTGTCTGGGAGGTGTCTTAATAAGCCATAATGAACCCCACCCGGACCTGCTGAGGTCTTGCCAAATAACTGCAGGGCCCTTTTCAACTCAGGAAAGGTAAATGGCAGATTGTAGCACTCATCATTCTGGGAGGCAAAACTTAAAGGAGTCTTTTCTTTCATCAATTGTGCCCTTAAGAACGTTGGTACTGTGAAAGCAGAAGAGGAATTATCTTTCAGGGTGGTGGCCAGCAGGTTAGCCACAGTCTCCCTATCCATCACCAGATTATCATCCAATCTCAAAATTAATGATAAACAGATGTGGAGGCGTTTTTTCCCTTTATCTTTGCAATCACCTTCCACACCTTCTTCTCAGTGTTCTGCTGTTGAGCATGGAGCAAAAACACTTCTACGCCTCATGTCTGCTGGTCTTGAAATTGTGGAATGACTTGGCCTGCAGTTTTTGGTGGGCCAACACTGCTGCAGGAGACGGTCGCTGTCAAACCAGGTGCTGTGCTTTTTTCCTCTGCCTTCAGACAGCCTTGCAATCCAAGGCACTATGGGCATCCCTGGATGACAGCTTGTCTTAGGCACAGTGCAGACTTCTTCTTCTTCCTTTTTTGTCATGTTTCTTCCAGGGGAGGTTTGACATTGATGAGCCTTCTCCATCTCTCTCTGTCTTGAACTTCCTCCTTATTTATGCCCCTTTCTCTAAGATCATCTGCAATACAGGCAGCCCAGGTTTTGCTAGGTCTTCCCTTTGGTCTCTTTCCATCCACTATGAAGTTCATTGCTCTTTTTATGATGTGGTGGTCTGCTTTCCATTGAATGTGCCCAAACGAGAGCAGTCTATTGGTACTAGCTACAGACTTCAGATCATCAACTTTGCACATTCTCCATAGTTCTTTATTCGTGATCCTGTCTTCCCATTTGATCTTTGTCATGTAGCATAGCATTTGGTTTTCACAGCTCTTCAACAAACATTTGACGGTTTTTGTGAAAACCCACATCTCTGAACCATACAGGAGAACAGGTCTAATGCAGGCCTTGTACATCAGACAGCGTCTATCCAGTGGAATTTTCTGATTTCCGAGCCAATTCTTTCCATTTCTTCCAAGCACTCGCAATCCTGGTTCTGACAGCTAACTCAGATTTTGTTTTGCAGCTCATCATCTCTCCTACGTAGCAGAATTCGTCTAACAATTCTATCTTCCCTTGTTCAAATTCTAGCTCCTCCTTTCCTGCATCGGTATTGTCTTCACCCTTCTTATTCATACAACTAAGGCAGACTATAAAATAGATGCCATCAGTGCCTTTGCCGGATCGTCTGTAGACAAGATTTCTCCTTCATCCATTCTGCCAAGAATTTTTGACCTGAAGTGATCCCAGTTTGCCCTCTTGACATTGAACCACTCCATGTGGGATTCCTCCACCACCGTATTCTGAGCCACAATGATTGGAAAATGATTGCTGCCATGCAGATTGTCATGTACTTTCCATTGAAAGTCCAGGACTAAGGAAGGATCACAGACTGACAGATCCAGACATGACAGCGTACCGTTCGACGAAAGAAAGTAAGTGAGAGACTTGTCATACAACACACAGAGGTCCTGTTCCATGAACACCTCCTCAAAGAGGAAGCCCTTCACTGATGACTTCTTGCCTTCCCAAAGGGGGGAATGCCCATTCAAAACCCCCATCATTGGAAAGGGAGGAGGCAACTGCTGCACCAATGGCACCAGATCTGCCTTTCTTACTGGAACTGAAGGAGACAGGTATATGCTATATATTGTGATGGTCTTGTTCAGCGTGACCTAGTTGCCACTGCATGAAGATGAGTGTCAAGGACCAGAGAAGAGTTGAACAAAGAGTTCCCTACTAGCAAGCCTGTGGTCCCATATTCAGTGGGTTTTGCCTTGCCATGGATGGTATTGTATCCAGACAAAGAAAACTCTTTCTCTTCCGAGTGCCACCACTGCTGGTATCTGCTCTTGACAGAGAAGCTGCAGTTCCTCCTTATTGGATGCCATTTTATTGATGTTCCATTGTAAAATATTTGTCATCATGTTTCATATTGGTCTCCTCCCTTATTCCATATCCAACCTATCTTTTGAGAGTGCCAAAAACGGCTTTCCCTGACAAAATCTCTCTCTGCCTTTTTCTGCCTGTCAGAAGGGGGCTTGTAACCTTTTTCTTGGTAGGCGACTTTTGTGCCCCTGTCACAACCACTATCTCAGCACTTTTGAAAGTGCCAGAGGGTGCCTGTTTCCAGCCCTTAGTGTTTGGGGGAGGACCTGGTTTTTCCTTTACTCCAGGGGTCAGCAGTTTGGACCTCTGGATTGGAGCTCTTGGTTTTTGAACGTCAACAGGGTGCACAGGGCTGGGTTTAGGGCCCCCACCAGAGGCTGTCTTTGCTGGAGTGGGGGTACGGGCCATCCCGGTCGGTCAGCTGCTTACAGCCATCTCAGAGCTAGGAGACTCCCTGTCAAAATCTAAATGGCAACCCACTGAAACACACTTCTTGACCACCACTACATACAAAATGTCACTGCCACTGTTGCTACCCTGGATTATTTTTTGCCTCAAAGAAAGAGATCACCTTTTGTACTTTGCCTCTCTGAATTTCTGTCTCCAAAACCCAAAAAGGGGTACTGGCTGAATGAGGAAGCGTGGGTGCCTCCACAGTTTACACACTGAGCAGGGTCCTGACATTCCCTATCTTTTGCTGCCTTCACACAGGCTATGCACACCTCCTGTCCAGGGCACCTTTCTCTCACGTGGCTTTACTTTTGACACCTTAAGTATCTGAGTGGCAAAGGGACATACAGCGAGACTTTAACATCTAGAATTCCAACCTTGATGGGCTGGGGTAGCACCATGGTACAACAGGTGAGGAAAAAGATGTTCATGGAGACCCTATCCCCCCCTTCCCAAATCTGCACTCGATGCACATCCTCAACTCCCTGGGATGCCAGTTAACTTTTAACTTCCGCCTTAGACAGACCCTGTATGTCCCTACACCGGATGACCCCTTTGCTGTTATTAAAGGCTTTGTGGGGAGTTACCTAACAGAGCATGTCACTAGATGTGTACACTTTTGCAACGCTTCCGACTGCATTTTTGAGCTGCACGAAACAAGGAGAGTCCCATTGCGTTAGTTGTGCACTGTCTTCAGTTCTCCAGCCATGCCCTACAGGCCTTTAGCCACAGCAAAAAGACTTAATTTTGACAGAGGGTAGATGCTCTGCATTCACTCCCTCGACCACCCACCAACTTGGCCAAAAGCTGCTCTTCTGCCTTATCTCTGTCTCAGAATCATTGAAGACATCTCCAGCGGACTTAGACTCCCTCACATTCCTTTTCCGTTAATGTTGTGGTTTTTGTTGGTCATAAAGCGTAGGCTAAATGATGGCAGAATTAATCCATCACCTTGGCAGAGCTGTCTTTCCGCGGAAAAGGCTAAAAATAACCCATATGGAAAACACCCTGCGCAATTCCATACAGGGCTTGTTAGCAACTGACTTTTGTACAGCCATCAATCCCCTGGCCTCGTTGCTCCATCATGAGATAACGGGTTGCTAGTGGCAACCACTAGGCAGCTCAGAAAATAAGAACCATGCAAAGAATGCTTGATGGGGAGCTGATGATAAAAATAAAGACCCCCCCTGACAGAAGAGGACAGTCCACAGAAAAAAGTGTAGGTGAGAATGCAGATGGAAGAGAGAGAAGATGAAGGTGTAGTTATAAATACAGTCAATAGAGTTTCTGGAAAAAACAGGAAGGAGGAGAATGGACCAAGAGGGCAGAAAACAGAGGCGAAGAAAATAACAGGAAGCAAAGAAGCACGGTGGAGGCAAAGAGAGGGACAGAAAAGAGAATATGTCTAGCACAGAACCTCTACAAGGTGGGGAAACTATTTATACTGAAACCCTCCCCACCTTCCCCACACACACATGGGTGCAAACACACTTAGGTGGAGATAAAGGAAATGCAAGATGGTGTTGAAAAGAAGGGACAGACATGAGAGGGAAGTCTCAGGTAGGAAATAAGTGCACTTTGAGACTGGATTTGAAGGTATCAAATAAAGACTTTTTGCGAAGTGGCAGAGGGAGGTCATTCCAGGTGGATGGAACAGAAACAGAGTAAGAGTGAAGGCCAAAAGTGTTTTGTTTGAATCCGGGTGTTCAAAAACACAAAGTTTCTGCAGCTGAACAAAGGGAACGGGACGAAGTACACAGGTGAAGACAGTTATGAGTTAAGAGGGTGCAGATTTGTGGAGACATTTTAAATAGTCTATATGAGACATACTTCGGTCTATGTGAGACAGGCAGCGAGTGAAGAGATCACAAAAGAGGAGTGATGTGTTCAGATTGTTTCTTTCTTAGGACCAGTAAAATTGTAGAGTTTAAAATGCGTTGAAGAGAGTGGATGGATGATGCTGGTAGGCCAACCAAAAGAGAGTTACAGTAGTCTGAACGTGAAAGAATGAGAGATGTGAGGAGCTTGGATGTAGCATCAGTGGACAGATACTTGTGAATTGCGCTTATGGGCTGTAATTGATAGTAGCAACACTGGCAGGTCTGGGGTATTAATTTTTTCCTTGAGTGTGTGTTGTTAAGAACTACATCTAAATAATTCACAGAGTCGGACAAAGGGACTGACCTATTGCTAAATTCTATTGAAGTTGTTGTGATGGAGGAGTTTATGTTTGGTCCTATGAGCATGGCTTTGGTTTATTTGGGATATGATCAGCACCTTTGCACATGCTATCAAATTGTAATCCAGATTGATTTCTTGATAGACTGTATGTAGAACTTGTTGAATTATTGAATGATATTTGGAAACAGTTAAAACCGATAAGAAAAATCTCTATCTTTTTTCACAGCCCCTATTTTAACACCCCCTCCTTTTCCTAGCCTCACTTTTTTTCTTTTACTGTCTTCGAGCGTCTGTGTCAAGACTTTTGGAAAAGAAAGTAAAAGAGCTATCTTTTGATAACTGTCTTATTATTTTACCTGCTTTTTAGGAACTTTAAAGCATTACATTATGTAAGATTGTTCAGTTCTCAGACAATAATAGTACTTTTGAATATCTTCCAGATTTCAGTTCAAATGACCTTCACAGATCTGTAACCAAGAAACAAGTAAAATCTGCC
This sequence comes from Rapana venosa, assembly GCA_028751875.1. Lineage (NCBI taxonomy): Eukaryota > Metazoa > Mollusca > Gastropoda > Neogastropoda > Muricidae > Rapana > Rapana venosa. The sequence continues at coordinate 3,839,800 of CM054135.1, forward strand.
CTTGATTTAATGAATAGTTGTAAGGCAGCAGGCATAGACAGTGTTTATTCTGATTATGTTATTTATAGCAATTCAGTGCTTAAAACATTGTATTGAAAACTATTTAATAATATAGTTTTAGATACAGTAAAAACTCCAGATGTTTGGATGATTGTTTATATAAAACCTATCTATAAGGATAAAGGTGACAACCGCTGCTGTGATGATTACAGAGGTATACCAGTGTTGAGCTGTGTTGGAAAACTGTTCATGAAATTTCAGGTTGAGATACTTTTGGAAAATCAGACAGGTTTCAAAAGGTATCTCTACTTCAGAAATGTTTTCATTTTAAAATGTCTGTTGGATATTTTTCTAAGTAAAAACATGTTATACTGTGCTTTTTTGATTATCATAAGGCTTTTGATTCTGTATGGCATTCTGCCTTATGGTATAAACTGGCAAAACATAATGTAAACGAACAAATACTGAAAGTCTTCATGAATCTGTATGGGAATGATAAGTGTTTCTGTTACTGATGAAACCTTTTAATACTATGTCAAAAACTATCTGGTGTTCGTCAAGATGACAATCTTTCTCCTGTTTTGTTTTCTATGTTTCTATAATGGCTTGGATCTATAGCCTATTTGACAGGTACAACTTGTTTGCCATTGGATGTTTAACTTGTATTTTATAGAGAATGTTAACCAGCTATGTTAACTTTTAATTTTCTTTATGCTGATGATACTATTTTATTATCCAATACAAAGACGGGGTTACAAGATGCATTAGACAGCTTATAAGCTTTCTGTTCTCAGTAGAAACTTGTTTTCAATCCATTGAAAACAAAAATCATGATATGTGGTAGCAATAGATCTTGTAACACGTTCACATATTCTGAAAGAGCATTGGAAGTTATCAATTCAAGAGTGGAAGCTTTGCAAATTGTAAGAAAATGTGTATCATAAAGGTACTAAAGTCTTATTCAGTTTCATAAGGACTACATGGCAAAATAACTGCCTATAAAAGTGAAATTTGAATCATTCAATAAAATCGTCACATGTATTTTGTTGTATGGATGTGAAATTTGGGGATATGAAAACCTAGCAATAATTGATTAATTTCAGTATATTTTTTGTTTAAGGGTACAACATCAACTTTGTTAGTATATTATGGAGAAACGGGAAAATGTATCTTGTCTACTTTTATTTCTATTCGGATGTTCATTTTCTAGATCCAGCTGCTTGAATTCCATTCTTAAAAGCTATCATCAAATGCTTACCAGGCTATGAAAGACTTATATGACAAATCCTTGCTTTGCTAATGAATGAAGAACTGAGCTGTGGGATAATAATAGATGCCTTTACTATAGACCTAGAAGATCAATTTTAGTGTGAAAAAACATTTAACTTGCCTACCAGATGTGTATCTTTACACTCTTATAAAATTTCCTTGCAGTTGTCACAAGCCTTCTTTTTAAGGTTAGACATTTCTATAATAGACCATGAGAAGAAAGAGTGTGTTCCAAAATGCAATATAGGCCTATCTGTTTAAGGGGCTGAATTGCATTTTATCATGGAATGCCCCTTCTTCAAACATTTACAACATTATTTTATTCCCCATTGGTTTCTTCAGCCTATGTCATGTTACATTTATTTTTGTGGGCTTATGAAATGTAAACCTTAGAAAGTTCGCCGATCTCTAGCAAAATCGCACGATTTGCTGGTATTTCTTTACATCTCATTTCTTGCCTTTTATAAGTGAAGATTTTACCTTTTAAAAATAGTTCGTGTACATTACAGATGTCTTGAGTTTTTATCGTTTTGTTCATCATTTTGCGATGTACTTTTGCTTTCCAGTTTATGTAAGTATCTACAATATTTTGGGATGTATTTCTGTCAGGTTTATTATCCTCTTGAATTGGTTTGCAATATTCTCCATACCCCAAAAAGCGTGAAAGGAATTAAATCTTGAATCTGTAATTTTGAATTCCTATGAAAGGTCAACCTGGAAGATGTAGACAAAGATGATCATTCTTAAGATAAAGTAAAGATCAGACTAGTGCTTGCAATAAAAATCTGTCAAACCTTAATGTGGAGTCCCACAGGGATCAGTTCTAGGGCCTATTTTCCTCTCTCTCTACACTGCTCCACTTTTACATATAAACTGTCATCAGATAAATCATGATCTCTTACGCTGATAGTTCTAAGACTGAAAGTAGTGATACTCCTGAAAATCGGCTTCTTGCATGAAAAGTATAACCTGCTGTCTTCGAGACATTGAAAATTAGATGATTCAGAACAATATACAACTAAATGCTTTTAAAACTGAAGCCATACTCCTAGGGACCAAACATAAAAACATCACAAAAACTTCAATATAATTTGGCAGTACCTCAGTTCCTCTGTCCAGCTCTGTGAAATGTCTAGGTGTTGTTTTTGACTACACTCTCTATGCAAAAATTCAGCATCCACACCGGTCAGTCCTGAAACTGTGGCGTTTTAATGTGTAATTTGCAACAACCAATCTTTTTCCATCTCTCATTCTTTTACAATTGGACTATTGCAGCTCTATTTTGACTAGTCTACCTGCATCACCTATCCACTCCCTTCAGAGTATACAAACTTCTACATCTCGACTTGTTGAAAGAAGGAAAACATCTGAACACATCACTTCTCTCTTGCAATCTCTTCACTGGCTGCCTTTCTCACAAAGAGTGAAGTACAAGATCGGTACCCTCTGCTCCAAATGTCTCCATGAGACTGTACCTTCTTATGTGACTGTCTTCATTCATACACTCCTTCTCGTTCCCTTCGTTCTGCTGCAGATACATTGTGCTTATAAATACCCAGATTCAAACAATGCAGCGTGGGCCGTCGTTCTTTCTCTAGTTCTAGTCCATCTATCTGGAATAACCTCCCTCTTTCCCTTCACCCAAATCTATCATTTAACACTTTCAAATCTAGCCTAAAGACACACTTGTTTCCTACATAGGATCTTTCTCTATCATTAAACCTCCCATCTATCGCTACTTTTAATCCTTTTCCTCCTTTACGATCACCTTGCCTTGGTGCGTTATTTTGTGTGTGTGTGTGGGGGGGGGGGGGGGGGGGGGGAGGGGGGGGGGGGTAAATTCAAAATGTGTTACCCTTATATGTGAACAGTCAAATGCTCATGAATGATACGAACACAAAGCGTTTTGATATTTTGCTTTACAAGGTTCAGTAGTACAAAAAACCCATGTATGATGATGATGATGATGATGATGATGATGATGATGATGATGATTATCAGTATCATTAGTAGTAGTAGTAGTAGTAGTAGTAGTAGTAGTAGTAGTGGTGGTGGTGGTGGTGGTGGTGGTGGTGGTAGCAGCAGCAGCAGAAGCAGCATCATCATCATCATCATCATCATCTTCACCCAAATCTCCGAGCAGGACCACAAAACCAATGAGTCAGCATAGGAATTGATTATAAAAACTAAGCAACAGAAACCTCTTCTGGAAGCTATCAAGAAAAGAAAGAAACGTGGTTTGGTCATCTAACGTGTCACTCCTATCTTGCCAAAACTATACTTCAGAGAATACTTGAGGTAAATAGATGCAGACATTTTGAGAAATTGGATAGAAAACATCAAAGGGATCGCTGATGATAGTGATGATGATAAGGCCTTGACATGGCAGTGTTGCCACGAAAGGCTGAACACAGATTATCCTTTGAAAACACTGTTGACTAATGAGTCACTGTGTACTCCTGACTATCACCTAGGTCAAGGGATATATCATGATGTCAATGGTGGTGGTGGTGATGATGATGATGATGATGATGATGATGATGATGATCTATGTTTATAACCAAGCACATTGGTTGCTTCGATTCAGATACCAGTTCAAAGCGATAGCTGAGCTGATCAGACTGTTTGGCTGGACGTACGTGTCGGTGGTTTATCCAGAGAACAGTTATGGGGAGAACGGCTTCAACGTACTCCATGACTATTTAAAAGAATTCAACGTCTGCCTGGACACTGTGGCTGTCATAAAACGTGGATCCCATGAGGAGGTCTCTCTCTCTCTCTCTCTCTCTCTCTCTCTCTCTCTCTCTCTCTCTCTCTCTCTCTCTCTCTCTCTCTTGTTGAGGGCAAATGACAAAGTTTACACCACAAACAGAAACTAGTACAGAGCTTATCACCCTGTGGTCACCCACCTGTGAAGTGCCACACTCAAACTTGTAAAATATGTATGACATTTTGGAAACCATCAGCGTCATTGCAATTTCATAACTTTAATGAATGTTTTTGCATACATATGGCTTGAAGAATTAGAGCGCACAGACGCTTTAAAAATTCAGTCATTGAAATTTCATGTATGGTAGTTTCTGAAAAATACATACTATGTAAAATATGCATGCCCTAAAGATGTCATATTGGTTATACTTCTAGAAGCCATGAATAGGTCTCTCTTCATGCCTGCTCAAAAAAGAAATTAATCATAAAGCTTATTTTCAAAGTCATGTTTCCTTTTTGTCCCCAAAGCCATTCCTGTTTTTTTTCTCTATTTAATGTGATTGAATTTAGAAATCGTGTTATTTGTACTCTCTGTGCTAACGTAGAATATTACATTTAATGATGAAGACTGAAGTGGTCACTAGGCACATGGAAGATGGTTTGCTGAGCAGTTAATGTACAGTATCACAAAGAGGAATAATTATGTTCTCGCTTGACTAGAGATGATTTTTATTCCTACTAAAGACTAGGGAGAGTTCAAGACCTAGAATTTAATAATTTTGTCCAGTCAGAAGCAGATGAGTGGCTGAAATCTGGATCTGAGCTGTAAAACAGAGGCAGCCACAACATGTGTGCTTGACAAAGACATCCCAGTTTCAAACATGCCAAAATAAAAGGACAGTTTCTCTTTTAATATGAAGAAAAGATTAGATCCCAAATAAACAGAGTCAAGAAATAATGGGGATTCTGGAATGTTCGATGAGATCCAAAATGAATACCAAAAAGACAAAGAAGAAGGTTACCACGTAGCAGAAAAGTTGGCTCAGATCAATACCAAATTGTCAAAAGGAAGACTGTCATGTCTAAAGAGAAAATAAAAGAAATGTGGAATGGATACAATCAACCAGGGCATTGCCCTGTCAAAGTCCCCAAGGTATACCGGGAAAGTTGGACCATGCTAAATCATGATGCAAACGGCCACGACCTTCACTGTTAAAAGGGCAAATATTGCTCAAACAAGCTACATGCGCTTTGCTGAAGGTCGGTTAGCAATGAAATGATGGAAGGTGTATCCACTTGCTATAGTGTGCACTTTGCACTGTTCAATCTGCTAAGACTTCATGATTTGCTTAGTTGAGCAATTCTAAAAGAGAGATTTAGGTTTCTTTGTCAGTCTCTATGTTACAGTGTACTGTTTGGACAAACAACTTCTTGTCTGTTTGTATACCCATGGTTGTGGCTTAAGGATTCTTTAATCCACTTGAGACTTTCTCTAAAGAAACCAGTTGAGGTCTGTGTTGGCAACCTGTGTCTTTACATTTCTCCGTGAATTCAGAACATTGGCAACCAATCCATGTGTATATTGTCACTCTCTAAGCTTAGGTATCCAAATGTCTATGTGCGCTGGGAGATCTGGCAATTGAGGCCTGTGTACCATCACATCTTATCTCAGCTTAGTCGTCAAGCATGCCTCCGTAAGCTAGAAGACTTGGCAACTCAGTGCCATGGTTGTAGCTAAGTGTTCTTACAGTCCAAGGGCTGGTGGCTCAGCCTTTGTCTTAACAGTCCCTTTGTCAGCTACAGTAGAGTCCTCTCTATTCATGGTCTGAGACATTGTTGTAGAGTGTCCAGTGGAAAATTCATGTGATAAACACCTCAGAGCTCACCACAGCTGGTCTCATTCAACAGGTGTGTGGGCCTCTTACTTGTTGAATAGCATCCCCCTTTCCCCTCTATTAACCCCTTCCCCCTTTTCCTCTAGTGAATCAGCAGATTTTGTCTTGTAGTCAGAAACATTGGTTGATTTAGTTTGTGAATAAATTTGTCAGATGATTTTGACGTGTGGTCTGGATTAGCTAGTCTCAGCTTCCAAATATAACCATTGGTCAGTTAGAAGCAGTAATCCTGCAACTAAACTAATATAATAGGGCGCACATGATGTTTTAAAGACATTCTCTTGCTTGCTGTTTGGTGCAACATTCTTAAAGAAGTTTGACAGGCTGTTGTGTAGTGAAGCTTGACAGAATGACGTTGAAGGAAAACAACAGTTTTGTTCTTTTGCTTGAGCTGTAAGTGAGAATTTCTCTTTTTGATAGAAGTTGGTTATGGGGATTAACATAAATGTTGATTTGATAAGTGAATTCCATTTATGTGTACGAGCTGAATTTAGTTATTGATTGAATAGTGTGGCTGATACAGTGAAGGTGACAAAACTTACAAACCCGCATACACACGGGGACTGGATGTAAAAAAGCACATGAGTGCTTATTCCATTATCCTGGATATAAAGGAATAAATAAATAAAGTGGGTGTAGTTACTTTAAACATGAAAGTTGGCTAAAGTCGTGAGACTTTTGCTATTTAAATGTGTGCTGTGGAATTAATCTATATATGGATGTTCATGTTAAAAGTAGAATTTCATGAGTAAGTAACCATTATTTGATGTGTGTGTGTTATATTGAGATGAAGTTTATAAATCGCATTGATCACAGGTAAAATAATGAGAATTGGTAACAAGGCTATTGGGATAGACTGCTAGAGCAAATTTGAATTGAGATAAGAGTTGACTGTTAAAAAAGCTGAAGATTTGAAGCCTAGAGCTTGTGATACAGTAACACTAGCTTAGTACTTGAGATAATTGCTCTACTGAAGGCAGTCTGACATGGAGATGTGATTAAAAAAATTGTGGCCTCAGTTGCATGCAGGTCAGGAGCACCATCTTTGGGGGGGGGGGGGGTTCTCTCTTGTTTGTCCCTTCTTTTTTTCTTTTTTTGTTTAAAGTGAGTGCTTCACACACCTCTCTTCATTGGCCAAAAAACCCCAAAAGAAACAAACAATAAACCCCTAGAACCCCAAACCTTTGGAGATGTGATTATGTGTACGGTTAGTCCTTTGTGTCAAAAATATTTGACAGTTGTATATGTGGTTTTTGTGACACTCTAGATTATGCCTGCTCTCTCTCCCTTGGGTGGGGGCGTGCATCACGTGATGTGAAGGAGAAGGCGTACTGAAATTGCTCTGGTATTTTTGTGAACTAGTAACTAGTTCTAAGTGGTTTTAGTTTTTCATTGTTGGCATGTAGTTAGATCAGGAGGATGGGAATTTCAGTACAACTGTACAGGGTTGTCTGTGGGACATTTGCGGTAGTATTTTCCTGTTTCATGTCGAAACGGGCAGAATTCAAATCTGCCATCTATCTATCTATCTGTCCCGTAGTCTGACGACCGTGGGGGCACCCTCAAAGACTCAGCAACCAGTTCCCTCCATTCTTCTCTCTGTTCTGCCTTTCTCAGGGTTTTGTTGAGTTCTAGGCCTGTCCATTCACTGATGTTATCCTCCCAGCTCTTCCTTGGTCTGCCTCTTCTTCTTCCTCCTTGGACAGTGCCTTGCAAAACTGTCTTTGTAATTCCTTGGGATCTTGTGACATGCCCATACCACTTAAGTTTACGCTTTTTCACGATCGTTAGAAGGTTCTCATAGGGTCCAATGGTTTGCTGGATTCTGTTATGCACGCTTTCGTTGCTAATGTGGTCTTTGTAGGAGATGCCAAGGAGTCTCCGAAAGCATCTCATCTCCACTGCCTGTACTCTTCTCTCCAAATCTGCAGTCAGGGTCCATGATTCACAGGCATACAGAAATATGGATATGACAAGGGAGCGCATTAGTCTGATCTTGGAGATAAGTGAGATATTCTTATCTCTCCAGATGGTGTTTAGTTTTGACAGAGCTGTTATTGTCTGTGCAGTCCTGCATACTACTTCTGGCTTGGATCCCGGGTCTGATACAATGGCTCCCAGGTACTTGAAGCTTTGAACTGTTTCCAGCTTCTGGTCATTAACCCTGATATCAGTGCTAATGCCGTTGGTGTTATTAGTCATCAGTTTGGTCTTCTCTGCACTGATTTCCATGCCGTATGTTTTGGAGGCCTTATCCAAGTGTTCTGTTAGGCTGGCAAGCTCTTTTTCTGATCCTGCTATTCCATCGATGTCATCTGCGAAGCGGAGGTTTGTGATCGTTCTGCCACCAATGCTGACTGATCCTTCATGATGTTCCAGTGCATCAGTCATGATTCTCTCAAGGAAGATGTTGAAAAGAGTGGGTGAGAGTAGACAGCCCTGCCTTACTCCAACTGTTGTTCGAAACCATTCTCCAATGTTGTTGTTGTAGTACACTGCACTGGTGGCCTCGCTGTACAGCTGTTTGATGACTCTGATCAGGTTTGCATTGATGCTGTACAAGTTCATGGTTGCCCACAAAGCTGCATGCCACACCCTGTCAAATGCCTTCTTAAAATCGATAAATACGTGGTATAGGTCTTGTTGATGTTGAAGGTACCGCTCACATAGTATCCATGCATATCTTTATCCTGACGCTGAAAAGCGGGCGAGAGGGTGTCCTGCTAGGACTGACCCTCACCTACCTATTTTGGGGGGAACTTTTATTGCTGTGTGGTGATGTGGAGACTAACCCTGGACCCACCCACCCCTAAATCTACTGGCCAAGGACGCAAGCTGAGGCAAACAAGCTTGACGACGGATGATGGTCGAACTGACGCAGGGAAGCCTTCCCGAAGGACCAAAACCAGTGCAGAGGTGGCTGCCAATACGCCTTCGACAGTTTGAAAAGAGAGAAACAGGTACTGACAGACAGTGTTGGTGCTCTGAAAGAAGAAATGTGTGACCTTAAAAGAGACATTGACAATCTCAGAACTAAAAACATAGAGCTAAAAATGCAGAACTGATGAACAGAACGGATAAGCTAGAAAAGAGGGCAGACGATGCAAAAGAACGATCGCAGCAAAAAACCACTATTGTTCATGGCATAGAGAAGAAAACAAATGAGACTGGTGCTGACTGTGAGATAGCTGTGAAAAGTCTTCTCTCTGAAAAAATGGATGTCAAGGATGTAAAGTTTGATAAAGTGGCCCGTATAAATTATAAAGCTAACTCTCCTATTATTGCCAGATGCTGTTTTCATCAGGATAAGATGAGAATAATGGAAGGCAAAATCTAGTCTGAAAAGCTCTAGTATTTTTGAGGATGAAGATTTTTCTCAAAATTAATTGTTAGGGAAATTAGGCGTAGACTGACCCCATATTTAAAGAGCGCTAGAGCAGAGGGGAAAAAAAAGTAAGAATGGTTTTTGACCATCTGATTATAAACAGAGAAAAGGTGACCCTCAAAGATCTCCAGAGAAAGGAATAGCTCTGTGGCCAGCCCATACACACATCCGTCCTTAGACGCATTTAACAGGGTAGGCCTAACGAAAGTAAACCAACACAGGTCATAAGTGGGCCTGAGTCAGTCACACATCCAAAAGGGCTTTGTGCTGTGGAGTGTGACCAGAACATAACTGGCTTTAAAAAGCAAGACAAAGACAGGACTGACTAAGGTTGGCCTAGGCGTAAGGTGGCTTAGGCCTAACATCTGTCCGGAGGATTTGTCTCGTTATAGGCGGCCCTCAAATAAATAGCCCTTGTTAATAAATGATGATGGCAGTAATGATGATAGCATTAACTTGGTTTCTAGTCTCATCAATGTATATAGTGATAGTGTCAGTTTAGATGATGTAAACTCATTGGATCATCGCAATAAAAATGAAACAAATAAAACTTTTTTTTTTTTATCTTGGAACGTAAATGTGTTGCTTTCTAAACTTACTGACAGGGATTTTGTATCTTATGTGCGTAGCTTCGATTTTATTTGTCTGTCAGAAACATTCATAGAAAATATCCAGCCAGATGTTTTTAGTGGCTATAAGGTCTTCTGTAAGTCGGCAATTAAAGTTAGTCATCAAGGGAAACAGACGATCCGGTGGGTTAGTTTGTTTAATAAAGTATGAGTTAGCTTCCCTTGTGAAATGTTTGGATGTTCCATATTCTACCATTTGTGTTTTTCTCTTTGACAAATCTTTGCTGTGTACTTCAAAGAATGTATTACTTGTATTTTTTGGTATATCCCACCTGAAAGTTTACCATTTTATATTATGTTTGACAATGATAATGGAATTGCTATGCTGGAAGAATGTTTAGTCAATTGTGTAGTGACATTGGATGAAGTAGATATAATACTGTGTGAAGATTTAAACAGCAGGACATAAAACTTTTCTTCTTATCATGTAGTGAATGACTTTAATACAGATTCCCATAGTAAAAGCATGTCTTTCAGTAGTAATCGTATTTCTGAAGATTATCTTATCAATAATTATGGTAAATTATTATTGAATATGTGCACTGCTCTTGGGTTACAAATTATAAATGGTGTATGTAATGGTGACCAGCTAGAACCCTATACATTCATTAAAATTTTTTTATGGAGGATGCAGTGTGAATGATTATTTTTAGTGTCAGATGATTTGTTCTCTCAGATTTTTACTCATGTCGTTTGTTGCTGAGCGTTTTGATTCTGATCGCCTTCCTGTTGAATTCCATATTAATCCAGTATATGATACATGTGTGGTAACTGAGCAGCCAGCTGTTGTGGAAAATGTGTGGGGGATGAATACAAACTCTCAGTTTATAAAGAAAATCTATGTGGAGAGAATATGTGTGAACAATTTCTAAATGCCTTCCAGATGATTGATGAGAACGTTGATGTAGCTTTAGATTTGATTAATGATTTCATAAAAACCAGTGCTGTATTTGAGAAGAAACAGGCTCATATCAATAAAAGTCTATCAAATGATACATTGTTTGATAATGAATGTAAAAGAATTAAATGTAGGGTCAGAAAACTTTTGAAGCCTTACCGAAAACGTTAAAGAATGAAGACAAAAACTTGTACTGTATCACAAGAAGGGAGTATGCATACATGCTTGAAAGGAAAAAGAAAGAGTATAATAAGACATTACTTGCAGATATAATGTCTTCAACCACTTCTCAAGTTCAATTCTGAAATAATATTAAGAAGGCTTCGTTTAAAAAGAGACAGCCAAAGAATAGTATATCTGTCGACAGATAATTTCAGCACTTCAAAACCCTGCTAGAGAAAGACTCAGTAGACAACTCCATGAACACTGATGGTGACTATGAAGAAACTGAGGAATATTTTGATCATCCCACATCTACAGATGAAATATTATTGGCACTTAGAAAACTTAAACATGATAAAGCAGCTGGTCCTGGTCAAATCATCGGAGAATTATTTAAAAATGGAGGTGAAAATGTACTTTTTATGCTAAAATTATTCAACAGAATCACTGATAATGGTCTTTTTCCAGATAACTGGACTGAATCTATCATTCTAACATTACACAAAAAGGCGATGTTGATAACCCTATTAACTAAAGGGCAATCTCTCTTAGTAATATAAGTAGTAAGCTGTACAGTACCATTATTAATAATATAATACAGGAATGGGCTAAGACAAACAACATTACAGGTGAACACCAAGCTGGTTTTAAGAGAGGGTATTCTACCATAGATCATTGTTTGAATTCAACCAAGGGAAGATAGAAGTGTTAGACGAGTTCTGCTACGTAGGAGAGATGATGAACTGCGAAGCAAAATCTGAGTTAGCTGTCAGAACCAGGATTGCGAATGCTTGGAAGAAATTGTAAGAATTTGCAAGTCTGCTCGGAAATCAGAAAATCCCACTGGAGAGACGCTGTCTGATATACAAGGCCTGCATTAGACCTGTTCTCCTGTATGGTTCAAAGACGTGGGTTTTCACAAAAATCGTCAAACGTTTTTTGAAAAGCTGTGAAAAAAGAGTGCTACACTACATGACAAAGATCAAATAGGAAGACAAGATCACGAATAAAGAACTATGGAGAATGTGCAAAGTTGATGATCTGAAGTTTGTAGCTAGTACCAATAGACTGCGCTGGTTTGGGCACATTCAACAGAGAGCAGACCATCATCATCATCAGACCCGTGACCTTGGCGGTCGTGGGGGAGACATGAAAGACGATGCCGTGGTAAGCCTCCTCCATCCATCTCGGTCCTCGGCTCTGCGCAGTAGTGCCGAGTCATTCATCCTGGTCCATTCTCTGATGTTGTCCATCCATGACTTATTCTGTCTTCCCCTCCTTCTGCCACCTTCGAGTGTTCCCTGCAGTACTGTTTTGGGCAGAGTGTTGTGGCGGGTGACGTGGCCGAACCATGTCAGCTTTTTCTTCTTGACGATGGTGAGAAGGGGTTCCTGTGGACCTGCCAGCTGTGTTATTTGACTCTTGACAAATTCATTGGTCTTTCGTTCTCTCCAAGATATGCCCAGTAGTTTTCTATGGCATTTTGTTTCGAATGACTGGATTCGCTTTGCTGTTTCAGCAGTCAATGTTCAGGTTTCACTTCCGTACAGCAGGATCGACTGAATTAGGGCTTTGTAGAGCTTTAGTTTGATTGGGAAACTGATCTCTTTACTTTTCCATATGGTGGTGAGTTTTGTCATGGAGGATGTTGCCATGGCTATTCTGACTTTGATTTCTGTCGTCGATCGCCCGTCCTTTGTGAGTGTAGCGCCGAGGTATTTAAAAGCGTCTACCTCCTCCAGTTGTTGGCCGTTCATGTAAATTTTAGCGGTGGCATTGCTCGTGCTGTTCACAAGTACTTTACTTTTCTCCGAGCTCACCTCCATCCCATATGCTCCAGCTCTGTTCTCAAGTCTGGTCGTAAGATCTTGCAGCTCTGTGTTACTTCCGCCCATGAGGTCAATGTCATCGGCAAACCGTAAGTTGTTGAGGGGTCTGCCGCCAATGGAGATGGTAGGTTGGAAGTCATGGAGGGTCTCTCTCATGATGTTTTCCAAGAACAGATTGAACAGGACTGGAGATAACAGGCATCCTTGTCGGACCCCAACTGTGGTTTTGAAGTAGTCTCCGACCTGATTGTTCAGAAGGACTGCACTGCTTGCAGTGTTGTATAGTGCTTGGATGGATTGCACTAGTCCTTCTTCAATGCCAAACATTCTGAGGACCTGCCACAGGCCTTCGTGCCATACTCTGTCAAAAGCCTTCTTGAAGTCGATGAAGTTGTGGAACAGGTCTCTCTGATGTTGGAGATGTTTTTCCATCATGATGTGGCAGTTAAAAATCTGTTCGATTGTGCTCCTGCCTGCCCTGAACCCAGCTTGTTCCTCTGCAAGGTGTTCTTCTGCCTCCTTCTTGAGTCGATTCAAAATAACTTTGAGCATGATCTTGCTGGCGTGGCTGATGAGGCTGATTGTTCTATAGTTTTGGCATTGGCGTAAATTCCCCTTCTTGGGCAGGGGTATGATGAGTGATTGTGTCCATTCTGTTGGCCACTGTTTTGTCTCCCAAATCTTCTGACAGATAGCTGTAACATATGTGATGACTGTTTCGCCACCATGCTTGAGCAGCTCTGCTGGTATATTGTCTGCTCCTGGGGACTTTCCTACTGGTAAGCTGCGGATGGCTTCTTCCACTTCTTCCCTCAGTATAGGTAATGGCGAGGGTGCTCTTGATGTTGCTGCTTTCTCTTCTATTATGCTCTTGTCAGGTTGTATTGGGTAGTTGTACAGTTCTTGACAATATTCAGACCACCTGTTCAATGCAGCTGAGCTTTCTGTGAGGAGGTTTCCGGAGCTGTCTTCAATGACTGATGATTTGGTTTGAAGTGGTTTTGTGAGTTTCTTCAGGGTGTCGTATGCCTTTTTACTGTTGCACACTTTCATGTTTTTTTCGATCTCATCACATTGATCACTGATCCACTTCTCTCTGGCCTTTAACATTGACTTCTTCACGAGATTGTTGGCCTCCCGGTATTCTTTAGGGTTCGAAGACCTGGTTGGTTTCAGTGCTCTTCTTGTATCGCAGAGGTCCAAGATGTCATTGGTAGTCCATGGCTGGTGTTTATTCCTCTGACGACCGAGTACCTCCTCTGCTGTTTCTCGGACTGCCTCATTGAAGTTGTTGGTGAGGTCATTGATGTCATTGTCCAGGAGGGTTAATGCCGCAAAACGTCCGCCAAGCTTAGCTTGGAAGATCTCCTCGACATCTGGATCTTTCAGTTTGTCCACGTCAAATTTGATACGTGGGTTTGCAGGCTGTTTGTTTTTCTTCAGCTTCATTTTGAATACCAGCAGCACAAGGTCGTGGTCGCTGCCTATGTCAGCTCCAGGGTATGTTCTTGTTCTGGCTCTGTTGATGCTGGATTTGAAGCGCCGTGGTGTTAAGATAAAATCTATTTGGTTATGGATCTTGCCGTTTGGCGCATGCCAGGTTGTCCTCCTTGACTGCTTGTGGGGATAGAGGGTATTGGCAATGGTAAATCTGTGGGTGCAGGCAAACTCCAGCAGACGTAGTCCCCTGTCGTTGGTCTCCCCAGTTCCAAACTGACCAACTGTTCCGGCACATTGGTTGTAAGAGTCAGGACCTACTTTGGCGATAAAATCCCCTTGGATGATGATGATGTCCTTCTTGGGTATTTTCTTAATGGTCACTTCAAGATCTTCATAAAATTCTTCTACTTCTTCATCTGTATGGTCAGATGATGGTGCATAGATTTGTATGATGGTGATGTTCTTGGGCTTGGCCGACACCCGGATGCTGATAATCCTGCTGGAAGCCGGTGTACAGCTGATAATGCACCCCACTACTTCCTTTCTGACAATAAATGCCACTCCATGTTGGTGATGTTTCTCTTGGCCACTGTACCAGATCTTGTTGCCTTCTTCAGTCAATGTCTCACCAAATCCTGTCCAGAGCAGACCACCACATCATAAAAAGTGCAATGGACTTCGTAGTGGATGGAAAGAGACCAAAGGGAAGACCTAGCAAAACCTGGGCTGCCTGTATTACAGATGATTTTAGAGAAGGTAAAGGGTAAAGGATTCCCATAACCTATAAGGTCGTAGGGGAGTGAGGCGTCAGAGACCTCACTTCTCTAAGGCCAGCATATTGAGGGCGGCGCCCATCTTCTCTCCCTCGCTGCTTTACCTTCCCTGACCCTAAAGAGGGCAGGTACCCATTTACAGCTGGGTGAACTGGGGGAACTGTACTGAAGCCAAGGCGCGCAAACGGTCACCCATCCAACTGGTAACCACGCTCGACGCTGCTTAACTTGGCTGGGGGAAAGCGAGTGCTCCGACCACTGAGCTATCCCGTCCCCTTTTATTTTAGAGAAAGGGGCATAAATAAGGAGGAATCTCAAAACAGAGAGAGATGGAGAAGGCTCATCAATGTCAAATCTCCCCTGGGAGAAACATGACAAAAAAGGAAGAGGAAGAAGAATTCTACTATAGATTATATGTTTATGCTACTTGCATTTGTCCAGAAACAGTTTTCTCATAACCATAAGCTCTATGTAGCATTTATTGACTTTGAAAAGGCATTTGATTCTGTTAATAGAAACTTGTTATGGTGTGTTCTCCTGAAAAATGGTGTGAAGGGTAAATCAATATGTTGTTTGAGAGCCATGTATCAGAATGTCAAAAGCAGAATAAGATATGGATCTAAGCTGAAAGACATAATAAACTGCACCATGGGGGTCAAAAAGGGTGATGTATGTAGCTCTCTTCTGTTTTTGGTTTCCATTAATGAGTTAGCCATATAAGTCATTAATAAGGGTAAACATGGTGCCACTTTCCCCCAAGATTTCACAGAATTGTTCATTCTTCTCCTTGCTGATGATGTCATCCTGCTATCTGAAACTGTTGTAGGCTTACAACAGCAGTTGAATAGCTTAAGCAGTTCTGCATAAGCACTTGATCTTAAGGTTAACCTGAATAAGAGTAATATTGTTGTATTCAGAAAAGGTGGTTATTTAGCTGCTCACGATAAATGGCTGCACAATGGAAAATTCATGCCTGTGATTAGTGTATATAAATATTTAGGAATCTTTTTTCTGCAAAGCTTAGTTTCACCACTGCATGTAAAGATCTGGCAAGTCGAGGTAAAAGTAGCTTGTTAATTGTTTTGAAAAAAATACGATTATTGAATAATAAGGCTTTTGACTTGTTCATTACTTAAGATATTTGATGCACTAATACAACCCACTGTGTTATATGATGCGGAAATTTGGGGACTGGATGCAGCTGTAACACATTGTGAATCAGTGCACCTCTTTGCTTTAAAGCAGTTTTTAGGCTTAGATAGGCGTACACCTAATGATCTTGTTTATAGTGAAAGCAATAGATATCCTCTCTCTGTTAATGCTGCTGTAAGATGCATTAGATATTGGATTAAGACTGCATATGAGTGCAGGTTACCTTTTAAGTCTTACAAGATGCTTTATGATCTAGATGGCAAGTGGCAAAAACACCTGGGCTTCACAAATACGTACCTGTTTATGTGAACTAGGCTTTGGGTTTGTTTGGCTCAATCAAGGTGTCAGAAATTGTAGAGAGTTTATCAAGGTTTTCAGGCAAAGACTGATTGACGATGGCAGCAGTTGAGTGGTCATATACAAAGCAGTGAAAGATTTCAAATGTACAGACAATTTATAGGTTAACACGATGTCAAACCTTATCTAAAGCTTGATATGGACATACATTTAAAAAGAATTATGTCTAAGTTTAGACTTCGTGTATTAGACATAAATGATCATAAATTTAGATATATAGAACATGATGATGATGACCTTAGGTTTCTATGCCCATTATGAAAGCAAACAGTGGAAGATGAAGTTTATTTTGTGCTGTGCTGTCCAGTATTAGAAGATGTTAGACTCTCTCTCTTTTTATTTCTCTCCTGTGCTACAATATCCATGAGATATGATAAGGACATATAATGATATATTTTTTTTTCTTTTTCCCCCCTTTTTAATGTATTCCCTTTTGCCAACAACTGCATAGTGGCAGATTTTCATTTGTAGAAGTGTCATGTGTTGAATCTGGTGTAGAACGATAGTGATCTGTGAAGTTTAAATCGCAAAATAGGGAATGCTTGTAGTCTTCAGTTATAGAATTGCCAAGCGTATATTGATACTAGTTTACAAGAGAGAGACCACACACAAGGAGTTGACAGTTACCAAACTTTCTCCATGTTGGGAATGCTGGTAAAAAACACTGGTGGGGATGTCCTGTGTAGGAGAATATAGCTTTTCTGGGGGTTTCCACCCCTGCTTTCTGAATCTAGGAATAGTTTTTTGTGTTCTTTGAGCGCTTTGATTTGTTGCTTTACAAGATTCAGCGCTATTATAAATTCCATACATTATTTTTATCATTATTATTATTATTATTATTATA
Organism: Rapana venosa; assembly: GCA_028751875.1. NCBI lineage: Eukaryota > Metazoa > Mollusca > Gastropoda > Neogastropoda > Muricidae > Rapana > Rapana venosa. The sequence goes on from CM054135.1 coordinate 3,857,142, forward strand.
TTATTATAGGGACCGATGTTGAGAAAGGTATTAGTATAGACTAAGTTCTGTGGACAACATTAGGAAAATGTCAGTTGAGAGTATTGCGGAATGGTTTTCCTTGTTTTTTTGTAGTCTTTGGTGGTCGGATTTATAATTGTATACTCTCTATTGGTTCCCTAGGATTAACTTGGTATCTTGGTCAGAATGATGAAAAGAACTTGGTTTTCTTCTATTTGGCTAGGCCCTGATGTATTTATTTGCTGTGTGCCTTTTGCTGTGTGGCTTTCATGATTTATGTACCTAGTTAAACATGAATAGAGTAGTTACCTTAATCATATGTTTCTTTCAGGTGTGTGCTGTTGTGTAGATGAAACAATAAATTGTGTTACCATAACACCTCTGCATGGCCTCACATCAATATTCCTTTGAGTTGTGGAGTGCCAGAGTCCTCTTACATTGCCTTTATACCAGAACCTACCCTACTACATTCCAACACAGTGAAAAAATAATATCAGTTTTATTATGGATGCAGTCACTTTAATTACAAGGAAATTCCATCAGTGGATACGTGGAACAGAATTATGACAGCTCCGAATGTCAACAAAACATTTTGAAAGCTGGTCTCCAGGGATATACCCAATACTGATCTGGATGATCTTTTGTCCCATGTTGTACTTCTTCATTGTGGCCCATGATGCATCATGCCATACATGGAAAAACACCTTTTGAAGTCTATGAAGACGTGGTACAGTGTCTGTTGGTGCTGGCTGTATTTCTCACACAGAATTTGCAGGTTGGATATTTGTTCTGTGGAACGCCTGTTTGGACAGAAACCTGCCTGTTCTTTGGTGATGATCTCTTCTACCCCTGGCTTTAGTCTGTTCAGAAAGACTTAACATTACTGGCATGACTTATGAGACTGCTCGTTCAATAGTTCTGGTATTGCTGTAGATTGCTGAACAAGCTACCTGAAATTATAGGCTTGGTTATGAAAATGGTTTGAACATGCCATAAGATGTCAGAATTGCCTTGTAGTGAAGACAGAGGCCCAGGGCAAAATGAAAGGCAAGAGACAATGGGGAAGATCACAAACTTTCTACATATAGAGCATACCTAAGCAGACAGATGTGCCCAAGAATGAAATCTACCATAGGACTGAAGACAAAGGGGGATGGAAACAGCTGACAGAGCATGCACCAGTAGCTATCATTAAAATGATGTTTCCGATGAATGAACAGGTTGTTGGGCAAAGAATTAGTTTGTCATGTATACAGACGATCCAAACAACATTCCAACCCATACCAATACTTCAGTGTAGGTCATAGAATTTTGCTTTTATAAGTGGCTAATAAAGTTTCGTGCCTGGGTGTGTGATGCTCATAATAGGCAGCCATTTGGAAATGGTAATATTGCCAGAAAAGCTTATTTATAGGAAACTACCAAAATAAGATGCTTAGCATCCCTATTCTGTCCTAAAATGCCATGACTATCTTCTGACCCATAACAAATGTTAAGCGTTTATTCTCTAAGTAAATATCATCAGTAATTTTGTTCACTTACTTTGAACTAAAAATGTTACTTTATAGGGGTCATAAAATATCTATGTCAAGGTTTGCATACTTCTGCGCATAATTCCGTGCATAACTCAGTGCTATTTCTTTCTCTGCGTGTTTGGGTGCAAGTGTCTTTCTGTGTTCACATTTTCATTTTTTTTTCATGTACGTGGTGAACTCCAGCTTAGTGGTATGTCCATTCCCTTTTCTCTGCAATTTTGCATGCAGGTTAGCTTCTCGTGAAATTCCTCGTTGTGAGTTAGGTTTGCTTCATCAGCTGAGTAGCAGCAGCTTTAAATAGGAGGAAGTCTTGACTTGAGTGAGGAGAAGGAGATTCAGTCTTTTGCTGAAGTTCGTTGGTTGTCGTTCCAGCGTGGGCTGTTGGGCGCCCCGTGGTGTTGTCTCTCTATTTGGAGAGCAAAGGGGAGCAGTACCTTGAAGTAGTTCAGGCTCCTGTGAACCTGGTCTTCGTTCTTCCTTGTTGCGTCGTGTCCGTCCTGTCAATGTATTCCTCGAGGTGCAGGAGTGCACCTTTCTTCCTGTGGTGTTGTGTATCTTCTTGGAGAGCAGAGGGGAGCAGTCATCTTTGAGTGGTTTGGGCTCCCAGGGACCAGTCTACGTTCTTCGTTGTGCTGTCCGTTTTGTCACTGTCTTTCCTGAGGTGCAGGAGTGCATCATATTTCTTTTTCAGTGACAGGTGAGGGATGTTCCGCAGATATGATTGAGTTCCATGTTCTTTGTCTTATTGTGGTGATTGTTGTTAAGTGTCTTGTGTCAACATAGTGCATAAATGGCTGGTTCATGAGCAAATTAAGGTAGATTGTTTTCAAGGGAGGTTTCCTCTGTCTCAAGGTTTATTGCCCATTAGGAAGAGTTAGGATTTTTCTTTAGTAAACTGTAGGATGCTTACCTTTAATCTGTTTTTAAATAGTAACTTTTTGGTCAAGAGACTTCTCATTTGTATGTGAAACACTCAGTATTTCCTAAGATTGAATTTATTTATGTATTTACTTATTTATTTTTTCTTTTATATCGAGGATAATGGAATAAGCACTCATGTGCTTTTTCACATCTTGTCCCCGTGTGTATGCGGTTTTGTAAATTTTGTCATCTGTTCCCACCGGCACACAATGGCCTACTCTTTCGAAAAGTGGAACAGAATTTAACGTGTGCGCAAGATGTTCTGCATGTGTTGATATGAGCAAGTCCTGAGTGATTTGGGATTTAGGACTTTGTTGTGTGTTAAGCAGTTGTGTGTGGTTATTTTGCTATAAGAACAATTCTCTTGTGGAAGAATACTTTTTTAAAGTATTTTAACTTAACTGTATTTAAACATAAAGAATTGTAGAGTATACATTTGACGTGGTTTAGATTCGAAATGTAAATGATTCGTTGGGGATACATGGATGAGTTTTTGGCTGAATAGACAAATTGTCAACCTGGAAGATGCAAGGGAAATAACCCTTGCTGCCTTGGCGCTAGTTATAGGCGTTTGCTGAGGAACGGCAAGTGTTGCCTGTTCCAGGTTCTTGTGGATGCCTCCAGCGGTGGAGTCGTGCCTGCAGAGGGTACAGACCGGTGTGCCCTGAGGAGTCGCCAACGGCTTGTCCTTGACCCTCTGTCTCTTTATCCCCTGGATCCACCTCTTTTCCCCATGAACCATTTCCCTTCTCCCTGCTGCCCTGCCCACCTGTGACCCTGCTTGAGGACTCCAGTCTGTCTGGGCTGCCCTACAGTGATAGTTCCTGGAAGCCCAAGTTGTGACTGTGATGGAAGTGGGAGGGGAATATTCTTCAAGCTGGTTTCTAAACTGTGTAGAAGAGGGGAGGGGATTATTAAGTTAGGACTTAGAGTGTGACTGGAAGTTGAATCTGTGTGTGTGGGTGTGGGTGTGTGTGTAAGTGAATTTAAGTATTTGTCTGATGTGATGTGAGTTTGGATTTTTGAAAAGTAAAGTCTGGAACTTTTCTTCTGTGTTCTGCATTTGTTGTTGTCGGGAAGATAGTTAGAGAGGGAATGGGTGGGGGTTTAGACACAATCCCTTAATGAGTCTGACAATCCAAAATATACGTTAACGAGTTATTCGTTCTCGAAAAGCAGATAAAAATACCCACGATCTCAACCTTCAAAAGTTTAGACAACATACAACACAGATTAAGGGAATGCTGGACTCAACTTAAGCATTGAATTCAACTGGTTAGCTCTTAAATGCATGAGGTGATAACCGTAGAAAGAAGTTTACTTTGAACAGGGAGTATTTTTTCTTATTGACAGATCCTGTCCATTGCTCAAGTCCTTGTAAAGAAGCACGCAAAAGTCCGGGTGGTGGTACTGATTGCATACCGCATACACGCAAAGAGAATGCTTGAAGCAACGCAGAGCTTGTTACCCAATGAAACGTTTGTCTGGATTGGCACTGAGGCATGGTCAAGATATGCCAAGGGCTTCAAAATGTACCATTCATTACGAGACTCTCTATTGGTAGACGTGATCTCTACAAGGTTTTCATGCTTCCGGGAGTGGTTTGCTGACCTTACCCCAGTGAGTGTATAGTGTGTCTGTGAGTAATCCTACAACTTTTTGTTTTATGTTTGTACAGTGCATACTCAAAATGTTTCATTCAGAATACACCTGAGTGCATGTGTGCAGCTTAGCCATATAAACACTAGTCTATTAGCATGTGCAGATAAGTCTTGCCTGTTTGCATGTGCAGATGAATCTTGGCTGTTAACCTGTGCAGATGAATCTAGCTTGTAAGCATGTGCAGATGAGTGTTTACCTGTTAGCATGTGCAGATAAATGCTAGCCTGTTAGTGTGTGGAGATGAATGCTAGCCTGCTTGCATGTGCAGATGAACGATAGCCTGCTTGCATGTGCAGATTTGGATACAACTGTAAATGTTAAGTAAAATTACAGTGTCTTTTTCTCTCTGTTACTTACCATCATATGCTGAAGAGAACCTAGTTCTTTCCAGGCTTGGTCTGTTGTTTACCTAAAGCCGTTGCTTCAAAAACAGTTATCAGTGTTTGGATTCTATTGTGCTTATAGTAAACAGGTTTAAAATAGTCCCCTTGGTAGCATTAAGTTGATCTAATCTGGTACAACAAACACAGCAGATGCCTAATAAGCCTCAAAATAACAACAAAAATAGCATAGTGGTATAACACCAGCTAAGACGATACTTACTGCAGGTTGAAATCAATCACCACATTGCTTCAGCAGTAAATCTCTCTCTCTCTCTCTCTCTCTCTCTCTCTCTCTCTCTCTCTCTCTCTCTCTCTCTCTCTCTCTCTCTCTCTCTCTCTCTCTCTCTCTTGTATATATATGTATGTATATATTATATAATATATATATATATATATATATATATATATTATTATATATGTATGTATGTATGTATGTGTATAGTGTGTGTGTGTGTGTGTGTGTGTGTGTGTGTGTGTTTGTGTGTGTGTATTTCAATCTCCTGAAACCGATATGAAAGATAGTAGGGTCACAACATTGAAGCTCAAATTGTAATAATTGATCAATTGTTTATGTGTTCATACATAAGCTTCCATTAGATATTTCTATTAGCAAAACCGGTGTTTGTCATTTTGTGTCATGTTTTTATTTATTTTAAAAAACAAAAATTTGATTGTTGAAAACAAGTGATTTGGGACTGCTCATTTTGTGACATGGAAAAGTGGGCCAACAGCATCCATGTACTCTATTAGAAATGCCAAACATAGAACACTCAAAATTCAAAAACAAGTAAAGATAATCTATCTTTACATGTCAGCTACTTTGAAATATCATTTACTTATGTATCTGATTAAAAATCTTGCATCAGTCATTTGGCATCTAACATAAAAGTGTGGCATCCCACATGAGGAACAATTTCTCACACAATGTGTATTGGAACTATTAGATAAGTAATGTAGTTTCATAATGGGTTGCTCTAAATAATCACTTTACTCAATGTGCTCAGATTTTAGGTTGACAGATCTATTTGCTGTTGCAATTGAACATTTTGATCGGGATTACATCATGGCATCCTCAAAATGCATTATCTTTTAAATTAAAACAAGAGTTATTTTCTTGGCCCTTGCTTTATCAACAAGCCAATGGGCAGATTAATCTACTAGCAAGTACTTTATTAATAACTTTGCAAGCTATTCTAAAGTTAAGCTGTAGCCTTTGTGTACCCATAAGAGCAATTACTTTTTAAATCGTGGGATCCGGACAGTTTGGGCAGATGACTTTTCCCTTCAGCAGAGAGCCTTCACGTGTGTGACAGGTAGGTTTAACACTGTTTTATGCTATGACTTTTTATTAACAGTGCCTATTTGCTTAAACAAGAGATAGTTATAATACTATAGTAGTTTATCATTATGACGATTATTGATTTTGAAAGTAAATTTGGGGAAAAAATCAAGACCTTCAAGATTGCATGGCCACCTTCCGTCTTGGAAGACTATGGAATCGCACCCTAGGTATTTATTCTGGTACAGTGCTGGTTGTGGCTGGCCAGTCTGACAGGGAACAACAGTCCCTATAGTACAGGGTATAGATGAAGTCTGATGCTAGTCTGTTTGGGCTGCAGCCTATCTTCTTCTCTTTAATTCATGCTGTTGAGCTAGTGTCTCTTCGAACTTGGAGAAACCTTTCCGCACAGTCTGTCTCCAGGCTGACCAATCAATGACTGCTGCTTCTCAGTAGTTCCCAGCTAATCCTCACAAGGTAGACAAATAAACTCTAACTTAATTCAGGAAGCTTTGTCGTTTCAAGGTGGTAGACTATTTTTTTACCAGAATGGGAAGCACCTACATCGGACTGAGAAATTCTACAGATGGTTAAGGGAATTGAATTAGAATTGAGCTGTTGTGAAGAAAAACTCCCTAACCAGTCTTCTGCATAGCCAATACTTACTCCCACCTGAAGTCAAGGTAATTAACACAGATGTTGAAAAACTATGTAAAAAAGTTATCTTTCTAAATGTGAACCAGAACCACAACAGCAAACTCTACCTGCGTTTGCTAGGACTAAGAAAGATGGGTCCCAAGGAATGATTCTCAATTCGAAAAGTGTGAATAAAGAAATCAAATACCAGCATTTTAAGATGGATCCTCTTCAGACAGCACTTATGCTTGTCACAAACGGCTACTATTGTACTATGCCATTCTGATAAGCCCTTTCATGTTTTTGGACTCACAGAATCCAGACTCTCAAACAATGTACTGGATACAGATATTATATTTCCTGGTTACTAAGTTACACACAAAGATCAGTATTCCCCAAATCCACTGGTATACTCATATGTATCAGTGAAACAGTTAACTATAAACGGATTCCAAACCTAGAAAATAATCTGGGTAAATCTATATGATGGAAGGAAAACAAAAATGAATGAAACCTATCAGAATTGGATTCATTTATAAAAATCTGTCTGAAAGAATAGACTGGATTGATAGATTCTCCACAATGATGTTTGGTATGTCTTGGTACTATAGAATCATTACATTTTGGTGACTTCAATATAGATTTACCCAAACCCCAGTCTTCAGAGATATAAAAAAAAACACTAGACACTTATAACCTTATATGAATTGTAGATACACCCACACACATAACAATTACCAGTAAAACACTGATTTACCATATTTACATAACAGATTTTAAAAATCTGGAATTGTGTATTCCCATTCATGGCTGTAGTGACCATCTTATTTGTGGCACATAGAATAGAAATAGTACACAAACCCCAAAAGTAGGTCACAAAGTTACTTACTGATCATTTGTAAAATTCAATGAAAACTATTTTCTAACTGATCTCACTTCTCTTCTCAATAATGTTTATAAGTTTACAGATCCAGAAGAACTCTTGACCTTCTTACTTGATACACTTAATATGTAAATGATAAGCATGCTTCCTTTAAAAACCACAGAGTAAAGCATAAAGTATGGTCTAAATGGATAATAAACAGAATTATGTCTGAAGTATGTCATTACCGTCACTTATTAAAAGCAGGAAAATTTTTATGACTACAAAGCACAAAGAAACAAAGTTAATTCATTAAAGTTAACATGTAAACAAAAGTATTTTCAAAATCTTACTTCATCCAAACAAAATGTGAAATCCATGTGGAAAACTATTAATCAGCTACCCAATATGTCATCATCCCTTTTTCTCTATTCAGTATATTTTTCCTTATTACCTAAATACTTATTTTACTACCATGACAAATTCATTGATAAAACAAAAATCATGCTAAACAAAATTCCCTAGAAAAACTTAAAACATTTAGTGGATCTAAAATATATTACTTCAAATATGAAAAGACCATCATTGAAATTTCAGAATGTATCAGTCCTTTCAAAGCATTAAACAAACTAGAAGTCATGATCCAGATGGTCTGGATAGAAATAATCTTAAAATTGCAGCTCCAATTGTAACTGAAACACTCACTTATATCTTTAACTTGTGTATTGCAAAGTGCTACTTCCCATCACAATTTAAACTGGCAAAAATTATTCCAATTATAAGGCCTGTGACTCCTCAAACCCATGTAACTATAGACCAATATCAGTGTTACCAATTTTATCAAAACCTCTTGAAAAACATGTACATAAACACCTTAGCCAACATTTAGAACATTACAGTCTTTTAATTGATAGTAAGTCAGGATTCAGGAAAATAATTCATGCCACACAGCTCTTACTGACATTGAGGACACTTGGTGCAATAATGTAAATGATAACAAATATTATTGAGCCCTCTAGCTCTCTGTAGACTTTGCCAAAGCCTTTGATGCAATCAACCATAAACTGCTATACAGAAAACTATCACTCTATGACATATCTGATAACAGTCTGATGTTAATCAGGTAATTCCTGCATAACAGACAACAATATATTTTGATTAATACCATTAAATCATGTACACTACCAGTAAAATATGGAATGCCACAAAGGTCATTTAGGCGCACTTCAATTCTCTATACATCTTAATGACCTTCCACTCTACATCAACGAATCATGTGAGCATTTTTGCAATGACACTACAATTCATACTAGTCACACCAGTCTTATCAAAATATCTACCTCATTACAAAGTAGCATTGCTGCTCTAAGCAAACGGTAGTGTTATAACTATGTCATATAACCCCCAAAAGACCAAAGTCATGCTTATTAAAACAAGACAAAAAAGACAAAACATGACAACTATACTTCCACCTATATCTATCAACAATGAAACTATTGAGGATCTTAATAACAATAAATTTCTGGGTATTATGATCAACAACGACCTTTCACGGATGGCACACATAAATAAAATGTGCAACACAATTTCCAAACAAGTGTATCAACTTTGCACAATCAAAAACTTTTATCAACATACATGCCAGAAAACTAGTCCTACATGCTTACATTTTATTTTCCATTAATTATATTTCTTCCCTTTTAGATACAACCAGTGCCAATATTCTAAAACAACTTAATATCATGTACAAATGAGCACTCAAAGCAGCTTGTGAAATCTTCTACATCAATTGCATTAGACTATGGAAAACTTGAGGTTATTCTATTAAAAGATGTGTTCGCCATTAATGAAGGGGCATCTATGCATACAATTATGACAGAACATGATCAACAAACCCTCCAATCTAAATTCCTTATGACTTCTTGATACTCTCCTTACTTTATTCATCCTCTTTTACCATCTAGGGCATTGTCATGGTCCGCCTAATTCTGCACATAATTATGTGCATTACCCAGTGCTATTTCTCTCTCTGTGTCTGGATGCTGGAGTCTTTCTGTGTTCACATTCACATTTTTTTCATGTACATGGTGAACTCCAGCTTAGTGGCATGCACGTCCCCTTTTCTGTGCAATTTTGCATACAGGTTAGCTTCTCCTGAAGTTCTTGGTCGTGAGTTAGGGTTTGCTTCATCAGCTGAGTAGCAGCAGCTTTAAATAGGAGGAGGTCTTGACTTGAGAGGAGGAGGAGGTGATTTAGTCTTTGACTGAAGTTTGCTGGTCGTCATTCCAGCTGGGTTGTTGGGCGCCCTGTGGTGTTGTCTCTCTATTTGGAGAGCAGGGGTGCAGCAGTACCTTGAAGTAATTCAGGTTCCTGTGAACCCAGTCTTCGTTCTTCGTTGTTACGTTGTGTCCGTCCTGTCAATATCTTCCTCAACGCGCAGAAGTGTGCCTTTTTCCTGTGGTACTGTGTATCTTCTTGGAGAGCAGAGGGGAGCAGTTATCTTTTGAGTGGTTTGGGCTCCCAAGAACCAGTATGTTCTTTGTTGTGCTGTCCATTTTGTCAACATCTTTCATGGGGTGCAGGAGTGCACCTTGTCCTTTCTCAGTGACAGGTAAGGGATGTTCCGTAGATATGATTGAGTTCTGTGATGGGTCTTTGTGCCATTGTAGTGGCTGTTGTTGAGTGTCTTGTGTTAATGTAGTGTTTGGTTAATTGATTCTTGAATAAATTAATGTAAAATTTTTTGGAGGGAGGTTTCCTCTGTCTGTAGATTTATGGTATGTTGCGTAGGCTTAGGCTTCTCCTTTACTGAACGATAGGATACGTCCTTTAGTATATTTTTTAAAAGGCTAACGTGTTGGTCTAGGGAGAGTTCTCACTACTGTTTAGAACACTCAATATTTCTTAAGATTAATTGATATGGGCAAGTCCTGAGTGATTCGGGATTTAGTGCTATGTTGCATGTTAAGCAGTTGTGTGTGGTTATTATTTTGCTGTAAGAACAGTTCTCTCTTGTGGAAAAATATTTTTTTAAAGTATTTTAACTTTCCTGTATTTCAACATAAACAATTAAGGAATAGACATTAGTTGTCGTTTATTCAAATGTAAATGATTCCTGGGTATACAGGGTGGAGATTTTGGGTGAATAAACTATTTGTCAACTCGGCCTTAGTGCTAGTTATGGGCGTATGCTGAGGAACGGCAAGTGTTGCCTGTTCCAGGTTCCTGTGGGTGCCTCCAGCAGTGGACTCATGCCTGGAGAGGGTGCAGCCCGGTGTGCCCTGAGGAGTCGCCGACGGCTTGTCCCTTGACCCTCTGTCCCTTTATCCCCTGGATCCACCTCTTTTCCCCCCACAACTCGTTTCCCTTCTCCCTGCTGCCCTGTCCACCCGTGACAATCCTTGAGGACTTCGACCTGCCCTGAGCTGTGCCTTGGTGAATGTATGTGGGGAACAGATTGTGGCTGTGAGGGAAGCGGGAGAACGTTTATCAAGCTGGTTTCTGAACTGTGCAGAAGAAGGGAGGGTATTAGGGATAGAGTTCAGAGTGGAGTTGGTGATGAATCTGTGTGTCTATGTGGAAGTGAGTTTAAGTATTTGTCTGGATGTGATTGTTTTTGGATTTTGGAAAGTAAAGTCTGGAACTTTTTCTTCGGTGTTCTGTGTTTGGTGTTGTTGGGAGGATAGCTAGAGAGGGTATGAGTGGGGGTTTAGCCACAATCCCTTAAGGAGCGTGACAGGCATCAAGGGAAGAAATAGTTTATGGTGTCTGGCAAGCTGAACTGGCTGGGGGGGGTTGTTAGGGGGTATTCAGGATTTTTCTGTCACACCCTTGATCCAGGTCTTCCTTGGTCAGATTCCTCTTGCCTTGTACCCTGATATCCTTGTGTTGTACATTGGCTTTACTGGCAAGCTGGTGAGGTGCCATGGTTGTCAGATGTCCAAACTACCTGATTATTTGCCTCTAAATGTAGTTGACGACAGGTGCTTTTCTCACCATTTCTCTGATCCTGGTGTTTCTGATCATGTCCCATCTGGTCTTGTTGACAGTTCTCCTCAGACAATGCATCTTGGTAGTGACTATCTTGCGTTCTAGGCTTTTGGTCAGGGTTCATATCTGGCACTGGTAGGTCAAGGTGGTTATGAAGATAGAGTCAATGATTTGGCTTTAGTCTCAATGGGGATGTGGGATGTTTGAGGAGTGGGGCAAGCTGGTTGCTGACGATGTTGGCGTTCTTTACTTTTGTCTCAATCTCTCTGCTGAGACGTCTGTCTTCTGAGAAAATATTGCCCAGATACTTGAACTTGCTGACTTGTTTCAGCAGAATTCCATCAAAGCTAATTTTGAGGTTGCCAGGTGCTCTGCTGACCTTCATCATCTTGGTTTTGCTGAGGCTGATCTTCATGTTTAGCTGCTCAAATTGTGCATTCATTCTATCTGTGTGATCTTGTAGTTGCTGTTCTTTCTACTGTGCCAGGTTCTGGTCATCTGCGAACAGCATCTCATTCAGGTCTTATGGGTTGGGATTTGCTTCTTAGGTGATTTTGTCCATGTATATGATGAAAAGTAGCGGTGATAACACTCACCCTTGCCTTACTCCGGGTGACACATAGAACCAGGCAGTGAGTCCGTTTTTGTGTGGACTGTGCTCATACTGTTGGTGTAGATGGCTCTGATGCTGTCTTACAGTTGACCCCTGATGCTGCATTTTTCAAGTGTTTGCTACAGCTTGTTTCTGTCTACCCAGACAAATGCTTTGTCCTGGTCTGCAAACACAAGATTCAGTTCATTGTTGTGCTCAGTTTTCTATTTGCTCAGTCGTCTGAGAGCGAAGATAGCATCTGTACACCCTTTTCTTTTTTTCTGGTCCATCTGCACCTCTCTTAGTCATGGATCCACCTTGTACCGTGTGCACTGTTCCAAGATCTTTGCACACATCTTGCCTGTGTGGCTGAGGATGGAAATTCCTTGATACATGCTGCAATCTTTCTTGCTGCCTTCCTTCTTCCAGATTGTTACCACAACTGCACTATGCCAGTCTTCAATAACTTTCCTCTCCGTCCAATTTTTTTTGAATATTGCGCTCAGCCAGGTGGTTCCTGTTTCTCCACATGCCAGGATGGCCTCAGTTGTAATGCTATCATTGCCTGCTGCTTTGTTCCATGGGCTGATCTTCATTGTCTGCTGTACCTCTATTTATAAAATGTTTGGTTTTTCTTCTTTTGGGTAATGTGGCTGAAGCTGGCACTGCATGTTTCCTTGGCTGCTTGGGTTGAGATGTTCCTTGAAACCCTACCTTGATATCCTACCAAAGTTCAAATACCAATCCCTAAAATTGACCTCTTTAAATCAAGCCTTACATTCTCATGTAGCCTACTCTGGAACATGCTGCCAACACAACATAAAACACCCCAAAGTAAAGAAACTAGCAAGAAAGCCATTTATACCCACCTAAAAAAAGTACTAATCAGTATAACACAACAGTGCTCATATTACATGCACATCAAAACATTTCTTATCAAGCAATGATCACAATATCTACATGATCTTACATTGATTAAATAATCAAAAAGAACAAAAGAATGATACATCCCAGATTCACTTGAATGTGTCGTTGCTGATTTAGGCATGTTTTAGTTAACCCACATGTGGTGATAGTCAGGTTGTCAGGTCACGGGCTTAGCCCTTGTTACTGGTACCATGTAACCCAGTACTACCTGCCGCATGTGAAGTCCCAACGGCGGATCAGGCGGAGGAGGAAACCTTTCCCAATGGCTGTGAAGGCGGAAGAGGATAACCAAAGGGCAGGGGGGAGCTCTTATCCTTGGCTGGAAGTCCTCCTAGGAGTTGGAACTCCGAAGAAAAAACCTGCACTTACCGAGGCCGTTCTACACGTGGCAGTACCTGCACCAGTGGGACTCTGAGCGTCGGTAGGCGAGAGAGTGGAGAAGGGACTGCACAACTCCTCTTCACTTAAAAAAGTCACCTGTGCTGGTCAGGCAACCAGGCTAATGCCGGAACAATGAGGCTAGCCCATCAACACCCAGCTTTCCAAAGCCCTGCAGCGATGGAGAAGTGGTAACGGGTACAGGCAGAGGATGCTGCTGGCAGTTCCTTGTAAGCTTTGTATGGTAGTCTGGGATCACTCATTCTAGTTAGCTTTAGCCAGTAACTAATACATTTAACGTAAGAGTTTAAATAAATTGGGTATATACCAAGCTCTCCTTACACAAAATCATTAGGAGTTCCAGAATCAACATTCAGGAAACGTTTCAATGCAAACAAATGAAGCTTTTCAATTTGACTGTCATTTTCAAATGCCCATATTTCAGCGCCATATTGTAAAATAGATTGTACCTGAGAATCAAATAATTTTATAAATATTTTAAACGAACTACAATCAAGCTTATACATTACACGAAAAATAACCAGCACAGCTCTCTTTGCCCTATTAACTAAATCCTGACATGCAAAAGTGAAGCTAAGTCTTGTTGAAAAGAATACTCCAAGGTATGTATATGCATTGACTACTGTAATTTCTTCATTACCATAACACCAATGTTCATGTCTAGCTAGGTAACCACCCTTGCGAAAAACAATAATACTTGTCTTATTCAGGTTTACTTTAACTATAATTTCTCTGCAGATGCATACAAACAATTCAACTGTCTTTGCAAACCCACTGCTGTTATAGATAGCAAGTTAATATCGTCAGCAAAAAGTTACACAAACAATTCATTCAAATCAAGAGAAATCCCATGCTTTCCATTTGCAATAATTTCCAGTGCAAGTTCGTTGACAAAAAATGGAAACAAAACAGGACTACACACATCACCTTGCTTAACTCCCCTTGTGCAATTTACAAATTCCGATAATGTAACTCCATTTCTTATTCTCGCTTTGACTTCACTGTACATACTCTGAATACATTTATGCAGATTCCCTCTAATTCCATTTTAAACAACACAGGCCAAATTAATTTTCTTGATACAGAATCAAAGGCTTTCTCAAAGTCTACAAATGCTCCATACAAGTTTTGATCTTTAGAAAACTGTTTTTGAACTGCAGCTAACAAAGTAAATATGTGATCAATGGTAGAGTAATCCTTTTTAAATCCAGCTTGATGCTCACCTGTGATGTTATTTGTATATATCCATTCCTGCAACCTATTATTGAGTACAGCACTATATACTTTACTGGCAGTATTGCATAATGATATGCTCCTGTAGTTATTTGTATTGTTTATATCACCTTTCTTAAACAAAGGTTCGATTATTGACACCGACCATTCTTCAGGCAAAGTACCGTTGTCAAACAAATGATTGAATAACTTCACTAAAAAAATTAACACAGGTTCTCCAGAATAATTGAAAAATTCTCCAATCAAACCATCAAGTCCAGCTGGTTTTCCATTTTTCAATTTTCCGATAGCCCTCAATACCTCTTCCCTTGTTATTGGTTCATCTAGAACTTCATCTGCTTCATCTGTTATATCTATTTCAGTTGAATAATCTACTTCTTTTTCTAGCAAACTTAAAACGATGAAACCATTGCTCAGTGGATATATAAATTTTCGGCTGGGACTTTTTTACGTGAAAACTTACCTATTGTTTCCCAAAAGATCCCCTGGTTCTTAGCAGAACCTAATAGTTCATTTGATATTGATTCCTTCAGTTGTTTCTTTTTTCTAATGATCATGTTTTTATACTCTCTTCTTGCTATACAAAAGCTATTCTGTCGCCTTTTTGCGATGAACGTTTAAACCTTTTATATAGTCTTCTTACTGTGCGCCTTGTTATTCTACATTCATAATCAAACCAGTCCTTACGTGGCTTTCTATGTAACAACATATGTTCTTTTACTATTTCTGAATTCATTGACTCAATACAAATTTGGGCTTGTGGTAGCTTCCACTGATATTTAACAATAAACTGATCTTTACCTGCATCCATACAAAGATTAGGAGAATTATTTTTAGAATGCATATCTAAACACAGTAACAGAGGCAAATGGTCCGATTTCATTCTATCAAGAATGTTCAGTCTCATAACATCATGAGCAAAATCAAAGAAAGCTGTAGAAGTAAGGAAATAACAACTACACTGCTTCCCCGGTCAGAAATATATGTAAAACAACCGTCCTGGTCGTTATGGCATATTCCGTTTAAAATACATAGTCCAATTGCAGAGCACATATTCAATAATCGTCTACTATAACAATTTATTGTGGAATATTTGGAATGTCTTTGATTTTGATTTTCATAATTTTTTCTGTAGTTCTCGTGCAATTCATTTTCATGGACCAAATCAGGGAAGCAGTCAGAAGTCCTAGCATTCAAATCTCCACACACAATGATATGGATGTCGTTACACAAAAGCAATTTATCTACAATGTTTTCTTCCAGCAAACAATCCATAAGTAGCATCACAAGTAGCATAGTACGGTGAATTTTCAGGGGGAAGATAGGTACACACAAGCAAAACATCTCTAGGAAAATGGAAAAAATCTTTATCAAGTACAAAGAACATACAACAGTCACCATCGTCCGTGTGTCGAATGTAAGGAACGAGAACGTTCTTACAAGACAAATAATGCCCCCAGAACACCTTCAATGCTGTGTCAGTTTCACTGCTGGTTTTACAAACAGTCCATGTTCATTAAATAAGTTAGACTCAAAATTTTCAACAAAAGTCTCAACAAGGCAATAAAAATCAAAGGAGGAAATGAAATGAACAAAGTCTTCATCATTCAGCTTTGACAGTATACCACACACATTTCAAGGAAGAAACGACAATTTATTTATATCAGTATCGTGTTTTCCCGAACATGTGCTGGCACTGTCATCCCCATCATCCAAACTCTCATTCAACATACCGCCATGGCTTCCCACTTCCCTCCTATGTTCACTCATCCACCCACCGCTTTCTCCCTCACCCTCTGCTACATCATCTGCCACATCACTTGTATTACAGGTGTCCACAGTCTCTTTCTCTGCAATCCCCCTCTCATACTCCATATACACACATCTCACGCCACCATTACATCTTTGACTGCACTGACAAACATTTATAGGTAAATTTATGCAGCATGATAAACCAGTTGTTTCTATACTGTCATACGTAATGCTTTTCGAACATTTATCGCTGCTACCTTCCTCATGTGGTATTTCAACATTATAACCGTCTTCTTCACCCTTTTTTTTTTACCAGATTTACAAAACTGGAAAAACCCAGAGTATTTTTAGCTTCTATTCGTGATGCATCACTCCCAACGGAAATTCCCACTTGTACATTTAAGCATTTTTGACTGTCACTGGCATGTCCACCCTATTTCCCATCCTCCCCATCAGCACGTGCAATGTCACTGCCTTAAGACACGGGTGAGTGGGTTCTGGGCCTGTTGTCATGCTCAGTGCTATCTACCCCTGCATAGTTCACAAAGGGTCCCTCTATAAATTTGTTCCCTGGTGAAGAAACACTCTGGTCAAATTTTGCATACCAGGACTTAACGTTCAGAGATTTGCAGGGCCGGCCAAAGTCCTATTTTGCTTCCCTCAGTTGGTCATCTGCATCCAGGACGAACCGCTCCCCTTCAATGACCAGGTGGTCATAGACCATGCTGATCTTCTTCCCCTGCTGTCTGGCCATCTTAAAGTGAGGAGTCAGCTTCCGTCTGATTTCTCTCACCCTGGCAGTGAAGTCTTCATTGATGAACACTCAGGTGCCCTTGAGCTTGTGCCTGGCCTTCAGAAGTTTTTCTTTGTCCTTGAACGAGCTGCATCTTGCAACCACGGGTGAGTTTGGGTTGGTATTCAGATGGTGCATGCACTCTGTCGAATTGAACACTTTCGCTCATTTTCAGTGTGTCTGTGATCATGTCACTGACCATACCCTCACATTCCTGCCATGTCTCATCCTTCTGCTTTGGAATTCCATGAATTATGACATTGTTTCTTTTTGACTGGCCTTCCAGGTAATCCGTCTTTTCCTCCAAAGTTTCGACTCTCGTTTTCTGGACATTGTTTTCTTTTCTCAATAGCTCATTTTCTTTCTTTAAACTTTCGATAGAAGACCCTATCTCATATAGTGCGTTTTTCATGTCAGATTGAGTTTCTTGTAGACTGGCCATGTCGCTTCTCACCTCGCTGAATTGTTTGTTCATGTTTTCATTCATGCTTGACAGCGCTGCCATCATTTCTTTGCATGAATGGTCTTCACCTACTGCCAGACCAGTGCTTGACCGTCGCTGCATGCTACTCCTCAATGTTGCCTATTTGAAGGGGTCTGGCTTTGGAGGCCCTGGGTTTATTTCAATGTCGCCACACTGATGTATCAAACTGCCCATGTATAACAAAAATAGGAGCACACCTGTCACTACACCTTCGCGTCTTGTTCTTAGTGTCAACACACGCATAAACATGGTGGCCTTAAATTTTGCTCTGTTGAACATGAAAGCCAGGAATACAGGCAAAAGTCCACCACACACAGCCCGGAAGGCTAAAGGTGAGACTGGCATACTGCACCACCTATCTACCTGCCAAATGTCACAACTGCAAAGTCCCTATAACTGTTTCATTTAAGTAAACACAGGAGAACTCTTTAAACACGTCCACTCGTGATGAGTTCACATTTGACCCCCCTCCCTCCCCCGAGAGAGAGAGAGAGAGAGAGAGAGAGAGAGAGAGAGAGAGAGAGAGAGAGAGAGAGAGAGATACAAATATATATATTGCTTCCCTGATCGCTTGCTCGCTTACTCATTTTTTCTGTCACTCTCCTTTCCCACTCTCCTTTCCCTCACTTTCTTTCTGTCTTCCACTTTCACATAAACCATCATAAAAAAAATTTGATTTCTATCACTCTGCCAATCTCCCCATGTCGTTTTTCTCCTTCCTGTCTCTTCTTTCATTCTTTTTGGTATTTTCCTAATGCATGGAATGTATTATTGTTTTGATGAATGTTTGGTTCATAGATTTTGTGATGCCTTGTTTATAGACATCTTAAATACATGCAATCTTCTTTGTTTTACCTCATTAGTATACTAGGCCTTTTGGAAATGCATTGGGTGTAATTGATATGTAGTTGTTCGAACTTAGCACTGTTGTTGTCGCTTATTTGGTATTTTTAACATTTTTTTTATTCGGTTTTTGGCCACATTGTGACTTGACAATATGTTTTTGAAGAAGCGTTTTATGTGGGTGTTTTGTCATACTTTGATTTTTGGCTTGTTTTGACAATGATGTAACCTGAGATGCTTCCATTCTGTTGGTCTGTCTGTCTGTCTGTCTATCTGTCTGTCTGTCTCTCACTCCCTCTCTCTTTGTCTGATTGTACTATACCATTCTTGTATTATGTTAATAATGTATAGAGGGCATCTTCCCAGCTAACCATATATCATTTTGTATGGAGTTTTCAATATACACCCAAAAATCTCTTCCAAGCAATTATGTATACTTTCTCTATATGCTCTAATTTATGTAACCCCTTTACCTCTCATGAGTATAGTGAAACTAGCTGCACTTTAATGTAAAAAAATCGTGAAAAATGTTTCAGTGTTAATTTTTTTTATATCTATGAAAAACCCTATTTAGTTCTACAACAGCTTTCGTTCCCTTGGTCACGAGGTGATCTGGGCCCAGCTTAGCACTAAGTTTTGTTGTAAAACTAAACCCTAAATAGCAATATTTATTTACCACGTCTAATTTGAAACTATTGTAAACCCACTGTTTATTATTTTCTAAGAAAACCTCCTTTTCTAAAGACCATTACTTTGCTTTTATGAGAATAAAAATTTAATTGCAGATCATCACAACAAGATTTCAATACATTCAGTTAGTTTTGTATTCCTCCAGTAGTCGTTGGAATAAAAGCCACATCATCTGCAAAAGCAGTATAAAGATTTCCATAGTGTCTGGTACAAGTTGTATTTTATGTTTATCTTTTTTACCCATCATCATCATCATCAGACCCGTGACCTTGGCGGTCGTGGGGGAGACATGAAAGACGATGCTGTGGTAAGCCTCCTCCATCCATCTCGGTCCTCGGCTCTGCGCAGTAGTGCCGAGTCATTCATCCTGGTCCATTCTCTGATGTTGTCCATCCATGACTTGTTCTTTCTTCCCCTCCTTCTGCCACCTTCGAGTGTTCCCTGCAGTACTGTTTTGGGCAGAGTGTTGTGGCGGGTGACGTGGCCGAACCATGTCAGCTTTTTCTTCTTGAGGATGGTGAGAAGGGGTTCCTGTAGACCTGCCAGCCGTGTTATTTGACTCTTGACAAATTCATTGGTCTTTCGTTCTCTCCAGGATATGCCCAGTAGTTTTCTATGGCATTTTGTTTCGAATGACTGGATTTGCTTTGCTGTTTCAGCAGTCAATGTCCAGGTTTCACTTCCGTACAGCAGGATCGACTGAATTAGGGCTTTGTAGAGCTTTAGTTTGATTGGAAACTGATCTCTTTACTTTTCAATATGGTGGTGAGTTTTGTCATGGAAGATGTTGCCATGGCTATTCTGACTTTGATTTCTGTCGTCGATCGCCCGTCCTTTGTGAGTGTAGCGCCGAGGTATTTAAAAGCGTCTACCTCCTCCAGTTGTTGGCCGTTCATGTAAATTTTAGCGGTGGCATTGCTCGTGCTGTTCACAAGTACTTTACTTTTCTCCGAGCTCACCTCCATCCCATATGCTCCAGCTCTGTTCTCAAGTCTGGTCGTAAGATCTTGCAGCTCTGTGTTACTTCCGCCCATGAGGTCAATGTCATCGGCAAACCGTAAGTTGTTGAGGGGTCTGCCGCCAATGGAGATGGTAGAGTGGAAGTCATGTAGGGTCTCTCTCATAATGTTTTCCAAGAATGTTTTACCCATAGTCTCAGATAAATGGTTGATACATAATAATAAGAAGAAGAAGAAGAAGAAGAATAGTAGTAGTTGTAGTAGTGGTATATGTAGTAATGATAATAATAATAATAATAATAGTAGTAGTAATAATAATAATAATAATAATAATAATAATAATAATAAAGAGTAAGGCTTAACACACATCCTTGTCTCATACCAATCATGCATTTCAAAAAAATTCAGACAATTCACAGTTTGCACATAGACATGAAAATAATGTTTAATACATAGCTGACATGGCTGCAAGGAACTTTCCCTTTAAGCCTGATCTTCGATGCACTCCATAAGTAAGTCATATCTGACAGAAAGACAGCTATAGGAGTTTCGAAAAAATATTTGTTAAAGAAGAATATCTTCTATATTTTGATACTTACTGCTTTGGAGTCACATGTAAGATGTAATGTTTTGCCACTTAAAAACAATGTACATCGATATAGTGAATGAATTAGAATAAACAGTGTCCATTTTGAAACCCAAAAGTTGAGGACGAAAAGCATTACCTTATAAATGCTTAGTAAAATTATTTAAGAATTACATTTTTAAGTGATGCTTTGATACACCTTTTTACGATCTGCCTAAATCAGAAAACAGTAGCAAAAATCACTGTCTAGATATATCTTTCATGCCAACAATAAGAGAAAAAGATTGTTGTAGTAAGATAATCACATCACAAACGAAGATAACGGTTATCATTATGCTATGAGTTTGAGTAATTATATGTGAATTGATTTTTTTTCCAGACATACAAAATGTACACTTAGAACAATATTGTAAATTGCTTTTAATAGACATGTATTTTTTCATGTATTTGTGCATTGTGTCGTCATTTCTTTCATAGAAATAGAGCTTGGTATTTTGTGTTTTATTTGGATTTTCCCCATTCTGTGGGATTGTCAATTTCTCCTATGCCAACCATGTATTATGGCCCAAGGCTGAGGTACATTAAATTTCATAGTTCTCTCTCTCTCTCTCTCTCTCTCTCTCTCTCTCTCTCTCTCTCTCTCTCTCTCTCTCTCTCTTCTTTCCCTTCTTTCTATCTTCGCAGAAACTATCATAAAAGTTATCATTTTAAAAATATTTAGGTTCATATATTGGATTTGATCATGCACTCTTAGCCACTAAATAAGAACAGTAGGGTTTTTTCTTATATATATGCTACCTTCTTTCAAAATTCTTTCATTTCTTTTTTATTAACACAATTTTAAGAGTTATGTTTGGATATTGTATGGGGCATTACATCTTAATGTTGATTTAAAAAAAAGTATTTTTGTTGTTAGTTTTGTTTGTTTGCTTTTTTAATTCAAAACATTGTTTTCAAGTAAGAAAGGTTTGTGCTGTACTTCTTTATTAAACACTAGATTATTTTCGTGGCTAGAAAACAATCACTTGATCTGTGAAAACTAAATAGATTTTTGGAAAAGGTACTCCACAGTAGACCAGATTTTCAATCTGTATTCAATTGTCCAAAAGTGTATGTCCAAAAAAGGTAAAAAAATAACTCTATGTAGCTTTTGTTGACTTCAAAAAAGCTTTTGACTCGGTTAAACAATGTAAACATTTGAATTGTATTAAAAGTCAGGGGATAAAAGGAAAGTTTCTTGCTTCATTATCAGCCATGTATAACTCATTATTGTCGTGCATCCGAACAAACAGCCAATTATCAGAGTTTTTTGGTTGTCCAATAAGAGTCAGGCAAGGTTGTGTTCTAAGTCCTGCATTGTTTTCAATATTCATTAATCAGCTAGCTAATGATGTGAATGAAAAAAGAAGGCACGGAGTCCAGTTATTACCTAATATTATGGATATCTTTATTCTGCTCTTTGCAAACGATGTTGCACTATTTTCAACAACCCCGGGAGGTTTACAACATTAATTAAACATTTTAAAAGACTGGTGTAATGATTTTCAATTGTTGAGTGAAAGCATCAATAAACTAAGGTGATGGTTTTTAGGAAAGGGGGATTTCTTTAAAAACAAGAACAGTGGTACTACAATGGTATCAGTTTAGAAGTTGTGAATCAGTATTGCTATATAGGGTTTAGCTTCACAACAAAGATTAGCTGTAAATTGAGTACATAATATTTATTCACTAAGGTAAGGAAGGCGGAAGTTCAGTTAAAAAAGTCTTTCATAGGCATAAAGAGATGAACGTTCGTACTTTTTTCAAGATTTTCGATACTACGATTCAGACTATTTTATTGTATTCAGCAGAAATATGGGGCAGACTAGAACATATGGGAAAACTCATTTGATGGCATGTAAAAGATTTTAGGAGTACCCGTAAGAATACCAACAAGATGGTATACGGTTATTTAGGTAGATATCTACTTAATGTCAACTCCTGTACTAGTACTATTAAGTACTGGTTAAAACTATTAAAAATAGATCAAAATAGAGTAATATCTAATGCTTACTGCATGTAGCTAGAATTACATAGAAATGGAAAATAATGCTGAATTTAAAGAATAAGAGAGATTTTGTGTGAAACAGGTTTTAACATTGTTTGGATGGAACAAAAGTGGTGGGGATGTAAAAGCTTTTGTTTATATGTTTAAACAAAGATAAGTGGATATGTTCATTCAAGAATGGGACGGGACTATGAGAGATAAAGAGGGGTATGATAATTATAGATCGCTTAAAGTAGTTTTGTAACAGAGCAATATATAAACACTACTGATTTCTACTGCTTTCGAGTAGAAATTAAACAAGCAAGATTTAATGTTTACCCCTTAATAATAATGTATATGATTTAGTGATAATGCTCGAGACAAATTGTGTCCTTTTTGTAAATCAAAAATTGAAAATGAAGCTCACTTTCTCTTGGAATGTTACATGTACATAAACTTGAGAATAAAGTTCTTAAGCAAGTCCATCGATGTGCCATTGCCAAATCTGCTCAAAGACGCAACTGATAAGTACAGACAGGGTTTAGCTAGATATATTTGTCACTCTTTTAACAAAAGGAAGACAATGATACTTCAAGCTGTATATTGAAAACCTATTATGAGTTGATATGTACTTTATATGCATGACTCACAATTTTCTTCATTTTCTTTAGACATATTCTTCTTTTGTGATTTGATTATGCTTGATATAGGGGTCATGACAATGAATTAGAATAGTCTGTGTTTTTCTACTTTCATAAGTCATAAATCTATGCTTTTGAGCATTTGCTTTGCCTATAATATGAATTAACCCATTGTTTTATTCCACGCCCAACGAATGTATTGTGGCCCAGGGTCAATGAATGTTAAATAATTTCAGAGTTCAGTGTTTTCTCTCTCTCTCTCTCTCTCTCTCTCCTCTCTCTCTCTCTCTCTCTCTCTCTCTCTCTCTCTCTCTCTCCGCTCTCTCTCTCTCTCCCCTCTCTCTCTCTCGCGCGCGCTATCCCTCTCTGATTTACTTACATATAATCAGTGTATCTGTTTTGACACTAATTTTTGGTTCAGTTAAGGATTATGTGTTCATTGAATACATATCTATCTCTTTTGTTAAATGATTATTATTAATGTATCTGTTGTGACATTAATTTTTGGAAGAGTTGGGGATTGTGCTCTTGTTGAATAGCTGTGTCCTTTCTTTAAATTACAGGTTAACCTTTTGTTGTTACCATTGCATTTTTGTGGGGTGTTCGCTGCCTTGCTTCTTCTGTTTTGCTTTTTGGGATTTTTTTATTTGGTTGTTACGTTTTGATTGTGCCAAATCAGGGCAAGGGCCGATGGTGAAAAAAGTATGTGGATGCCTATCTGTAACCCTTGAAAAATAAATAATAAAGAAATATTAAAATTGTTACGGGAGAGACAGTAACCATTTGGAAATTCATGAGTCATTGGGAAACAGCTGTCTCCTTTCTCAAAGTAATATAGGGCTCCTCCATCACAAACAGCTGGAGGCTGAAAAGAAAGCTGCACTGGTATAGGGGAATTTTAACAGGCACATGACATTATCATTTCAAACCAAAGCATAATTGTATTAGTGGATCAGTAATACTGAATTAATGTTATCTGCCAAACAGAACTGGATATCACCCTGACCTCTGATGTGTCACATATTGGGTGGGGTTGTGCAAGCAAACAGACCAGATCTGGTGGAGAATGACTTCCTGGAGAAAGAAATTTTCATATATTATACTATCTTCAACTAAAATTTGCATTATATTGATTAAAGTGTTTTTGTACAGAGCTTTGTAGGAAGCATGTTTGCATTATGATTAATAATGCAATTGCTGTAGCATGTATTAACCATAAAAAATATGGGAACGAGCCATAGTGACTCATGCAATTTGATGGTACAAAAATATGCAATGGTACTAGCTACAGTGCTATTAACTCTGCATGCAATGCTCTTTCTCAATATTTACCCTTATGGAATAAATACATTCAGTAGACTAGTGAAAGGAATGTTTGAAAGCAGGCCCTCTTTGCGGAAATATAGTGACACTTGTGGTGTAGAAGTTGTACTCAAAGATTACGATTGTTTGACCCCATTAGCGTAGCTGGCTCTGAAAGAACTGAAATTAAAAACTTGCATGATGCTGGTGTTAGTCACTGGGCAGAGGGGGCAGCATTGTTGTTGTTTTTTGAAAACAAGAAATGTGAAATGGAATGACAGTTGGTGTTTATGTTGAACTTTTCCAGTAAACTTATAACAAGAAGGCCAAGTATTCACACAGAACCACTGGACACATTAGAAATTTCTCAGAGAATGGACATCCTTGCCCAGTCAACCACCTGAATCATAACATGCTCGTAACAACATATTTCAGAGGTAGTTATCAACAGCAGTTTGTAATTGACACAAAACTGCATGGCCCCATTGGTAGGCAGACTTTCACATGCTGGATAAAAGAAGAGCTTACCCTGTCCCTATTGAAACTGTAAACTATACCCTGCACTCAGCTAGAGCTGCAAGATGCAAAAAAGCTGGGGCTTTGTACAGTTTTGTCAGCTGCTGGTTATAGCAATGAGCAAACATTTAAAACATTCTACGAAAGAGAAAGCAACCCAAGTTTTAGTCAGAAAGCATTAGATGGTTTTTAAAGAAATGATCTGCATGTTGAAATGAATGTGAGGGGGAAAGGTGCATTATGTATGCGTTACAATTTGAAATAAATAGCATTGTACATAGTGTATATGAAGGGGTAGTTATTTATTATCACAATGATAGGCCACTTTCCTTGCTCTGCTTAAAACTCAACGTAACTTGCTGCCTAGAGAGTAAGAGGTGAGTGATAATTAGGAAAATTAAACTAAACTCATGCAAGGAAGCTGCAGTTTAATTGAAATTATTATGAGCCTATTGAGAAGAAATGAAGATGCTACTTTCCCTCCCTCATGTTGCCCCTAGTGATAATCAATTGAGCTGACCTTCCCTGTAAGTCGTATATCTATTGACCACATGGCTCTGAAGATCGACTGTTATCTGTGCATGCCAATACTCGAATGTAGCATCCTTCTTTTCTCATTAAGCTCTTGATAATTTCAATTAAACTATAACATTTTTTGCATAAGTCTTGTGAACTTTTCTAATCGATATTGTTATTTTATCTATTTGTCAGCCAACCAAACTTATTCATTGAATGTCTGTTTTACCTTTGTTACTTATGTGCTACAAACAGGATAATAACACCAGTCCATGGTTTCGACAACAGTGGGAAGACCGTTTCAACTGTTCTTTTGACGAAGGCACTTGCAGTAGTAGCAGGAATCTCCCTAAAACTTATCCAGTCATACACTTGGAATATGTTGCTGACGCAGTTCTCATGATTGCTAATGCCACATCCCGAGTGCTGAGGAGTGAGAACTGTAGGGGCCTGACAGGATCTGCTGCTAGAAAATGTGTGACAGGACCAAGACTTTTACGTGAACTGAAAGCTACCCATCAGGAAGGGTACAGTGGCAGACTGGAGCTAAATCCTCAAGGTGACCGCTATGGGCACTATTCCATTCAGCAGTTGACACTTGCTCCTACTGGTAATAATGTTCTAGACCTGGTTTACGAGTACACTGACCGTGGGCTGGAAAAGATACAAAATGTGACCTGGACAAATGGCGAAACGCCACAGTCCTACTGTAGCAAACCGTGTGCTCCTCACCACGCCAGAATTGCCGGGAAAGTGTCTTGCTGCTGGAAGTGTAAGCGTTGTGAAGACAATCAGTATCTTGTGGATGGTGGCAGAATGTGTAAAAAATGTCTCAAGCTCACATGGCCCGATCCCAACACTAACTACAGCACCTGCTATCGCATCAAACCAATCACCATCAGAAATACCCATGGGGAGGGAGCCACGGTGATCATCCTGGCACTGATAGGATTTATTGTCAGTGCTGATGTTGTCCTGTACTTTTTCATCCATCGTACCCATCCTATCATTGCTAATGGCAGATCGCTGTCTTTCTTCATGCTTCTGGCCACAACAACCGGTTACCTAACCATCATCTTCTTCTACATCACGCCTTCACAGAACCTGTGTAGGATTACCTTCCTGTTCTTTAGCACATCCCTTGCTGCAATATATGGGGCTTTGTTTGTGCGGGCCATCGACGTTTTCCGCTGGTATATAAGAAAAACATCATCGAATGAACACTCAAAAACCAGAATCCACTTCATGTTGGCTGTCCTTATTGCTTTATTGCAGGTAAGCAGAACATTCTATTTTATACATTTTATATAGTATGATAGACTTGTTTTATGTAGAAGAGCAAAAGAAAGAAAGAAAAGAAGAAGAAAAACAATCAAAGAAGTAATTAATAGAGTTGGAGGTATGAGAAAGAAGATGAGTCATACAGACAGACAGATTGACTGATGGAGGCCACAGTTGAAATGTGTTCTATATGGGTTTCAATACATATTTGTCAATAGAAATTCTATATATTATTATGATAAGTTATAAAAAAAAATTCTTTTTTTGTTGCTGCCTCATCTTCTGTGACATCCCCATCATGCTGCTCCCACCCCGCTCATTTCAATTCCCCAGCTACAGCCATATCCAGATTCCTTATGTCGCATCCTCAGGGTCAGAAGTCCACAGGGAGCCCATCAATATTAAGCTGCCTTGGGACCGCCAGCCATAGGGGCTGCTTGGTCCCTTTGATGGTGCAAAGTAGTGCCTGATCTGAGCTAAACGCAGGACACCACCTACTAAGCCCCTTCTAACGACTCGCTCAGTCATGGAGCCAGACTTGTTGAGTTGCTCAACCAAGGTGACAACAACCACAACATCCCTCAAATGACCGTCCCCCATGAACCTCTAACCCCAAAGTCTTTGACACAAACTTACCACAGGCAGGGAAGGGTATGGTCACCATGAGGCCATAGCAATTGGGACCACCCAATCAGAGGCAATTTTTTGTTGCATAATGATCAATGATATTGAGGATGACGTAATGCTGCTGCTGTGGAAGTGTACATGCTTTGAGACAAATTGACAGGGTTGTACTCTACGCTTACGATCATAATATATCACGGCGTCAACAGGGCCGGAGAGATACAGCCACCTGCAGTGTTGGTCAGGTAATTTGAGCATAGCTCTCAAATTCGCATCCACAAAGTGGATGAAGCTCGACTGTGTGGTCCCTATCTCCTATTGAGCCCATTGCACACTCTGTATAAGAGCCGGCCGGAGTTCACAAAATTCCATTAACACTTATGGAATTCAAACCTGCGACCTTCCAGTCCAAAGTCCAAGGCGCTAATCACTGCACCATGGGGCTGGTTTGTAAGTGACTCTTAAACAACACACAACATGATCACAGTGCAATAACAGATTTTAACAAATATCTTTAGACGTAGTTTACGTCATTAACCTATGCCTTTTATGGAGTCTTTTCAAGAACAAATTTGTTATGAGCAAAGGTTTTACATACTTTGGACTAATCTGTCAAAATATCTCTTTATTCAACTTGTTTTATAAACATCTGTGGTTCATGTCTGTTTCTATTTTGTTCACAATGACATGTGTAGTTTTTACCTAACAAACTAATAAAGTATAAAAATATATAGAATATACGGTCAGTGCTTCTAATTCTCCTTTTTTATTAAACAAATCCAAGCATAGCTCATGGTTATGTTAAATACAGAACAGAGGTGGATCGGTGGTCTAGAGGTAACGCGCCTGTCTAGAAACCGAAAAGTCCGGGTCGGAAGTAAGCGGTGGTTTGAAACCCGTTTGGGCCCGAAACTTTCCCCCTAATCATTAGACCATGTGTGTGTGTGTGTGTGTGTGTGTGTGTGTGTGTGTGTGTGGAGCGAGCGTGCGTGCGTGCGTGCGTGTGTGTGTGTGTGAGAGAGAGAGAGAGAGAGAGAAGAGAGTAATGGTATTAATCTGTAATTCAAAGGCCAACAAAGAGAGAGACAAAGACACACACAGGCACATGTACATACAAACAACACACACACACCCCACACACCACACACACACACACACACACACACACACACACACACACACACGCATGCAAGCACGCACGCACAACGTAACACAACACAACGTACGCACAACGTAACACAACACAACACACACGCACACACACACACACACACACACACACACACACACACACACACACACACACACACACACACACACACACAGAATTTGCAAACATCATCAGGTTAATCACATATCTTCAAAGAATCTTACTGATGTCTTTGATTTCTAGGAGAAGAAATTAGCAAGAAACACAAAAGAGTGAATACCACAATCGTGTGTGGAAATTTTGTTTTTGGTCAATCTTAAATCGATATCAACAATTGCATTTACCATTTATGAAGAAGACATGTGTGTGTGTGTGTGAATGCTCCACCTGTATGCACGCACGCATACATGTAGACAGACAGAAACATCTACAAACACACTCAGTCCACACACACACACACACACACACACACACACACACACACACACACACACACACACACACAAATAACCAGGAAATGGGAGCAAATCAGGTAAATCAGATGACTAAAAGGTTGTTGATGACGGACATGGAAACACGGTGTAAGATGAAGTGTACTTCTCTGTCAGCACTTGGGTCTGGTCTCTTAGCACCAAGGCCACACACAGGTGTAGCTGTCCTTTCTGTCAGGAACTTCATGTCCACTTTTCTTGCCTCTGAGTGTAATCCGACGAAATTTGAAAGAAAAAAGGGTTTCTGTTTCGGACAGAATTCAGAATTAGGGATCAGGGTTTTCTACTCCTTGCTTTTTGACATTGATGAGCTCATTCTAGAGTGTTGTTGTGGTGTTTTTTTTATCGTTTTATTGTTTGTTTTTTTTAATTTCTTTATTGTGTACTTTTAGGTAAGATTATCTCATTTTTTCTAGAGGCCGTTGCAGTGATAGTAATTATAGATTACGATATTTCATTTGGATACTAACATATTAAATGGATTGGCAGTGATGATTTTGTTTTTTTGGCCAAGCTAATGTACATTTTTCCAATTAATATAACTTTATTGACAAATTTCAGTGTGCCTCCACGTATATATCGATTTTGTATTCCAAGTAGTACGTCAGGTAGTGAGATTTTGATTCACATTCCCAAGACTGAGTGGATGTAACTTTCCGTTTTACGCCAGAAAGCATTTACTGGTCTACATTTATAAAAGAAAAGTTCAATGAAATCAATTTCGTTTCTATATATAGAGCAATCATTGTCATCTTCTACATTCATCTTGTGTAACAGAATATTGGTTGGATAAATGTTGTGCATTGTTTTCCATTGCAGTTCTTTTAATCGAACTTCCTTGGTGGCCAGGTGGGGAGTTGACCATTCCTGGTCAATAATCTGAAAGTCGAGCTATCTTTGCCAAAATCCAATGGCACAGGGCTTTACTTTGTCTGTTGTTTTCATTTTGTTGCGTAAGAGCTGTAAAATAATCTTTGGTTTATGCAGTAGTTACTGGCTTCACTAACTTTGTTATTGCAATGAGTTTGATTATTCTGTTGGCTGATCCAGTCTCTCCATTGTTTTGGAATGGCATTAATGAGCGCGTTAAATTCAAATGCCGTGTTGGCCGGATTATGATTTACTTTGCCTTGAACTTCTTCTAAAATAAGTATTCTGCTTTCGTTCTCATGTATCAAAACTTGAATTTTTTCTATTCCTTTGTTTTTCCAGGAGGGAAAGAATAAGATCTGAGTTTTATATGTAATCAATCTATTGTGCCAAAGAGGATGGTTTCTGAAGTTATCAATGTTTATTTCTTCCATTGTACATAGCTTTTTAATGTCTAGGTAAGTGAATAAGGCTTTGCTCCAGAACTCACTGTTAATACTTTTACTGGCTTTTAGTTCTGCTGACCGACTATTTACTTCAAATATGTTATTTACATTTGCTATAGACTGAAAATACCACTTTGGATAAAAGTCTAGTTATCATTACCTGATTGGTAAAGCTTGTCAATCCACTAAAGGTAAAAACGCACTTGTAGTTCAGTTACATTTACCATTTTTAGTCCACCTTCACTATAATCACTTTCCATAACTTAAAAAAAAATCTTTTCGAATGCTTTCTTGTTGGAAAGTTTTCTCTACCAAATAAAATTGTATAGTATTACATCTATTTTTGAAAGTATCTTTTCCAGGAGTCCAGTGGATTGCATCATGAAGACTAACTGACTTATCAGCAAAATCTGAGTTAGCTGTCAGAACCAGGATTACGAGTGCTTGGAAGAAATGGAAAGAATTGGCAAGTCTGTTTGGAAATCAGAAAATCCCACTGGAGAGACGCTGCCTGATATATAAGGCCTGCACCAGACCTGTTCTCTTGTATGGCTCGGAGACGTGGGTTTTCACAAAAACCGTCGAGCGTTCGTTGAAGAGCTGTGAAAACCAAATGCTACGCTACATGACAAAGATCAAATGGGAAGACAGGATCACGAATGAAGAACTATGGAGAATGTGCAAAGTTGATGATCTGAAGTTTGTAGCTAGTACCAATAGACTGCGCTGGTTTGGGCATGTTCAACGGAAAGCAGATCACCACATCATAAAAAGAGCAATGAACTTCGTAGTGGATGGAAAGAGACCAAAAGGAGGACCTAGCAAAACCTGGGCTGCCTGCATTGCAGTTGATCTTAGAGAAAGGGGCATAAATAAGGAGGAAGTTCAAAACAGAGAGAGATGGAGAAGGTTCATCAATGTCAAACCTCCCTTGGGAGAAACATGACAAAAAAGGAAGAACAAGAAGAACAAGAACAAGAAGAAGAAGAAAAAGAAGAAGAAGAACAAGAACAAGAAGAAGAAAAAGAACTGACTGATCAGAAGACTTTAAACTAAAACAATTTTGCCATGTATGGTAATATCTCTCCTATTCCACACCTTTATAAGAGTTTGAATTTTCTCTAGTCTCCCTGTCCAGTTATCTTCGATATTTTGGGCTCGCACATAGTTTTTGAAAAATACACCCAGAATCTTAATCTTTTCTGTGAGGACATATGGTCTTCATTTTGTGTGTTTTCCAATTTTCATTGCTTTAGTTTTCTGTACATTTAGTGAAAGACCACTGAACTTGAAAAATCAGTGATTATGGTTGTTGCGTGCATTATGTCATCCTTATTGTGCAGGAAAAGTGTTGTGTCATATGCCAATTGCTTTATCTTTGAAGTTTAATCCCACATATATTGCTGTTTTTTATCTTTATTGCAAGCAATTTAACAGATAGTACAAAATCTAGGGGTAAAATTGGTCAGCCTTGTCTTATCCCACAGGATACTGGAAAGGGCTGTGAAATCCAACCCCCATGATTTATGTTACTGAATGTATTATTTGACAGAGTGGTACCCATTTTCTAAACTGTTCACCAAAACCAAAGCCTTTAAATGTGTTTAAAATGAAGTTTCTGGAAATAGAGTCGAAGGCTTTAGAATAGTCTAGTGCCAAAAGATACCCAGCTTTGCTTGTGTGATTTAGATATTCAATGACGTCATCTATTGTTCTGATTATTGTTGCTGTTTCGTCCTTTTAAGTAGCCCACATGGTCTTGGTTGATTAGTTTGGTATTACTTTACTAAGTCTTAATACTAATGTTTTTGCTAATATCTTATAATCTGTGTTAGAAAGTGTGATTGGACTCTAATTGTTTCATTGATCACTGGCAATTCTTTTCCTTTCTGTAACAAAATAAATATTCCTTGTCTCCGTGTGTATGACATTTCTTCTGTTTGTAATAACTCATTAAAAGAGGGTTTTACCAGTGCTTTGATTTTATCCAAAATACTTTCATAAACTCCACTGTTAGTCCATCACTACTGGGAGATTTACCATTACACATTTTTTAAAAGCAGTGCTAGCTGCTTCTTCCAAATAATACCATGGCGAAGAGCTGATTCTTCATCACCAAATTTAGGGACTTCCACATCTTTAAGGAAGTCACAGACAATTTCTTCTATATTTTCGGTGCTGGTCGTTTGATTGTATAAATCACTATACTATTTAACTTGTTCTTCAATAATTTTCATTTGCTTACTTATGAATTCATTTTTTCCATTAAGTATTCTGGTCATTATTTTTCTTTGCCCTTGTTTGTTCTAGATTTAGAAAGTATTTCTTTTTTTTTTTTCACCATCCTCTATCCATCTTTCACGAGCTCTTATCTATGCACCTCTAGCTTTTTCAACAGACAATATTTCTAACTGTTGTTTCACATTAAGCAGATCCTTTTGCAGTTCAGTGTTACCTGGATCTATTATCAATGCCTGGTCTATTGTTTTCAATCAACTCTGTAGGCCGAGTGTTTTGCTTTTCGTTTCGTATGCTTTAAATTTTCCAAACTCCATACAAAATTCCTTTATTCGAATCTTACATAGTTCCCATTTTTCTAGAGAGCTCTCTGTTTGCATCATTTTATCACGTTCACTAGTTTATTCCTTCAACATGTCATTCATACCATGCACAAAATTTGTATCTTTCAAGTAAGAATTGTTAAAGTGCCAATACCCTGGACCTTGTTTAAAGTGAGAATTATGTACTTTGGTTATGATTGATTTGTGGTCTGTATTTGGAACCGTTATGATTTCACAACTGCAGCAGCATTCCAATGCCTCATTGTTAACAAAACAGTAATCTATTCTACGTGCTCTGAAAGGTTGAAATCTTCACTAGATTTATTCTTTTTCAGTATTGTGATAAAGAAGATGTCAGACTACTTTGTGTCAACAAGTTTGAAAAGCTTTCTACCTCTTTTTTGGAATGTTGATTACCATACAAAACATCAAGGTCACTGTTCAATGTGCAGTTGAAATCTCCAATAATAATAAATTTATTTTCTGCATTATATTTACTAAAGACGATATGCATGTGAGTAAAGAAAATCACTTTTTCGGAGCTCTCATTAGGTGCATACACATTTGGATAGTGAGCTCTAGTTCTTCTGCTGGTAAGAAGATTACCATTATTCTGTATTACTATTATATTCCACCTTTACATCACCTGGAAAGTATTTTGAAACTAGAATCATTTCACCTCTGCTGTGTTCAGTCCTTTCTTGGTAGGTTATTTTCCCTCCCCATAGTCTCTCCCACATAGTTACATCTTTACCGGTTATGTGAGCTTCTTGAATACATTATAATATCACTTTTTCCTTTTTAAAATATTCAAACATTGCTTTTCCTTTAAATTAGTTTTAGCCCTCTAGCATTTATGGATAGCACTCTAACTGTATCCATACTCAAAACACCATGTCACAGTCCAAAGAAAACGTAGCCAGGTCTGCCAAATTACAGTCAAGGTTTTGTTGAAGGGGGGTTGGAGTCATCCTGTATGATCAGAGACCTCAAAGTACTCAGTCTCATCATCCTCTGTTTCGTAGTCTGTCTGTTCCGGCAACTTCTGTTGTTTCTCTGTCTGGTACACGGTGGAATCTTCGGATCGGGGTCCTTGTTTTACAGACCCAGAGCCATCCTCCTGTATGGATTTAGCGTTGTTTGCTTCTTTTTCTCTTGTGGTCTGCTGTGTTCCTTACTGTCCACAATGCCAGTGCTATGTTGAGTCTTCTCTTTCTTTGTGATGCTTTGTTTAGATTTTTCTCCACAGTTGATGTTCATAGTTGCCACTCTGTCTGTTGTCTTTGTGTCTGTTCATGAACAGTCTGTCAACCCATCCTTCCTTCCCACTACCTGCATTCAAGCTGCACACAGGGTCTACAGCTTTTTGTCCATCACAGTAACACTGTTTGCACTTTATGGGATTTGGACAGTCTTTGCTTCTGTGACCTTTACGCAGGCAGTTACGGCATTCAGCTTCTTGCTGCTCTTTGTCTAGTTTTTGCTCTTTGTGGTACAAAGTAGCTCTGAATGGGCCAATCTGTACTGATTTCTCCAGGGGTGCACTTGGAACTCCTATATTATACAGAAAGCGTCTTCCAGTCTTCCAGTGAGTCAGTTTTCCTCTCTCATCTCTGTCTCGCTCTAAAATTGGTTTTGAGCGAACAGAGACACCTAGCTGTTTCACAGTTCGAAGCACATCTTCCTCAGAGAATGACAGGGGCACATTGCTGCTGCTGATGAGTTTGGTTGCAGGAGGCTGCTCCTCCCTGTCATCTGACACACCATCTGACAAATGTCTGACAATATAGGGGTTTTGACTTTTAACACAAATGTGTACTCCCCGAAGAGAGAAACCTTGTAAAAAAAAGTTTCTGTCTGCTATCATTGTTGCACGGATAAATCCTTCATAAAAATCCAATTTGCTGTGCACCATCAATGTTGTTATGACCACACACTTTTTTCTGCAGCCGCACAAATTTCAGCAGTTGTAAAGGATTTCTTGTCAAAAGCAGGTAGCTCATTGTTAATCATAAACAGAGGCAAAGTTCTCTCACTTTCTGTTATATAAGCCATAGTCTACCACCACGATACTCGTACTCTTAAGTATTAACAGGTTAAAGAAATCGAGGTAAAAAAGGAGAAAAGGAAAAGGAAAGGAAAAAGAACAATTTATGACACTGAAAGAAATAACACCTTCAGCCTGAGGACATGCACGATGGTTAGTACTGAATATCCCCACTATACAAACACAGCAGAATATATAGGAAATGCCTATATACGGAGCAAATCAAAAACACGTCCTACCAACTTCAGCATGAACATCACTGCGTTTATGCCTTGTTAATTCACTGCATCTGTTAGAGTTTGCAAAAACAAAAGCATTAATCATTCTTGAAATCAGCGTTCTCTCTTGATAAAGATGTGCTACTGTCTTAATGATATTCAAATTCAAATTCAATTTCAAATTCAAAAACTTTATTATCTCAAAGACAGAGAAATTCCGGCGGGTTACTCGCCATACATATTAAAAACTGGATGTTATTCAACAAGTTACAAAACATAAACTTGCTTTCATACTTACATAAAATGACAGAAATCTCCTCTTTCACAGTTCAGATTAAACCCCCACCCCCAAAAAAACCCCAAACTACTGGTGAACATTAAGTTTAACTGTTCTCTAGCACAATATCAGCAACAAAGCGTAGATACAAAGAAACGGGTTTCCACATTATAAAAAAAAGACCCCAAACATGAACAAACAAAACACCCACAGGCAAAGATTAGGTTTAACTGTTCTCCAACACAATCTCAGTCACAAAGCATAACTTCAAAGAAACAGGTTTCCACATCATGAAAAAAGCACATGTCTTCAAAGATAAAGTCCGACTATCCTCTGGCACAATATCAGCAAAAAAGCATAGATCCAAAGAAATAGGTTTCCACATTATAAAAAAAGACCCCACACATGAAGATAAAGTCCAACCGTCATCTGGCACAACATCAGTCACAAATAAGTGTTCATCCAGACAAATAGGGTTCTCTTTTGCTTTACAATCCAAACCAATCAAATGTTCAGTCACAATCATGCATCAAAGACAACACCCCAACCAACTGTCACTTCACCTACATCAGGGTGACCTAATATCTGGTCACGAAAGACAACGCAAATGCCCCATAGCAACAAAGACCAGCACAGCCGTCAACTCAACCTATAAAGAGTTGCTACAAACAGCAGAATGACACAGACACACAAATTAAGCTTTCACCCAAACTCCGAAGAGTGGCCCAAGGCAAACAACAAAACAACACAGATGACACAGAATTAAACATAACTGAATACTACAAAACAAACAACAACTGTCAACTTCTACTACAAGGAGCTTGCACAAAGCTAACACTGTGTGAACATAGAACATAGACTTCAGTGTCACCTGAAGGTTCATGCAAAGCCACAAATAGGCAGCTGGTCAGACGAACTAACCCTGACATATTAGGCTACTCCTAACCTTAAGAGTAATGTGATCAGCACTCACATTCAAAAACTACAATTTACAATGAATATTTTCCTGTGATAAGTAACACATTAGTGACCAAATAAAGCTCAACCAAAGGCCAGACAATTAATCTACAATCAGGTTAAGCACAAAAACCAATTGTATGGCTAAACCTTGCTGCCAAACAACCCCCAAATAGCACTGACTTCCTGGAAACAATAGACACTACCCACTGGCAACCTTCACCTAATGAACTTAAATTTATCTGTTAGGGAACCATACCAATTGCAGCCTTCACCTGCTAACTTCAATTTAACCTAGACAGGATTTTTTTTTCAGAACACACAAAGGGCTTTGTAAGGGTCATGACAAATCCCACAGCACAAGATGTAAACCAAAAACTTAAAAAATCTCAAAATCTAACAGCAAAAACAAGGTTATGATTACCTTATAGAATCTCAATCTCCAAGTGCCTACTTCCTAGACCAGAATCAATATCTATTCCCTCTAACTTATGTAAGTATGCAACTGAAAATGAAGGAAGTATCAGGTCCCACAACAGGTGTCGAAAGCTCATGATTAGCCTTAGTGTATCTTCTCATAAACTTATGTTCGAACCAATTAGACTAGGTCCAATAGGTTCTCCTTGAAAATTAACACCTTAACCTAACCTATGCTAAAATCCACAAATGTCCTGAATCTCATCCAGCACAAAAAAACAAATCCACCTACTTCAGCTGTTTACGCTTAGAGTACTAAATACCACTCGAAAAACCTAGTCCACTAGACCAAAATATACCTAACAGTACAGCTAACCAAGACTTGCAATCACACATGTTTTCCAACATAACCAAACACAACCCAATGCAACATATAAAAAATCCTAAACAAACACAGTCTCACCAAGTGCAAGACCCCCCCCCCACCCCCTGCAAAAAAACCATGCTAATCTAACCTAAGTACTCCACAGCTCCACCATTTGTGTCACCTGCTATTGGGGTGATATACAAAGCCCCCTTTTCACCCTATCCCATTCTATTGCAGACAAACAAAGCAAAGTCAAAAAGCAATATTTAAGAATGTTATACAATACTTTTCCCCACCTCACCTATCCCGTTGTCCCTTGCACCGTGGGGGCACTAATAACAATTTTGCAACCAGCTTTCTCCATTCCCCATGGTTCTCTGCTTTCTGTAGCAATTCATTCCACTCAAGGCCAGTCAACTCTCTGATGTAGTCTTCCCATCATTTTCTCCGTTTCCCTCATTGTCTGCCTCTTTGTACTGTTTCCTGTTGGACAGTCTTGGCCAGTCCAGATGTTCATGTGACATGCCCAAACCACTTTAGTTTTCATCTTTTCACTGAAGTCAGAAGTTCTTCATGTGGTCTGATAGCATTTTTAATTCTGACCTTCACTTCCTCATTAGTGATATGATCTGTGTATAAAATACCAAGAAGTTTGTAAAAGCCCCTCATCTTCATTGCCTGTATCTTTTTTCAATATCTGCTGTTATGGTCCATGTTTAACACGTGTACAAAAATATCGATATGATCAGGAAACACATTTCGTGCTCCTTGAGGGATTGTGGCTAAACCCCCACCCATTCCCACTCTATCTTCCAGACAACAACAAACACAGAACATAGACGAAAAAATTCCAGATTTTACTGTTCACATCTCAAAACAATCACATCAGACAAATACCTAAAACCCAATTTCACACACACACAGATTCAATTTACATCCACACTCTAAATCCTAACTTTATAATCCCCTCCCCTCTTCTCCACAGTTCTAAAACCAGCTTGAGGAATGTTCCCCTCCCACATCCCTCACAGTCACAACTACGTTTCCACACACTGGTACTAATGGGTAACTCAGGGCAGGCTGAAGTCCTCAAGGAGGGTCACGGGTGGACTGGAAGCAGGGAGAAGGGAAACGGGTCCGTGGTAAAAAGAGATGGGTCCAGGGGATAAAGGGGGATGGGATTTCTAGAGGGTCAAAGACAAGCCGTCGGTGACTCTTCAGGGCACACCAGGCTGTACCCTCTCTAGGCACAACTCTACTACTGGAGGCACCCACAGGAACTGTCACTGGAAGGAAATAAGGTGCACTCTAGCACCACAGGACAGATTTTGACCAGACGGACAGCACAAATGAAGAGTTAAGACTGGGTTCTCAGGAGCCTGAACTACTTCAAGATGACTGCTCCCTCTGCTCTCCAAGTAGGACACAACACCACGTGGCACCCAACAACCGGCTCTGGAACTGCAACCTTTGCCTGCTAACCTCAATTTAACCTAGACAGGAAACGGCTTTTATTTCAATACACACAAAAGTGGTCATGATTGTTGTGACAGGCTTGTCAAAATGCCTTATGATCTTTAAAAAAAAGTCCTGGTTTCAACTGTCACTTTGTGTTATCATAAAACTTTCTAGAAAGAAAATTTTTTTATTCAGCTTTTCAGGAATATGAGCAATGGTAATCTAGGCATTAATAATTTTGTTCTTCACTACTGCCAAATTTCTTTTGTCACTTCCGTACATTCATGAGAATGAGAACACCTTCCTCCATGATTTTATTTGGTACACTGCACAAATGTTATCAGAGAACATTTTGACATGCCTGTTATATTTCACTTTTAAAGTTTTCAAAGCAAGTGCCATTGCCAGTAACTCTAAAACATTGATGTGATTTTTTTTTCACATCATCTCTCTCCAGTGTGAATAGTGCCACATATAGCTCTCCAACCATCATTTAATGAAGCATTCTGATTTCTATTGAGGGATCATCCTTTTAAGAGGGAAGGTAACTATTACAATATTGTCAATCCACCATTATAATTCCTTTTTTCTTTCACTGAAAAGAAACATTAATGCTTCAAAATTTCATTTGTAACATTTTAGAGCCTTTCATTTCTCTTTTTCTAACTGTCTATAGTGGAGGGAGCCCTGCTGTGCTGCTGGAAAGGCTGACACAAACTTATCAATTACTTATGCTAATTGCCTGGTTGTGTATGCACTCTTCCTTAGCAATAGCCTAAACAAGCTGTCTTTAGTTTTGCTCCCTTTCTTCCAGCAAAGTGATATTCATTTTCTTTGAGGTCAACTAAAGACTTTTCTACTTTAACTTTGGGTTGGATCAAGGGCTGATTTCTTAGCATGTTGTTATGAAACCTATAGATTTAAACATTGAGCAGTTTTGTTAATATTTTCTTGACACTCTTCTCTGCTTTCTCGTTGGAAGTAGGAGTTGTTTATGAAAGATGCTGACATACAATCATGTTTTCTAAAACCTGCATATACAGGCTTTATGAGTTATGGAAAATATCTAGAACATAAAGACAATCCATTTAGGAAACAAGTGAACTGATAGACTTGACCTCTTCATGAGAATTTGAATAACAATTTCTGACATTCCTCAGCTAGTGGTACTGAATAGTAAGCATGTCGTCAAGTCCACAGATGTTTGTTACAGCCTTTTCTAATCATTTTTGTGGCTGAAATCAAATCTTTCATTTTAAAATGTTAGTATTCTTTTTACTTTTTATTGACATTTTCAGGTTAAATCATTATGTAGGAACTGTCGAGTTTTGGTATCATAAATAAAGGGAATATTACCTCTGCTTCTTTATGAAGTTTTTTTCTACCACTCCCATTATCAACAGTTCTGAGAATTCTTTATCTATTTCCTCATACAAGTTTCCCTGATCCTGATTTTTTGGTGTTACCTTTGTCTGAATTTCTTGATTTAAAAAAAATTATCTTGGCTCCTCTTACCATCTATGAGGTAAACTCACATGATGTTCACTTTTTGTACTCTGGCAAAAAGAGTTTTAATCTTCCATTAGTAAATGTCTTTTCTTTAGTTTTTATATTACAAAGTATTACCTTTTTGTCCTGGGATTTCAGTGTTTTCACTGTCTTTAGTCTCGTTCAGGTCTGGTCTGCCACATGCAATGGGTCCTTGTGCCACCTTGACCTCTGTTGGCTATTTGGATCCTGCCTCTGTTCCATCCTTGGCCTCTTTCTCTCTAGTTTATCCGGTCCCCATCTTTTAGCATACTTCACACTACAGTTAGTATGTACCAATGATTATTCCAGTTTACTGGCAGGGTAAGTAGCAGAAAGGGAGGATTTTAAATTATCACCAAACAGAAACTATGTTACATTTATGTCACTAGAAGCCAGTTTATATATTTTTGTTCATGTTTTGTCCATTCAGAACAATAATCCCAATCAATGGACAAATTATGAGAAATACTCATTATCAAGAATACTACATCCATAATGTCTTTCAAATCATTCTTGTTTTCTTGTGATATTTTATCAGAAAACCATCAGACACTTTTAGTAAAGCATACGTAGCTCTGATCACCTTCTTCTGTGCCATGTTTGCTTTAAGGTGTGGCGGCTCGGATGCATGATCCATTAGCTACCAGATTTCTGAGGTGGCTTTGGGCACATGGACTGCACTATTTTCTGGCCACTTCTGTTTTTCAATTTTTTTCTTTTATTTCATCTTCAGTCCATTTTTTTTTCAAAAATAGAAGGACATAGCTCATCTTCTGATTTGTACTCCATTCCTATTTCTTTCAGAGTGTCATTGAATTGGTATGATTTTGATTTGGGGTTTCAGGCACTTTTATTTTTTCTACTTCATCTTCTGTGATATCCTTGTCCTGCCACTCCCACACCACTCATCCCAATCTCCCCACCACTCCATACCCAGGTTCATTATGTTTCATTCCCAGGGTCAGAAGTCCACAGGAAGCCCATCGATTTAAAGCTGCCATGGGGCTAACAGCGAAAGGGGCCCTTCACTGCCACTGGATCACTTTGGTGGTGTTCAGAGGTGCCTGTTCTGAGCTAACGAATGAAGGACACCACCGACTAAACCACTACTAACGACAGTATTAGCTAAGTCATGAAGCTGGACTGAGTAAGTTGTCCATCTGAGGTGGCAAACACCACAACATCTCTCCAAATACCATCCCCCACGAACCTCCAACCGCAAAGGCTTTGACAACAAACTCACAACAGACACAAAAGTGTTTGGGGAAACCAAATCTGAGGTCACCATGAGACCAGAGCATCTGAGACCACCGAATCAGAGGCAATATTTTTATTGCATTGATAATTACAATAAGGATAACCTAATGATGTTGCTGTGGAAGTGCACATGCTTTGAGACTACTTGACAGGGCTCTACTCTATGCTTACTATCACTCTCAAACTCACATATGTATAGTGGATGAAGCTTGACTGTGTGGTCCAAGATGTTCCACTGAGCCCACAGCACACTCAGTCTGGGTAGGAGCCGGCCAGCCCCTAAAATCCTTTCGACTCTTATGGGATTTAAATCTGCGACCTTCCAGTCAAAAACCCCAAGGCTCTAACAAGTGCGCAATGGTAGCTGGTGGGCTTGATACTTTGTCCTCCCCTTTTAGAAGACTGTCAGTCTGGTCTTCCATGTTTTTGTCCTTGTCCTTTTGAGGAATTGAAATACGGTATTCCTCATCCAAAGAATCACCTTCTTGTTCTAAATTCTATCATTGTGGCGAGTAATCATTGTCTTCTTCACCTTTACTATACTTTCTCTTTCTCCTCTTGACAAGAGTCTTGCCTCTGCACTGGTCCCTCCAACTCAGTACCCTCAAAATTTAAAGACTTTGTTTCTTCATGTCTTCACAATCCATGGCTGGGATTGACAGTCATGTGTCAAGTAGTATTGATATTTGAGGCCTTTCCCTCATTCCAATTCAAGAGGTTTTTTCTT
Organism: Rapana venosa; assembly: GCA_028751875.1. NCBI lineage: Eukaryota > Metazoa > Mollusca > Gastropoda > Neogastropoda > Muricidae > Rapana > Rapana venosa. The sequence goes on from CM054135.1 coordinate 3,899,347, forward strand.
GACTAGTTCGGTTACCAGGGCAAATTAGCAAGAATTTTTAATTAGAATTTGCAGTCTGGCCCATGACCATGATTTACAATGTGTAAAAGAATATAACATCTGAGATTATTTAATAATGTGGGAATGTAAATTTTAATAATACAACCAACCTGTCAGTTCACATGTTGTTGATATTCAACATTTTTTTGGTTGCTGTCTCATATTCTGTGACATTCCCCGTCCTGCTGTTCCCACGCCGCTCATCCTAATCTCCCCGCCACAGCCATACCCAGATTCGTTACGTCTCATCCTCAGGGTCGGAAGTCCAAAGGGAGACCATCAGTATCAGGCCGCGTGGGGCCACCAGCAAGAGGAGCCCTGCACTGCTGCTGGTCACTTTTGTGCCTGTTCTGAGCTAACATACGCAGGACACCGCCTACTAAGCCCCCTACTAACGACAGTATTGGCTCAGTCACGGAGCTAGACTGAGCGAGTTGCCCACCTGAGGTGGTAACCACCACAACGTCCCTCCAACGACCGTCCCCTGCGAACCTCCAACCCCAAAGGCTATGACACAAACTCACCGAATTAGAGGCAGTTTTTTAATTGCATGATGATCAATGACAATGAGGATGACGTAACGCTGCTGTTGTGTAAGTGCATATGCTTTGAGACTACTTGACAGGGTTGTACTCTACGCTTATTATCATGATATATCCCGGCGTCAACCGGGCCCGAGATATTCAGACACCTGCAGTGTTGGTCAGGTAGTTTGAGCGACACTCTCAAACTCGCATCCGTTAAGTTGATGAAGCTTGACTGCGTGGTCCCAGTCTTTCCACTGATCCCACAGCACACTCTCTCTGGGTAGAAGCCGGCCGGAGTCCGAAAATTCCCTATGACTCTTATGGGAATCGATCCCGCGACCTTCCAGTCCGTAACACAAGGCGCTAACCACTGCGCCATGGCGGCTGGTTATATTCAACAATTGTTTGGGGAGCATGAAAATTTCTTTTCAATGGTTACCACAAGTAAAATTATAGAATTTGGCTACCATGACACATGCGCATCTTACCAATCATGCAATCTGGGTAAACTGCATGAAATGGAAATATATGAATCCCTATGAAATGTATTCTTTTTGTAATTGAGAGAAATACTTGATTTTGGGAAACCTGGTGGAACTATAACAGAATGCTCATTTTTTGGCCACTAACTTTCTGTGTGGTGTTACATTTGCTGCCCATGTGGCTGAATATGAATGTCTGCAAACATTCACACCGTCACTCAGTACCATTCTGTGACTTCTGAGTTACAAATATTACAAAGATTGTTTCTTAGTTACACCCACTCCTTTTAAGAAATTGTTTGTGTCAATGCATCTATGTATAATGTTTAAAAAATATGATATAATATAAGTGATCTGAAGACACTCAGAAACATATTTTTGATTGATTTGAACATTTAGCATTTCTTTCACTCTGTAAAGCATTTTTGCTAAACTATTAATACACAATCACATAATGATTTTGATCCTTTCAACACTAATATCATTTTTAGACAAAAATACATTAACGTATTTGTTATCACCGATTCCTATGTTTGATTTATATGTCTATTCAGCCAATGCTATTTTCTATCTATTTACAGTGTGTTTTGCTTTGGACTGTCCATATGTCATAAACTTCCTATTTTCTACTGTAAAGTGTGCTATACATTATCCATCGTTGATTTATGTGTCTATTCAGCCAACGCTATTTTCTATCTATTAATAATGTGTTTTGCATTGGACTGTTCAAATGTCATAAAATTCCCATTTTTTACCATAAAGTGTACTATATCTGCCAATATTGATCCATGCAGGTTTTTTTAAAAATACATTTTCCCCACATACTTTCTATTGCTTAAAATAATTGTCTCTACTCACAGTTCGTAGGAGTTACTGCAATCAACTGTTTAGAAATAGAAATAATAATAATAATATATGGAAATTATAGAGCGCTATATTTTGCAATTACCAATCAGAGCGCTTCCATTCAATTTGCTCCTACACAAGCAACCAACAATGATTAACAATATTCTAACAAATTCAAATGTACACACACACACACACACACACACACACACACACACACACACACACACACACACACATACACAACACACACACACACACACACACACACACACACACACGCACGCATACACACACACACACACACACACACACAGGTTGTACATTTCAGCAGGGTGATAGAATTTTGGCTTTTAAAGACAGGATCAGGTATGAGATGAAACAAGAGGGGAAAATCTTAGGTTTGAAATAAGTATGTTTTGAGGCTGGATTTAAAGCTGTCGTAAGTAGGCTTTTCACGAAGGGAGAGGGGGGGTGGGGGTCATTCCAGATTGATGGACCAGAAATAGAGAAAGAGCAACGGCCAACAGTGGATTGGTTGAATCTAGGTATTCATAAGCCCATGGTATCTGCAGCAGAGTGAAGGGAACGAGAAGGAGTGTACAGGTGAAGACATTCACAGAGATATGAGGGTGCTGTTTTGTGGAGACATTTGTAACAGAGGGTACTGATCTTATACTTTATTCTCTGTGGCACAGGCAACCAGTGGAGAAATTGCAGGAGTGGAGTAATATGCTCAGACTTTTTTCTTTTTGAGGACTAATCGAGCTGCAGAGTTGTGTATGCGTTGAAGGAGTGGATAGATGATGCTGGCAGACCAGCCAAAAGAGACTTACAATAGTTCAGACATGAAAAAATAAGAGATGTGACAAGTTTGGATGTTGTATCAGTGGACAAGTACTTTCGGATTGCACTTATACGCCGTAATTGATAAGAGCAGGACTGGCAGGTCTGGGTGATACATTTTTGCATAGAGAGTGTGTTGTCAATAACAACACCTAGATACTTAACTGCAGTGGATAGCGGAACTGATGTATTGCCAAATTCTATTGAATCTGTTGTGATGGAAGAGAGTTTGTGTTTGGTCTCTATAATCATGGCTTCGGTTTTATCTGCATTTAGCTGTAACTTGTTTTGTATCATTCAGTTTTGAATGTCTTGAAGGCAAAGTGACATATTTGTCAAGAGAGAAGGCAGAATTTCAGGAGTGTCACTGCTTTTAATCTGAGAGTCATCAGCGTAGAAATGATGGTTGATCTGGTGACGATTTATTATGTATGAGAGTCCATATATACTGTGAATTATTTTGGTTCCATATTTTGCAATACATTCAAAACATATGAAGCTGAACACTGTAGTAGTCTTCCATTTATGACTTATCTGCATTTTTCATAGCCATGTTAAGTATAGTGAATTTGCAAATGTTTGCGATTCTGTTAACCCTAGCCTACCATTTTTAATACGATTATGTTGTGTTTTTCTACTCATGTTGTCCTGTTTATCACGCCATACAAACATATAACAACACTTTTGGAAGGGTTCAAAAACTTTTCTGGCAGATTTTAGAGGTATGAGCCATAAGTAAATCAGGTTTGACAGAATAAGCAAACTTAATATGGACACTCTGCCTACAGGTGTTACCTGTCTTTTGATCAAGATTTCAAATTTTTGTTTCTCGCCTTTTTTTTCAGAATGACTTGTAAGGAAAGGTTTGTAAATAGTTTGTTAACGAAATTATTACTGTTTTGAAATTTGGTTGATTCCACTTCACTATATCAATGTTGTTCATGTAGCAAATTTCTGAATTTGTATTGCTTCCTAACAAATCAGAGATGTTTTCCCCAAATTATCTCTTACCTATTGTTCCAATGAGCAAGTTACATCAAATATTGTTACGTGCAGCATCACAGTCAATTGGATGCTGGCATTAACAGACTGCAGGCAAACTAAGTGAGCCATTCTTCAGTGTGTATATGTGTATATATGTTATTGTTAGCATAAGTAATTTTGATCCGTAAACATTATACAATAAGCTTCAGGTGAGCAAACTTTATATTTAAATATTATATGTGTCCATTGTGATATAGGATATAATACAATAATTGCATTTTGGTTACAGTGACTCCAGAGCTGGTTGCTGCAAAGAAGAGGGCCATTAGTGCTAATTATAAGTTGTGATTATCAGCAGCCGTGTAGGTGTTGTATGTTTATAATAGAAAGTGTTTTAGAATATTTTATCTTCCCATGTGTTGCGGTAATACTTCACCTGTGTTTGCTTGCCTGTATGTCATTTGACAATATTTTAATGCTATTTATGTCCAGTATTGACAAGGGAAAAACTTGTGAAGAGGGAATCACTGATGCAAATGCTGGGGACAATGCACATTTGAGTCAATTTGAAAAGTTTTCGAAACTTAAGAAACCTGCATAGTCTTCTAGCTACCTAAAACCAAGACAAAGAACTGGTCACACCTATGCTATTGTGTGTGTGTGGGGGGGGGGGGGGGGAGGCAGAAGGGGAGATTTTCTCTCTGAGAAAGACAAGAAATCTATTATGCTATATATAGAATCTTGGTCAGCAGAGACGAAGTGTACATGTGTACTAAAGGTAAGCAGATCATCAAGAACAGAAAAACTAGAGCTATTAGATACATCATCTCATGATAAAATAAAAGATCATGCAGATGATGCCTACCTATTGAATGTTTGAAGGATGACTTATTAAAGCTACTGGCTCCAAACTGCTTTAAAAAAAAAAATTTAAATGATTTGAAAGATGACTAGTACTCAATATCATTTAGAAAAGAACACAGGAAATTTCTTAAGTTTGAGTGGAGCGATGAGCTCTAGCAATTTAGCTGCATGTCATGCAGACTGGCTCTGACACCACAGAAGTTCACAAAGCTAATGAATGCTGTCTTTGCTATCTTGCGAGAGAAAGGCCACTTCTCAGCTGCATTACTAGAGATTCAATTTTATCAGCAATGATGACAATGTCCTGTACTTCTATTGTTTCTGATGAAGTAAACCTGGTAAAGTCTTTTAAAAGCCTCTGGCATCATTGTACACCCAAGTAAGTCAAGGTCGGAACCAACACACCACATTCAATACCTTGGTGCAATAATTAATTCAGAACCATTGTCATTGATCCTGACCTCTGAGAAGATAATTGACATGAATACTCGCTGTCTTAAAATTGTTAAGGGAGTGGTGATAACAATTTGAAAATTAACAAGAGTGGTTGGAAAAATAGTTGTCACCTTTCCCACAGACTTATGACCCTTTGCATTACAGACAGATGGAGCCTAAACAATAGGTTGCACTGGTATGGAATGGAGGAAATTTTAACAGCCACATGACATCATTTCAAGCCAAAGCACAGTTGCTTCCTAATACTGAGTCAGTTTACAATGTTATCCACAAAAAAGTCCGGGAAATTATACTGACCTCTGATGTGTCACATTTTAGGTGGGGGTTTGCATGTAAATACACCAGATCTGGTGGGAAATGGTTTTCTGAATAATGATATTTTATATAAATTATCTTGCACTGAAAGTTGTATTCTTTGTATTGACATATTTTTGTACCCAGATTTGTGGGAAGCATCTTTTCATTATGAATGGTAATACAACTGCTGTAGCATGCATTAACCGTATGGGAACAAGCCATTCTGACTCATATAATTTACGGTGCAAAAATATTGAACAGTGTTGTCTACAGTGCTATTAACTCTGCAAGCAGTGCTCTCTATGCATATTTATCCTTACGAGATGGATAATCATTAGGTACCCTGTTGTCTGTAAACTAGAGAAAGGATTGCTTGAAAGGAGACCTTCTTTGCTGAAATATTGTGACACTTGAGGTGTGGACATCCTATTCAAATATCTTGTTTGATCCTATTAGCTCAGCTGCACTTGAAATAACTGATATTAAAAACTTGCATGCTGCGTATGTTCATTCTCTGTTAAATTGCTAATTTCTGCTGGTTCTGTGTCAACACCTAGGCTTGTTCTCTTCAGTTTACTGAAAAAGTTCAATACACACTTCCTTCCTTCACCTTCATCTATCCCATAGTCTTGTGGACCATGGGGGCACTAATGACGATTTTGCAACCAGCTTCCTCCACTCCCTGTTGTCCTCTTGTTTTCATAGCAAATTGTTCCACTCAAGGCCGCTTTAGTTTGCGTTTTTTCATAGAAGTCAGGAGCTCTTCATAGGATCAAATGGCATTTTTAATCCTGGTTTTCACTTCCTCATTAGTGTCCATATTTTTGTACATATGTGAAACGTGGACCATAACAGCAGACATTGAAAGAAGGATATAGGCCGTGGAGATAAGGCGCTTTTGCAAACTTCTTGGTATCTTATATAGAGATCACATCATTAATGAAGAAGTGAAACGCACAATTACTGTCATACAAATTTAACATCACTGTTTCCAAAGAGACAATGCAGTGCCCTCTCTGTCCTGTATCTTTTGCAAACTGGGGAAATGTGTATTCACTGTTATTTATTGTTATATCATGTACATCTTCACTTTCACAATTCATTATTACTAATATTTCTATAATTCCCCTGTGAAAACGCCAAGGCCCTTAAGTATAAATAGCAGCCCCACCCTCTGGGAATTTTTTCCCTAAGATTTCCTTCTTTTCTATTCCTCTCTTTCTTTCTGCTTTATCCCTTTTTCTCCTGTCACCACCTTCTTGTCTATTTTCTGCCTTCTTGAGACATTGTCATGACCTCCCCTTATGTCTTCGCCAAAAGCCTACTAATGACACTTTTAAATCCAGCCTCAAGACATACTTATTTCGAATTTAAGACTTTGCCCTCCTGTTTTCACCTAGGAACTCTCTCTTCTTTCAACAGCCGAAATCCCATCAACCTGCCAAAGTGTATAACCTCTGAGTATATGTGTCTGAGTGTGTGTGTTTCTTTGTTTGTACATTTAAATTTGTTTAAGCTATTAGACGTTATCGGTTGCATAAATGTGTAAGAATTGTGTGCACGCGTATTGATTTGTCTTTGCAAGAGATAACGCTATATAATTCCATTTTTTATCATCATCATCATCATCATCATCATCATCATCATCATCATCATCATAATCGTCATCATTTTTTAAACTATTATTGATAATATATTATTATTGTTATTTTATTATCATTATTGTTATTATTATTAGTATCATTATTATTAAATTAAGTAGATAATCTATCTATCTATCTGTCCCGTAGTCTGACGACCGTGGGGGCACCCTCAAAGACTCAACAACCAGTTCCCTCCATTCCTCTCTCTGTTCTGCCTTTCTCAGGGTTTTGTTGAGTTCTAGGCCTGTCCATTTGCTGATGTTATCCTCCCAGCTCTTCCTTGGTCTGCCTCTTCTTCTTCCTCCTTGGACAGTGCCTTGTAAAACTGTCTTTGCAAGTCCTTTGGATCTTGTGACATGCCCATACCATTTAAGTTTACGCTTTTTCACGATCGTTAGTAGGTTCTCATAGGGTCCAATGGTTTGCTGGATTCTGTTATGCACGCTTTCGTTGCTTATGTGGTCTTTGTAGGAGATGCCAAGGAGTCTCCGAAAGCATCTCATCTCCACCGCCTGTTCTCTTCTCTCCAAATCTGCATTCAGGGTCCATGATTCACAGGCATACAGAAATATGGATATGACAAGGGAGCGCATTAGTCTGATCTTGGAGATAAGTGAGATATTTTTATCTCTACAGATGGTGTTTAGTTTTGACAGTGCTGCTATTGTCTGTGCAGTCCTGCATACTACTTCTGGCTTGGATCCCTGGTCTGATACAAAGGCTCCCAGGTACTTGAAGCTTTGAACTGTTTCCAGCTTCTGGTCATTAACCCTGATATCAGCGCTAATGCCGTTGGTGTTATTAGTCATCAGTTTGGTCTTCTCTGCACTGATTTCTATGCCGTATGTTTTGGAACCCTTATTCAGGTGTTCTGTTAGGCTGGCAAGCTCTTTTTCTGATCCTGCTATTCCATCAATGTCATCTGCGAAGCGGAGGTTTGTGATCGTTCTGCCACCAATGCTGACAGAACGATCACAAACAATATAATAATAATGATACTACTAATAATAACACTAATGATAATAAAGTAGATAAACAGCTCTAAATATTTCGGTAGGTCCCTAATAACCTCTAGATACCTATAGCGATGTTTCCCCAGACACAGATTATCATTGTTAAGGAATGACAAGATATTTGCTCACTCTGTGTGGACACCTGGCTTTGTATGTTTCTGTTTCCCAGAGATAAAGATACATATCTATGGTATAAAGTTTAATATCATGAACTTTTAGTGCATGTAATGCTTGACCTCTTTGCCCACTTAAGAGGGAAAACATTACAATTCTCAAAGTCAACTGTTTGAGTTACAAATCAAGTATTTCTTGCCACTCTAGCAAATAATCCAACACACTATCTACACTCCAAGTCTCTTGGTACTTTAGTAGTGTTGGGTGTTTCTGAGAAATTCCTGGTAATAGTCCACAAAATTCAGGATGGGAACCTACTGAGTGTCTGCTGGTACTATGTGGGAAAAAGTACCCACTCAAAGCACTTCTTGCACTATTGACATCACCTTCAGAGTACAGAAAAGCAAGAACATTTGCTATGTTTACTGGGTCAGGTGTAGGCTTATTCAAAACAATTGTTGTCGACATAGATTTTCCAATTTTTAATATAGTAATTACGTACAACCAGAGTTGCTTATCATCAAGATTCCAACACTAGTTCTGCCGCAGTGTCTGTCAATCATTTATCTCCGTGGTTGTTGTTTTTTTACAAGGGAATGTATCTTGCATGGATGGCTTGGAAGAAGGCCATCCCTGGCTATCAGGCTCTGCTGTCAGCATACTGACCATGAATGTCCATAAGACTTGTGGTTTCTATCCTTGGACAATCAATACGCTTGTGGTCTGTTTTTGGCATACTTTCTGGAGAACTTGCAGAATCGCACTGAAAGGAGGAAATACATAGAACTTGGTGAATTTTAATGAAAGTTCAATAGGCATCCACTGCATAGGCTTCTGGATCAGGCCTGTAACTGATATAGCATGCAAACTGTTCGTTGATCCAAAAGACATAAATTCAAACAGGTTTTGCCTGCAAATGTGATAGTGCGTTATGTAGCACAGCAAGGCTGAGCTTCCATTTAGCGACTAGGTTTATTTTCCTGATTATGTATCAGCTGTCACATTGTCTCTCACTAGTATAAATGCTGCTGTAAGACATATGTTCATGGCAATATTCCATACCATATAGTGGAAATAATGTCATTGCATGATGGTGAATGGCTGGTTTTAAAATGTTTGATACACGCAACAGCTGTAGTGTTGTCTGTCAAAACTCAAATTGATTTACCTGCTATATCCTTCATGAACACTACAAAGCAAAAACGATTGCATTAAATTCAGGATAATTGATATTGTAGTCTGCTTCAACAGAAAACCATGCACCACCAGAGCGGCAGTCCTAGAATAAACATCTTCAGCCCTCCTTACTGGCATCTGATGAAATATTCACTTCAGGCTCTGGATCAGACACAGAGTTAAAGGCACTGTCAATGTTCTGAATCCCCCAGATCAGTTCCTTTCTTGCCGGGGAAGAAAGACTCTTGAGGCCATCAAAGTTTCCTCATTTATATTTAAGTGCAAGTTTCTTGTGTTTTTTTAAAGTGACAGTAGTGCAATGGTCCAGATCTTATGCCTGTAAATCTGTCAACCATCATTTTCACTAGCTTAGCAGCTTTCATGATAGATACTTGTTACTTTTTCGGGAGCTGTAAGCTACCTGGTTTCATTTTTTTCAAATTTTTAGAACAGTCATAATTCTTCAAATCAATACTAACACCAAGATATTGAGTATTCCTGGATGGACTGAGCACAGATTTCTCTGGGTGTGCTATAAACCGAATAAGACAAATAGTCTAGCAGTTGCTATAACGTTATGTAGGCAGTCTACCTCATTTCTTCCTGTCAACAGATAGTCATCAAAATAGGAGAATGAAACAAGACCTTTTTTCCTCAACCAAGCGAGGACAGGATTTAACATTGTTGGGAATTTTCTTGGTGCCAGAGCAATAGCATGGCAAACAATGAAATTCCCGCAATTTCTTTGTTCACCTGAACCTGAGCAGCTTTCCATGTTTTGGCCATATGGGAACAGAATAGCGAGCATCCTTTAAATCTCTGGATGTAATGAAAGAATCCTTTGTAATAAGCTTGAAGACATACTGCAAAGTATCCATCTTGAAATGGGGGTAGTTGATTTCTGTATTCAACTATTTTAAATTCTAGCTCAGTATGTGTGTGCCATCCTTCTTTAGGGCAAGTGAAGATAGGTGATAAACATTGGCCCTCCTCAAACACAATTTTGGAAATGACATATTTTGGTCTATTTTTCCAGTCTCCTTATCAATGGCACCCATTTCTGTTTTTGTTAAGCTTGGCTGAGGTGAGGAGTTTTGTGAGGTCAAGTTCACAGTAACGTTCTATTCTTGCCCCCTTGACTAATCAAAGCATCTCAGGGTCAGAGGTAAAAAAATTCCACTGATGAAAAAAAGGAATTGCAGCCTGCCAGCTGTAAATAGGTATTCCTCTGTTTTCAATTCTTCAAGCAATTTTGAGAGTGAAGTATAAAATTGACTCGCCTTATTCTCCATCGCGGACTGAGACTGACAATCAGTTAAGCCTGATATTTGTTGTTTCTCTTCATCATGTAGACAGTGCCAAAGTGCTTTTTGTTTGTAGTCTGGACGGGATAGCCTAGTGGTTAGAACATTGCGCTCGCAATCTGACGACCCGGGTTTTATTCCCGCTCAAGGGGAAATTTTCCACTGGAGTTAATATCAGTGGGACTCCATTCTCCCCAAAAGTCCTTCTGATGAGACTATAAACCGAGGCCCCGTGTGCGAACGCACGCAGAAATCTTGGGAATGGGTTAAATCCTGTTCCGCTTTTCTTAAGTGTAGGCCATTTTGTGCCGGTGGGAACAGGTGACAGAATTTACAAAACCGCATACATACGGGGACTAGATGTAAAAAGCACATTAGTGCTTATTCTATTACCTTCGAAACATAATAATAAAATAAAATAAATAACTAAAATAAATAGTCCACTGATTGTTGCTCCTCTTCCCTAAAAAGAAAACCAGCTAGAAAACTGGTTTGAGCTCCAATTATTGTAATGTCTGGTCCCTTTAGAACTAGAGACACTTGCTTCCAAACAATCCAAATCCTTCGCCTCTTTGAGAGACATAGACAAATGGTCTCCAAGGGATCGTCAGTAACGGGAGTACTGTCAAGTTAAGTCATGTCAAGTCAAAAAGCATTTTAATATTCCATAAGGGGCAATTACAATTCTGAAAGACACATTGATATGAATCATTAGCTCGAAAGAAACAAGAAAGCTACATTTTATGTCGGTTTAAACATTCCAAAATAACTTTAAATAAAAATATCACAATCACACACATACACACACTTCATGCAGGCACGCACGCGCGCGCAGGCAAACATACACACACACACACACACACACACTATAAACTAACACAAAATAATATATATATATATATATATATATAGAGAGAGAGAGAGAGAGAGAGAGAGAGAGAGAGAGAGAGAGAGAGAGAGAGAGAGAGAGAACTTGAACTCGAACTCGAACTCGAACTCGAACACTTTACTGACTTCAGCAAATTGCTCATATCCCAATGAACAGCAACAGATATGGAAAATACATGAGGAAAAAAAAGAAAAGAAAGAAGTCAATCTGCCTCCTTCACAGCTGGACAAGAAACAAAATCAAACTATAGAGAGCTACTTGTAAATTGTTAACACATACACACACATGCACGTACGCATGCACACCCACGCACAACATACACACACATAAGCACACACACAAACACACACACACACACACACACACACACACACACACACACACACACACACACACACACACACACACAATTGCACGTATACAAAGAAGGGCACTCATACACAAAAGCCCATCGGCATGGCCCATGCATGTACGCACAAATAAGCACAAAACATATTGCCAATGCTTCTATACAAATGATCGCGTGCTCATGCAATGTTGATACACTTGCAGGCACACGCAACCACCCCCCCCTCCCCACCCCACACACACACACACCACACACACACACACACTTACATGCACACACAGCTTACACACACACAACTTACACACGCACACAACTTACACACACGCACACGCACGCAGGAACCCAGCGCGTACGCGCGCGCACACGTACGCACCCTTAATGTTTGCACGCTCACATAGCTTGTACATGAATATCAGTGAACTGAAACTAAACCAAAGCCATGATCCTAGGGCCATCAGCCCAGTAACACAAAATCAACAGATAGAAAAATCCTTTAAACTACTTTCTCATCTAATCTCACTTTGAAGCTGTAATAAGTAAAATGGGCAATGCTAATCATGTATTTCTCATTATTCAGAATAGACAATTGTTGTCTATATGGATCTTGTTTAATTTCTTGAGGAAAGTACTGTAATCTTAGCTCTTCCGTAACATGGCAGTGGAATAAAAAATGAAATTCGTCATCACAGTGTTTTTTGCAAGAGGGCAGCATACATTTGCATATAGTTCTTTAGAATAACGGAGTTAATGAGTTTTTATATCAGCAATTCCCAGTCTGAATCTTGCATAGATATCTCTCAGTCTTTTGTTTGTAATGCACTTGAAATAAGGCTCTAAAGAGTACTCAAATTTAAACTTTCTGTACACCGAATATCTGTCGTGTTCCTGAATCCTGCTATGCCAGTCTTGTTTCCAGCAATCACTCGAGCGTTCTTTGAACGTTTTAAGAAACCATTTAGTGTTTTGCCCCCCACTATTTATCCACACAAAAACGATTCCATGCTTCGTGAGTAATTCGCGAACATCTGGATCCCAGCACTTTTTGTTACTATTGTCTAAATTTTCTAACATTTTGTAGGCTTTCCTGGGCAGTCTGTCCTCTGTCATCCTGGTTAGGCGAAGCCAGTATCTGATGATATTTATTTTTGCATATATAGTCAATATGAGATATATCTAGGGTTCCCCAGATTTCTTAACCATATAGAATGATCGGTTTATTTGAGTGTCAAACATAGTAAAAAAGATACCGGGGGTAATATCGCCTAGTTTCCACAAAGTTTTGAATATTTGAACGATACCTAATTTTTCTTTGGCTGTTTGTCTCCTTGACGTAAGAGAAAAGCTTCAGCTAGTGGATAGCCATACACCTAGATATCTGTACTAATTGACCACTGTCATTTCACATTCATTGTAGTACCATTTTTCTCGGTTTGAAAGATAGCCATCATTTCTAAATACAATAATATTTGATTTTTCTAAATTGACTTGTAAGTTAGTCTTTTTGCATTTTCACTTAGCAGATTTAACTGATGTTGTAAATCACTTACTGAATATGATAGTAGTGCTACATCGTCTACAAACAAAATGATTAATAATTCTACAACATCTGGATGAAGCTGAACACCATGTTTGCCTTTCTGCATCACATCAAGAGATAGTTCATTTATTATCATGGACAATAATAACGGGCTTGTAATTTCTCCTTGCTTCAGACCTTCCTGGCAGAAAAAGAAATCTGTCAAGCCTAAACTATCATTACATCTTACACTTGCTTTCACTACTTTATACATATTTTGCATCGCTCTTAGCATTTTGCCAGAAATTCCATTTTTAATCATTATTGGCCATAATGTACTATGAGAAATATGGTCAAAGGCTTTTTTAAATCAATAAAAGGAACATATAACTTCTTAGTATATATATTATATATATATATATATATATATATATATATATATATATATATATATAAGGAGAGAGAGAGAGAGAGAGAGAGAGAGAGAGAGGAGAGAGAGAGAGAGAGATAATTATATAAATATTCACTAAATGTTTATTTTCTCTATTTGTGTATATTTGGGCAACAAATAAATTAAGCATATTTTCTTTCTCTCTTTGTCATTTTCTTTCGATGACAGCTTCATTTCATTATCTTTCTTTAATGTATGTATTCTTTCAATTCGAGGCTAATGGTATAAGCACCCCATGTGCTTTTTATATCCATACTTCGTATGTATGCAGTTTTGTAAATGTTGTCATCCATCCTTGCCAGCACACAATTGCCTACTCTTCCAAAAAGCAGAATGGATTTTAACTTGTGAGCAAGATGTTTTGCGTGCGTTCGCACACAGGACCTCGGTTTATAGTCTCATCCGAAGGACTTTTGGGGGAAGTGGAGTCGGGGCTGATGTTAACTCCAGAGGAAAATCCTCTTTGAATGAGAATCGAACCCGGGTCAGCAGATCACGTACGCATCACTCTAACCACCAGGCCACCATCAAAATACCACAAGAATATCAAATATTCTTGTAAATACAATTGATATTTCTGACTTTTGAAAAGTGTCTCCCTGTAAGGTGCCACTGAGAGTGAAGCTTCAGTCACGGACAGGATCTCTGACGAAGGCTCATCCAGAAGCCGAAACTCGAGTCAGGTCAGGCCAAAGGCATGACTTTCACTCACAATTGCATAAAATGCTGCCATTGAAAGATGTTATTTATTAGAGTTTTGTTGATTACTCTTTTCAATTGAATATTTGATCAATCGTTTTCAAAATGATTGAGAAGTTGTAAGTGGTTGCTTGCATTTGTTTTCTTCCAATTACTATTTCTGCAATATATATATATAATATGTGTGTGTGTGTGTGTGTGTGTGTGTGTGTGTGTGTGGTGTGTGTGTGTGTGTGTGTGTGTGTGTGTGTGTGTATGTATATATATACATGTATATGTGTATGTATATGTGTGTGTGTGTGTGTGTGTATACATGGCAAAGGAAGGGTTTAGACATTGTTTTATTGCTGCCCACCTCTTGAGAGACAGGTCTTGGGAGGCATGGCCTAACAAGGATACCAAGCTGGTCAGTCAAGTTACCGATTTTTCCAAAAGGTCTGGACTTTTTCTGCACTGTCCCCTCACGAATTGCGTGCATCGCTTTAGGGATAGTGTTTGTAGTGCCCAAAACCAGACGTTTTGTATGTGTACTGACCAGAGATTGCTCTTTCTGGTATTGGTCAGCTTTGCTATCCATACTTTACCATATACTGTTGGCACACACAGTTTATCACAGTTGGCTGGTTGCGAATGTTTTTCAGACAACTTCTTGATATTTTGTCGGGTAGAGTCTTAGAAAACTGCTTGTTGTTGAGTTTTTCAATTGACAGCAAAACATTTTGGCCCTCGTTTTCATCAAACATTAAGCTCATCATCCTTTTTTTTTTAGCATTGTCATTGTCCTTTCCGTCCTCGATATCGAAATCAGACTCAGTACTATGATGGAACAAAACAATACATTTATCGATGCCTTAGAGCAACAACGGTATATCTGGAAAAAAAGTAGCAAATTTCGATTTTTTTTATATTTGGTAGAATTTACTGTAAACTTTCAGATGACAATAGTATCAAATAAAAGTTTTATTAATGTCAAAGATATTTGAAGCAAACCTTTGTTGCACAAAATTACCCTAGCAAATTGCACGGGGTACACTGGACTACTGCACAGCATCCTGCTTTTCCTCTAAAGCCTTTAATGCCAGCTTAATGCCAATTATCTGGGACATGGCTATGCAACAGTGAACATCCAGCTGTGCAAACCCTTCTTGCCTAGGAGTAGATACACTTGGACTTCTGGGCAGAGTTATGTAACACTGGCGGGCCTGGAGGTTGTGTGGTATGTTCCTGCTGAAAGCTGATGGCTGGAATGTGATCTTATCTGGGAAAGAGGGTCAAGCTTTGTGCCATGCCCTGTATTTTCTCTGCAAGCAATGTGGTCTACCTTCACTGCCAGTGTTTTTGCTATCCTGGCCTTTACAGGAAATTCAACTTTCTGCATAAGCCTAGCCTAGCATCGCTTTGAGAGATCCAGAATGAGTTGGCATCAAAGTTCCACATGCAGACTGTGAGAAAATTCCGGGCAAAAAAAGGCCACCAGTTGTAACTGTGCTTTTATGCGCTTTCTTCAACATGCATTACAACATAAAGATGCTATGATAAAGATCGTATCAATACCCATTCTCTTTCCAAAAACTGAATACTTCCGTTTAATCCTTGACTTGTTCTGACCTTTCAAACTTTTCAAATGAGTGTATCTGAAAACTTTCGAAAATGGCGACTCTGTCGAGAGACGTTGTTACTCTAAGGCATCCTTATGTCTTTTGTCTTAGTTTTCCCTACGTCATTAACTTTGTTTTCTTTTGGAAAGCCATAAGCTTTAAAGGGTTGAAACAACCTTGAGATGATAGCTCTTATACAATTTTGTGTAGCTCTGTATCTAAGTTTTGGAAGTGGTGGTCCCATTTGGCATCAAGGCTTTCCAAACCTGATGCCGGCAAGCACTTAGGCTGACTTCTTTCTCTCCCTCTGATATACTGGGATGTCTCATCTAAATGCACACACAAAGTGGCAGATTTGTCTTTTTCTCAAGATAAGCTGACCTTTGTCGCCAACTGAGGGCTACCTAGACAATGGAAAACTAAGTTTGCATGGTGTCTGGCATCGTTGGCAGAACCCTACCAACTTGTAGAAAACCTCAATACCCTTTTTTTTTAACAAAAGACAAATTGGATAAAAAATAAAGTAATCTTACCTTCTTTGATGCTTGAAATAATGCATACACATAGAAAACAAATCATCATCATCATCAGTCCCGTGACCTTGGCGGATGTGGAGGAGACACGAAAGACGATGTCGTGGTAAGCATCCTCCATCCATCTCGGTCCTCGGCTCTGCGCAGTAGTGCCGAGTCATTCATCCTGGTCCATTCTATGATGTTGTCCATCCATGACTTGTTCTGTCTTCCCTACTTTCTGCCACTTTTGAGTGTTCCCTGCAGTACTGTTTTTGGCAGAGTGTTGTGGCGGGTGACGTGGCCGAACCATGTCAGCTTTTTCTTCTTGACGATGGTGAGAAGGGGTTCCTGTGGACCTGCCAGCCATGTTAGTTAGCTCTTGACAAATTCATTGGTCTTTCGTTCTCTCCAGGATATGCCCAGCAGTTTTCTATGGCATTTTGTTTAAAATGACTGGATTCGCTTTGCTGTTTCAGCAGTCAATGTCCAGGTTTCACTTCCGTACAGCAGAATAGTTTGAATTAGGGCTTTGTAGAGCTTTAGTTTGATTGGGAAACTGATCTCTTTACTTTTCCATATGGTGGTAGGTTTTGTCATGGAAGATGTTGCCATGGCTAGTCTGACTTTGATTTCTGTTGTCGATCGACCGTACTTTGTGAGTGTAGCGCCAAGGTATTTAAAAGCGTCTACCTCCTCCAGTTGCTGGCCGTTCATGTAAATTTTAGCAGTGGCGTTGCTCGTGCTGTTCACAAGTACTTTACTTTTCTCCGAGCTCACCTCCATCCCATATGCTCCAGCTCTGTTCTCAAGTCTGGTCGTAAGATCTTGCAGCTCTTAGTTACTTCCGCCCATGAGGTCAATGTCATCGGCAAACCGCAAGTTGTTGAGAGGTCTGCCGCCAATGGAGATGGTAGAGTGGAAGTCATGGAGGGTCTCTCTCATAATGTTTTCCAAGAACAGATTAAACAGAACTGGAGATAACAGGCATCCTTGTCGGACCCCAGCTGTGGTTTTGAAGTAGTCTCCGACCTGATTGTTCAGAAGGACTGCATTGCTTGCGGTGTTGTATAGTGCTTGAATGGTTTGCACTAGTCCTTCAATGCCAAACATTCTGAGGACCTGCACAGGCCTTCGTGCCATACTCTGTCGAAAGCATTCTTGAAGTCGATGAAGTTGTGGAACAGGTCTCTCTGATGTTGATGTTTTTCCATCAGGATGTGGCAGTTAAAAATCTGTTCGATTGTGCTCCTTCCTGCCCTGAACCCAGCTTGTTCCTCTGCAAGGTGTTCTTCTGCCTCCTTCTTTAGTCGATCCAAAATAACTTTGAGCATGATCTTGCTGGCGTGGCTGATGAGGCTGATTGTTCTACAGTTTTGGCATTGGCGTAAATTCCCCTTCTTGGGCAGAGGTATGATGAGTGATTGTGTCCATTCTGTTGGCCACTGTTTTGTCTACCAAATCTTCTGACAGATAGCTGTAACATGTGTGATAACTGTTTCGCCACCATGCTTGAGCAGCTCTGCTGGTATGTTGTCTGCTCCTGGGGACTTTCCTACTGGTAAACTGCGGATGGCTTCTTCCACTTCTTCCCTCAGTATAGGTAATGGCGAGGGTACTCTTGATGTTGCTGCTTCCTCTTCTATTATGCTCTTGTCAGGTTGGATTGGATAGTTGTATAGTTCTTGACAGTACTTATACCACCTGTTCAATGCATCTGAGCTTTCTGGGAGGAGGTTTCCGGTGCTGTCTTCAATGACTGATGAGTTGGTTTGAAGTGGTTTTTGTGAGTTTCTGCAGGGTGTTGTATGCCTTTTTACTGTTGCCCTCTTTCATGCTTTTTTCGATCTCATCACATTGATCACTGATCCACTTCTCTCTGGCCTTTAACATTGACTTCTTCACAAGATTGTTGGCCTCTCGGTATTCTTTATGGTTGGAAGACGTGGTTTGTTTCAGTGCTCTTCTTGTATCGCAGAGGTCCAAGATGTCATTGGTAGTCCATGGCTGGTGTTTATTCCTCTGACGACTGAGTACCTTCTCTGCTGTTTCTCGGACTGCCTCATTAAAGTTGTTGGTGAGGTCATTGATGTCATTGTCCAGGAGGGTTATTGCCGCAAAATGTCCGCCAATCTTAGCTTGGAAGATCTCCTTGACATCTGGATCTATCAGTTTGTCCACGTCAAATTTGATACATGGGTTTGCAGGCTGTTTATTTTTCTTCAGCTTCATTTTGAATACCAGCAGCACAAGGTCGTGGTCGCTGCCTATGTCAGCTCGAGGGTAGGTTCTTGTTCTGGCTCTGTTGATGCTGGATTTAAAGCGCCGTGGTGTTAAGATGAAATATATTTGGTTATGGGTCTTGCCGTTTGGCGCATGCCAGGTTGTCCTCCTTGACTGCTTGTGGGGATAGAGGGTATTGGCAATGATAAGTCTGTGGGTGCAGGCAGACTCCAGCAGACGTAGTCCCCTGTCGGTCTCTCCAGTTCCAAACTGACCAACTGTTCCGGCTCATTGGTTTTAAGAGTCAGGACCTACTTTGCCGTTAAAATCCCATTGAATGATGATGATGTCTTTCTTGGGTATCTTCATAATGGTCTCTTCAAGTTCTTCGTAAAATTCTTCTACTTCTTCATCTGCATGGTCAGATGATGGTGCACAGATTTGTATGATGGTGATGTTCTTGGGCTTGGCCGACACCCGGATTCTGATAATCCTGCTGGAAGCCGGTGTACAGCTGATAATGCACCCCACTACTTCCTTTCTGACAATAAATGCCACTCCATGTTGGTGATGTTTCTCTTGACCACTGTACCAGATCTTGTTGCCTTCTTCAGTCATTGTCTCACCAAATCCTGTCCATCTCACTTCTCCTAGTCCAATAATGTCCCATTTACAGCAGCTAAGCTCACACTCTAGTTCTTTGATTTTTCTGCATTGGTAGAGTGTACGACGTTCCATGTTCCAATGGTGATCTGTTCTCTAGGGAGCTTAAGCAATGTCTCAGCTCCAGTAGCTGACTTGTCACTTCCACCCTGGTGTTGATCAATGGAAAGCGCGGCGGTTGGTAACCCGGGCCTCGACCGATCCGGTATCATATTGGTTTTGTATCTGTCTCTCATGTCTTTTCTGTGGGCTTAGGATATTCCTTGGTGGCACCAATCTCCTCTCCAAGTCTCCATATGGTTGTTTTTTTCTATTGGGGTTTCCTCCCCCACATGCGACAGGTTGTACTGGCTTACATGGATACCAGTAGCAGTAACAGAAAACTTCTCTGACTAACCTGACACACAGAAAACAAATACCACACACCAAAAGAGACCTTTAAAATTACTATATTATTGACACTCCTGCTCCTGAAAACATGACTTACTCCAGAAGTTATCTTAACACCATGGACTCATTTGGCACCACTCCACTGCTGCATCTCGCATGATTTCACTGTATCCGAAATAGAGAAATGATATTAAGAACTTATCACAACAAGCTTGACGGGTTCTTTCATTTTGCTAAGTAAAATTCATTTGATTTTGATATCAGTTTGGCAAGAGTTGTTTGATAAATTCTTTACGCATTTCTGCTTGTAGGGGCTGAGTGCATTCAATGGGTGGATGCGTTGATGGATATCAGATAACCATTTGTGGAAGCAGTCGCAGATGTTGTCATGGATATAGTGTTTAAGTATATGGTCTTAACTTAGTGATATCATAGCAGGAAGAAATATTAGAATATCACCAGTATTTTAGGGGGGTTAATATTCAAAAAATGACAGAAAATAACTTTGATTCGATTATTTTACTACAGGGGTATCACCTTAAGTCTCTGTCAAGTCATTTCCTTGGCTGGTTTTTCAGTGTGTGTGTGTGTGTGTGTGTGTGTGTGTGTGTGGTGTGTGTGAGTGTGTGTGTGTGTGTGTGTGTGTGTGTGTGTGTGTGTGTACCTTCTCTCATTACTGTATATAATCAAATTCCAACATTTGTTGATGTTGACAAAAATGATTCCTGCACTTGTTGAATGTCTATCTGCTCTGTGTGCAGACTGTCCTTTGCACAATTGTCATAATGACCCAATCTGGAAAGTGGCACAGGTTAACCCAACCGTACCCTGAAAGGCCCTATGTTGCTAAAACCTGCATCATAACCAGTGAACGCCTCTCCTGCTTCACTTTCTACAGCTGCCTTATCCTTGTCATTTGTTTTTTTCTGACCTTCCACACACCTGAGCATGTAAATATAGAAGATAAAGTCATCTTCAATTGCATTTGCCTTATACTGATCATCTGGCTCTGCTTTATCCCGGCCTATTTCCTGGCAGTAGAGGATTTTCATCGAATATTGTTTCTGGCCCTGTTCTTGTTTCTCAACTGCTCTGTAACAGTTGTTGTTATCTTCCTGCCCAAGCTGAAAGCTGTGTGGTATAGAAACCGTAAAGTTAAGGTTGTTATAAAGCCAAGGGCTCATTTTGTAAACCATGTGTCTTTAAATGAACAGTCAAAAATTAGCACTTGTGCCACAAGAGAGACCATTAGTACTATGCGATATGATACTCAGAGCCATGTAGCGTTCGTAACTTCCAAGTAAATTTAAGGCGGATCTTGTTATTATACTTTCCACCTTGGGCAATGGCTGAGAACATACCAGATCATGTATAGCAGAATGAGTAATTGTCAGTTCAGAAATGGGTCAACCACAGGCCATAAGAAAGTTATTGCATAAACACTTCTAGAGAAGAACACACAAGATTGACTGTGCAAGCAGTCCTAGAGAAGAACATCCAAGATTTATTGTGGAAACGGCTATAGAGAAGAATATCAAAGATTGATTGTGCATGTAGTTCTAGAGAAGACCATTGAAGGTTGATTGTGAAACCCCTCTGGAGAAAAATATCCAAGATTGATTGTACAACACTTCCAGGTTAGTAAATCCAAGATTGATTGCACAACATTTCCAGAGAAGAAAATCCAAGGTTGATTGCACAACACCCCCAGAGAAAAACATCCAAGATTGATTTACAACACTTCCAGAGAAGAGCATCCAAGATTGATTGTGCAAACTGTTCTGGGGAATATAATAGTAGGCTAATTGC
The DNA here is from genome assembly GCA_028751875.1 of Rapana venosa. Classification (NCBI taxonomy): domain Eukaryota; kingdom Metazoa; phylum Mollusca; class Gastropoda; order Neogastropoda; family Muricidae; genus Rapana; species Rapana venosa. The sequence continues at coordinate 3,921,037 of CM054135.1, forward strand.
ACAAACAGTTCTGGATAAGAACATCCACGGTTGATTGTCACAAAGCTTTTAGAGAAAAATATCCAAGATTGACTGTACAGACACCTTGGGGAAATAATGTCTCCGGTTGATTTTTACAAACACTTCTCGAGAAAAATATCCAAGATTGATGGTACAAACAAAACTGGAAGAAAACATCCAGGGTGCATTGCATGAAAGCTTCTGGAAAATAATTCACAGTTGATTGTTCTAAAACTTCAGAAGAACACTAAAGGCTGATTAAAGAAACACTTCTGCAGATAAAGACCCTAGTCTGTTTGAAAACTCTTTTTGAGAAGAATATCCTAGCTAATTAAACAAAAACATTTGGAGAAAAACAAGAGGTGATCAAACACTAGGGGACAAAAGTGACAGATATCCTCACACGAATTTGCAAAAAAGATCTGGCAGACCAGAGAGTGCCCAAAACCTTGGACCTAATCACTCATCATTATGCTCCCCATTAATGGTAATCTACAGCAATGACAGAACTATCAAACGATCATCCTCATAAGCCATGCCAGCGAAGTAATGTTAAAAGTCATCTTGAACAGATATTAAGCCTCATGTAGAAGAGATCATTGCCGAAGAACAGGCAGGTTTCTGCCCAAACAAAAGTACCACAGAACAAAATAATCAAGCTGCGAGTTCTGTGTAAGAAATACAGCAAGCACCAACAAAAACTGCACCACATCTTCATAGACTTCAAAAAGGCATTTGACCGTGTATGGCATGACACATTATGGGCCACAACGAAAAAGTACAACATGGGACAAAAGACCATCCAGACCTTCAAAGAGCTATATGCAAAAGCCACCATCGCGCAGTGCTTGTGCAATGGATGGGCGGGGAATGATTCCATTCCTCAGTGAGAGTCTATCAAGGCTGTCTCCTATCACCAACAATGTTCAATGTCTTCCTTGAGCATATAATGACTGATGCCTTAGAAGATCACACTGGAACAGTAAGTATTGGAGGGCGGACAATCACCAGCCTCAGGTTTGCCAATGACATCAATGGATTTGCATGGAATGAACAGGAACTAGCCAATCTAGTGTACCATCTGGACAAAACAGCCTCCAGATACGGCATGGAGATCAGTGCTGAGAAGACAAAACTCATGACACATAGTGCCCAGCCAATCACTACCAAGATCACAGTCAGTGGAAAAGAACTTGAGGTTGTAGATCACTTGAAGTATCTTGGAGCTTTTATTACTGAAGAATGTTCAAAGACCGAAATCCTTGCAATAGCTGCCAGTAGTAGTAATGGCAAAGTCCAAAACCATCTGGAAAGACCAAAACATCTCTCTCAGAACTAAGGTCAAGCTACTGCGTGCATTGGTCACCTCCGTGTACCTGTGTGCTTGCGAATCCTGGACATTGAATGCAGATCTACAAAGAAGGATCCAGGCTTTGGAGATGAGATGCCTCAGAGACTCCTTGGCATTTCATACACGGACCACATTTCCAACAAAGTGGTCCAACAAATCAGTACCCAGCAAGTAAACAGTATGAAGACCTGCTGACCACAGTCAAGAAAAGGGAGCTTAGACGGTATAAACATGTGACAAGATCAGATGGGCTCTCCAAGACCATACTGCAAGGAACAGTGCAGGGGAACAGGAAGCGGGGCAAGCCGAAGAAGAAATGGGCAGACAATATCATTGAATGGACCGGTGAGAGCTTCTCCACAACCCAGGCACTTGTTCACAACTGCCCCAACTTGAGCCAACTGGTGCAATGTTCATCACCACAGTGCCACTACAATCCTGGAAGGGGTTATGAGAGCTGATGATGAGATGAGATCCTAGACTGATTAAACAAAAACATTTGGAGAAAAACAGGAAGTTATTATTGTCCAAAAACTTCTGAAGAAGAACATCCAAGGCTTTTTTTAACGAAAGAACATCCAAGTTTTTGTTAACAAACACTATTGGGAAAGACCATCCAATATTTTGTTAACAAAATACCTATAAGGAAGGCCATCCAAGGTCTTTTAAAAAACACTTCTAAAGAAGACCATCCAGTATTATTTTAACAAACACTTCTGTAGATGAACATTCAGGGTTTATTTTTGAACAAACACTTCTAGAGAAGGCCATTCAAGTTTTTTTAACAAAAATTTCTGGAGAAGACTGTCCAAGTATTTTTTTTTTTAAACTTCTGGGAAAGACCAGGGAAAACAATTCAAATGTGTTTCTTCATTAAACAAACCCATTTGGTGAAAACCAAAACTCCCAGGCTTTTCTGAACAAACACTTAAAAAGAAAAACCCGGAAGGCTTTTTAAACAAATACTTGGGAGGAACAACTCTCATGGTTTTTTAAACAAACCCTCATAGAGAAAAAACTCCCAAGGCTTTTTCAATAAACTCTTATGGTGAAAAACTCCAGTTTTTAAAGAAACGTTAATTGTGAAAAGCTCCTAAAGCTTTTTTAGCAAACACTTATGCAGAAAAACTCCCAAGGTTTTTGTCAACAAACACTTATGGTAAGGAATTCCCAAGGTTTTTACCACCAAACACTTATGGAGAAAACTCCGAAGGTGTTTTGAGCAAACGCTTATGAAGTAAAATCTTCCAAGGCTTTATAAGCATTTATGAAGAAAAACTCTGAAAGCTTTTAAAACAAACTGGCATAAAGAAAATCCTCCAAGATATTTTGAACAAACACTACTGGGAGAAAATACATAAAGCTTTTTGAAAACACTGCTGGAAAAAATATCCAAAGCTTTTTGCACAAAAGCTGCTGGAGACAATTTTTAAAAATCCAAGTTTTTTTAATACGTACTTCTGGAGATTAACGTCCAAGGGTTTTAAACAAATACCTTTGAAATAGAAAATCTCAGGCGTTTTGAGCAAACACTTCTGCAGAAAAATACATCTGCAGCTTATTGAAGAAACACTACTAGGGAAAAACACCCAATCTTCTTGGAACAAGCCTTTAATGTTTATGGAGAAAAACTCCAACCCTTGTAAATTCTTCTTTGGCAAAGGTTAATAGCTTAGAGAAAGATCAGAAGACTTTTGCACAGGGAACAGCACAAGGAGGGGGAGAGAGAAGAGACAGACAGAAAAGCGATTGGAAGACAACATCAAAAAGGGGACTGGCCTTCAGTGGAACAGCATAGTATGGAATGCTTAGAACAGTGAGGAGTGGAGGAACTGGTTGCCAAATCTCCAGTCGTACCTAAGCGATTGACTAGACTATGGGATAGATGAATCATGATGAATTATTCTTTGTGCATCCCTATTCGCTTGTGTTATGATATGAACAAATCATGATTGGATTACCACTGATGGTGAGTGAAACCATGTCAGAGGATTTTTTATGTATCCATCTTAATCTGTGTTGTGATGTAAAACAAATTAGGTCTTTATGTCTACGTCATTACATGCCACAGTAAATAACTATTTCCTGTGACATTTGCTTATGGTGAAGTGTATGATAATAAAATGACATATGAAAGAAAAGAACTATGTTAATGTAAATAAATAAAGATTTTCAGTTTGATTTGATAACATTTGTGTAATTCTTTTGATTAAATATACCTGATTGTTGATGATTTTACACAATATTTTCTTTGAGTGCACAAGTTTGTAACTTCAAAATCAGCTTGGTGATATTATCATATGATGTTATCCACATTTACTGTTTATGGTTGTTGCATGCAGGACATTATCTGATTTGATAAGGCCTGATATTTTTGACAAGTTAAGCAATCAGCGTTGTACTTGAAAAGTTTACAGCACATTATTTAAAGTAAATTTTCTGACCTTGATTTCCAAACTTTTCTTTAAAAAAAATCATTTTCACTTTGAAGTTTACAACAACAAAAAAGTTTCCCTGTAGTGCATTAGTATTATTCAGTAGTAGTGTGCCATAGGGGAATGAAACTAAGCCTTAGAATAAAACCAACATTGTGTACTTTTCACATGGGAATATGAACGTTTTCACCATGGCCTTGGTGTTGGTAGACTTTGGACTTGAGGTATCATTGTAGACATAATTTGTGTAAGTTGTGTTTATTTTCATTCTTGTAAATGAAACAGTGAAACTTGTGATAATTGCAGAGTAAGATCATAGTTGAATATAAATGGATCTTGTTTTATGTTTGAGAGAAATGCATGAATGCAAAATCGAATTTTTTAAAACTGATTTTGACTTTGATTTGTGTTGTCTGAATTAGAGTGTAAGAGGCAGGAAGGGGGAATTGATTTGTGTTGTCTGAATTAGAGTGTGAGAGGCAGGAAGGGGGAATTGATTTGTGTTGTCTGAATTAGAGTGTGAGAGGCAGGAAGGGGGAATTGATTTGTGTTGTCTGAATTAGAGTGTGAGAGGCAGGAAGGGGGAATTGATTTGTGTTGGCTGAATTAGAGTGTGAGAGGCAGGAAGGGGGAATTGATTTGTGTTGTCTGAATTAGAGTGTGAGAGGCAGGAAGGGAAAATTTATATTTGTCACGGTTCGCATAATTTTACGAATAATTCCGTGCATTACTCAGTGCTATTTCTTTCTCTGTATTTCTGGATGCTGGTGTCTTTCTGTGTTCACATTCGCTTTTTTTTAACGTACATGAACTCCAGCTTAGTGGCATGCACATCCCCTTTTCTCTGCAATTTTGCATGCAGGTTAGCTTCTCATGAAGTTCCTGTTCGTGAGTTAGGGTTTGTTTCATCAGCTGAGTAGCAGCAGCTTTAAATAGGAGGAGGTCTTGACTTAAGAGGGGAGGAGGAGATTCAGTCTTTGGCTGAAGTTCGTTGGTCGCCGTTCCAGCTGGGCTGTTGGGCACTGCATGATGTTGTCTCTCTATTTGGAGAGAAGGGGGGAGCAGCACTTGGAGTAGTTCAGGCTCCTGTTAACGGGGTTTTCGTTCTTCGTTGTTACGTCATGTCCGTCCTGTCAACGTCTTCCTCGAGGTGCAGGTGTGCACCGTACTTCCTGTGGTGTTGTGTCTCTTCTTGGGGAGCAGTCATCTTTGAGTGGTTCGAGCTCCCGAGAACCAATCTACGTTCCTCTTCGTTGTGCTATGCTGTCCGTTTTGTCAACGTCTTTCCTGGGTGCAGGAGTGCACCTTGTTCTTTCTCAGTGACAGATGAGAGATGTTCTGTAGATATGATTGAGTTCTGTGATGGTTCATTGTGCCGTTGTGGATGTTGTCATTGAGTGTCTTGTGTTAGTGCAGTGCTTGAATAGTTGGTTCTGGAATAAATTAATGTAGAATGCTTTCGAGGGAGATTTCTTCTGTCTTTAGGTTTATGGAATATTGGGCAGGCTTAGGTTTCTCCTTTAGTGAACAATAGGATATGTTCTTTAATATATGTTTTCAAATGCTAATGTTTTGTCTAGAGAGAGTTCTCGCTAGTGTTTAGAACACTTGGTATTTCTTAAAGTTAATCCATATGGGTGAATCCTGAGTGATTTGGGATTTAGTGTTATGTTAAGCAGTTGTGTGTGGTTATTAGTTGCTGTAAGAACAATTCTCTCTTGTGGAAGAGTATTTTTAAAGTATTTCAACTTAAATGTATATGAACATAAATAATTATAGATTATACATCAGACGTCATTTAGATTGGAAATATAAATGATTCCTTAGAGATATGGTGGAATTTTGGCTGAATAGACAAATTGTCAATTGTTGGTGGACACAAGGGAAATAACCCTAGTTGCCTTAGCGCTAGCCATGGGTGTATGCTGAGGAACGGCAAGTATTGCCTGTTCCAGGTTCGTGTGGGTACCTTCATCGGTGGAGTCGTACCTGGAGAGGGTGCAGCCCGGTGTGCCCTGAAGAGTCGCCGAAGGCTTGTCCTTGACCCTCCGTCCCTTTATTCCCTGGATCCACCTTTTTCCCCTTTGACCAGTTTTCCTTCTCCATGCTGCCTTGTCCACCTGTGACCCTCCTTGAGGTCTTCGGGGTACCCTGAACTATCCCTCGGTGTTCGTATGTGGGGAACAGATCGTGACTGAGAGAAGTGGGAGAATAATATTAATCAGGCTGGTTTCTGGACTGTGCAGAGGGGAGGGTATTATGGATAAAGTTTAGAGTGTGATTGGTGATTGAATGTGTGTGTCTGTAAGTATTTATCTGATGTGATTGTTTTTAGATTTTGAAAAGTAAAGTCTGGAACTTTTCTTCGGTGTTCTGTGTTTGGGTTTGTCGGGAAGATAGTTAGAGAGGGCATGGGTGGGGGTTTAGCCAATCCCTTCTGGAGCATGACAATATTTAATCTAATTAATGTGGTGATAGTCAGCATGGCAGATTAAAAGTCTCTCTAGACAGACAACACGTGTGCTGCAATTTTCTCTTTTTTCTTGGTGATCGTACATCATACACAAACAATGGCTTAAGGTTTACTATTTTTCTTATTCATGTTTTAATCGTCATGTGTGTAGTACATGACAGAGGGAGTTACGTCCCTTGTCTTAAGCTGCTAACAGCAGTTAGTTCCCTTGCATAATCTGATTATTGGTACAATAATCATATGAAACCCGGTTCACAAAGTATCACCGCCCGTTACACTCCCCCCCTCCCCCCTATCTTTAGCTAGATTAAATATATGAATTATTTTTGGGTGAGTGACTGAGTCATACAGAGCTCATGTACCTGCTGAGCCTAGCACAACCTGATGGTCAGTTGAGATCATGCACTGTAGCAGTTTTGTGCACAATGTGCAAAGCTTGAGAGGCCAGATCCTGAAATTATGCAACAAGGGAACAAAGAAATACCAACCTACTCCACAGTACCAGCATGGAAGGGAGGAGGAGGAGAGCAGTTCCAAGAAATCAGAGACAGTTTCTGGCATCTTACCAAAAGGAACACAGTAAGTGCATATAATAATGATAATGATAATAATGATAATAATAATAAATGGAATTTAAATAACACTATATCTTGCAAAGACAAATCAAAGCACTTGCACTCAACTCATTCTTACACAGTCATACAACCAGTAACAATGAATAGTTCCAACAAGTCCAAATATGCAGCACACAAACACACACACACACACACAGGTTACACACCCTGGTAGAGGGATAGAATCTTTACTTTTGAAGGTAGGGAAAATCTATGAGATAAAGCAGGAGAGAAAAGCCTTAGATTTGAAATAAATATGTCTTGAGACTGGATTTAAAAGTGTCATAAGGAGGCTTTTGGTGGAGAGAGAGAGAAGTAATTCCAGATTGATGGACCGGAAATAGAGAAAGAGTAATGGCCAATGGTGGATTGGTTGAATCTAGGTATTCATAAGGACAAGGTATCTGCAGCAGAGCAGAGAGAACGAGAGGGAGTGTACAAGTTAAGACATTCACAGAGGTAGGATGGTTTGTGAAGACATTTGTAACAGAGGGTACTGATCTTATAGTTTACTCTCTGTGGCACAGGCAGCCAGTGGAGAGATTGCAAGAGAGGGGTAATGTGCTCATATTTTTTTCTTTCTGAAGACTAGTCAAGCTGCAGAGTTTTGTATAAGCTGAAGGGAGTGAATTGATGATACTGGCAGACCAGCCAAAAGAGAATTGCAATAGTCCAGACGTGAAAGAATGAGTAGTGTAAGGAGTTTGGATGTTGCATCTGTGGACAGTTACCTTCGAATTGCCCTAATATGCCATAATTGATAGTAGCATGACTAGCAGGTCTGGGTGATACAATTTTGGCATAAAGAGTGTGTTGTCAATAGTGACCCCTAAATACTTCACAGCAGTGGATAGAGGGACTGATGCATTGACAAGTTGTATTGAAGCTGTTGTAATGGAAGAGAAATTGTGTTTGGTCCCTACAAGCATGGTTTCTGTGTTATCTGCATTTAGATGTAACTTGTTCTGTATCATCAAATTTTGGATATCTTAAAAGCAGTGGGCCATATTTGTAAAGGGAGAAGGGAGATATTCAGGACTGTCACTGCTTAGAATCTGAGAGTCATTTGCATAAAAATGATGGTTGATCTGATGACGGTTAATTATATGTGACAGTGGAGTGGTGTGGAAAGTGAAAAGAACAGGGCCCAGAACAAATCCCTGCAGAACCCCACATTCCAGTCTGTCAGGTACTGACTGAATTTTTTTTACTGCGACTGTCTGGAATCGGTCGGTAAGGTATGAACTAAACCATGTAAGGGCTGTACAAGTAACACCAAACGTTTTTTGAAGACAGGAGAGAAGAATAGAGTGGTCAATAGTGTCGAAGGCTGCAGATAAGTCAAGTAGAATAAAAAGGGAGATTTATCCCGAGTCAGAAGCGAGTAGAAGTGTGTTTAAGTGCGGACAAGGGTAGTTTCAGTGCTGTGGTTGACGCGATAGGCAAACTGAAACGCAGGAAGGAGACTGTTGAAGAGAAGGTGGTGGCTGAGCTGTTTTAGAACTACTTTTTCAATGACTTTAGAGATGAAAGGTAGGTTGGAAACAGGTGTAGTTTTTCAGAATGGTGAGGTCAAAGTCATGCTTTTTTAGTAGAGGTGTGAATGTAGCAGTTTTTAGAGCTGAGGGAGCATTTCCAAAAAACAAGAAATAAGTTTACTATTTTCGTGATAGAGGGTATAAGTTGTAGCAGGCACTGTGCAAAAGAAGGGCAGGTATGGGGTTAAGATCACATAATTTTATAGTCAGTCCTTTCAGAATTATCTCAATTTCTTTCTCGCTTGCTGGGTGAAAGGAAAGGAGAGAAGTGCCAGAGAATTGGGGATCAGAAGTTGCAGGCTGGAAAGGAGTCTTCTCCAAACTGGAGTGATTGTTGCGGACTTTGTCAGAGAAGAATGTAGAAAATACAGAAGGAAATTCAGAGTGGTTGTGAATAGAAGGCAGAGGGCTAGCCTTTGCAGATCCAAGAAGAGTAGATGTGAGGGAAAAGAGAGATTTCATAGATGTGGCATCAAGAACTTGAGAAGAGTAATACTTTGTTTTTGCTGAATGAATTAAGGTTTTAACTTTATTGATTTGTTTACAAAAAAGTTGTTTATTTAAGGTTTTGGTTTTTGCCATTGCCGCTCTAGTTGTCGGTGTTTGCGTTTTGCGACCAGGATGTTACAGTTGTAATACAAATAATAATAATGTATGGAATTTATATAGCGCTGAATCTTGTAAAGCAACAAATCAAAGCGCTCAGATTTCATTTCATACCACTTTAAGTCACGGCAGATTTCTCTCCGTGAAATTCGGGCTGCTCTCCCCGGGGAGAGCGGGAGAGCGCGTCGCCACAAGAGCAGTGCCACCCATTTTTTTTCTTTTTCATGTCTGCAACTGTATTTGTTTCCCTATCAGAGTGGCTTTTTTCTAAGAATTTTGCCAGGGACAACTCTCTTGTTGCCGTGGGTTCGTTTACGTGCGCTAAATAATTACGTTAACACACGGGACCTCGGTTTATCGTCTCATCCGAAAGACTAGCGCCCAGACCACCACTCATGGTCTAATGGATGGGGGAAAAGTTTCCGGTCCAAACGGGGTACGAACCGCCGCACACTTCAGACCCGGACTTTCGCTTTCTAGACAGGCGCGTTACCTCTAGACCACCGATCCATCCATTGTACCATGGTGCACATGGTCTATCAGGCTGGAGATGGTGAGTAGGAGGTGCATGCTCATCAAGGAGTTGGCTGAGGACGTTATTGTAATGTTTAGAAGGGTCGGTATAATCAGAGGTTTGTGATATGTGTTCAGCAGCTTGGTAAAAAGGTTTGAATATCTATGGCTTTGAGGTTGTAATGGGTAATGCACTTCTTCTTTCTGCTTAAACTTTGCAATGTTGAGAAAGAAAAGAATTGCAGAATGATCAGAGAGCAGTTCGTCAGTGACAGATACAGACTGAGATGTGACTAGACCTTGTGAAAGATCAGTAATAAGCCAGTCTAAAATGTGACCTGAGCTGTGAGTTGGTTTGTTTACCAGCTGGGAAAGAGAGTGATTTGACAAGGAAAGAGAAAGATGCTTGACATCATGAGATGACTGGTTGTTGAAGTGGAAGTTTAAGTCTCTGAGAATGATAACAGTTTCTTGGGAGAGAGATAGGGAAAACAGGCATTCAAGCTCAACTACTCTTCAACTTACCTAGTTTTCATATAAAACCTCGCAACATTGGCCTGATTCATCTTCGCCTCATGGGGCAAAAAGTTGCCATGTTTTATATGAAAACTAGGTAAGTTGAAGTTGCAGTTTATTTTGAATACCTGTTTTCCCTATCTCTTATAATAAATAAAAAATGTTACTATCTTATTTCTAGTGAGTAAAACTATACAATTATGAGAATCTATGCAGTGCTGAAGATTTTAGCTGAATTTTTATCAGATTAAAAAAGTGCAAAACTTTCTCTGCTACCCAGGCTCCGTTACAGAAGGAGAGCAATTGGAGGGTACTGCAAGGGAGCTTTGGGTAGGGAAAAAGATTTCCGGCATTCACGACTGTTGGAATGCCAACACACGCATTCACACACCACTTGTAATCAGTACACATAACAGGAAAACATAATACACACATGCACAACACAACATAGTACAAACAGGACATAATACACACAAACACTTAACAGCACAAACATAGTACACACAACACATAAACATAGGACCTGTAGCTACTGCTACGAGGGTTCGAACCCCTGCCTGCCTGCACTGCCTACCTGCCCTGTCTATTGCATTCAGACTTCCCCATTGGGCTGCCCCAAGAACGATAGGGGACTGAAAATTAATAAATATAAACCTTCCTTTCTGATGGTGCAATACTTAGCCACGCCCCTTTTGTGGGTCATCATCAGACCCGTGACCTTGGCGGTCGTGGGGGAGACATGAAAGACGATGCCGTGGTAAGCCTCCTCCATCCATCTCGGTCCTCGGCTCTGCGCAGTAGTGCCGAGTCATTCATCCTGGTCCATTCTCTGATGTTGTCCATCCATGACTTGTTCTGTCTTCCCCTCCTTCTGCCACCTTCGAGTGTTCCCTGCAGTACTGTTTTGGGCAGAGTGTTGTGGCGGGTGACGTGGCCGAACCATGTCAGCTTTTTCTTCTTGACGATGGTGAGAAGGGGTTCCTGTAGACCTGCCAGCCGTGTTATTTGACTCTTGACAAATTCATTGGTCTTTCGTTCTCTCCAGGATATGCCCAGTAGTTTTCTATGGCATTTTGTTTCGAATGACTGGATTCGCTTTGCTGTTTCAGCAGTCAATGTCCAGGTTTCACTTCCGTACAGCAGGATCGCTGAATTAGGGCTTTGTAGAGCTTTAGTTTGATTGGGAAACTGATCTCTTTACTTTTCCATATGGTGGTGAGTTTTGTCATGGAAGATGTTGCCATGGCTATTCTGACTTTGATTTCTGTTGTCGATCGCCCGTCCTTTGTGAGTGTAGCGCCGAGGTATTTAAAAGCGTCTACCTCCTCCAGTTGTTGGCCGTTCATGTAAAATTTTAGCGGTGGCATTGCTCGTGCTGTTCACAAGTACTTTACTTTTCTCCGAGCTCACCTCCATCCCATATGCTCCAGCTCTGTTCTCAAGTCTGGTCGTAAGATCTTGCAGCTCTGTGTTACTTCCGCCCATGAGGTCAATGTCATCGGCAAACCGTAAGTTGTTGAGGGGTCTGCCGCCAATGGAGATGGTAGAGTGGAAGTCATGTAGGGTCTCTCTCTTTTGTGGGTATATGTGTGTTAAAAAAAGATTTCTACAGCTGCTTCTTATTATGTGTGTTTGTGTGTGAGAGTGTCTGTGTTTTGTTTTGTGTGTGTTTAAAAATTCTATTGTGTCTGTCTGTATGTTCTTGTGTGTGTTAAAAAGATAAGCTATTGGGTTTCACACAATACAGTATCTTGTTGGTTGGTCTGTTTTAAGAATTAGCTCGACATGTTTTGAGCTTCTCAGTTTTAGTTTTATTCTTTCTCTTTCTTGTCCCTCTGTAATAACATCACTCTCCCGAAGGCAATTATTAAACCCATCTCTGTCTTTCATGTGAAAAATTACGACTTTGATTTGTTCACTGTAATCTTTTAATATGCTTATTAAATTTTTGTGTCAGCAACCAAACAGATATCTGTGCATGTCTCCCACTGAAAGCAAGCTTAGACAAACTATTCCTTTTCTTAACAATGTCATGCTCAGCTGAGCACATAAGAAATAATGTTACTGTATTTTCAAACAAGTTATAATAGTATTCTAGACACTTACTTAGCCTGTCAGAGGGATTAACAATAATTATATTCTCATATGTCCAAATAAATTTTCTCTCTCTGTATGTTTTATTGTTGTGTAGTGTTGGACAAAATATAACAATGAACTCGAAATGATTTTTGTACACTGTTTGTAATAAATCTTAAACAAATACAGTCTTGCCACAGCCAGTCAGCCCACATATTAGAGAGCAGTGTTCTTCTTTTGAAAGAAAACTTAGCTGGTCCATTAGTAAACAACTTCTTTTAGTCTGTTTCCTTCTATGTTGAGTTGTGCATCCATCACTACAAATAGATATATTTTTATGGGCTCATGTAAAGATGTAAAGATAAGAGTGAAGGGTTAACAAGACCAGGATTAGAGAGGATTAATGACTCTGTTGTGCTTATGTGTGGTGCTTGCTTGGTGCACAGGCACAGACAAGGTCAAGCATTATTGGTGGCTTGGGGTTTGATGCACAGAAGCAGTTTCTAGCAAATCTTGAAGACAGTATTAACTCAGCTGTTGATCTACCATCAAGCATTTAACATTATCAAGATGTTCTTCACTATGCATGGTCTAAGGTAGACTTTGCTATAGGGCATGGTTTATATATGCTGCCTTCCAACATGCAGTTACATATAGGAATAATTACAAACTACAACAACAATATTCTTATAAATGGAGATGATGTGCAGCTTGGCAAAAATGAAAGCGTAAATAAAACACCAGCAGCAGTAGTATCAATAGCACCAACAGCAAAAAGTGTAGTAACAGTACTGACAACAACAACAAGGGAAAGAACTCCTGCCACCTCAGAGCAAATTAAAAAAAGTTATTCCCCTTGCGAAAGACAATCACTCTGATAAGATGATTGCTTTAACAACTATACTTGTTTTAAGCGGCCTTGCTTATCTTTATCTTAGAAAGTAAAACACTAACAACTAATACAAGTAGCATCCAAACGTTCTCAGCAATAAATCCCACAACTTGTTTTGCCCATGATAGCAGCCAGCTAATCACTGAGCCAATTATACCAGGAAGTGCATTGCCAACTTTGTAGGCTATTTTTTTAATAGGTCTGCTAAGTGGACGAGTTGTTTCTTAACCCAGCCTGTGCCTGTGGGTGGGGAAGGTGGTGGTGGTGGTGGTAGTGTGCCTCACCTGTCAGTGCATACACAAGTGTGCTTATAGCAAAACCCAATGCTGTAATTATACTGACAAGTTTTATGCCTTGCTCGGGAAACAGTGTATGGATTCTTTCCGCCAGTGTTGTGTTTTCATAAAGAATGCGTGGATTGTTTCTTTTATTCTGCTAACCTGAGATTGTAGTTGTTGTCTGTTATTGTTTAAGACCTCTAATCTTGCTTGGCGTTCATCTTGCAGATTTTTTAGATGCTGTGTGATTCTTTCTTTTATTTCCTGTCCAAGGTTTGTATCATCTGCTTCTGCTAGCTTCTTCTTTTCTAGTTCTATGGGTGAGTCTAAATCACCTAGGTTTGCTAAATTATTTATCAGTTCGCCTCTAAAACTCTGTAGTGCTTGATTGAGCCTCATTATTTCTCGCATAAGTAGGGGTTGATCATTTATTGTTTTCAGTGCTGTGTCTTCGTCTGCTTGTGTGAAGCTAGTTTCCAACTCTAGAATAGTTTCAGTTGTTGTGTTTGCCATCTGTGCTATGTCTTTAAGTGGTACACTTTCAATGTTTGTTGGTAGGTTTTGTTCAGCATTTTGTAGTTGTGCAACAGCTTGTGTGAGTATTCTTGTTGTCAGTGCATCACTAATACCAAGTTTTCTCTGCATGGCGACACTTGGTCTCTGCTTGATTGTATTTCTTGTGAACAACTGATGAAGGTTACTTTCCTTTGTTAATAAAACCTTTTGTACTGTGTTAGTTACAGCGTACAGATTGTCTTTGTTGTCCATATCATAGTCAGTATGGTCTAGTACTTCGGGTGTTGGTTGTCCCAAACTTGTGTGAAAATCTTTAACCCTGCTTTCTAATAATTCTCTTCTGAGTGAATGCAAGGGTGCTACTGCTGCTGCTGCTTCACTCATATCATCAGCTGGCATAAATACATCATCTTTATTATCTATATCATAGTCTTCCATTATTCTATTATTGTTTTTTGTTATTTTGCTACTAATAGAAAAAAAGATGGGACAACAAACATTTGGTGCAATCCTTGATCCATACAGATGTTTAAAAGATCCCTTAGGCATAAAAGGAAACAGACAGACAATTGTTATTACAAACAACCTCTCCACTATTGATGAAAATCAAATTTTGACTGTAAGGTTTCCTAATTTAAGAAAAGATGATGTAATTGTTCCAGGCACAACTAGGCTTGCTTTTCAGATAGAACTAGAGTCTGGAGATGATCCAAACAGAAGTTTGGTAGCAAACTTAGGAAGGGCTATTATAAAAAAGATTAGTGTCAAGCTAGAAGGCAGAGAAGTGCTGTCACTAAACAATGCAGACATATTCTTGATCTATACTGATTTATGGATGACAAAAGAAAAAAGAGATGATCTTATTTATCAAGGCATACAGGATGATGAGGGACTAAAACATAGAGTAGATTCTGCTGATAAGGGAAACAAGAAAAAAGATGCTGCCATAGCAAAAGCCTATGGTAACAGGTTTTGTATTCCTCGTGACTTTGAACTGCTCAGCTCTCACATGCCTTACTATCAGGGCGCACTCAGAGACAGACTGTCGTATGAGCTAACCTTTAATGACAGTTCTCCTGTTATTACATCCAGTGGAATTCGCAAGCAGCCACAATCTTACTGTCGCCAACACCCTATACCCCCACAAGACATCAAGAAGAACGACGTGGAACTCACCAAATAGAAAGACACATAACCAGATTGACTACATCTTGGCCCCCAAACAATTTAAGTCGAGCATCAACAAAGCCTAGACAAGAACTTTCCCTGGCGCTGATATTGGCAGTGACCACGACATGGTACTCATGACCCTACAGATCAAGCTGAAGACCAAGAACCAGAAGAGAAATCCCCGTTTGCAGTTCAACATGGAAAAGCTGAAGGACCCCGAAGTCGCTGAAATCTTTAAAGCTGAGATAGGGGGCAGATTTGCAGCATTGAATTTCCTCCAAGACGACATCAACAACCTCACTAAGACCTTCAGCAAGACCATTTAGGAGACAGCGCTGGAGATCCTTGGGAAAGAAAGGAAAAAGAACCAACTGTGGGTTACCAACGATATCCTGGACCTGTGTGATCAACGTAGGGAGCTAAAGCCAGAGAAGAATAAAAACCCAGAAACGGCCGAAGAGTATAGAACAGTCAACAGGTCAATCAAGAAGAAGATGACTGAGGCCATGGGGAACTAGATGTCAGAACAATGCTCCAAGGTTGAGAAGGCAATGGCGAAAGGAGACAGCAAGGAGGCGTACCAGACCATCAAGGTACTAACATAGTCCCAGCAGCCAAAGACCTCCGTTATTGAAGACAAAGAGGGGTCAGTCCTTACAGAGAGTGCCACTATCATGAAGAGATGGACAGAATATTGCAGCAACCTGTACAACTACAAGCTGAAGGCTGATCCGAACAAACTTCACGAGCAAGATCCCAGATCATCAGATCCTGAAAGCACACAGGTGCTGGAGGAAGAGGTAAAAGAAGCAGTAAGATCCTTGAAAGGAGGCAAGTCACCAGGGATTGACAACATCCCGGCTGAGCTCATCAAGAACGGAGGCCCAGAGATGATCAAGGCATTAACAATCATCTGCCAACGCATCTGGACCAGCAAAGAGTGGCCTGAACAGTGGACCCAATCCATCATAGTTCCACTTCCAAAGAAGGGAGACCTGAAGAAGTGCCAAAATTACAGAACAATCAGTCTGATAAGCCATCCAAGCAAAGTTATGCTACGCATTGCCTTGAACAAACTGAAACCACAAGCAGAAGAAATCCTATCAGAAGAACAGGCAGGATTCAGACCAGGTCGAAGCACTGTCGAGCAGATCTTCAACATCAGAATGCTCATAGAGAAGCATCTCCAACATCAACTACAGCTCTACAACAACTTCATTGACTTCAAGAAGGCCTTTGACCGAGTGTCGCAAGAAGCTCTGTGGCAAGTCATGAGAGACTATAACATCGATGAGGACCTGATTCAAGTCATCCAGGCGCTGTATGACAGCTCCCACAGTGCAGTCCTCATGGGTGGAGAAATCGGGGAGTTCTTCCGGACTTCAGTTGGAGTTCGACAAGGCTGTCCGCTATTCCCCGTTCTTTTAAACGTGTTCCTAAAGAACATCATGCAGGAGGCCCTCCTTGACTTCAAGACCACAATCACAATAGGAGGAAGGCCAGTCTGCAATCTTCGATTCGCAGACGATATTGATCTCATGGGCCGCAGTGAAGAAGAACTCCAGGATCTCACCACCAGACTGGAAACATCAGCCAATGCCCATGGTATGGAGATCAGCACCGAAAAGAGCAAGATCCTAGTGAACAGTACCACACCAACCATTCCCACCAGCATCAAGATGAGTGGCGAGACACTAGAGGAGGTGGAAACTTTCAAGTACCTTGGAGCAGTCATCACCAAAGAAGGTACGAGCACACAAGAGGTGAAGATCAGACTTGCTGTGGCACTCTCCTCCATGACTAAGCTGGCGAAAGTGTGGAGAAACCACAACATCAGAACCCACACTAAGGTCAGACTCTACAAGGCACTCATCACATTCATTGCCTTGTACAGCTGTGAAGCATGGACACTTACTGCCGATTTAGAACGTTGCATTCAAGCCTTTGAGATGAGTGCCTCAGGCGGATCCTGAACATCACCTACAGAGACCGTAAAACCAATAGCTACGTCTGGCAGCAGATCGAGGCACTGGCTGGCAAATAAGAACCATTGCTAGATACAGTGAAATGGAGGAAACTGAAATGATTTGGCCACACAACAAGGCATAACAGCCTGTCAAAGACAGTCCTGCAGGGAATGGTGGAAGGAGCAAGGAGGCAGGGACGACCACGCAAAAGCTGGATATCCAACATCAAGGAGTGGACTGGCCTCACTGTACCAAACCTCCTGAAAGCAGCCCAGGACAGAACCATTTGGCGGTCCACTTGCAGCGTCCATGCGGGTACCCCAACGGTCGTCCCGACCAAGGGATGAGTGAGTGAGTGAGTGATGCTGACGCAAAGTACAAAATATCTGGTATATCTTTAGAGTATGATGTTGTGAATCACCCAGAGCTTGCACGCTTGATTGCACAGCAATATCAGTCAAGGCTTGCTATCTATTATGAAAGAGTGCTCAACCATAGCACATTAATGAAGAGTAAAGCAGATACTGTGTGGAACATAAATCTGAACACTCTGGCAAGATCCTAAAAGGAATATTAATGCTGTTTGAAGAACCAGCTGGCCCCTTTTCCAGATCAAGTGAGAGGTTTATTAATCCCCCTATTAAATATTTGTCATGTACTATAGAGGGCAACCAAATCAATTCTATGCCTCAGGTTATTTACCATATCAACACTTTGATGAGGTAAGAAAATACTTTGCTGCTGGACAACACAATGATCCCACTACTGGTCTTACAAGCAAATCTTTACATCTGCATGATGTTAGGCTTCATGAATACTTAACATCTAAATATGTATCATGGGTTGACTTAAGGTCGTCAAATGATGATAGGCTGCATGGTTCAGGAAGAGGCATTGAAAACAGCTCAGAAGGAATAACTATTCAAATAGAGAAAGAGCAAGACAATGATGAGCCCATAAAAATATATTTATTTGTAGTGATGGATGCACAACTCAACATAGAAGGAAACAGACTAAAAGAAGTTGTTTACTAATGAACCAGCTAAGTTTTCTACCAAAAGAAGCACACTGCTCTCTAATATGCGGGCAGACTGGCTGTGGCAAGACTGTATTTGTTTTAGATTTATTACAAACAGTGTACAAAATCATTTCCCGTTCATTGTTATATTCTATCCAACACTACACAACAATAAAACATACAGAGAGAGAAAATTTATTTGGACATATGAGAATATAATTATTGTTAATCCCTCTGACAGGCAAAGTGAGTGTTTAGAATACTATTATAACTTGTTTGAAAATACAGTAACATTATTTCTTATAGATGACTGCTCAGCTGAGCGTGACATTGTTAAGAAAAGGAATAGTTTGTCTAAGCTTGCTTTCAGTGGGAGACATGCACAAATATCTGTTTAGTTGCTGACACAAAAATTTAATAAGTATATTAAAAGATTACAGTGAACAAATCAAAGTCGTAATTTTTCACATGAAAGACAGAGATGGGTTTAATAATTGCCTTCGGGAGAATGATGTTATTACAGAGGGACAAGAAAGAGAAAGAATAAAACTAAAACTGAGAAGCTCAAAACATGTCGAGCTAATTCTTAAAACAGACCAACCAACAAGATACTGTATTGTGTGAAACCCAATAGCTTATCTTTTAAACACACACAAGAACATACAGACAAACACAATAAGTTTTTTAAATACACACACACAAAACATACACACACTCTCACACACAAACACACACACATAATAAGAAGTAGCTGTATGCCTACTGCCAACTGTGTTGTATTGGCAACATGGCACAAACAAATTTTAACACACATACACGCACAAAAGGGGCATGGCTAAGTATTGCAGCATCAGAAAGGAAGGTTTATATTTATTAGTTTTCAGTCGGGTATGGTTCTTCAGGCAGCCCAATGGGGAAGTCTGAATGCAATAGACACAGCAGGCAGGCAGTGCAGGCAGGCAAGGGTTCGAACCCCCATAGCAGTAGCTACAGGTCCTATGTTTATGTGTTGTGTGTAATATGTTTGTGCTGTTAAGTGTTTGTGTGTATTATGTCCTGTTTGTACTATGTTGTGTTGTGCATGTGTGTATTATGTTGTCCTGTACAAGTGGTGTGTGAATGCGTGTGTTGGCATTCCAACAGTCGTGAATGCCCGAAATCTTTTCCGCTACCCAAAGCTCCATTGCAGTGTCCTCCAAAATTGCTCTCCTTCTGTAACGGAGCCTGGGTAGCAGAGAAGGTTTTGCACTTTTTTACTCTGATAAAAATTCAGCTGAAAACTTCAGCACTGCATAGATTCCCATAATTGTATAGTTTTACCCACTAGAAATAAGATAGTAACATTTTTTATTTATTATAAGAGATAGGAAAAACAGGCATTTAAGGTAAACTGCTACTTCAACTTACCTAGTTTTCATTTAAAACATGGCAACTTTTAGCCCATGAGGTGCAGACTAATCCGGCCAGAGTTGCGAGGTTTTATATGAAAACTAGGTAAGTTGAAGAGTAGTTGAGCTTGAATGCCTGTTTTCCCTATCTCTTGAGCTCTATTACTACAGGTACAGCAACTCTGTCTACAGTCACAGCAGGAACAGGCATTGCCTTCTTGGCTACTGGAACTGGAGCTCCTGCATCAATTGCATTGGGCTCTGTTTCAATAACAGCAGGAGCCTGTTCGTTTGTCACATCAGTCTTTTCAAAGAAGGTTTTGCGTAAACTAGAAAAACATGATGCTGTTGTTGCCTTGACATTAGCCAAGCTAAGCTCATTTAGACTCATTATTAGCAAAGCTCTATCAGATGCCACAATATCAGAAGAGGAGTTCAAACGTCTTCAGGATGGCTACGATGACTACAAGTGCCAAAAGTTCGACCTACAAAACAGACAACACAAAGCTATGCCTGTGGATATTGACTCAATAAAAAAGGAATATATAAAAAAGGGGTATCTGCTTGGCCAAGACAGTGCTTTAAACGATCAGCTGAGTACTCTTTTAAGGAGCTAGAGTTACCTATGGTAGATTCACTGCTTCATACCGTAGCAAAACAAAGAGACAACAAGAAACAATTAATTAATTAATTAATTTTTTTCTTACTCTATGAGTTAGAGACTTTAGTTGAGGCTCAGTATGGATAAAGTGTTTTAGATGATCGAGCTAAATGTTACACAACCACAAAACGTGGAGCAAAGCATTCAAGATGCAATCGCACAAATACCAAACAACTTAAACATAGATCCACCAGTAAAGGTGCAGTTGGTTGCTGAAATTCTATACAACACGACAAATAAAGATGAAGAATTAACTGTTCATGTGTCAACAACACAACAAGCACTGAACTCGTTTGAAGAGCTCAACACAACATGGGCAGATGAGATGATGCGCAACTTTGTACATTCTGCAGAAACAGCAAGAATGAGGGGATCAGGATGGACAGTTGGTAAAGTTCTTTGCATAGAACTAAAGCAAACAAAGTTTCATCCCATTGTTGGTAGAAGTTACATTCCCTTGCCCCTGATGTTGTAGCAAAACGTGCTGTGCAGAACATTCAGAACAAAGATGATAAGTGTTTTATGTGGTGTGCTTTGGCTAGACTGCACCATGTAACAAAGAATGCAGAGTGAGTTTCAAACCATCATGAACATCGTGACAAGCTTGACTTTAGCGGCATTGATTTTCCTGTGGCTGTTAGGAGTATTGACAAGTTTGAGGAACTAAACCCAACCATCAGTGTGAATGTGTACACCTGGAAAGATGCAGCCCTATGCCCACTACGCATTTCTAGCAAGTCTCCCACTGTAGGTGATCCCGACAAAAACCATGTAGACTTATTGTTGATAAATGATCATTAAACATTTATTAGAACAATGAATAGACTTATTGCACAGACAACAAAAGAACACTGCAAACAAGAGTTTTGCAGATAATGCTTGGTTCGTTTACCATCTCTACAAGCAGCTGTCAAATACAGAAAACACTGCAAGAGTGAGACTGAAGCAATCACTGACCTTGTAACACCAAAGCCAGGAAGCAAGGTTTACTTCAAGAACAAAAAGAAGCTACAAAAGAGTCCCTATGTAGTGTATGCTGACTTCGAGTCTATCATTGTGCCGTACCAAGGACCAGCACCAGAAAATATTCCTAAAACAGTCTTACTCAGTAATCACCAAGTCTGTTCCTTTGCTTATGTTGTTGTTCGGTCAGATGGTGCACACTCAGAGCCAGACTTCTACAGAGGACCAGACGCTGCAAAGATTTTTCTTGAACACATGAAAGCGAATCATGAATACTACTCTCATCAAATAAACCTACAAGAGATCATTATGACAGAAGAAGACCAGGAACAGTATGAGTTTTCCACACATTGCTGGATTTGTGGTAATTTATTTACGCCACAGGTGACAGAGGGTCAGAGATCACGACCACATCAGTGGTAAGTTTCGTGGAGCAGCACATAGTAAGTGTAATCTACAACTAAAAGTAGATCCCAAAACATGGAAGTTGCCAGTCTTTTTCCACAATCTAAGAGGTTACGACTCACACCTAATTATGCAGGCAGTAACTGATGAGTATAAGGCCTACTGCATTGCACAGTCATCAGAGAAGTACCTGACTTTTACACTAAATAGCGCAAGCGTGTGGCGGAGCGATGGTCTGTCCTTCTTTGATTCTGCACAACATCTGATGGGATCTTTAGAGTCCTTGTCTTCATCACTGAGTACTTGCCATATCACAGAAAAATACTTTGACACAAAGCTTGCACAAAAAGGAATCTATCCATACAAGTATATTGTTTCGTGGGAAAGATTTGATGAAGAAGACCTGCTGCCAAAAGAAGCATTCTTTAACAGACTGACAGGTAAAGGAATCAGCGATGATGATTAACAACATGCTCAGTGGGCATGGCAAAAGATGCAGTGTCGGACGATGGGCGATTACCATGATCAGTATCTACTTGCTGATGCATGTTTGCTTGCTGATGTCTTTGAGAACTACAGAAAGACTGGCATGAAACATTATGGACTAGACCCATCACACTATATTACAGCACCAGGAATGTCTTGGGATGCTTTCTTGAAGTTTACTGGGGTGAATATTGATTTGCTATCTGACCTACCCATGCTACAAATGATTGAGGATGGTCTGCGTGGTGGCATCAGTATGGCATCACACAATTACTGTAAGGCCAACAACAAATATTTAGAAGACTATGATCCTAGCAGACCGTCAAACTACATCATGTACTTGGACGCAAACAACCTGTATGGATGGGCGATGTGTCAGTCACTGCCACTAAGAAACTTTCAGTTGTTTAATGGTCCTTTTGATGTTGATGAGACTCAAAAAATGCTATCACAAATGGTGCCTGATCAAGCGATGGGCTGGATCTTAGAAGTAGATTTAGTCTATCCCCATGAACTACATGATGCGCACAATGATTACCCAATGGCTGCAGAAAGGCTCAAAACATCTCCAAAAGAACCACCAAAGCTTGTACCAAACCTAAACGACAAGAGCAAGTATGTATGTCACTACAGACTGCTGCAGTTCTACCTAAGACATGGGTTAATTCTTACTGTTGTTCATCGTATCATTTCGTTTGATCAATTGGAATTCATGAAACCAAACATCATGAAAAACACTGATCTGAGAACGAAGGCAACTGATGCATCAGAAAAGTATTACTTCAAGCTCATGAACAACAGCTGCTTTGGCAAAACAATGGAGAACCCACACAAAAGAAAAGATGTCAGATTAGTCACAAAAGAAAACAAAGCCATAAAGCTGACATCAAAGCCAAGCTATCAAGACTTCAGGCAATTCCATGACAGTCTGTTTGGCATCACGATGAAGAAGTTGCAGGTTAAACTAGACAAGCCAGTATTCATTGGGTTCAGCGTGCTAGAGCTGTCAAAGCTGTTGATGCTGGAGTTCTTGTATGATTACTTTAAGCCTAAACATCCTGCAGTAAAGGTCTTGTACACAGACACAGACTCTTTCATCCTAGACATACCCACAGAAGATATATACAAAGACCTTGCAGAAGACGTGGTGCTGGGATCAGAGTCATGGTATGACACCAGTGATTATCCAAAAGACAGTCTCTTGCATTCAACAGTAAACAAAAAAGTTATTGGCAAGATGAAGGATGAGATGAACGGCACTATTATCAAAGAATATGTTGGGCTAAGGGCTAAGATGTACAGTGTTGCAAGCCAAACAGGTGTCATAAAAAAGGCAAAAGGTGTTGGTAAACAGGTGGTCAAAACAAGCATCAGTCATGATAACTACAAAGAGGCTCTGTCTGAAGGTAGAGTATTTCATCACGACAACCTAAAGCTCTGCTCAACCCTGCACCAAATCAACACGACTGTGGTTAGAAAAAAGACACTGATTGCACAGTACACAAAACAGATATATTCTTCACCAGAGCACTCATACGCACTTGGACACTGGAGAACAAACAGTAATTAATAATTAATTAATTTTTATCATATTTATATAGAAGTTAAAAATTCTGATTGAGGCTCACAATTGATTGCATACTCTTTATCAAATACTATGAAAGTGGTACAATACCTCGACTCTGCTTTTACAGCTCTGACATTATAAAAGACTTTGGTGAGCAAGTAGAAACAAAACTTGATCATGGCACAAAAGATGAAGTGTTAAATAATATTCTAGGAGTTGTTAGTATGATGAGAGAGTGTCCAACCCACTTCAGTGTTATCAAACATGTTCCCATAAATTGTAGTAACAAAAAACAGTTAGAAGAGACCATGTTGTCACTTACTTCTGATGAAATAGTGGCCTACCTTACTAAAGCGGGACAGTATTAGGTGGCACTAGCTGCAGTTCTCTCTAACAAAAGCTGTTGTGGTGCAGGCAGTGACAAATAATAAATAGGAGGAACCATCTCCACAACTTTTTTTAATTTCATAAGTGTCTATGCTCCACATGGGATCTGTTGCTGGCTTGTGACTGTTCGGCTTCTCCAGGAGCATACAGATATCTAAGTTTCTTCCCAAAGGGTATTAGTGGCTGCTTTGGTGTTGTTGTTTGGATGTGCTGCTGTATTGTTTTGCGTTTGATGGCGTCCGCAGGTTTGAACCCTGTGGCTTTTGTTACCTCAGAGTTCATCGCTCTTAAAACTGCAGGTAGTCTTCTTACCCACTCTGTGTTTCGTGTGCCTGGGATCATGATTTCTTGGTGGTACTGATATGCAAACAGTCTTTCTGCTAACAGTTTGTTAAAGCTTTCAACCAGTGCTTGAGATCTGTGGTTGCCTGGTATGCCTCTTTTTATTGCTACTCCATGCTTTAGTAACAGCTGATTAAATGCTCCTTTAAACTCTTTACCATCATCCCACTGAATAAGTCTGGGATATTTTAATGGGCCAGGACTATAGATTTCTTGCAAAGCAACTGCAGTTGGGGTAGCACTCTTTTCAGTAAGGGGCTCTGCATCTTTATACCTAGAAGCTACGTCCACCACAGTAAGCGCAAACTTATACCTCTTTCTTCTGATTGTGTCATGGGGTTAGTATAAAAGGTCTTTTTTGTGAGTATCATTTGGCTTCATGTTTATAAAGGACGGTCTATTAATGCGCCTTGGTGCAGGTAAATAGATCTGCCATATTGCTTGTTTAGACAACCACCTCTTTGCTACCTCAGAACTTACTCCTGCTGCAATACTCAGTTTGTTAATAGCTGTCTGTCCTTTCCAGTACCCTTTTGGCGTGTAGTATATATAAATATATATAAATTCCATACATTATTAGTAGTAGTAGTAGTAGATCTTAGAGAGCTTGACATCCATTGTTCTTTTATAATAAATTAAAAAAATTGTTGGTTAACCAACCTTCTGTGCTAAGAAATATGCTAATGTCATGCCCACCACAATAAAAGCAATCTCGCCTGTCTTCTGGGTTTCAGTGGGTGGATAACAATCACAAAGCTGTGGTTTAGTAATAGGAGATATTTGTTTGCCTGTCACAATGTAGTACTCTTTTATTGCCGTGTCAACATCAGAAAATGTTTTTGTGGCATGTCCTTGTTCACGAACTTTTTCGTTAATAAAGTCTAACTGAGCAATTTCTTTCGTATTCTGCCTGTGCTCTGTTCAGTTGTTCTATTGCTTTATCATGTCTCTTCCTTTCTTCATCTGTATGAAGTTTAGAAAACAAGTAGTTGCTACCTGTAAAAGCAAGTGCGTTAACTACAGCACCACCAACCATCATCACTAAAGAAGCCATTTTCTTTTTATGGACTTATATTTTCTGGAATGATTCCCTGCTTTACCAAGAAGTCTTTAGAAGCAATGGATGCTGTTACAATAGCAACTAGCTTATCGATATCCTCAAAGTCTAGTTTTCCTAAATCAGCAGGCTTCATTTTCAGAAGGCTCTTTCCTAACATAGTATAGCCAACGCTGAGACGACCTATAACGGCAGCATGGTAGACCAAATCAACTGCTGTCTTTTCAGTACTCATATTTCTACTATATGTATAATTTTTTATTTATATATTAATACATTCTGAATGGGTCATTGTCAGGCTGTTTGCATTGCAATGGTTGTGGCTGTGGTTGTGGGTTTGGTTTATGTTCTTGCTGCGGTTCTTGTTTTGTTGGTCGCTTGCTGCTCCATACTCTATAAGCTGTATAACCAAGGCCTATAGCAGTTACACTGTATAACAAATAAAACTGAATATTTGTTTTTGGTGGTGTCTCTTTTTTGGGTGTTTCTATAGGCATCTGTTTTTCTGATGCTTCTCCGAATACAATCTTTTGCTTTGATTGATTACTAAGTTTTTTCTGTTGGTTCCATTTCTGCCAACCTTTTTCCAGCTTCAACTCTCGGAAGGCTCTTGGTCACTGTTGTGACTTGTGGAAGAGTCTGCTGGGCTTGGTTTGTAGCATTCTCCTGTGCTTCATGTTGGTTCATAACTGTGTTCTGTTCTTCCATCTTTCTCTATATGGTTAAATTTTATATGTTTTAATGTTATCATACTAGCAACTACTGGTGCTAAGAGGGAACCAAAACGATAATACATATCACAGCCAAGTGTCTCCAGCGTTCTAGACAAAACAGGATCTTGTGACAGGTCATATGCTAAGTCAGCTTCTGAGTCCACAGTAAAGACCCTACTTGTTGCTTTAGCGTATAAGCCAAAAAGAGTATGCCCTAGGCTTCTGACCATCTTTGCTCCAAGAAGAGATTCATACCTATTAAAATACTTAATAATGTCTTGTGATAACTGCTGTACATGTTCAACTGTTAGTTGTGTTCCTAAGTAATGCTTTGTTTTAGCACAGGCAGCAAGAGTGTACAACTTCTCTTTCTTATCTAGCAGACTCTTCTCATCAGTTATTTCTTCTTGACTAGAAACAGTAGATGTCATCTGTAAAAGCTCGTCGCAAATCATGTTGTCTATCTTTATCAATATATTTTGTGTAAAATAATTATTGTTGTTCTTGACAAGTTGTTGATAAGTTGTTAACAAAGTTGTTGATAAGTTGTTGATAAGTTGTTGACAAAGTTGTTAATAAGTTGTTGACAAAGTTGATAATAAGTTTGTTAATAAGTTGTTGATGGGGACTTGTTTTTTTCTTGACAAGTTCTTGATTTAGTTCTTGGCAAGTTATTGTTTTAGTTATTGTACTAGTTCTTGACAGAATCTTGACAAGATGTTGTATAAGTTCTCGACAAGATGTTGTATTAGTTCTTGACAAGATATTGTATTAGTTCTTGACAAGATATTGTTTTGTCACAAATTTTTCCATAATTTTATAGTTTTAACCCCCAAAAATAAAACAGTAACATTTTTTATTTATTATAAGAGATAGGGAAAACAGGCATTCAAGGTAAACTGCTACTTCAACTTACCTAGTTTTCATATAAAACATGGCAACTTTTGGCCGGATGAGGTGGAAGACGAATCCGGCCAAAGTTGCGAGGTTTTATATGAAAACTAGGTAGGTTGAAGAGTAGTTGAGCTTGAATGCCTGTTTTCCCTATCTCTTGGGAGAGAGGCTGTAATGGTCAAGAAGTGACTGAAACTCTTGGAAGAAAACTGAAGATGTCAAATTGTTTCTATGGTTGGAAGGCGGACAGTAAAGGCAACAGAAGGTAACAGAGTGGCCAGGTAAGGTGAGGCTGAGTTTACAGATTTTGAAAGATTCAGGTGAAAAAGGAAGGGAGTGACGGAAAGAAAGAGCTGGATGCAGTGTCTTTGTAGATGATGGCAATGCCATCTCCACGAGAGAGTTGGGGTAAAGAGTTTTGTAGCCAGGTGGAGTTAGCTGTTTTATCTTTGATTTGTGGCCTAGTGGATTTCGCCAAGTTTCTGTAAGAAAAGTTAGATCTATGTTGTGTTCAGAAATAAAATGAGAAATGAAGTCAGTTTTGTCATCAGGGCAGACAGATTGTGGGTTTAGTAGACTCATATGGAGAAGGTTTAAGGGAGGCAGAGAGGTTGGAGAACACAGTGGTAAGTGACTATGACTATCTGAGGACCAAGATGAGGGTGATGGTAGAGATGTGTACAGTGGAAGTGCAGGAATTTTGGATTGTGAGTCAAGTGTGGAAGACCATGAAAGAACTGGATCAGTCAGGGGATTTAGAGTTTCATGCAGATTATGACACTGTTAGGGATAGAATCAATGTAGTCAGAGTCACACACCAATGATGAAACAGGTGGAGGACCAGAAAGTGAGGCAGTGTTGTGGCTGGTAACAGTTGTTGGGATAGTGATGACAGAAGTGAGGGGGGAGGCAGATGTCCGGAAGCACGCTGCAGAACATGACATATGCCGGCATGTGTTCCTCTTCTGGTTTTGCCACGATGAATTCCAAGGTTTACAATGTGCTCTCTGAGTCCATTTTGCATGTGGTGAAAACCATGTGAACATAAAGCTTTCAAGTCTGTTACAATGAGAGTCATTGCAGTGGAGTTACACAGGGAAGTGGTGGAGAGGGTGGTTTTGGATTGTGAATCACGTGCAAATTTTCACACTGGGGCAGGGGCAGGGTATAAAGGGTACCAAAGACCAGCACAATCCAGTAAACACAAATCATCAGTCAATGAAATTTTGAAAATAAATATCAAATGAAGAAAATTATAAATTGAAATATTTCAAAAAGTCAAATAATGCCAAAGAAAACTTTAAACCGCTCGATTTTGAATGGAACCCAAGATGGCTTGATATGAGATAAGTACTTACACTAGAGTACATGAAAGAGACCTATCCAAGAGAACTCTGGACACATGCTTACACAGATAGCTCAGCAGTAGATGCTACCAGAAATGGAGGTGGCGAAGTCTTCATTAAATTAAAAGATGGCACAGAAATCCTCCAATCAGTACCAACTGGAAAGTTCTCAAAATTTCAGGGCTGAAGCAGATGCACTAATGACGGCAGCCAATACACTCTGCACCAGCAGAGAGGCAATTCACCCCAGAGTTGTCATCTTCTCAGACGTGCTGTCTGTACTTCAGACCATTGGAAACTCACAGAACAAGGAACTTAACACCCTTGCTTCTGCTCTTGTTACCTGGCAGCAGTCCACTGAGCATACAGTCATCCATTGGGTTCCTTCACACTGCAGCATCTATAGCAATGGGGAAGCTGACCTTCTGGAAAAGATAGGAGGTCAGATGCCTCAAGAGAACCAGAAGGTGACATATGAAGATGCAAAGACAATTATGAAGGAAAAGCTGGAGAGAAAATGGCTTCAGCAGCACCCTAATTTCAACAGTAAAGATGACTACTACCTCCTCCCCAGAGAAGACCAAGTAACAATTGCGAGGCTGAAGACTGGATATGACATCAACACTGCAGACTCAGACATCACATGTTCACCAAGTTCCAAATTGGTGATTCTGAGGCGTGCCCCTGTGGCACTTCTCCATGACAGTGGAACACTTCCTCCAGACCTGTCTAACACACCAAAACCTGAGGGCCAATATATGGCCTACTGACCTGCCGATGAGGGACAAACTGTTAAAATCTCTGGAGGGCTTTTCGTACATGGCAGCATCTGTCAGATCCTCAGAATTTGCTGTCTGAGCGTTCGATGATGACAAAGAAGAAGATAAAAGCACAAATATATCAGACTAAAATGCCCATTACTGTGAGTGAGCTTTGTGTTCATTGATTGGCAAGCTGAATTTTGACTTTGTATGAATAATTAAGCTCTATCTTCATTCAAGCACCTTAGTTGTGTTGGAGACATCCTTTCTTGGCTTTTATTTGTTCCCTCTAGCCACTAAGATGGAAGAAAACAATGTTAGGACTTGAAGTTAGACTAAGAGTCTGAGAGTTAACTACAGAAACTGGATGTCAAATACAATAATTAATAGTTTGAAGTCCTATCAATGCTGTCTGGGTTTTTTTTTTAAGAGTCCAAAGTCCCCCCAAAAGCATTCAAAACCCAAGATGGCTTGATGTGGGAAACCAAAAAATGGTGTTGGCCCACAGAAAATTATGCCAAAGTCTCAGAGGTAGAGGTGGATGCTGGGGTTAGCACCATAAAGAGAAGCAAGAAAGTGCATCAAGTACAAGCTTGGACGATAGCTTCAAAAGCTATGACTCTGGGGGAGAACTAGTTGGAGATGATCAAGTCCTATCTTTGACAGATGAGGATGAGAATTTTCTTGCCAGCTTAAATACGAAGCTGGCAGAGAAAGAAAAAACTATGAAATCAGTAGTTTTTCTCTCACCAAACTTATTAACAAAACGTTTTCCAGACAGCTGTCTGAAGATAAGCTCAAGAGTTGCATGGAAAATTAAGAGAGGCCAAGCAACTGCAAGAAACTTGTCCTTTGACACTTGTCTTTCTGTCTGGGCTGCAGCCTTTCTTCTCATTCTCTTTGCCTCGTGCTGGTGAGCAAGTGTCTCTTCGAATTTGGAGAGACCTTTCTGCACAGTCTGTCTTTAAGCTGACCACTCATGTTGTTGTTCTGGTCGATATCCAGGACTTTTAATTCCTTCTTGCACACATCTTTGAATCGTAGCTGTGGTTTGCCTTGGGATGTTTTCCCTGCACAAATTCTCCATATAGGAGGTCTTTAAGGATCCGTCAATCGTCCATGCACACGATTTGGCTTGGCCAGTGCATACAGCTCTGTTTCAGCAGCATGTACATGCTGGTGCATCCAGCTCTTTCTATGACAGTGTTATTTGGAACCTTGTTCTGCTAGGTGATGTTCAGGATGTGTGAGAAATGCATGTGAAAAGCATTGAGTTTTTCTTCTTGTTGGGCACATAAAGTCCAGGAATCACTGCCATAAAGGAGGGTGCTCACAATGAAGGCTCTGTAGATTTGGATCTTTGTGTACTCAGTCAGCTTGCTGTTGTTCTTTATTAGACTAATCATGGTAATAGCTGCTTTGCCAATAATATTGTTAAGCTCTCTGTGAAGTGAAAGGGTGTTTGAGATAGCTGAGCCCAGGTACACAAGTCATGGATGACATCGAGTTTATTGTCATTGATGCTTATGGCTGGGTGAGAATCAACATCCTGTCCCATGACTTGTCAAGTCAAGTCAAAAATACTTATACCATCCCATGAAGGGCAATTACAATACTGACAGGCACACTGATTTGTAGCATGTTCTTGAAAGACACAAGAAAGCTACATTTCATATTGGTTTCAACACTCCAATATAACTTCAAATACAAATATCAAACAGTTTCCAGGTGCTTATATTTCAAAACGTTTTCAACTTCTTGATTATGGATAATAATATTCTTAGAATTGTGTCCTGATCTTCTAAAATTGATAGGAAGATGTTTAGTTTTAGAAACATTTAGCTCCAGAAAGGCCTCATCACACCAATGTACGAGCTTGGTGAGGACTGGACCATGGTCTAGGACTGATCAGAACAAGAGAGACAAAAGAGCACTGTCATCTGCACACTTTACCAGGAAGGGTTTTTTATAGCTGCTTCTGCAATCTTCTGTGTATAGAATATACAGATGTGGCAAGAGGATGCAACCCTGTGGAGAACCAGTGCAGGTAAATCTAACTGATGAAGATATTTTGTTGGTAAAAACATGCTGTGGTCTGTTGGTTAAAAATTCAATCAGACAACAAACAAGTTGATTGCGTAGTTCAAAGTTTGAAAGTATTATGTTAACCAAAATGTAAGGATCCATTTATTGAAAGCTGAACTTAAGTCAGCAAACAATATTCTGGCATGAGAGTCGGGGGTTTCTAAAAGGCTGTACAACTTGTTCAAAACAAATAGTTTGGCATCTTCAACACCCTTTGAGACCTGTGTGCAAATGGTAGTGGGTCATGGTCTTTCTCTGTAGTGGTACGAATGAGAGATTTTATGATTATTTTTCTAATTTTTTCATCATAAGAGATGTGAGAGCTACAGGTCTAAAATCGTTAGGTGGAGAGGAACTGGGTTTTTATAGAAGTTGAAGGGGTATTAAATTGGAAGTTTTCCAAATAACTGGTTTTTGACAAATATTCAATAAGGCCTGGATCAGGTGCTGAAAGACACTGGCAAGCTCAGTGACACAGAACTTCAGGGTTCTACTGCATATACCATCTTGTCTGGTAGATTTGTTAAAACTTATTTCCTTGAAGTGCTTACAGATAAACTTTTCATCAACAATGACTTAGTTTTCCTCAAGCTAATGTTAAGCCCAGAGTCATGGCAGGAATTGCTGAAGCGAGTCATGAGCTGCTGTAGATCCTCAGCTGAGCAGGTGGTTACTACTGATTTGTACGCAAAAAGGAAGTCATGCAGGCACCTCAGCTGTACTCTCAGTCTGGAGAGGTTGAAGAGATTTCCGTCTAACCTGGTTTGGAGGTCGATACATTTAGCTGCGGGACCAAATGCTTGTTTCAACATCACAGCAAAAAAGATTTCAAACAGGGTGGGAGCCAGATACAACCCTGTTTCTCTCTGCTCCATATGTTGAAGGCAGCTGATTTTGAGCCATCAAAGAGAACTGTGTGTTTCATGTCTTTGTGGAAATATCTGATGATGCTGAGAAGTTAGGGAGGCCATTCAATCTTAGGAAGAGGTTATCCCTACTGACCAGATTGGAAGCTTTTGTGAAGTATATGAAAGCAATGAAGAGTGGCTGCCTTTGCTCCCTACATTTCTCCTGAAGTTGTTTGAAGGAGAAAGTCATGTCTATAGTGGATCTGTTGGCTCAGAAACCACACTGCAATTCAGATTAGACTTGCTCTGAAAGTACCTGGAGCCTCTTCAGCACTTCTTGTGCAAAGGCTTTCCCAATGATCCTAAGGAGGGATATGCTGCAATAATTATTGCAATTGCTTCTGTCACCTTTGTTTTAGTATAGTGTGGTGACGTTAGATTCCTCATGTCTTGTGGTACTTTGCTTTTCCTCCAATAGAGACAGAGTAATTCATGCAACTTGGTGATGTGTGTCTCTTTGCAGCACTTCAGTACCTTGGCGGAAATATTGTTTTTCCTGGTGCTTTGCCAGAGGCAAGAGAGTTCAGGGCTTTGCTGAGTTCATTTATGGTTGGTTCTCTGTCAAGCCCTTCCAGTTCTGGTAGGCATTCTATAGATTACAGTGCATCTTCTGTGACTACATTTTCCTTGGCATATGGCTCAGTGTAGTTTTCTGCCCAGTGCACTACCTGTCGTTCTCCCCCAGTAGCTGATTTCAAAGGGGCAGTTAATTTTTGTTTGCATGTGCCCAATGCCTGCTGATATCCATCATACATTGCCTTGATGTTCCTGTGTCAGCTGCAATCTGAATCTGGGAGCAGAGCTGAAGCCAAAAGTCATTGGCACATTGCCTGACACACTGTAAGACTTTGCTGCAAGCAGCACGGAGAACTTGGCATTGGTTTTGTATGCTGTCATGGTGTTTCTCTTGGCCTCGATGACTGGTGTCATTTCTTCTGAGTAGGCTTCAATTATATCAGCTGACTTGCTGGTCTTTTTGCCAAAGTTGGACATGGTGGCATTGTAGACAGCATCTCTGAAGTGTCCCATTATTTGGGGGCATTTTCAGTGGGTTGGCAAGGGAGAGTATCCTCTAATACACACGCATATTCATCCCCTTTTACTTGATCATGTGTTTTGCTGGTATCTATGCAAGATCTGCCTTCCTTCCTCGTGCAGTGCAATTTCCTCTCATGGAGTTTAACATTACTGAACACCAAAGAATAGTCAGTGTCACAATCCGCGCTCTGGTAGCTGTGAGTGATTTTGATGCTGGAAAGTTTGACACGTCTAGTGAGGACTACATTGAGCTATTGCCAGTGTTTGGATTTCAGGTGTCTCCAGTAGACTTGATGCTGTGGCTTTGTGTTGAAAAATGTGTTACTGATGCACAACCCATGATGACAGCAAAGCTCCAGCAGGTGCTGGCCATTTTCATTCATTTTCCCAGTGCCAAACTGACCCAGGCAGGTGAACTAAGAGTTATGGTCAACACCTACTCTGGTATTAAAATCACTGGCAATGAACAGTAGTTCTTTGTCAGGAAGTCTTATAGCAGCTGTCACACTTCTTCAGGGATTGTAGCTAAACCCCCACCCATTCCCTCTCTACTTATCTTCCCGACAACAACAAACACAGAACACAGAAGAAAAGTTCCAGACTTTACTTTCCAAAAAATCAAAACGTAAGACAAATACTTAAACCACTTTCACACACACTGATTCAATTTCCAGTCACACTCTAAGTCCTAAATGATAATCCCATCCCCTCTTCTGCTTAGTTTTGAAACCGGTTTGAGGAATGTTCCCCTCCCACTTCCCTCACAGTCACATCTCGGGTTTCCATGCACCGTCACCGTCACAGGCTCAAGTCTCAAGGATGGTCATGGGTAAACAGGGCAGCACGGAGAATGGAAATGGTTCGTGGGAAAAAGAGGTGGATCCAGGGGATAAAGGGACAGAGAGTCAAGGGACAAACCGTCGGTGACTCCTCAGGGCACACTGGGCTGCACCCTCTCCAGGCACGACTCCACCACTGGAGGCACCCACAGGAACCTGGAACAGGCAATACTTGCTGTTCCTAAGCATATGCCCAAGACTAGCGCTAAGGCGACTAGGGAAATTTCCCTTGCGTCCTCCAGGTTGACAATTTGTCTATTCAGCCAAAAACTCCACCATATATCCCCAAGGAATCATTTACATTTCGAATCTAAATCACATCTAGTGTATACTCTATAATTATTTATGTTAAGTTAAAATACTTTTAAAAAATATTCTTCCACAAGAGAGAACTGTTCATACAGCAAAATAATAACCACACACAACTGCTTAACATGCAACATAGCACTAAATCCTGAATCACTCAGGACTCACCCATATCAATTAACCTTAAGAAATACTGAGTGTTCTAACCACTAGTAAAAACTCTCTCTAGACAAAACATTAGCATTTAAAAACATATATTAAAGAACATGTCCTATCGTTCACTAAAGGAAAAACCTAAGCCTACCCTATACACCATAAACCTAAAGACAGAGAAAACCTCCCAGAAAAAACATTCTACATTGATTTATTCAAGAACCAACCATCCAGGCACTGCATTGACACAAGACACTCAACAACACCACCACAATGGCACAGAACTCAACCATATCTATGGAATATCCCTTACCTGTCTTTGGAACGGAATATGGTGCACTCCTGCACCCCAGAAAAGATGTTGACAAAACAGACAGCACAACGAAGAACGTAGACTGGCCCCTGGCCCCGGGAGCTCAAACCACTCAAAGATGAATGCTCCCCTCTGCTCTCCAAGAAGATACACAACACCACAGGAAGTAAGGTGCACTCCTGCACCTCGAAGAAGACGATGACAGGACCGACACGACGCAACAACGAAGAACGAAGACTGGATCACGGGAGCCTGAACTTCTTCCAGGTACTGCTCCCTCCTTGCTCTCCAAATAGAGACACAACACCATGCGGTGACCAACAGCCCATGCTGCAATGGCGACCAACGAACTTCAGCCAAAGACTGAATCTCCTCCTCTTTACTCAAGTGAAGACCTCTTCCCATTCAAAGCCACTGCTACTCAGCTGATGAAGTAAACCCTAACTCATGACCAGGAATTTCATGAGAAGCAAAATTGCAGAGCAAAGGGAATGTGCATGCCACTAAGCTGAAGTTCACCACGTAGTGAAAAACTGTGCAGTGAACACAAAAAAACACTAGCACGAAGATATGCACGGGATTACGTGCAGAAGTATGTGAAGCGTGACAGCAGCATTCAGGTCATCATAAAACTTGTCTTTTGCTTCTGCTGTGGATGCCAAAGTTGGTGTGTGAGTGCTTATTAGACTGACTTGTCGTGAGGATGTTTAGAAAGTACCAACTGAAAGCAACTTGTCGTCCCTACCATAAACCCAGAGGTCTAGAAGACACCCCTGAACAAGCTCACTCTGTTGACTTAAAAATAGCCAAGTGCATACAGCTATTGTAATAGCTGGAACAGCAGAAGCCAGAAGAATGTAACAAATTCTGATTCATGGTGTTTAGCTGAGTAAAGAGGTTACAAAAGCCAGTGCAGAGGCTCTTGCTTTACATGGCCATGCCTCCAGGGAGCTGTTACTCAAACAGTGGCAGATCATTAGACCCTGCCTTAACAGAGAATTGGCCAGACTTTCCAATGACCTGGTGCCAATCTCAGCTCATCTTTTCAGTAACAAATTATCTGCATCTCTGAAGAAGATTAAAGAGCAAGAGAAATTGAGGGCACAGTGTTGCAGCTCATAACCTTGTGACCACCCACCTGTGAAAGGACACACACACACTCACACGTACGCACACACACAACACACACGCACACACAAACACACACACACACACACACATGCCGGACCTGAGCAGTTATTTATTAAATTGAAAAAGCATGAGCCATACTTAAGAGTAAGAATACCCACTTTCTGCCTCATAATGGCCGTCTTTCACTATTGTCCATCTATTTATGTATCATTGGGCTGTCTGGGTCTGTGGAACTCACAAACATTAGATAGAGGTGTCTGCAAATAATATTCATGCATTCTTTGATTCTAGATCCTTTTAAATTTGCATGTAGAGCAAACAAGAGCATAAATGATGCTACTCTTACCTTGTTGCACTACACCTACTCTTATCTGGAGAAACTGGCTTTTTTGTTTGCATATTGTTTATTGACTTTTCTTCAGCCTTCAATACTATCCAGCCCCATCTCTTACCACGCAATTAACTTTCACTGAATGCATGTCCTTAGCTCATTCTTTGTGTGACTGTGCAGAGAGGCAAGGTTAGAAGCAGGGTAGGGAAAAAGTGGAAATGCAATTCTAGCGACAGCAATTCACAGCAACATGTGTGCATCAACCAGGCAAAAGAAGACTCAGGTGGGGACAGTAGCTTGTCATTGTCACCTCTTTATTTAGCCCTTGGGTACATCTACTGCTGTAGAGGTGGATGGTCTCCCTGGCCACCCTGACCACCCCTCTGTAATATACATGCCAGACTGCAATGGCAGTACCATGAGGCTGCTGCCACACTGAGAGCAGAGCAACTGGGCTGGTTTGGCCCAAGATGAAGAAAATTTTGTGTTCTCTCATGTAACTTCAGTGGTGATTATCTTGCAGCCTGTGCAACGAAACTAGACATATTATATAGCGAAATAAACTACAAAATACAAGCATTATGTTGCATTATTGCAATTTATGCAACAATCATGTGGCTGCCAACTGTTGGCTATTAACGCTTCTGACTAGATACACTTTTAACAGCCTTTCCCTATAACTTTTGGTAATGAAACACAAACAGTTCACCAAGACTAAATACTTCATAATAGAAAAAAGAAGGATATGAACCACAGTTCGAATACATGTACATATTATTAACCAGAGATGTCCATGACATGAGATATTCATAATTATGATGCGAAAACACAGTTTTCATCTAATGTGCAATCAACTAATCTTTCTAAGCTGTTCGTGTGGTCGAAAGTATAACGATCTCTAATGCTACAAATTATTCATATTAACATCTTCCAATCTTGTATTCATCCATATCAAAATTAAATAAAATTTAAAAAATTATATTTTATGTCTGCATTTGATAAAACTCAGTTCCAGGATTCAAACTTGTTTACAACAAAGAACAATGGTTTACAACAAAGGACAATGGTTAGGCTAATTACTATGAATTAAATGCCATGGTAACCTTATGATCTATTACTACATAATATTAGTGATGTTTTATTTATCTAAATTAAGTTTATAGCATATGTTCATCAATTGCACATTACAATTTATTAATGATTCCATTACATAGGAATTAGAACTGCTTTTCTAGTGGTAAGATTAGGGTACATATACGGACATGATGCAATAGGCAAAACATATTGATTTACAACAAAAATAAAGAACTTTCATTGTGGTTGAGGTGAATCGAGTTAAGATCCGTATTCCAACATTCATATCCATGAATATTAACAAACAATATTACTTATGAAAGTTGTTATTATTGATTTTCTTTCCTTGATCAGACCAATGCTCGCATTTCAGGGATATAATTCGGGCCATATTATTGAATTACTAAACAATCATTAAGATCTTTCATGTGAACACATTTAAAGTGACATAAACAAAATAGACAAAATACAAACAAATAAGTTACATCAGAATATTGGAAAACAAACATATCTAGATAATGTACTAAATACAAAAATACAAATATATAGTACACATAATAACAATGATAGTTTACATAGAGAAATGGAAAAACTCATATATTTTGAACACCCATGGAATTGGTTTCACTGATTTAACCTAAAAAAAAGTGTAGCTGTGTGTCCACCCGGGTACATTTGGGTTATGAACTTTCTGGTAAGTCGAGCACAGTGATGTTCAATATAAAAAAGCAGCAGCATCTGAAAAAATAACATCTACTTGCTCTCCTGAAGGCACTTTTCTGTTTCCTACCATTTTCATTCTTTATACTAAAAGCTTAACTGATTCTGATACTTCATGACTAATTAAATATTCGAATAAATCTGATCTTGTAGATCTTTCAATTCTCATCTTGTGTACTCTTTAAAAGTCAAAGTATTGGCCAATTCTTATCTTGTGTATTCTTTATAAGTCAAAGCGATTTCTCCCTAGTCCAAAAAAGCTATCTGGACATGAATGTGAAATAATACTACAGAAATGCTGACTTCTGCAAAAGAGCCTGTATCAGATTTTTACATTGATGTCATAAATATTGAACAAATTCATGAATGTAAATACTGGGGTACTGTTATTGATGGTGAATTACAGTTTAATGCAAATAAAGATTTGGTAAATAAGCAATAACATTTTTGAAGTCTTCAGGTCAATGTTTAAGTTTTGCAAAACTTCCATAGATGCTTTTATGGGTATGTGCATTTTGTTTTCTGTAATATGCTGTTTTAAAATACTCAATGTCAAAATAAAATAAAATTTTTCTAAAAAGCGCTGTAACACATTGTGGCAAATTGTGGGTTGTGCACAAATAGAGCAAAGCAGTATGTATGAATGTCCTGCAAAGTCAGAGCAACAGAAATCGTAATTGATGGTAGGCATCTGCTTACTAAATATTTTACGACATATTTTAAATTTCTTCCATCTCAAAAGCACTATAAAGTACCAAACTCAAACCCTCCAGGTAAAAACAGCTTTATTCTCACTTCTATTCTAATATTGAAAAAGGATTTGACAATTATAACAATCAGGACTGATTCGATGAGAGAGAGAGAGAGAGAGAGAGAGAGAGAGAGAGAGAGAGGAGAGAGAGAGAGAGAGAGAGAGAGATTCTATTGGGCATAGAAAAGAAGAGTGCAAGCCCATTCATTTCTTTTTGAACATTGTTTTCTTTGGGGTTTTTTTCTTTTTCATATTTTACTTTGATGTACTTCATGGTAAATCATACAGTATAACATGTCATGATAACCCAGGCTTGTGTGTGTGTTCTTCAGTTTAATGTGTGTTCACATAAGTGATATTAGACAACAAAAAGGAAAAAAAGAAAGACCCGAAATGCAAGCAAAAAGGAAAAAGGAAGAAAGAGTTAACCAACTTAAACAACTGTTAATCAAATGTAGAAACAAAGTTTTACACTGTTAGTTTATCAACTAAACCTTAACAATCAAACACAAATATTTATAATTGAAGGAAGAGGAGGAGATTAATGAACCTCCCTTGTGTACAAGCTACTGACATGTTCATAAGAACTATAATAAACTGTCAATGGGGCTTTTCTTTAGGGAAAGAGTGATTTCAAACAGCAAGACACAGTTGCCTAAACTCTGTCCAAAGAGTTATCAGTGTAATGGGAAGACGCTGTTTTAAAACAAACAGCCAAAGAGAACATGAAGGGCTAAAATCATCCCACTACATATGCAGTGTATATTTTTAGCATATTTTGTCTGGAAGGAATTTTGTTTCATAATTAAACTAGGCTTAGCTAGGAGTGTGGAGTTTAATTAGGATTATTTTAATCTATCTGAGGGAAGAGAAATTTGGCCAGATGCAGCAGTGGAGCCTGGGGACCAAATGAGTCAGCATTTAGCATGTGTCCACAGGTTTACAATAGGGAGGTGTGTTCATCAGGATTATCTCAAATCATTGAAGAGGGCGCACAATTTCTCTTCCTTCATATAGATTCAAAATAATTATAATTAAACTCCACCTTCCTAGGGTAAGCCTAGTTTAATTATAAAATTATTTCTCATCTATTTCTCTACATAGAAATCATGCACGACTTAAGCGACCTAGTGGACATACAGTTACAACAATTTACAAGACACATCCTATATACCTTATCCATTGAAAAGAAGGTCTACAACAGATTGATTGTTCAGTGAAGAATCACTATGTACAACAAAACCCATATCAGATATGACACATTATTGTTTTGTAAGGTAGGTGTCCAAAACCGACTGGCCAACGTTTGGAGTAATAGCTTTGCTATGATATTTAACGAATATTTCCTTACTACTGCAGCCTGCAGCTTTCATGGCCAATGCAAGGGATTCTCCATGACTGGTAGCTGCACTAGCTGCATGTGTACTGTGGCTTCCATATTTTGATGTATCTATGCCGCCATTTCAAGCATTGTTTTCACCCAAAGAGGAAAAGTTTTCCTGAAGATAGGGTCATAAGGCTTATTTAAGTAGATAAACAGTTCTGAATCTTTCCAGATCTTCCTGTGACCTCTAGATACCAAACACAGTTTCACCAAACACAGTTTATCATTGTTAGGGAATGACAAGGTGTTTGCTGACTCTGTGTGGACACCTGGCTTTGTATGTTTCTGTTTCCCAGAGTAAAAACTACAAATCTATTGGGATAAAGTTTAATATCATGCACTTTCAGTGCATGCAATGCTCGACCTCTATGCCCCCTTACGAGGAACAACAATATTACAGATCTCAATGTCAACTGTTTGAGTTTCAGATCAAGTATTTCTGACCACTCTAGCAAATGTTTCAAAACATTATCTACATTTCATGTCTCTTGGTACTTTGGTAGTGCTGGGCATTTCTCAAACACTCCTCTTAATAATCTACAAATGTCAGGATGGGAATCTATTGAGTGTCTACTGGTACCATCTGGAGAAAAATATGCACTCAAAGCACTTCTTGCACTATTCACCACACTATACTCTGCACCTTTAGAGTACAGGGAAGCAAGAAAAGTTGCTATATTTACAGGGTCAGGTGTAGACCAATCCAGACAATTGTGGGCATGTTTTTTTTTACTTCTGAATATAGATTAATATACAAGCTGAGTCGCCAGTTGTCAGGATTTCAAAATCAGTTCTGCTGCAGTATCTGTCAATCTTCTTTCTCCACACCTGATATTCTGTATGCCAGAAGATGTAGGCTCCCATTTTTAACAAGGGGATGTATCTTGCATGGATGGATTGGAAGAAGAGGGACATCCCTGGCTGTTGGAAGGGGAACAAGTTCTGCTTTCAGCATATTGGACAGGACTTGTGTTTTCCAGCTTGGGACAATCAGTACGCCTGTGGTCTGTTCTTGGCGTACTTTTTTGAGAACTTGCAGAATCACATTGAAAAAAGGAAATGCAGAAAACTCATTGAATTTCTATAAAATTGAAAAGGCAGCCACTGCATAGGCTTCTGGGTCAGGTCTGTAACATATATAACATACAAAGTGCTTGTTTATCCTTGAGGCAAATAAACCCACAGAGGGTTTGGCCTGCAACTTTTAAAGTGCGTTGTGCAGCATAGCATAGTTGGGCTTTCATTCAGCATCTAGGTTTATTTTTATGAATTCTGTATCATGCCACACTGTCTCTCCCTGGTATAAATGCTGCTGAAAGGCAAATGTTCTTAGCAATACACCATTCCCATATACTGGAAGTAATGTTATTGCATGATGGTGAATCATCATCATCATCAGACCCGTGACCTTGGCGGTCGTGGGGGAGACATGAAAGACGATGCCGTGGTAAGCCTCCTCCATCCATCTCGGTCCTCGGCTCTGCGCAGTAGTGCCGAGTCATTCATCCTGGTCCATTCTCTGATGTTGTCCATCCATGACTTGTTCTGTCTTCCCCTCCTTCTGCCACCTTCGAGTGTTCCCTGCAGTACTGTTTTGGGCAGAGTGTTGTGGCGGGTGACGTGGCCGAACCATGTCAGCTTTTTCTTCTTGACGATGGTGAGAAGGGGTTCCTGTGGACCTGCCAGCCGTGTTATTTGACTCTTGACAAATTCGTTGGTCTTTCGTTTTCTCCAGGATATGCCCAGTAGTTTTCTATGGCATTTTGTTTCGAATGACTGGATTCGCTTTGCTGTTTCAGCAGTCAATGTCCAGGTTTCACTTCCGTACAGCAGGATCGACTGAATTAGGTTTGATGGTGAATGGCTGGTACCAAATGTCTAATACAAGCAACAGCTGTAGTGTTGTCTGTCAAAACTCAAACTGCAACATCCTTCACAAAACACTGCAAAGCAAAAAGAAATGCTTTAAGTTCAAGATAAATGATATGATAGTCTGCTTCAACAGGGAGCCATGCACCACCGGAGTTGCAGTCCAGGAATGAACATCCCCAACCCTCTGGATCAGACACAGAGGTGGAGGCACTGTCAATATTCTCAATCCACCAGATCAGTTCTTTTCATGCTATGAAAGAATGACTCATGAGATCATCGAAGTTCCATCCATTATACTTAAGTACAAGTTTCTTGTCATTTTCTAGGTGACAGTAGTGCATTGGTTCATATACTACAGCTGTAAAGCTAGCTACCATCATTCCTGCTACCTTAGCAACTTTCCTGATAGGTACTTGCTCCTTCTTCAGCAGCTGTAAGCTACCTAATTTTAATTTTCTTTCAAATCTTCTGTCATAACAAGACATATTCTTTGAGTTAATGATGACACCAAGATATTGAATAGTCTGGATTGGACTGAGCACATATTTCTTTGGGTGTACGATAAATCTAATGAATAAAACAGTCTAACAGTCTCCATAACATTACGCAGACAGGTCCACCTTATCTCTTCCTGGCAACAGAGAGTCATTAAGAGAAGAGGATGAAACATGACCTTTCTCCCTCAACCAAGCAAAAACATGTTTCAGCATTTTTGTGAATTATTTTGGTGCCATAGCTATACATTCGGCAAACAATAAAATTCAAGCAATTCATTTTTCAGCTAAACCTGAGCAGTTTCTGTGCTCTGGCCATATGGAAACAAAATAGTAAACATCCTTTAAATCTATTGATGCAATGAAACAATCTTATTTAATAAGCTAGAGTGCAGACTGTGAAGTGTCCATCCCTTTAAATTCGAGATCATTCTGTGTGTGCCATCCTTCTTAGAGTGCGTAAAGATTGGTGATAAACAGTAGCCCTCCTCAAACACACATTTGGAAATGGCACTTTTTTGGTCTAATTTTTCAATCTCCTTATAAATGGCATGCATTTCTATTTTTGTT
Organism: Rapana venosa; assembly: GCA_028751875.1. Classification (NCBI taxonomy): domain Eukaryota; kingdom Metazoa; phylum Mollusca; class Gastropoda; order Neogastropoda; family Muricidae; genus Rapana; species Rapana venosa. The sequence continues at coordinate 3,963,939 of CM054135.1, forward strand.
AAGCTTGATTGAGGTGGGAAACTTTGTGTCAAACCATTCAGATCACAGTCAAGTTCTATTATTGCTCCCTTGATTAACTGAAGAATATTAGGGTCAGAGGTCAAATATTTCCACTGATCAATAAATAATTGTGACCTGCCAGCAGTAAACAGGCTTGCCTCTGTTTTAATTATTTAAGCAGTTTTGGGAGTGAGTAAGACTGACAATGAGTTAGACATGATGTTTGTTGTTTCTCTTCTTCATATTCATGGCCCCAAATTACTTATTGTTTCTGGTCCACTGGCTGTTGTTTCTCTTCCCTAAAAAGAGGACAGGCCAGAAAACTGTTTGGGGCACCAATCATTGTAATGCCTGGCCCCACTGGACCCAGAAACACTTGCTCCCAAATGATCCAACTCCTCGACCTCTTTAAGAGATGCAGACAAATTATCTCCAAAGAGTTAATCAATGACTGGAGTACTGTCAATTTGTAGGAATGGTTGGGTTAAGGCATGGCTTCATTTCCCCCTGTCTCTTGAGAGACAGGTCTTGGGATGTATGGGCTAACAGAGCTACTGATCAGTCAGGCAAGAAACAGCCCTTTCCAAAAGATCCCGAATTTGTTCTGTGTTGTGCCTCATGAATCCCATGTATTGCTTTGGCGATAGCACTTGTAGCACGCAAAACTAGATGCTGTGTGTGTGCCGATCTCCAATGCTCTTCCTGGTGTTGGTTGGCATTGCTTTCCATACCTCACTGTTTACTGTGAGCACACAAAAAATATCACAATTTACCAGTCGTTAATATTTTTAGACAGCTTTTTACTTTCTTATTGGAGAGTTTCTTGGAAAATCATTTATTGACAAGCTTCCCAATTGATGCCGAAACTTTTTGGCCCTCGTCATCATCAACGTCGACTTTATCATCCAATTTTTAATGAGCTCATCCTCCTCATCATAACTTACAGAAAGAACATTCTCGTTGTCTGTTCCATCTTTCATATCAGAATCAGTCTTGGAACTATTGTTGCATTTAATTCTTGTGCCTTGTTTTTTTCCGTCAGCATGAACTTCATTTTCTTTTGACTGAATGGTCTTGACAGTGGAGGAAACTTGAGATGATAGCTCGGACATCATCTTGTGCATTTTTGCATCTATGTGTTGGAAGTGGTGTTCCCATTTGGCATCGAGGCTTTCCAATTCTGATGCTGACAATTTGACTTTGACACTTAGGTCTACTTCTTTCTATGCTGACATACCAAGATGTTGTTTGAATGCGCACACAAAAATGTTAGATTTTTTTCACAGTGTAAGCTGGCCTTTGTTGCCAACTAGGGACTATGTAGGCAATGGAAAACTAAGTTTCCAGGGCTGAAAACCTCGATACCAAATCTTTTTAAACAAAAAACCAATTGTGAAAATAAAGCAGTCTTACGTGTTTGATTCTTGGGACAATGCACATACCCTGAAAACAAATACCCAAACATTAAATATGGACCTATGAAAAACTTAATATATCATGGACACTTTTGCTCCTCAAACCACGACTCACTCTGGCAGCTAACTTTGCGCGACTGACTCATTTGGCCCACACTCTCTGCTACTACATCTTGCATGACTTCTCTGTAGGAAATAGATAAAAAAAATAACTAAAGCCTATTACTGAGACAAATGACTGATCTCAGACGCAGTTTATCCAGCCCAAAACGTTACAGAGAAGATGACTGAGGTATGAAGAGGAAATATAATGATGAGGATACCCAGCGTCTTCTTGTTTTCCAACGTGACTCCAGCATGCTTGTTCATTCAAAAGTATAATTTTCATCCACAGACATTGGAATGTTCAATACATCAGCACAACAGAAACACAATGCATTTTCGCAGCTTTATCAACCTTTTCATTGAATACTACACTGCAACGAGAAGGTCGCCACTAAAAATTAACATCAGTGCCTCTTAGAATTAGAAAACGTATAAGATGTAATGTTTCAGTTATAAGTTCTTGTCTTACTTTTGACCCAGAGTTTTTAAGATATTAGAGCACTGATTTTGAATCAACGCCTTATAATACCTTTACAATAGTCCTAGGAAAGTCAATTAAATAGCTTGAAACCATCAAAATGGCAGTCAGCACTGCAGTGAAAATTGAGTGATTTTTTTCCCAGTGAAACTTTACCCCCTTCATTATAATTTGTTGCACTCTACCACGTGGTGGGTCGCATTGCACCAGAGGTCAAATTTTAGTTGCTAATATTAAGTTATTGATCTGCAATAAAAGAAAAAAGCAATTCCATACCAAACACTGAGTAAAAATTGGACAATTCTATATAATGTTAATACAAATTGAAATGATACACTCCAGTAAGTGACATAATGAGAAACTGATCAGTTTTGCATCATCAAAGGTGGTAAGAATGAGGGCCTGGTGTTTTTAAATAAGTTTTATAGTCAAAAGAATACAAAGTTACACCTTCATATTTCAGTACAAGGGAGAAGAATGGCTATAGGTTTATAGTTATTTAAAATCTCAAAACTGACAACCCAATCTAGGCTTCTAAGTGTATTCAATAGATAAATTGGGGCATTAAAGAAGACTTCCTGAGCATATGCCAGTTTAGAACGAACTAATGCTAACGATAAATGTTTTAAGACTGATGAATATATCTTGACCTCAGTGCTGTTTGCTTACTACTTTAATGAAATTTAAAGTGTTTCTAGCTTTATTTAACAAATATTAATTATGGTAATACCATGTCAGTTTTGAAGAGGTATGAATGCCCGAAAAACTTGACACCATTGGTTTATAATCAAGATGCCTATCCTACCTGAGGGTCATCCCCATTATTAAAGAGTGCAATGCAATTTTTCTCTGGAGACAACATTAATCCACTTTCTTTCATATAAATACTAAGCTTATCAAGCTCAAGCTGGTAAATTTTCCTAATGTAGTCTAACACTCTGTGTGTGTGTGTGTGTGTGTGTATGTCAAGTCAAAGTCAAACTTTTTTTCAGATGGATTATTGAATAAGCAGTGCGGTTGCTTTTTTCATTAAGCCATTTATCAAACATAAAATAATGAGAAAATAAAAATTTAAAAAAACAATTAATGATAATAATGATGATGTATATGCATACCTAGAATTTAAAAAAAAACTAATAAAATGCCAGACAATTTTTTTAAGCGGTAAAAAACAAAAAACAAAACAAAAACAAAAAGCATCAACAAAAATCCCCCAAACCCAAACAAAAAACAAACAAATAGAAAAACACAACCAAACAAACAATTATCAAAACAAATAAAATAAGGAACCCCCAAACAAAACAAGAACAATAATAACAAACAACACAACAACACACACACACACAACACACACCACACACACACCACCACACAACACACACACACCACACAACACACACAGCTTGCTACAAAATGCTTGTTGAAAGTATTTAAGAAAGAAGATCAGCCATTCTGGTTATTGTATTTATGACAGTCTACAAGTAATGCAATACATTGTTTAATACTTTGATTTCTGGCAAAGCCTGTGGCTGGTACAACCGCGGAAAAAATGTTATCCCTCATGTACAAATCAAAGCTAAATCCTTTAAGACAAAATACGCAAAAGATGTCAACTGCTTTTGTGGTGATAAGATAACAAATAGTCATGTTCTTCATTGTAGATATCTAAAATTAGTATCACCTGCTGTACCTAATCTATAACTGGATCAGTCTTTGAACCATCCTAAGGTTGGACTTTGTGTTAGCGCTAATAAGAAGTCCGATAATTCAGTATTTGTAGTTGTTCAAGTTAGTTTTATATTTCAACTTTGTTATCTGACTTTTTTTCAGCTATTATTCAGTGTTTTGTGATGCGATTTTTTGGGGGGTGGGGGGGGTGTCTAAAATCATATAATGTTAATAGAAGTTTAGACTAAAGATATCCACACCATCACACAACCACTACACAACAAACACACACGCACACACACATACACACACACACAACACACACACACACACACGCACACACACACACACGCAACCTTGATGGATTCAGTGAACTGCTGACTGCACTCTATGGGATTTATTTTCCTGATGCTGTTGATGCCACAGTGGATCACTTCTGTGTCCAGCCACTTCTCGGCAGGCGACTGCACTCCCCCGAAGGCTGGACGTAGATCGTCTGCTGTAAACATTTAGGGGACTTGGTGTCAAATCCATATGAACATCCCAGGCTTTCAGATCTAACTCTGTTGAGTAGAGTCCTGCAGAATTGCAACCTGGGGAACGTCTTGCTTTTCTTCACTTGGAAGATTGATACTTTACTTATTTAAGTCATTGGTGTCCTCGGTGTTTGACCTTTGTCTCTTCTCGTTTGGTCATGTTGCTGGTTGCTGGACAGTTTACAACACAACAAGGAAACTGTTTGCCTACCGAAGTGGGTATTGCAAGTAGAGATTTGGTGGGCTCTCCATAGGTGAGAAAAACGGTGTTTATATTTATTTGTTCCTCTGTCACAGCCGTGATATGATTCTGCAACCTGCTCATGTGAATTTCGATTTGGTGTGTGTGTGGGGAGGGGTGGGGGTGGGGGGTTGTTCTTGGGCATGCCCCCATGCATGTGTGTTTCTATGCATGAGTTTACGTATGCGGATGATAAAAAATTAAGGTGGGAGTAATAGTTGCCTAGGTCTGTGATATTGATTTGTGCTATTTTATGTTTACTGGTTGATTGATTTTAGCTATGCCTGCTTGTAGCCCACATGAATTCATCGTATGTATTTTCAATGTTAAAGAATTCGTATTGGTAAGATTTTAAGTTGAATTAAATGATGCAAGCCAATCTGAAATAGATTTTTTAAATCTATTCTTTTATTTGTTAGTCATTTGTTTCTTCATTAATTGTTTTAATTCATCATTGGAAAAAGTCCTTTAGGTCTCTGCAGTAAGACAAAAGGCAAAAACTATTTCTGAAGCTATGCAAAAACAAACTTCACGAGCAAGATCCCAGACCATCAGATCCTGAAAGCACACAGGTGCTGGAGGAAGAGATAGAAGAAGCAGTAAGATCCTTGAAAGGAGGCAAGTCACCAGGGATTGACAACATCCCAGCTGAGCTCATCAAGTACGGAGGCCCAGAGATGATCAAGCACTAAAATCATCTGCCAACGCATCTGGACAGCAAAGGTGGCCTGAACAGTGGACCAATCCATCATTAGTTCCACTTCCAAGAAGGGAAACCTGAGAAGTGCCAAAATTACAGAACAATCAGTCTGATAAGCATCCAAGCAAAGTTATGTACGCTGCCTTGAACAGATGAAACCACAAGCAGAAGATAATCCTATCAGAAGAACGGCAGGATTAGACCAAGGTCAAAGCATGTCGAACAGATCTTCAACATCAGAATGCTATGAAGCACCTCCAACATCAACTACAGCTCTACAACAACTTCATTGACTTCAAGAAGGCCTTCGACCGAGTGTGGCAAGAAGCTCTGTGGCAAGTCATGAGGACATAACATCGACGAGGACCTGATTCAAGTCATCCAGGCGCTGTATGACCCTCCACAGCGCGTCCTCATGGGTGGAGAAATCGGGGAGTTCTTCCGGACTTCAGTTGGAGTTCGACAGGCTGTCCGCTATCCCCGTTCTTTTCAACGTGTCCTGGAGACCTCATGCAGGAGGCCCTCCTTGACTCTAAGATCCACAATCCAATAGGAGGAACGGCCAGTCTGCAATCTTCGATTCGCAGACGATATTGATTCATGGGCCGCAGTGAAGAAGAACTCCAGGATCTCACCACCAGACTGGAAACATCCTAATGCCCACGGTATGGAGATCAGCAACGAAAAAGAGCAGATCCTAGTGAACGTTTACACACCGAACACTCCCACCGCATCAAGATGAGTGGCGAGACACTAAGGAGGTGGAAACTTTCAAGTACCTTGGAACAGTCATCTCAAAGAAGGTACGAGCACACAAGAGGTGAAGATCAGACTTGCTGTGGCACTCCCTCCATGACTAAGCTGGCGAAAGTGTGGAGAAACCATAACATCAGAAACCACACAAAGGTCAGACTTAAAGGCACTCGTCACATCCATGCCTTGAAACCTGTGAAGCATGGACATCAATGCCGATTTAGAACGTCGCATTCAAGCCTGAGATGAAGTGCTCAGGCGGATCCTGAACATCACCTACCAGACCGTAAAACAAAGGACTACGTCTGGCAGCAGATCAAGGTACTGGTGGCAAACAAGAACCATTGCTAGATACAGTCAAACGGAGAGAGAATTGAAATGGTTTGGCCACACAACAGCATAACAGCCTGTCAAAGACAGTCTGCAGGGATGGTGAAGGAGCAAGGAGGCAGGGACGACCACGCAAAAGCTGGATATCCAACATCAAGGAGTGGACAGGCCTCACTGTACCAAACCTCCTGAAAGCAGCCCAGGACAGAACCATTTGGCGGTCCACTTGCAGCGTCTGTGCGGGTACCTCAACGGTCGTCCCGACCAAGGGATGATGATGTGATGATGATGCAAAAAGATTAGAATGACGTAGTTTGAATAATAGGTAGGGCCTGGTTCTTCTGTAATTTTACGTCAGAAATAATCCTTAACTAACCTAACAGATCAAACATGATGGTTCATACCAGTTCACGCTAGACCTACAGTCCAGATTTCGTGGAACCAGAAATGAATTTTAAAGCAGAAAAGTTTATCTACTCTTGTAAGTTTGTTGTTTTTCGTTGCTTTTATTGGATTTACGTTAAATCTGTCCTGATTTTACGTTTTCAGGTGTCGGTTCAGGTTGGCTGAGCAACTTTTATCCCCAAGGAAAGAGAGGTTGAGATGAACAGGTTAGCAGCTAAAAAGGTATTTTAATATCTGTGACAAAATGAAGCTAAGAGAGATGTGCAAGCATGGTCCATCAGTTCAGTGGTCAACTTTGTGCACATTAAGTCACTTTATTCTTTCTTCCTTCCTTTATATCTTCCTAGCTTATTAAGATCATTTTATTCTTAATTCCCTTTTTTAATGTTCTTTTTATTAAAAAAGCGTGTTATAAGTCACAGTCTCCAAATTTCTTTTATTCTCTTTTATTGTTTGTTAGAGAATGATACTTCATGTAAACTGGATATAGAAAATGATATGCCAACGTTGCATGTTTAGGCAAGTTTAAGGACAAGTCTATTGAGAATTCTAAAAGTTGATCGGTACATAAATTTGTCATGAAAAGGTCACATAGATCTACAAGTCTGCATGTGTACCTAGACTAAACCGTCAGCCATAGGAAAGCTCAACCTAGTCCGGAATATTAAGTCAGGGCTTCCAATTGTGTGATTGTTTTGTCCTACACCGAGGAGCAGCAGTAAACGTGGAGCTGTGAATGATCAACTGCTGGAAAGATACCAGTCAAATGTGGCCCTGCAATGCTAAAGCCAGGTCACTTTGGTGTATTTGTGATGCCTGTTCTGATGCAGCACGCTCACTCTACCTATTGAGGACAATGATAGATCAGTTGCAGAGCCAGACTGACTAAATACCAAGCTGAAAGCTATCGATCACGTGTCACTGCTTAATCCTCTTTAATCTGAAGACTTTAACTCGACCAACACTCTGCAAGCCAGAAACGGATACAAAATTCATAAAGAAACTAGGCATGAGAGAGGAACACAGTCAATGACATTTTTGCCTTAAGCAACATTGACAATGAAAATAAGACAGACTGTTTAGTTTCTTTTGGGGTGTGTTCCAGCGTCAACGAGACAGAAAAACTCTGACAGGCGTTGTCATCTTGTGTCATGACCAGGTAAACAATCGAGGACCACGGCTTCCAACTATATGGTCCTACGACTTTCAACTGCTATTGTATAGGTTGGTTTAATATCTGGACCTGTGTAAACAAAGCGTTAGAACCCCACCCTCTCCACCAAAAGGAAGCGAACAAGGAAAAACAAACTGAAAACAATCCTAAAAACATACAAAACAAACTCACTCTCCTCCCCCAAAAAAAAACCACAACAAAACCTCCCCACCAAAACAAAAACACCCTCCAAAAGCACACACAAAGAAAAGAATCATCCTCTTTGGTAGATTGAACCTGTAAACTTTAGGGGACCTTGGCTTGTTACAGTGTTTGTGTCATTTTTTTCCAGTATTCTTTTACGTTGTAAGCATTTCCCCATGCTCCTCGGCCGAAGCTCCGAGGCTCACCAATGGTGAGATTTTTGCGTATGCGGCCGGTTTTGCCAACCACGAAGGTAGCCGCATTTCGACTTTGGGGATACACTAAGCTTAAACACGGATATTTTGGCAAGCATCATCAGTAATAAGATCAACTTCAATAACTATACTGATCTCTTACAACCACCACCCTCCATCTTTTAGCATTTTTGCGCAAAAAAAACTATTTGCTAATACACAAATTCAGAAACCTTAGACCTTTCTCCCATTTGGTTCTCTACGTTTTGGTATGCTGATTGCTGGAACAATTCAGGTATGGGTTTTTCACCTATTAGTGAATCATTTTATTGATTGATTCATTCATTTTTTTATTCATTCATTACTACTACTACTACTACTACTTACTACTACTACTACTACTACTACTACATACTACTATATTATTAGTATGTAGTTAGTGGTAGTAGATGATATATATCATCTCATCGTATCATCATCATCATATTCATCATCTTTCCTCTTCTTTCTTTTTTCTTTCTTTCTTCTACTCATCATGATTGTTGTCACAGAATGGTAAGCATTTGTCTGCGCAAATGTGTTTATAAAGACTTCTTTTTTGTTCTTTCTTTTTCATATCTTTTATACTGTCTTCTTTCTTCTTTCTTCTTTCTTCTTCTTCTTCTTCTTCTTCTTGCTGTCTGCTGCTCATCCTCCTCTCCTTCCTTCTCCTCCTTACTACTCCTCTCTTTCATTCCTCCTCTCTCTCCTCCTCTCTCTCCTCTCTCCTCCTCCTCTCATCTCATCATCATCATTCATCGTCGTCGTTGTCACAAATTGAAGCATTTGTGCTAATGTGTATAAAGACGTTTTCACATTTACACTCGCACCAACAAACATGACACACCAGATCTTAGGGACAAACAAAATATATTATTAAGATAATTAACTGCCTCCTCCCAGTTTTCTCCAAACCAATGACTTTGCAAACCACCAAAAATAACACATTACATATATCTAGCCAATCAATTTTCTGGCAACATTAAACCATTCACTTCCTGTTACTCACATGGCCACCATACTCGGGGGGAAAAATTGTTGTTTTTCCACAATTAATGGTTTCAAAGTTTCTGTTTATGGTCAAACCGTGCTCTCCACCAAAAGATCCTGGTGAGCTGACAGCGTTCCGTTTTGCATATTTGCCAGCTTGGGTCTTAACAGCTCCCCTACAGGAGCAGGGACGATTCACCTTGAAGTTAAACGATCACTGCCAGGACTAAGAATCCCCAGCCTGGGAAACTCCATTATTAGCACAAAATTTCTCTTAGTATCTTATCTTCATTACATCCTCGACATGATATTCATTCTTTCCCCAAACACTGTTTTTACTCAGAAAACTTCTTTTTATTCTTCCTTTTTTTCCCATCACATTATTTTCCTTTTCCTTCGATGTGAATATTTTCTTCCTGTGTTTTAATCATACACATTTACTCTCGTTGAGCATATTTCTTTCTCCAATTATTTACACTTATTGCGCAGTATCATCTTCCCAACTGTATATATGTCCTTTAGCATTTATTGACATGGGGATACATATTTTCACTTCATCTCTGAACTACCATATTATAATGTAAAAGACCGAAAAGTCAGTTCTCTAACACCCATTTACCAGAAATAAGAGTTAACGTAAAATTCAACGCCCAAGTTTCCAGCAAACAACTGTTAAACTCATGAACTGTTAACAGTATTTTTTCAAAAGAACAACCTCATAACTTCACCGCTGAGTCCTTTCCAGGGCATGCTGCTGCACCTGACTAAACGCTGGCATGAATTAAACATAAAATTCCCAAAACTCCAACTACTGCTCAAGAATATTCTATAAATAAAAACCAAACTGTTTCTTCCAAACAGTTTGAATAAAGACACCTTAGAGGGGCTCTAGTCGACCAATTCCATGCATCTAACAAATACCTAGCCCAAGTTGTACAACAACAACTTCAAAGTTCATCTATGAAGATTTGCAGCTCTGAATTTACAACGAGATTCTGCAAGAAGTCAACAAAATCGTGTCAACAACACAAATCTGTGCAACAAACCTTTGTAGCTGCAGTCTCCTGGCTATGCAAGTTTTAAAACAAAAAAATAAAGATCTGGAGGAGAATGATTCAGATCTGTGACAACAATAATTATTCTCATCATCATTATCACCATCAACGTCATGACTGCCACGTCCCACCACCACCTTTATTATTATCGTCATCGTCCTCCTGCTCCTGCTCCTCCTCCTCCTCCTCCTCATCATATCATCATCATGTATGAGTTATCATCATCGCAAGTACTAGTTATCGGTGGTCATTTCCAGAGGGGGATCCTTATTATACAATGGTGGATCAAATGGAATGGAGTGGCTGTGGACAAAGATGGTCATTGTTCTCCTGGGTCTCCACTCCATGTATCACCTCTTGCCCCACCAGCACACTCCTCACCTGTACAAGTTGGGGGTGCAGGCAGCCTTTCACTTCTCTGGACTGCCCAAAGAACGCTATGTAAATCTCAGAGATATCAACATAGGTGTTTTGTCGGTAATGACAAGACCCAAGAAGATACGAAACGCCGAAGTCGTGTGTACCAGAGAATTACACAGAAAAGGAGAAGCAGAGGTAAGTATCATGATGTTGATGTGGTCTTCACAAGTTCACCTGTCATCGCCATCACTTTTGAGTATCCCTTGTTGCATGTCACGTCAGCTGTCTCCATCTCCTTCTGACTTCAGTCCTCCTGTAGATTTCATCTCTTGGCAACTCTGCCTCCTTGGCAATACTCACTGCATAGAAAGTAGGTGATCTTCCTTGTCTTCTCTTGTCTTCCATATTTCCTGGTGCCACAGTTCTTATTGCATGACAGCTCTTATGTTTCACAGCATATCCAGAATATTTACTTTTTTCTTTTCCCAGCCAGACCTAATACTTCAGGATTTGTGTTTAGGATTTTTTCAATCTGCTTTGGTTCGTCTTTTGGTCCAGCTTATTCATAGGAGTGTTTTGTAGAACCACAGTCTTCACAGATTATTCGATTTTCATCTGCAGCTTTAAGAGGCAATCCGGTCACTTTTATTTTAAACAACAGGCCAAACTGGAAGTGTTTGCAGTGGTTTAAGTTGAAGTTATTTCCTAAATATTTTTCTTCCCAAAATAATGTAAGTAAGACGAACCATTGTTTTGTTTGGTATGATCATATCTTCCTTTGATGTTTTTGGTATGTGAGGCATCAGTTGATTTGTATCACCCAAATTATGAAAATGGTCTACAGCTTCAAGGGTCTATCTATCAATCCTCATGTTTCCAGCTGAGTCATCTTGGCACTGAGTTAAAGGTCAGATATGGTGTAGTTGATTAAAAAAAATAGAAACAAAAGTCAAACAAACAAACAAAAACAAATGCTCACACCTTTGGAGATTTTCATTGCAATTGGGGAATTTGAAAAATGAAGTCGGAAGATAGGTGGGAAAATGGATGGTCTAAGAGTGGGAATCACACCACACCACAACAAACACATCAACAACACACACACACAACACCCACACAACAACACACACCACACACACTCACACACAACACACAACAGGCGCGTCACATTCACAGCATGTGTCAAAGAACAGAGTGAGTAGTGAGAAGAGAGAAGAGAAAGAAGAGAGAAGAGAGAGAGACGGAGACTCGAACTGAACAGGTTTAAAATGTACAATGGCATAGGCACAAAACAGAGAGGAGAGAGAGATGAGAGAGAGGAAGACGAAGACGAACGCGAGACGAGAGAGAGAGGAGAGCAGCTAGCTTAGAACAAAACATTTTATTTTTCTGAGTGTCTAGTTTACGTATTACATGATGTTTTACCAGAACCTAAGAAATTAACAAACTTGGAGGAAAATGTATTTGATAAGAAGATTATAGAGGTAGAAAACCTCAACACAACACACCAACACCACAAACACACACCACACACAACACACACACACCAAATCGCTGTTTCAACAAAGATATAGCAATCAGGGGGTAAGAAAAAGAAAAAAGTTGAGAGAGAAGAGGGAGAGAGATGAGAGATGAGAGAGAGAGAGAGAAAGAGAGGAGAGAGAGAGAAGAAAGTCTATAAAAAAAACATGCTATCAAAACTGTTAAGTCATTTGACACTACTTCCCAGGAAACAATGACAAGCGTGACCTAATGAACATAACATGGTATCCACTGTACTGTTTTTCTTTACATGATTGCCGAATCTACGATTAGCTATTTCACAGAGTGATGTTGTCACAGAAAAAGCCTTTGTACATCACAGAGATGATGTCAGCTGCCAAGGTAGAGGTGAGTGTGCATCGAAGAATGGATGTGTCAGCTGAGGCCAGCAAGCAAACCTACAGACCTTTTACTGAGTTGAATTTATAGAAGAGTAGGTACAAACTCCTCCTATCTCCTCACCTCTTCTCTCTTCTCTCTATTCATCCTCTCTCTCTCTCCTCCTCTCTCCTCTCTCTCTCTCTCTCTCTCTCTCCTCTCTCTCTTCTCTCTCTCTTCTCTCTTCAGCATCACTGATTTTGGTCTCAGATTCCATGTGTCCATCAGAATTGAATCTAAACATATGCCTTTTGAGTTAAACCTTATCAGAATACATAGAACTGATGAAAACCACCCAAAAGTAACTGTAATTGAATACATTTGGGATGAGGAAAAGGCTACTGAATTTCGTTGTTTTTCAGAGAAAAGTGTCTGTATTGATGACAAATGCATACGAGTTAATAGAAAGTGATATAAATAATGCCTTGGCTAAATTTAAGGAAGAAATGCATATAGCAGGTTATGTATGAAAAAACAAATCACAATTGGCAATAAATCTAAGCATGTTTGGTTTGATGGTGAAAGCAGAGAAAAACGACGCCATTTAAGACAAGCTTTAAGAAAATCATCATCATCATCATCATCATCATCAGACCCGTGACCTTGGCGGTCGTGGGGGAGACACGAAAGACGATGCCGTGGTAAGCTCCTCCATCCATCTCGGTCCTCGGCTCTGCGCAGTAGTGCCGAGTCATTCATCCTGGTCCATTCTCTGATGTTGTCCATCCATGACTTGTTCTGTCTTCTCTCTTTCTGCCACCTTCGAGTGTTCCCTGCAGTACTGTTTTTGGCAGAGTGTTGTGGCGGGTGACGTGGCCGAACCATGTCAGCTTTTTCTTCTTGACGATGGTGAGAAGGGGTTCCTGTGGACCTGCCATCCGTGTTATTTGACTCTTGACAAATTCATTGGTCTTTCGTTCTCTCCAGGATATGCCCAGTAGTTTTCTATGGCATTTTATTTCAAATGACTGGATTCGCTTTGCTGTTTCAGCATCAATGTCCAGGTTTCACTTCCGTACAGCAGGATAGTCTAAATTAGGGATTTGTAGAGCTGTAGTTTGATTGGGAAACTGATCTCTTTACTTTTCCATATGGTGGTGAGTTTTGTCATGGAGGATGTTGCCATGGCTATTCTGACTTTGATTTCTGTCGTCGATCGCCCCGTCCTTTGTGAGTGTAGCGCCAATGTATTTAAAAGCGTCTACCTCCTCCAGTTGTTGGCCGTTCATGTAAATTTTAGCTGTGGCGTTGCACGTGCTGTTCACAAGTATTTTACTTTTCTCCGAGCTCACCTCCATCCCATATGCTCCAGCTCTGTTCTCAAGTCTGGTCGTAAGATCTTGCAGCTTTGTGTTACTTTCGCCCATGAGGTCAATGTCATCGGCAAACCGCAAGTTGTTGAGGGGTCTGCCGCCAATGGAGATGGTAGAGTGGAAGTCATGGAGGGTCTCTCTCATAATGTTTTCCAAGAACAGATTAAACAGGACTGGAGATAACAGGCATCCTTGTCGGACCCCAACTGTGGTTTTGAAGTAGTCTCCGACCTGATTTTTCAGAAGGACTGCACTGCTTGCGGTGTTGTATAGTGCTTGAATGGTTTGCACTAGTCCTTCTTCAATGCCAAACATTCTGAGGACCTGCCACAGGCCTTCGTGCCATACTCTGTCGAAAGCATTCTTGAAGTCGAGAAGTTGTGGAACAGGTCTCTCTGATGTTGAAGATGTTTTTTCCATCAGGTGTGGCAGTTAAAAATCTGTTCGGATTGTGCTCCTGCTGCCCTAAACCAGCTTGTTCCTCTTCAAGGTGTTCTTCTGCCTCCTTCTTTAGTCGATTCAAAATAACTTTGAGCATGATCTTGCTGGCGTGGCTGATGAGGCTGATTGTTTTATTGTTTTGGCATTGGCGTAAATTCCCCTTCTTGGGCAGGGGTATGATGAGTGATTGTGTCCATTCTGTTGGCCACTGGTTTGTCTCCCAAATCTTCTGACAGATAGCTGTAACATGTGTGATGACTGTTTCGCCACCATGCTTGAGCAGCTCTGCTGGTATGTTGTCTGCTCCTGGGGACTTTCCTACTTATAAGCTGCGGATGGCTTCTTCCACTTCTTCCCTCAGAATAGGTAATGGCGAGGGTGCTCTTGATGTTGCTGCTTTAAGAAAATACAAATTTGACAAAGCAGATGGCATCAGAAAATACTACACAGAAAAAAGGAAAGAATATAAAAGTTTGCTTCTAGAGAAACAGAACAAACACCAAGAGCAAGTTCTTAATACACTTCATTCAAGTTTTAAAGATCCGAAGAAGGTTTGGAAAACTGTTAAAAACATTGACTAGAAAACAAACTGTACAAAGTGATATTACATTGAATGTATGGTATAACCATTTCAAGGATCTGTTTTCTCCAAGCTCATATGAGTACACCTGCATTGGTGAAAATGAAGTAGAAGTGGTATCTTATGACAGTAACACTGATATACGTAGTGATCTTGATTGCAGCATAAGAGAAAATTAGGTATATGATGCTCTAAAAGTATTAAAAGATAACAATGTGCCTGGACCAGATGGCTTAATTAATGAGTTTTATAAGTATTCCAATTCATATATTGCTTCATTCCTTGTTAAACAGTTAAATCAGCTCTTTGAGCTCGAACATATTCAGATGAATGGTCAGAGTCAGTAATACATACTCTACATAAGAAAGAAGATATTAATTGTCCTGATAATTACAGAGGAATATCTTTGTTGAACGTGTGTAGTAAAATATATAGCTATATCTTGAACAAACGTCTTACCACATGGGCAGAGGAAAATAAGATTATAAACAAATCTCAAGCAGGTTTTCGTCAGAACTACAGTACTATTGATCACATATTTACTCTTCTTGCTTTGATACAGAGGCAGCTTCTCGATCACTGTAAAGTATATGTAGCATTTATCGATTTTAGAAAAAGCTTTTGCTTTAGCAGATAGATACCATCTCTGGGCTGTTCTTAGAAAAAACGGTATCAAAGGTAGGATGTATAGAGCGATTAAAAGTATGTATAAGATCGCTAAAGCAAGAGTATGGGTTGGTAGAGATTTAACAGGTATGTTTTTCTGCCCTCTTGGTGTAAAACAAGGAGAAGTGTGCAGCCCAATTTTGTTATCTTTTCTAATAAATGAGCTGGCCATTGACATTCAAGCTTCAGGCAAACATGGCATTAGGCTGCCCCCAGAGGACGTTTCTGAAATTATTATTTTGTTATTTGCTGATGATGTTCTTCTGCTATCTTATTCAGTAACAGATCTTCAACAATAGATGAACATTTTCAAAGATACTGCTAACAGACTTGGTCTCAGTGTGAATTTTGAAAAAATCAAAGGTTATAGCATTCATGGAAGGTGGATACATTTCATCGAAAGAGAAATGGCTATATGGAAATACAAAATTGGAGATTGTCAATTGTTACAAATATTTAGGAGTTATCTTTTCCACTGGCTTAACGTTTTGATGTGCACTAGATGATAAGGCTCTTAGAGCAAGAAAAGCAACTGTTTGTATTTTGGAACTGTTGTGGAGAGTTGTGAACATTCCCCATCACTATTTTTCAAATTGTTCGACTGCCAAATTCAGCCAAAGTAACATATGGCTCTGAAGTTTGGGCACTGATAGCAGACCACAAGACTATTGAATGTGTTCATACATTTGCGTTGAAAAGGTTACTCATTGTCAGTATCAGAACACCTGATGCTCCAACTTATGCAGAGACTGGAAGACATCCACTCTATATGGTTACTTACATTAGATTATAAAATATTGGCTGAAGATGATAACAATGCCTGAACATAGACTTCCTCTAAAAGCTTACAAAATGTTGTACAACATTCATTGCAACAATAAATATACTTGGGTTTCCAAAATATGTTTTTCATTGTATCTTATGGGTTTGGTCATGTGTGGGAAAACTAAGGGGTCACATGTCTTTTTGCGTGAATTCAGACAGACTTATAGATTTTTTTCATCAGGACTGGAATAGTGATGTCTCTGGAGAACGATTTTTATTTTATACAGCCTTTAAGTCTGTTCCTGGTCTTCCACAAGTCGTGTTTAAAGTGAAGAATTTTGCTGTAAGAAAACAGTTGTTACTTTTTAGGTTAGGTGTCTCACCATTAAAAACTCATAGGTATCGACATGTTGCTCAAGCAGTAGAAAGCTTTTTCTGTCTATTTTTTAAAGTTGCTCTTGAATCTGAAGTTCACTTTTTGTTGGTGTGGCCAGTATATTGTGAAATTAGGGGAAAATATCTACCTGGTAAATTTTTCTCACGACCGT
Organism: Rapana venosa; assembly: GCA_028751875.1. Taxonomy (NCBI): domain Eukaryota; kingdom Metazoa; phylum Mollusca; class Gastropoda; order Neogastropoda; family Muricidae; genus Rapana; species Rapana venosa. Next base: position 3,980,798 of record CM054135.1, read on the forward strand.
CAGGGTTTGCAGCGACACTTCTGATTGGCAGTGAAAAACATTCTAAAATACTTGCATGGTATATAATCAAAGCTTTTCGTGGAAGATCTTAGAATAATCAAAAAAAATATATAATATGCTTGCATCATTTTTGGTGTGCCATTTATGTTAATGAGAATGAGTTTATTTCAAGTTATTTGCATTTATATGGGCATGTGTGTATGGTGTTTGTGCATGTATGCTCGTGCGCGTGCGTGTATGTGTGGTTTATGAGGGAGAGAGGGAGAAAAAGAGAGAGAGAGTGCACATTAGACTGATATACATACAGCCTTGAAGCTGTTGACAAATTAATGTGAAGTGTTTTTCTTTCATTTGTTTTGCTTTCAAGATGTTCTGAAGCTCATGTCCTGAGCATATGGCCTGGAACATTAAATGTTCCGAGTTCGAGTTCTCTCTCTCTCTCTCTCTCTCTCTCTCTCTCTCTCTCTCTCTTCTCTCTCTCTCTCTCTCTCTCTCCTCTCTCTCTCTCTCTCTCCCTCAGATCGCAATAGATATAATGACTATAGATCATTTAAAACCATTTTTGAAAGAGAAAAATACATTTATGATATTGATACCTACTGCTTTAGGGTTGCTGCGTCTCAAGTACGATTTAATGTCCTGCCACTAAATGCAAATGTGCATCGTTACAGCGATTCTCTTCAAAACAAAAACTGTCCTTTTTGTATGTCAGTCACCGAAGACGAACAGCATTTTCTCTTTGATTGCCCCATGTATTCGGATCTTAGAAATAAATTCTTGGGTAATTTAACTAAAGTTCCCATCCATATGTTGCTGCAAGTATCAAATATTCACAAGATGCACAGTGTTTCCCGATATGTCTTCCACTCAGTTAACAGAAGAAAGAGATGTATTATATAAATTTAACATATGTTATTGAGGTTGTTTTGTGAGCTTGGATGATTGATTATTTTTTCCTTTTGATAGTGCACTCGAGATGTCTTGAATTTACATCCTGGGTCAAGCACAGGTTTATGTTGCACGATGTTAGTTCCTTTTCAGTGTAATTTTGGTTTCAATGTTCCATGCCAATTTTTCTGTTTCTAAGTTGGATTGTTGTATGTTTTGAAATCTAGCAACATGTTCCTGTAGTACTATACCCATTTCCCCAGCTAGTTATATTGTAGACTAAGGCCGAAGTACCTTTAAATTGCTTCACAGTTCTCTCTCTCAAGGATGATGCAGATATTACAGGGTGGTCTGACGATGATACGGATATTGATGATGATGTCAATGATGTTGATGAGGATTAGGTAGATGTTGAATATAGTGATGATGATATGGATGTTGTTGAAGATGGTGAGGTAGAGGTTAAGGGTTATGATGGTGACAATTATGTAAGTATTGATGGGGTTGATGCTGATGTGGTTGATGAAAATGGTGATGATGTTACAGATGGGGAAGACGAGAATTTTGTTTTGTGTGTGTGTGTGTGTGTGTGGTGTGTGGTGTGGTTGGTGTGGCGCGCGCCGTGTGTGTGTGTTTTGGAAAAACTGAAAATGAAAAAATATTTTTTCCCTTTTATTATTTATCTATTTATTTTCGAAAGGACGATGATGATGTAGATGTTTGGGAGAAGGATGGCGATGATGATGGAAATGTTGGAGGTGATGTTGATGTAGATGCTGAAGGTGACGATGGTGGTGATGGTAACGATGGCGTGGTTGTTGAGGGTGATAGTGGTGGCGATAACTATGATGGAGATGTCAAAGATGAAGATAATGACAATAATGTATATATTGAAGATAACGATGGAAACGATGATGAAGATGATGATTATGACCATGATGCAGAGATTGAAGATGATAATCGTGACGAAAATGACTATACAGTTGTAGAAGATGGTGATAGTGTAGATGATGAAGATGATGATGATGTTGATAATGATGGTGTAGAGGATGAAAGTAATGATGGTTATGTTGATATACTGGCTGCAGCTGCTGCTATAGGTAATGAAGATGCGGATGGTGATGATTATGTAAATGCTGAGATGATGATGGGGATGATGATGACTAATGCTGTATGCCTGCAGAATTGAAATGTGAAATGGATATAAACGTTTTTTGCTATGTCTTACTCCCCCTTCCCCAAACATGTTTTGTATAGTGGCCCAAGGCCGAAGTACAATAAACCTTTTCAGTGTTCAGTGTTCTTTTCGTGTTCTCTCTCTCTCTCTCTCTCTCTCTCTCTCTCTCTCTCTTCTCTCTCTCTCTCTCTCTCTTTTCATGTATTTTATGTATATATATATATATATATATATATATTTATATATATAGATATATATATTATATATATATATTATATCTGTTCCCGTAGTCTGACGACGTGGGGCACCCTCAAAGACTCAAAACCAGTTCCCTCATTCTCTCTCTGTTCTGCCTTTCTCAGGGTTTTGTTGAGTTCTAGGCCTGTCATATTCGCTGTATGTTATCCTCCCAGCTCTTCCTTGGTCTGCCTCTTCTTCTTCCTCTTGGACAGTGCCTTGCAAAACTGTCTTTGTAATTCTTGGGATCTTGGACATGCCCATACCATTTAAGTTTACGCTTTTTCACGATCGTTAGAAGGTTCTCATAGGGTCCAATGGTTTGCTGGATTCTATTATGCACGCTTTCGTTGCTTATGTGGTCTTTGTAGGAGATGCCAAGGAGTCTCGAAAGCATCTCATCTCCACGCCTGTACTCTTCTCTCCAAATCTGCAGTCAGGGTCCATGATTCACAGGCATACAGAAATATGGATATGACAAGGGAGTGCATTAGTCTGATCTTGGAGATAAGTGAGATATTCTTATCTCCAGATGGTGTTTAGTTTTGACAAAGCTGTTATTGTCTGTGCAGTCCTGCATACTACTTCTGGCTTGGATCCCTGGTCTGATACAATGGCTCCCAGGTACTTAAGCTTTGAACTGTTTCCAGCTTCTGGTCATTAACCTGATATCAGTGCTAATGCCGTTGGTGTTATTAGTCATCAGTTTGGTCTTCTCTGCACTGATTTCCATGCCGTATGTTTTGGAGGCCTTATTCAAGTGTTCTGTTAGGCTGGTAAGCTCTTTTTCTGATCCTGCTATTCCATCAATGTCATCTGCGAAGCGGAGGTTTGTGATCGTTTCGCCACCAATGCTGACTGATCCTTCATGATGTTCCAGTGCATCAGCCATGATTCTCTCAAGGAAGATGTTGAAAAGAGTGGGTGAGAGTAGACAGCCCTGCCTTACTCCAACTGTTGTTCGAAACCATTCTCCAATGTTGTTGTTGTAGTACACTGCACTGGTGGCCTCGCTGTACAGCTGTTTGATGACTCTGATCAGGTTTGCATTGATGCTGTACAAATTCATGGTTGCCCACAAAGCTGCATGCCACACCCTGTCAAATGCCTTCTTAAAATCGATAAATACGTGGTAAAGGTCTTGTTGATGTTGAAGGTACCGCTCACATAGTATTCTGAGGTTGAATATCTGTTCTGTTGTGCTGCGCCCTGCTCTGAAACCTGCTTGTTCCTCAGCAATGATGGTCTCTGCTTGTGGCTTCAGTCTATTCATATTATCTGCAGCATGACCTTGCTTAGGTGGCATATGAGGCTGATTGTGCGGTAATTATGGCATTGTTGTAGATTTCCTTTCTTGGGAGGGTGATGATGAGTGACTGTGTCCATGGTGTTGGCCATTTTCCTGTCTGCCAGATCTTGTTGCAGATTCTTAGTAGGGTCGCTGATCATGGCTTCCCCTCCAGCTTGGACAACTCAGCTGGAATGTTGTCAGCCCCTGCTGACTTCCCTTTTTCAGCGATCGGACTGCTGTTTCCACTTCTTCTCGGAGGATAGGGTGACTGTCTGTGTCTTTGCTTTCGGGTACATTAAGGACTTCTGGATCTCCTGCGGTTCTATAGTTATACAGGTCGGAGCAGTATTCTGTCCATCTGTTCAGATATCCTGGTCGTCAGTGAGACACTTCCCATTTTTGTCTTGGATTGTTAAACCTTTTCTCTGTTTCGTGCTAGTCAGTCTTTCACCAGCTGATATGCTTTCTTGCTATTGTTTTTCTTGATGTTCTCTTCAATGTCTTGGCACTGTCACCGATCCATTTCTCTTTCTGCCTCCGTCATGGACTTCCTGATTCTTTTGTTGACTGCCCTATATTGTTCTGCTCTTTCTTTTGTTATTTTTCTTTTTCTTCAACTCTCTACGCTTGTCGCATAGTTGTATGATGTTAGGTGTGACCCATGGTTTTTTTGACTGGTCGATGTTTGCCAGAAGTCTGTTTGCTGTTTCAGTCACTGCTGTATTGAAACTATTCGTCAGTGTATCTATGTCTGAGTCTATCACAGTGAGTGCTGCAAACTTTCCACCTATCCTTGCTTGAAAAATTTCTAATACCTCTGGGTCCTTCAGCTTCTCGAGGTCAAATTTGATCCTGATGTTGTTCCGCTTGTGGATTTTCTTTAGACGTAGTCGGAAAGTCATCATCACAAGATCATGATCACTCCCTATGTCTGCTCCTTGAAAACTTCGTGTCTGTGCGATTTAACGCTAGACTGAAACCGTCTTTTCACCATGATGTAATCTATTTGGTTGTGGTGTTCTCCATTTGGGCTATGCCATGTCCATTTTCTGGATTTCTTGTGTGGGCCAAGTGTATTCACTAGCTGGAGATGGTTGTTACTGGCAAAACTCCAGGATGTCTCAAGCCTCTTTCATTTGATTGGTTATTACAATGTGGCCCACAAACGCCCTCCAGTCTTTCCATGCATCTTCTCCTACCTTGGCGTCCAGTCACCTTGCACAAACGAGGATGTCTTTCTTGGGAGTTTGATTCAGAACCTCTTGTAGCTGGTCATAAATTTCTTCTTTGGCTTCATCTGTGCAGTCTGATGTAGGGGCGTATGCCTGTACTATAGTTATGTTAAAGGGGGTTGCTCTCAAGCGGATGGTAATAAGTCTGCTGGACACAGGATGACAGCTCATGACGGTGTTCACGGTGTCTTTGTGAACGAGAAACCCCCGCCGTGTTCATGTTTATCCTGTTTTCCACTGTAGTATAATTTGTGGTCTTCCTGGGTCGTTGTTTCTCCAATGTTTTTCCACCTGACTTCGCAGAGCCCAAGGATGTGCCATTGATATCTGGACATCTCATGTGTCAGTTCTTCCACTTTGCCTGCAGCCTTAGTGTCCGTACATTCCATTGTGCCAATGATGGTGTTGTTTCTGGCACGAATTTTGCTGCGTTTTACATCAGTAGCATACTTTCGACATCTGTCCTGATGAGCAACAGAAGGCGCGGTCCTTGGTAACCCGGGCGACGACCGATCCGGTATGGAGATTCTGGCTGTCTTTTTCATGGGTTTATCTTGGGCAAATCAAACTGGCGGAGCCCATCCCTCTCAGGTCGGATTTTTGATTGGGTTTACTCCCCACATGTGGCAGGTGGTACTGGGTTACATGGTTACCAGTAGCAGAGGGAGTCTCTGACCTGACAACATATATATATAATATGCGCTTTGATTTGTTGGGGCCTTGATTTGTTGATTTACCAGATTCAGCGCTATATAAATTCCAAAATTATTATTATTATTTATATATTATTATATGATTTTTTCTATATAATTATATATAATATTATACATGTGTGTGTGTGCGCGCGCGTCGTGTGTGTGTGTGTGTGTGTGTGTGTGTTGTGTGTGTGTGTGTGTGTTGTGTGTGTGTGTGAGTGAGAGAGAGAGAGAGAGGAGAGAGTGAGAGAGAGAGAGAGAGAGAGAGAGAGAGAGAGAGAGAGAGAGGTCTATATGTTGTGAGGCCCTACACTGAATAAACGCATTCGGTTTGTTACATGCTACAAACGTAGTAATCATCCAGTAATGAAATTCTGCTGCATGTTTTGTAGTCAGACATTACACCCTGCATTTAAAGGGAGGCATGGGGAACTGTTGCAGGCCGTGGCTTATGCAGTGCAGGAGGTCAACAAAGGGGATTTACTGCCGAACAACATGAAGCTGGGCTTTGTCCTGCTGAACACTTGCGACTCCAAGCGGGTCAACCTGGCGAGTGCTGCCTCTTATTTGCCTCAGACCGTGTGTTCTAAAGAGAAGAGTAGGCGTTAAGTTTCCTTTCTGCAATGATGGCATCTGTTTGTTCCATGCTTATTACCTAGAGGCAATGATCACACACACACACACACACACACACACGCACGACCACGCACCAGCACGCACGCACACACATACGCACGCGCGCACTCGACGCACGCACGCACGCGCACACATATTCACACACACACATATGCACCCTCGCACACACATACACAGACACAGCATCACCAACACACAGCATCACTGGCTGATGTTTATATAAACTTTGTGAACAGTTGTTTACTGTAAAACATATATTGCCAATTGAAGAATACACAGTATTTAGTTGAGAAATTGAGCATTCCACTGTCTTGGAGTTGTCTATAGTGAGAGCAAAGCATGGAAGCAGAATCGTGGAAAGAACTTTGTGGAAAGAAATATTGACACAAAACAAAGAAGACTGGAGTTTAGATACGAAACATGAAAGAAAAGAAAAAGGCGATAGTTGAGGAGGCACAAAGATTTATCTACTTCTTGCCTTGATGTGAAGGGAGGAACCTGCAGAGTGGCTGGAAAATGATACACGGATTATAATTAAGTAATATGGAAAAAGTAAAATAGAGGGGATACAGCAAGAAGCAAGAGAAAGACAGAGACAGAAAAGGAGGAGAGAGAGCATTTTCAGGTTTACATCAACATCAAAATAAGCCAAATATCAATTTCTGACAAAGCACCCTCACTAAAACCTTTTTGTTAACCATACTATCAATAACCATATTAAGTTAAGTTACAAAAATGCCAAAAAGCCTGATATAAAACAGTCTTAACATCCCTGTCAACAACAGCATCAATAGAACAATTGGAAATTGAAGGAGGGGAATGTAAATGGGAGTGTTTTTTATGAATTTTAAAGGGTGCGAGGGGTTTTGGGAAAAAGGGGCGGGTTTTGAGGGTGATTTGCTAACTTGTGGAAAAAAAGTGAAATAAAAAAAATTTTTTTTAAACCCCCTTTTCAAATTTGTTTTAAAAAGTCCCCCGGGGAAAAGAAATTAAAAAATTTCATTTGGGTTTTTCTGTTTTAAAAATTGATTTTGTTTGGGGTTTTGGGGAAAATTGAAGTTTCTGCTGCAGCTGCTGCTATAGGTAATGAAGTGCTTTGGGTTTGATGATTATGTAAATGCTGATATGTGATGGGATGATGATGACTAATGCTGTAGCCTTGCAAAATTTGAAAATGTGAAAGGGATATAACGATTTTTGCTATGTCTTCTCCCCCTTCCCCCAACATGTTTGTATAGTGTCCCAGGCCGAATTTACAATAAACCTTTTCAGTGTTTCATTTTCCCCGTGTTTCATTTCTCTCTCTCTCTCTCTCTCTCCCTCCTCATCTCATCCTCTCTCTCTCTCTCTCTCTCTCTCTCTCTGTTTTGTATATATATATATATATATATATATATATATATATATATATAATTTTATAAAATTTTATATATATATTAATATTATATAATTTTTATCTGTCCCTAGTCTGACGACCGTGGGGGCACCCTCAAAGACTCAAAACCAGTTCCCTCCATTCCTCTCTCCTGTTCTGCCTTTCTCAGGGTTTTGTTGATTCTAGGCCTGCCCTTCGCTGATGTTATCCTCCCCCCCTCTTCCTTGGTCTGCCCTCTCTTCTTCCTCCTTGGACAGTGCCTTGCAAAATTTGTCTTTGTAATTCCTTGGGATCCTTGTGACATGCCCATACCATTTAAGTTTAACGCTTTTTCACGATCGTTAGAAGGTTCTCATGGGGTCCAATGGTTTGCTGGATTCTTTATCCCACGCTTTCGTTGCTTATGTGGTCTTTGTGGGGAGATGCCAAGGAGTCTCCGAAAGCATCTCCCCTCCACGCCTGTACTCTTCTCTCCAAATCTGCAGTCAGGGTCCTTTGATTCACAGGCATACAGAAATAGGGATATGACAGGGAGGGGCATTAGTCTGATCTTGGAGATAAGTGAGATATTCTTATCTCTCCAGAGGGTGTTTTTTTTGACAAAGTGTTATTGTCTGTGCAGTCCTGCATACTACTTCTGGCTTGGATCCCTGGTCTGATACAATGGCTCCCAGGTACTTAAGCTTTGAATTTGTTTCCACTTCTGGTCAAAAACCCTGTTTATCAGTGCTAATGCCGTTGGTGTTTATTAGTCATCGTTTGGTCTTCTCTTGCACTGATTTCCATGCCGTATTTTTTGGAGGCCTTATTCAAGTGTTCTGTTAGGCTGGCAAACCCTCTTTTTCTGATCCTGCTATTCCATCAATGTCATCTGCGAAGCGGAGGTTTGTGATCGTTCTGGCCACCAATGCAGACTGATCCTTCATGATGTTCCAGTGCATCAGCCATGATTCTCTCAAGGAAGTTTTTTTGAAAAGAGTGGGTGAGAGTAGACACCCCTGCCTTACTCCAACTGTTGTTCCCGAAACCATTCTCCAATGTTGTTGTTGTAGTACACTGCACTGGTGGCCTCGCTGTACAGCTGTTTGATGACTCTGATCAGGTTTGCCAGATGCCGTACAAAATTCATGGTTGCCCACAAAGCTGCATGCCACCCCCCTGTCAAATGCCTTCTTAAAATCGATAAATACGTGGTAAAGGTCTTGTTGATGTTAAGGTACCGCTCACATAGTATTCTGAGGTTGAATATTTTTCTGTTGTGCTGCGCCCTGCTCTGAAACCTGCTTGTTCCTCAGCAATGATGGTCTCTGCTTGTTGGCTTCATCTATTCATATTATCCCGCAGCATGACCTTGCCTTGGGGGGACAAATGAGGCTGATTGTGCGGTAATTATGGCATGTTGTAGATTTCCTTTCTTGGGGAGGGTGATGATGAGTGACTGTGTCCATGGTGTTGGCCATTTTTCTGTCTGCCAAAATCTTGTTGCAGATTCTTAGTAGGGTTGCTCATGGCTTCCCCCACCAGCTTGGACCAACTCAGCTGAATGTTGTCAGCCCCTGCTGACTTTTCCCCTTTTTTTAGCGATCGGATTGCTGTTTTCCACTTCTTCTCGGAGAATAGGGGACTGTCTGTGTTTTGCCCTTTTGGGTACATTAAGGACTTCTGGATCTCCTGCGGTTCTATAGTTTATACAGTGGAGCAGTATTCTGTCCATCTGTTCAGAATTTTCCTGGTCGTCAGTGAGACACTTCCCATTTTTGTCTTGGGTTGTTAAAACCTTTTCTCTTTTTCGTGCTAGTCAGGTCTTTACCAGCTGATATGCTTTCTTGCTATTGTTTTTCTTGATGATCCTTCTTCAATGTCTTGGCACTGCTCACCGAAACCATTTCTCTTTGCCTCCGTCCCTGGACTTCCTGATTCTTTTGTTGACTGCCCTATATTGTTTGCTCTTTCTTTTGTTTCATTTTTCTTTTTCTTCAACTCTCTACGCTTGTCGCATAGTTGTAGGATGTTAGGTGTGACCCATGTTTTTTGAATGGTCGATGTTTGCCAGAAGCTCGTTTGCTGTTTCAGTCACTGCTGTATTTTAAACTATTCGTCAGTGTATCTATGTCTGAGTCTATCACAGTGAGTGCTGCAAACTTTCACCTATCCTTTCTTGAAAAATTTCTAATACCTCTGGTCCCTTTAGCTTCTCGAGGTCAAATTTGATCCTGATGTTGTTTCCCCTTGTGGATTTTCTTTAGACGTAGTCGGAAAGTCATCATCACAAGATCATGATCACTCCCTATTCTGCCTCCTTGAAAACTTCGTGTCTGTGCGATTTTAACGCTAGACTGAAACCGTCTTTTCAAACCCTGATGTAATCTATTTGGTTGTGGTGTTCTCCATTTGGGCTTGCCATGTCCATTTTCTGGATTTTTGTGTGGGCCAAGTGTATTCACCCAGCTGGGGATGGTTGTTACTGGCAAACTCCAGGAGTCTCAAGCCTCTTTTTATTTGATTGGTTATTACAATTGGCCCACAAACGCCCTCCCCGTCTTTCCTTTCATCTTCTCCCACCTTGGCGTTCCAGTCACCTTGCACAACGAGGATGTCTTTCTTGGGAGTTTGATTCAGAACCTCTTGTAGCTGGTAATAAAATTCTTCTACGGCTTCATCTGTGCAGTCTGATGTAGGGGCGTATGCCTGTACTATAGTTATGTTAAAGGGGGTTGCTCTCAGGCGGATGGTAATACGTCTGCTGGACACAGGCTGACAGCTCATGACGGTGTTCACGGTGTCTTTGTGAACGAGAAACCCCACGCCGTGTTCATGTTTATCCTGTTTTCCACTGTAGTATAATTTGTGGTCTTCCTGGGTCGTTGTTTCTCCCATGTTTTTCCACCTGACTTCGCAGAGCCCAAGGATGTGCCATTGATATCTGGACATCTCATGTGTCAGTTCTTCCACTTTGCCTGCAGCTTAGTGTCCGTACATTCCACGTGCCAATGATGGTGTTGTTTCTGGCACGAATTTTGCTGCGTTTTACATCAGTAGCATACTTTCGACATCTGTCCTGATGAGCAACAGAAGGCGCGGTCCTTGGTAACCCGGGCGACGACCGATCCGGTATGGAGATTCTGGCTGTCTTTTTCATGGGTGTATCTTGGGCAAATCAAACCTGGCGGAGCCCATCCCTCTCCAGGTCGGATTTTTTGATTGGGTTTACTCCCCACATGTGGCAGGTGGTACTGGGTTACATGGTTACCAGTAGCAGAGGGAGTCTCTGACCTGACAACATATATATATATATGCGCTTTGATTTGTTGGGCGCCTTGATTTGTTGATTTACCAGATTCAGCGCTATATAAATTCCAAACATTATTATTATTATTATTATTATATATTTTTCTATATAATTATATATAATATTATACATGTGTGTGTGTGCGCGCGCGCGTGTTGGTGTGTGTGTGTGTGTGTGTGTGTGTGTGTGTGTGTGTGTGTGTGTGTGTGTGTGTGAGAGAGAGAGAGAGAGAGAGAGAGAGAGAGAGAGAGAGAGAGAGAGAGAGAGAGAGAGAGAGAGAGAGGTCTATATCGTTTGAGGCCCCTACACTGAATAAACCGCATTCGGTTTGTTACATGCTGCAAAGACAATAATTATTCTGTAATGAAATTCATGTGTATGTTCTGTAGTCAGACATTACACCCTGCATTTAAAGGGAGGCATGGGGAACTGTTGCAGGCCGTGGCTTATGCAGTGCAGGAGGTCAACAAAAGGGATTTACTGCCGAACAACATCAAGCTGGGCTTTGTCGTGCTGAACACTTGCGGCTCCAAGCGGCTCAACCTGGCGAGTGCTGCCTCTTATTTGCCTCAGACCGTGTGTTCTAAAGAGAAGAGTAGGCGTAAGTTTCCTTTCTGCAATGATGGCATTCTGTTTGTTCCATGCTTATTACCTAGAGGCAATGATCACACACACACACACACACACACACACACACGCACGCACGCACGCACGCACGCACGCACGCACACATACGCACGCGCGCACTCACGCACGCACGCACGCGCACACATATTCACACACACACATATGCACCCTCGCACACACATACACAGACACAGCATCACCAACACACAGCATCACTGGCTGATGTTTATATAAACTTTGTGAACAGTTGTTTACTGTAAAACATATATTGCCAATTGAAGAATACACAGTATTTAGTTGAGAAATTGAGGCATTCCACTGTCTCTGGAGTTGTCTATAGTGAGAGCAAAGCATGGAAGCAGAATCGTGGAAAGAACTTTGTGGAAAGAAATATTGACACAAAACAAAGAAGACTGGAGTTTAGATACGAAACATGAAAGAAAAGAAAAAGGCGATAGTTGAGGAGGCACAAAGATTTATCTACCTTCTTGCCTTGATGTGAAGGGAGGAAACCTGCAGAGTGGCTGGAAAACTGATACACGGATTATAATTAAGTAATATGGAAAAAGTAAAATAGAGGGGATACAGCAAGAAGCAAGAGAAAGACAGAGACAGAAAAGGAGAGAGAGAGCATTTTCAGGTTACATCAACATCAAAATAAGCCAAATATCAATTTCTGACAAAGCACCCTCACTAAAACCTTTTTGTTAACCATACTATCAATAACCATATTAAGTTAAGTTACAAAATGCCAAAAAGCCTGATATAAAACAGTCTTAACATCCCTGTCAACAACAGCATCAATAGAACAATTGGAAATTGAAAGGCACAGGTAGTACTGGCTTACATGGTTACAAGTAGCAGAGGAGACCTCTGACTTTACATGCAAGCAGAAAGAGAAACAGTAATCACAGTCTGTCTAGATATATCTTCCATTCTATCAGTAAGAGAAAGAAATTATTGTATTAAGATAGTCATGTCACAAACCAAGATAAGGGTCATCATTTTGTTATAGTTTTAAGAAGCTACAGGTTTACCAACATTTTTCCAGACATAAAGTAGGCATACTTAGAATAATGTGAATTTTGTTTGACACAATGTCCTTTTATGTATAAGTGCATTGTCTTCATAATTTTTTTTCCGAGAAAGAGAGTTTGACATGATGTGTTTTCGTTGACATTTGTGCCCATTGTGTGACATTGTCAAATTCTTCTTTTTGATTTGTGACCCAAGGCCAAGGTGCATTGCATTTGAGAGTCCTAAGTTCAGAGTTCTCTCTTTTCATTTGTTGTAGGTGGAGAGTGCCAAGGAGTATACGATGTGGTGGCAGTGGTAGGTTCCTCCGGCAGTGACCGGTCTATCTCCGCATCACATTTACTGTCACCAGCTGAGATACCTCTGATCAGTGCATACTCCACCAGTGATGAACTCAGCAACACTGACCGGTTCCCTTACTTTCTGAGGGTGGTTCCTCCAGACAGGTTAGTTTGCTTCTGTACTATCACTCTACCAGCTCATGGAAAGATAACAAATATTTGTTTTCCTTATGATCGCACATTAAACAGACAACTGCTTTTGCAGAGACTGGTAAACTGGTGACATACTCCCAAACCGATTTTAAGCTCTTATGTTTGATGGGATCCAGAGACTTTAGGTACAATTGTTTTCACCTTCACCTGTCCTATAATTGTTAGATCTTTGGGGCACCAAAGAATATTTTGTTTTCTCGTTCCATATGACTTTTAGTATGAAGATGGTGATGGCTGAATCGTAAATCTTATAACCACCATTGTGTTTGGAATGCAGAAGTGCAATGTATAGATGCAACAGTCTTTCTATCAGCTCTCCAGTGTGCATAGGTGATCACACAGACCAAGCTTATGGCTTTCTCATATAATGTTTTCAAGTTCTGGATATGACTTCTGAAATTTAGCTTCTGGTCAAAATGATACCTAAGAACTTAGCTTCCATCACAGCTGGGATGAATTTTTTCCAGTGTCTGAACTGTGGCACGTTTTCTTTCTGACTATCTTGTAAGGAGCAAAATCGTCTACAGAAAGCAAGCATTTCACACCATAGTGGACTAATCTGACGCTACTCTTGATCTTTGTGCTGAAGAAGGCAGAAGAAAATATGCTCCCCCACATAAACCTCATTTTCTACACAAAGATATCAGATATCTGAAACTGTCTTTTTGCCAGAAATTTTCAAGAAACAACGATTGACAACACTAAAAGCATTGGCCATATTCTCATGCCATGTTATAAGCCTTTTCTAGATCAAAGAAGAGAGCAATGACATGCGTGTTTGCCTGTAAAAGCATTATGGACAGCTATTTCTAAGTGGGTGAGATGGTCAACAGAGGAATGGTTTTTGTTAGAACCACATTGTTTTTTGGCCAGGAGGCCATCAGTGTCGGCCTGGACATAATGAAGGAGGTGACAGTCCCCAACAGTTTGCAAATATAGCTGGTCAAAGCTATTAGTCTGTTGTTGTTTGGGTCTTTGGGGTCATTATTAGGTATAGGGATGGGAATAATATGGGGGATCCATCAGACAATAGAAAAAAAAAACCTGGTAATCCAAATGTGGTTGTATACTCCCAGGAATGTTTGTAAGCAAAAGTCAAGAACGTGTTTTATAAGACCATAATATTTTCCTTTAGGACCAGCTTAACTCCCACCACAGGTTTGCAAGGAACATTCGGTTTGAACAATGAAACAGAAATTTGCAATCTTTCTCATTTTTGGAGATGAAATTTGAGGGAGGTTTTTTTTCGAAGATTTAATTCCCAGGAAAGCTTGCACTATTGACAACAAAAAGGAATTTACCCCCAGAGTTGTGACAAATAAGTTAGAGAGAGAGAGAGAGAGAGAGAGAGAGAGAGAGAGAGAGAGAGAGAGAGAGAACTCAAGAATTTAATCATATAGGCCAGGTAACACGTTACAAATCCATGCGTAATCATGTATGACTGAATGCTTTGAATAAAGCATATAGTACAAAAAGCACATTTTAATTGCCACATCAGTAATCAAAGGAAACACCACAAGATTTTATGACGGGGCAGCTTTTGTTGGCATGATAAACATATCTGCCAAGATCATAGGCACACATACCATCTTGCATTAATCTTTGAAATGAAGTTAGGGATAGATTTATTCTATATTTTGTGGGATGAATTTGAGTCGCTAGTCACTTAGAACATTATAATAAAAGAGAAAATGCAGTTTTGTTTCTACAGCAATGTGACAAAATGAACACTAAAGATCATGCTCAGAATTGGCTGTGTAGCGTTTTCTGTGCGGCTGTGGCTCTGAATTCCTAATCTATATCTGATCAGAATGTCATGATATGCTTACTAGGCACCAAGGTAAAGTGCATTTCCATAGATACAGATAATTCATTATGTATGGTATACATTAAATCTATGCTATAATTAACATGTTCATTCTACTTTTGATAGAAGCAATCGATTAATCTTGGCTTACAATGACAAAGAAAACCTTATTGTTGGTGACACCTTGCTTTTCCCATACAAAACCAAAAAAGTCGCATGTTAATATTTTACAAATGCTTTACACTCAGCGGGATAGCTCAGTGGTTGGAGCACTCGCTTTCCCCCAGCCAAGTTAAGCAGCGTCGAGCGTGGTTACCAGTTGGATGGGTGACCGTTTGTGCGCCTTGGCTTCAGTACAGTTCCCCCAGTTCACCCAGCTGTAAATGGGTACCTGCCCTCTTTAGGGTCAGGGAAGGTAAAGCAGCAAGGGAGAGGAGATGGGCGCCGCCCTCAATATGCTGGCCCTAGAGAAGTGAGGTCTCTGACGCCTCGCTCCCCTACGACCTTATAGGTTATGGGGCTCCCTTACTCCTTTTTTTACTTTATACTCAACACGTTTTACCATCATTATGGAGGGACAGAAGCGTGTTGTAGTCCTCTTGTGGAAGCCTGGATTCTTCTAATTCTGCCAGCCATACCCAATATCTGATTAACCGTGTGATAGTGAGGTTAAGGAGGATGCCAAGATAATAAACCAGCGATTAAATGATTGAATGTGAAGAAAGCTGCTGTTGTGGATGGCGTAAGTAGATATTTATTTACTTCATGTGCAGGGCAGCTGTGTCATGGTTTTAGTGTTTTATTTTCTTGGTTTCTAGAACCCTAATGTGTACCTAGTGTATGGATAAAAATCAATCCTCTGTCAGGTTCCAAAAATAGCCAGCCCACACCACTTAATGATTACAGACCTTTGGCACTGATTTCTATTATTTTGAAATGTTTTGAATGCATTGTATTTAAACAATTATTCCAGTGTACTTCATCTCAGTTAGATCCTTACCAATTTGCATCTAAAACAAAGAGGGCACTAATGGTGCAACTACTACCTTACTGAATTATGCTTTTACGCACGTAAAAGTAATCTAGCTCTTTGGTACGTTTTCTGCTTGATTTCTCATCTGCATTTAACACAATTTCACACACACATCCTCCTATTCTGGTCCAGAGACTGCTTTCTCTGAGTGTCTGTCCTCAGCTAAATCTATGTCTTATGAATTTCTTGATCAACAGAATTCAGTCAATGCAAGAACAGCTTCAGACCAAGATATATTCTAAAGGTAAGGTAAATGTGTCCCCTAACCTATGTATTCAAAGAGGAATGAGATATCAGAGATCTCAGCTTCTCCAAGGGTCAGCATATTGAGGATGGGGCCAGTCTCCTCTCCCTTGCTGCTTTACCATCCCTGATTCTAGAGAGAGCCGGTACATATTTACAGCTGGGTGAGCTGGGGAAAATTGTGTGTGTGAGTGTGTGTACGCGCGCGCGTGCGCGCGTGCGTGCGTGCGTGTGTGTGTGTGTGTGTGTGTGTGTGTGTGTGTGTGTGTCGTGCGTGCGTGTGTCAAGTTAAGTCAAGTCAAATCAAACTATTATTTTCAGATGGTACATTGAATAAGCAGTGCATTTGCTTTTTTTCCCATCAAGCCATCTATCTAAAGAAAAAAAAGAGAGAGAAAAGATAATATATATGCAGACATAGAATAAAAAACCTAACCAATGACAAACCATACAAATCAAACAAGAAAAGACAATAACATATGCATACATGGAATTAAAAACGAAACAAAAAACCCTGAACAATATTAAACCATACAATTCAAATAATTAAAAATCTTGAAAATATATCCACGATAATACAAACAAACAAGCAACAAAGAAAAACCAAACCAAAACAAACAAAGAAGACAAAACAAAATAAAAAAGACATACCAACTGCTCCCCCCCTCCCTCACATACATTCACACAAAAACCTTCAACCATACAAACAACTGAAAAAAACAAACCAAAAAAAGATCAACCAACAAGAACAACCACAACAAGCAAATAAACAAACAAACAAACAAATAAACAAACAAACAAACAAACACAAACATACGAATACAACAACAACAGCGACAATAACTAACATAAGACAAGAATAACAGCTAAAACAAATGAGGAACAATATAGAACTAACAAAAGACCAAAAAAAGTCCAAAATACCCCTCCCCCTCCCCAAGAAAACCACCCTTAAACCCAAAAAGAAACAAACAAAAAGCAAAATAAACCAAAACTCCACCCCCACCACCAACAACAAAACAACAACAACAACAACAACAACAACAACAACAACAACAACAACAGGAACAACCAAATGGATATAAAAATAATAATAATAATATATGGAATTTATATAGCGCTGAATCTTTTAAAAAAACAAACAAATCGAAGCGCTTGCACTCAATCATTTACAGGCATGCAACTCTCCTTAAACATAATGAACAACAGATTTCAAAATCATGCGCGCGCACGTATGCACGCATGCACGCACACACACGCACACACACACACACACACACACACACACACACACACACACACACACACACACACACACACACACACACACACACACACACACTCGGAACAACACTTAGAAGGTGAAAGATGCTGTTGAAAATTAGGGACAGATATTTGGGGGGAAAGTCTCAGGTAGGAAATAAGTGTGTTTTGAGGCTGGATTTGAAGGTATCAAGTGAAGGCTTTTGGCGACGTGAAAGAGGGAGGTCATTCCAGGTAGATGGACCAGAAACAGAGAAGGAGCGCCGGCCAACAGTGGTTTGTTTGAATCTGGGTGTTCGAAAGCACAAAGTATCTGCGGCTGAACGAAGGGAACGGGATGAAGTGTACAGATGAAGACAGTTACAGAGATAAGGGGGTGCAGATTTGTGGAGACATTTGAAACAGAGGGTATTGATTTTATACTCCAGTCTTTGTGAGACAGGCAGCCAGTGAAGAGATCGCAGAAGAGGAGTGATGTGTTCAGATTTTTTCTTTCTTAGGACCAGTCGAGCTGCAGAGTTTTGTATGCGTTGAAGAGAGTGGATAGATGATGCTGGTAGGCCAGCAAAAAGAGAATTACAGTAGTCTAAACGTGAAAGAATGAGAGATGTGACGACCTTGGAAGTTGCATCAGTGGACAGATACTTGCGAATCCCGCTTATGCGCCGTAATTGATAGTAGCAAGACTGGCAGGTCTGGGTGATGAATTTTTTTCATAGAGAGTGTGTTGTCAAGAGCTACTCCTAAATACTTCACAGAGTTGGACAAAGGACCTGTCGTATTGCCGAATTCTATTGAAGTTTTTGCGATAGAGGAAAGTTTATGTTGGGTCCCTATGAGCATGGCTTTGGTTTTATCGGCATTAAGTTGTAACTTGTTCTGAGTCATCCAGTTTTGAATGTCTTGAAGGCAGTAGGATATATTTGTCAGGAGGGAAGGCAAGTTTTCAACAGTATCACTGCACTGAAGCTGAGTATCATCGGCATAGAAATGATGATCAATATGGTGGTTGTTTATTATATGTGAGAGTGGAGCAGTGTAGAGAGTAAAGAGAACAGGGCCCAGGACTGATCCCTGCGGGACTCCACATTCCATTATGACAGGTTTCGATTGAATTTTATTTACAACAAATTTCTGGAACCTGTCTGTGAGGTATGAAGTAAACCAGGTGAGGGCTGTGCCGTTAATACCAAACGTATTTTGGAGGCGAGAAAGGAGAATTGAGTGATCTATGGTATCAAAGGCTGCAGATAAGTCAAGAAGAGTGAGGAGGGAGATTTTTCCTGCATCAGATGCAAGTAGAAGTGTATCTAAAGTGTGGACTAGGGTGGTTTCGGTGCTGTGGTTGGAGCGATAGGCAGATTGAAAAGTGGGATGGAGATCATTGGAATGAAGGTGACTGTTGAGCTGTTTGAGAACGACTTTTCTAGTACTTTAGAGACAAAGGGTAAGTTTGAGCCAGCCTATAATTCTTCAGAATGTTGGGATCGAGGTCGTGCTTTTTCAGTAGAGGTGTGACTATTGCTGTTTTAAGAGCTGATGGAAAATTCCTGACACAAGAGATGAGTTTACTATTTTAGTGATAATAGGTACAAGTTGTGGAAGGCATTGTGAGAAAACAGGAGCATGTATGGGATCAAGGTCGCATGATTTTATAGACATTTCCTTCAAAATTGTCATGATTTCTTTTTCAGATATAAACAGAGAAAACTGATGTATAGTTTTCTTTTAAATCATTTAAACACTTACATACACGTACACACCCTCACCCATATCCCCCTCACCACATATACTCATATATAAGGAAAACAAGAAATAACCAACCAGACATTGGATTCAGAGCAAAAAAGTATAACAAAGCCATCCATTCCATCCCTCTCCCCGGTCATATACACGCATATACATATGCATTTTGATTTAAGGCAGAACAACGTTAATCCTTTCATCAAAGAATAAATTCAGGCAATATAAACCCACCCAGCAATACAAATATCAGCAATAACAATGTAGGTCATTAGTACAATAAAAAAGAAAATAAACAGCGACAAAATAAAATAAATCAGCATTTTTTTAGCACAAAAATGTAAAGAGCCCCAAACAACAAGAAAGTAAAAATCCAAAACCGAGCCAATTACACAACACACACGCACTCACATACGTTAGCTAACAGTGATTCACATTGCAATACAGAGTTCAGTTGTCTTTAACAAAGTACATAATAAATTCATCTTTTACAAGAACAGTTACCATGTACAATGTCTCCCTATTTTGTTTGGTTTTCTGTGCTGGAGCATAAAAAGAGGTGTAAAAAGAAAATGTGTTTAAACAAGTCTTTCGTGAATTTGTTTCAGTGAAATAAACAAAATCAAACTGAGACACAAACACTATGAATAAATGTCTTTTTCAGTTTTGAGACAAATCCTTCTACATTCCAGGCTAGCATTAAACAGTTTTGTGGGGCTGAGAAACACTTCCTCTCTTTGTCTTAGGGTCATGATCTTGACGTATTTTTTTCCTTTTTTCTAGAAACCCTTTGCTGTGAAGCTTGTTTCTTGTTTTTACCATGCCAACACATCCAATCCAGCCTGGCTCTTCCATAGCTCCCTAAGATGTTGATAGAACATCTGCCAACATTTTACTGTAGAACAGTGCTGAGCAGCATACACATGAGTCATTCTCATATCACTACGTTCATTTGCTGAAAGGTGATGGAACCCCATTGTGTGTGACTTGTGATGTGTGAGTAACCATCAAGCATCTGCTTCGGGAGTGTTGAGATATACAAGATATTAGGCACAAGCATTTTACTGCAGACTGTTAAGACCCTTATTCATGATGTCCCACCAAACAACATTTTTAACTTTCTGAGAGAATTGGGCTTTTTCCTGCCTAATATGACAACTGAACGTGTCATAGTCACTAAGAACAAGGTTGTTTTAAGGAATGTGGTCTAGTTTTTATGTCTTTGTATGTTTGGTTGATATGGTTTCCCCCACAACATGGTGCCCAATCATGGTTGACCCTTATGGGTGGCCAGGGCACTGATACAGGTACCCAATAAAGTTGACTTTATATCTGGTTTTAATCTGTATATAATTGCACACTTTTATTCTGAGATTTTAAATTGTATGAGATGACAGCCCAATATGGTCTCTGCATTTGGTGGGGCAGTGAACAACAAGATTTGTTTGGATTGGTTGGATTGGATCAGAGCAATAAATACAACCACGGGGTGAGGTAAAAGATATAAACATCCTCATAGGTGATTTCAATGCCAAGATTGGACAAGACAACAAGGAATACAAAGAAGTGATGGAAAGACACGGATTAGGAGAGATGAATGAGAATGGCGAGAGATTTGCAGACTTCTGTGCTATCAACAATCCGGTAATCAGTGGCAGGATTTTCCCCAACAGAAGAGTACATAAGGCCACCTGGGTATCACCAAATCATGTGACTGAGAACCAGATCCACCATAACTGCATGGCCAAGAAATTCGGGAAATTTCTACAGGATGTAAGGGTCAAAAGAGGAGCAGACGTTGCATCTGACCATCACCTTTTGGTAGCCAGGCTGAAGCTCAAGCTGAAGAACAACTGGATGGAAGCAACAACAAAGAGGCAGAAGTACAACACTAGCCTGCTGAAAGACACAAAGATAAATTAAGATTTCAAGCTGTCCCTCACCAACAAGTACCAAGTACTACAAGAACTGCTTGAAGAAGAGACTGACATCGAGAGCCAGTGGAAGAAAGTGAAAGAAACACTGACATCAACTTGTCAGGAAGTAGTGGGCCCCAAGAGACACCAACTGAAGGAATGAATATCGGCAGTCACAATGGGCAAAATTGAGAAGAGAAAGCAGAAGAAAGCAGCAGTAAACAACAGCCGGACAAGAGCAGCAAAGGGCCCAAAGGCACAAGCCGACTTCTCAGAAGCCAACAAGAAGTTCAAGAGGAGCAACAAGAACAGACAAGTGCAAGTACATTGACAGCCTGGCAGAGGAAGCCGAGGAAGCAGCAGCCAGTAACAACATGAAGCTGCTGTATGACACCACTAAGAAACTCTCAGGGAAGTACAGCAGGCCTGAGCGAGCAGTCAAAGACAAGAAAGGAAACACCATCCTGGGAACAGAGGGACAACTGAACAGATGGGCAGAGCACTTTGGGGAACTCCTGAACAAATCTGTCCCTTCAAACCCCCCAGACATCGACTCTGCTGATAGAGGCCTAGACATCATCTGTGAGCAACCAGCCAGGGAGGAGATCAGGAAAGCCATCGAAATGCTGAGAAATGGCAAGGCAGCAGGACCGGACAACATCCCAGCAGAAGCACTCAAGGCAGACCTGGAGACCATGGTAGAGATGCTTTACCCTCTCTTTGGGAAGATTTGGGAAGAGGAGGAAGTACCATCAGACTGGAAGGAGGGCTCCCTCATCAAGCTACCCAAGAAAGGAGACCTCAGCAACTGTGCCAACTATAGAGAGATAACGCTTCTGTCGGTGCCAGGAAAAGTCTTTAACAGGATCCTCCTCGAGAGAATGAAAAGTGTAGTTGACCCTCTCCTCCGAGACCATCAGGCAGGCTTCCAACGGAACAGATCATGCATAGATCAGATTGCCACCTTGCACATCATCGTTGAGCAATCTTTAGAGTGGAACTCATCTTTATACATCAACTTTGTTGATTATGAGAAAGCATTCGACAGTGTGGACCGCAACACCCTCTGGAAATTGCTTCGCCACCATGGAGTGCCAACCAAACTGGTCAACTTGATCAATAACTCCTATGAAAGAATGACCTCCCAGGTGGTCCATGGAGGACAACTCACAAACAGCTTTGAGGTGAAGACCGGAGTCAGACAAGGCTGTCTCCTGTCACCTTCCTCTTCCTCCTGGCGATCGATTGGACCATGAATACATCAACGGCATACAGAAGAAATGGAATCCAGTGGACACTGTGGACCAGCTGGATGATCTCGACTGTTGCAGACGACCTGGCCCTGCTTTCCCACAGCCAGCAACAGATGAAGGACAAGACTACAGAACTAGCAGCCACCTCATTGCAAGTATGTCTCAAGATCCATGAAGGCTAAACCAAGATTCTCAAGATCAACCCAGCAAGTGAGGACCCAGTCACACTAAATGGGAAGGAGCTGGAAGAAGTGGAGACATTCACGTACCTGGGTAGCATCATTAACATGCAGGGCGGCACAGACGCAGATGTCAGAGCAAGAATTGGCAAGGCGAGGGCAGTGTACTTGCAGCTGATAAACATCTGGAGCTCCAAGGTGGTGTTGACCCGCACTAAGATCAGGCTGTTCAACTCCAACGTCAAGTAGTCCTACTGTATGGAGCGGAGACATGGAGGACAACTAAGACCACCATCAAGAAAGTGCAGACCTTCATCAACAGCTGCCTGTGGCGAATCCTCCAGATCCACTGGCCCGACACCATTAGCAACGCAGGACCTGTGGCAACGTACCAACCAGCTGCCAGCCGAGAATGAAATCCGGTGCAGGAGATGGGGATGGATCGGGAACACCCTGAGAAAGCCAGCCAGCACCATCACAAGGCAGGCACTATCATGAAACCCCCAGGGAAAACGAAAAAGAGGAAGGCCAAGGAACACCTGGCGATGTGACCTTGAGACAGAAACCAAAAAGATGGAATATACCTGGAGACAGCTGGAGAGAATAGCCCAGGACAGAGGACTCTGGCGGACTGTTGTCGGCGGCCTATGCTTCAGGATGAGTGATGGGCCTAAGTAAGTAAGTAAGTACGAGGTGAGGTCCTGAAGTTTGGAAGGAGGTGGATCCTGAAGACTGATGGAATTGAGACATGCAGAAAGTATCATGTCTTTTGGTTGCGTACGTCTGTCTCCAATTTCTACTTTCACCCTGGGAGGCTGGATAATGTTCCTTCTGCCCTTGTCTGTTTCTGCAAGGAACTGACTCTGGTCAGCTGCCGTATGCATGCCCCTGTTGTCGAGTCTAGTTCCCAATGGATCCTGTGGTGGTGTGTGTGATGATCCTTCTGGCAGATTCTGCTGTATGTAGATGGTCACTGGTAGTAATCTTCTAATTGCAGTCATCCTGCTTTGAAGTAGGCAGTTTTGGTGAATAGTAAAATCTGCATAGATCCTAATGCTCTCTTGCCTCAGGGGATCTCTCAACATTCTGTCAGTAAGGATTTTTATCCCCCCACCTTCTGTACATACTAACAACAAGTGGTTGCAGAAGGTCTCTGTGTGTTTGGCGAGCTCCAACATGGTAGCATCTTTGATATCATCTTCATATCATGTTCATGATGATAACTTGTTGAGCAAGTTGACAAGTATCTGAAAACTGGCCTTTCTAGCAAATGCTCCCAAAACATTATCTACATTCCATGTCTATTGGTATTTTGGTAGTGCTGGGCATTTCTCAAACACTCCTATAAACAATCTATAAATGTCGGGATGGGAAACTATTGAGCGTCTACTGGTACCATCTGGAGAAAAAATGCACTCAAAGCACTTCTTGCACTATTCACCACACTATAATCTGCACCTTCAGAGTACAGGAAAGCAAAACACTTTGCTATATTTACATGTTCTGGTGTATAATCATCAAGACCATAGCTGTTGGCATATCAAAATCAGGTCTGCTGTCAATCATTTTTCTCCAAACCTTTCCCTAATAGTCTGTATGCCAGAAGATGTAGGCTCCCCTTTTTTCAAGAGGATATATCTTGCATGGATGGATTGGAAGAAGGATATCCCTGGCTGTCGGAAGGGGAAAGGGTTCTGCTATCCACAATACTGGACAAGACCAGCAATCAGACTTGTTTTCCAGCTGCCTGTGATTGGAGCATTTGCAAAATCACACTGAAAGGCAGAAATGCATAGAACACAGTGAATTTACATGAATGGAAAAGGCATATACTGCACAGGCATCTGGATCAGGTCTGTAACTGATTTAGCATAACAACTGCTTGTTTATCCTAGAGGCAAATAAATCAACAGAGGGTTTGGCCTGCAAATGTGATGATGCATTATGCAGCATAGCAGGGTTGAGCTTCCATTCAGCATCCAGGTTTCTTTTCCTGGATTCTGTATCAGCTGCCACATTGTCTCTCCCTGGTACAAATGCTGATTAAAGGCATATGTTCTTAGCAATACACCATTCCCATATACTGGAAGTAATGTCATTGCATGATGGCGAATGGCTGGTACCAAATTGTTTAATACAAGCAACAGCTGTAGTGTTGTTTGTCAAAACTTGAGATGCTTTACCTGCTATATCTTTCTCAAAACACTGCAAAGCAAAAATGCTTTAAATTCAAGATCATTGATGTGGTAGTCTGCTTCAACCCCAACCCTTCTTACTGGCATCGGATGTAATAGTCACTTCAGACTCTTGACCAGACACAGAGTTGGAGGCACTGTCAACATTCTCATTCCACCATTGCAGTTCCTTTTTGCTGGGGGAGAAAGACTCATGAGCCCATCAAAGTTCCCTCTATTAATCTCAAGTGCAAGTTTCTTGTTACTTTCTCAGTGACAGTAGTACATTGGTCAACATCTTACAGCTGTAGACCTGGCAACGATCATTTCTACTACCCTAGCAACTTACCTGATAGGTACTTGTTCCTTCTTCAGCAGTTGTAAGCTACCTATTATTCTGTTTTCTTTCCAATCTTTTGTCAGAACAATAGGCATATTCTTGGAATCAATACTAACACCAAGATATTGCATAGTCTAGGATGGACTGAGCACAGATTTCTCTGGGTGTGCTATAAACCCTAATGAACGAAACAGTCTAAAGATCTCTATAACACCACGCAGGAAGCCCCCTACATTTCTTCCTTTCAATAGAGAGTTATACCATTTGGCACACAATTAAATTCACACAATTCATTCTTCCAACTGACCCTGATCAGCTTTCTGTGTTCTGGCAACAGGGGAACAGAATAGTAAGCATTTTTTAAATCTATTAATTCTATGAAACAATCTTTTGTAATAAGCTTGATTGCAGACTGTGAAGTATCCATCTTGAAATGGTGGTGGGTGATTTCCTTATTCAACTGTTTTAAAGTCAAGATAATTGTGTGTGTGCCATCCTTCTTAGGGCAGGTAAAGATAGGTGATAAATATTGGCCCTCCTCAAACACATTTAGAGATGGCACGTTTTTGTTTTATTTTTTAATCTCTTTATCAATGGCACCCATTTCTGTTTTTGTTAAGTTTGGTCGAGGTGGGAACTTTGTAACAAACCATCAACATCACAGTCAAGTTCTATTCCCGCCCCCTTCATTAACTAAAAAATTTCAGGGTCAGAGGTCAAAGATTTCCACTGATCAAAAAAGAAATGTAGCCTGCCAGCAGTAGATAGGTTTGACTCTGTTTTCAATTATTTAAGCAATTTTGGGAGAGAAGAATAAAATTACCTTACTTCATTCTCCATCAATGACTGAGACTGACAAAGAATTAGTCCTGATGTTTGTTGTTTTTCTTCATCATGTCCAAGGCCCCAAAGTACTTCTTGCTTCTGGTCCACTGTTGTTCTTCTTTCCTAAAAAGAAGGGCTGGCTGGAAAACTTTTGGGGCACAGATCATTGTCATGGCTGGCCCCACTGGATCCAGAAACACTCCCAAATGATCCAACTCCTTGGCCTCTTTAAGAAATGTAGACAAATAATCTCCAAAGAGTTTGTCAGTAACTACATATTCCAGAGGCAATGGTAGGGTTTAGGCATGGCTTTATTGCTGCCTTCCTCTTGATAGACAGGTATTGGACTGCATGGCTTAACAGGGATACAAAGTCATATAGTTAAGAAACTACAGCTTCCAAAATATCTGTGTGAGTTATGCTTTTGTGCTGGTGCCAGCATAGTGGTGGCTTTTTTTTTAACCTGTGACTTTTGTGCTTTCCTGTTATGTGGGAGGACAATTTGTATATCAAGTCGTTTGTGTTTCCCCCAGGAATTAGGTGGTCAGAACAGTTTTTCTTGACATTTCTTATTTTGTACAATTTTTCAATTCTAAATTTCTCATCTTTTTAAATATTTTTGCTAGATAAAAATGACAACATGACGTGTGTTTATATTACTGTGTTGACTTTTAAAACTACCCTGACTATGCTGCAGCGTGATAAACTGCACATGCTTCACAAAGTAAAACCACCTACATTGCCAACATCCAGTTTTCCTTACTCTACCCCAATGACACACACACATAGCTGCAGACTTGAGAGCATTGCTCTTACATCAAATCATCAGCAACAGAACATACTTAATGAAGAAACAAACGTTTTTCAAACTTGGGCATCATTGCTGAAATCCAGAAGAGGAACATGTGCAGGCAAACGTCATCACCTGCGAAGTGCTCAGCCTCAAGTGTCAACTCAACTCTGACTCATTTCTGTGACCACTGACAATGCTGCCTCATTTCCGCATGACATGCTTCCCCCAGTTGTTGATTTCTCCTCAATGTGTGACTCTGACAATACTTTTCTTGATCGTAATGTGTTTCATGCTGTGTGTAAAGATTCAAGTTCCCTGCCTGACTCAGTTTGTTTACCATCCTCAGCAGCTGACTCACCATCTAAACTCTTGTCTGTTCTCCCACTGTCCACACATCTACCATCGCCTTCATCTTCCTCTGATCATTGTCCTAAGTCACTACTTTCTTCTTCAACTTCTCTGCCTCCTTCAAATCTACTTCACATCTGTCTGTACAATGTACAAGCTGTATGCCCAGATGGAAAGGCTGATTTCCTTTCCGATTTTATCTCTGAACAAAACCTAGATTTAACTTTTTTCACAGAAACTTGGCTAAAACCACAGGGCCATTAACCTAAGATACAGCTAACACTACCCAGCTATAAGACTTTTCTTCCCCAGATTCTCCCATGGAGGTGGCATTGCTGTCGTTTACAAGGACACACTTCTTCGGGCTTATTCCTGTCTGCCACTTCCTCCCTTTCTCACCGGAATCTTTCGAAGCCTGTGAACTCAACCTCAACTTACCGGGCCATTCTAATACATTCTGTTGTGTTTACCACCAACCTCCCAGCTGTAAAAACTATCTGACATATTTCCTTTTTCATCAAGAATTCCAGTCACTCCTTGATCACTACAGTCTCACTCCCAAGGAAATTATCATTCTTGGCGACTTTAACTTCCACTTTGACAACCAGTCTTCTCCTGATGCCAAGCACCTTTCTCTTTCTCTGTCAAACCACTCTCTTTCCCAGCTGGTAAATGAAGCTACACACAGTTCAGATCATATCTTAGACTGGCTCATCACTGATATATAACTAGATCTTGTCACGACTGTATCAGTCACTAATTAACTATTTTCTGATCAATCTGCCATTCTTTTCTGTCTCAATGTTGCAAGGCCTATCAAAAAGAAAAATGCATCTCCCGTCACAACCTCAAAGCCAGATATTCAAACTTTCTCTACCCAACCTGCTGAATGCCTATCACAAATCCCTGACCACTCTGACTCTTCTAAACACTACAACACTGTTCTAAGCCAAGTGCTTGATGAGCATAACCTCCCATCAACGTCGTTCTGCCTGCTAGGCCCTGCGCCCTATGGTACACCCATGATATCCTGGTTGCAAAGTGCAAACGCTGACAACTAGAGCAACAATAGCAAAAAACAAAAACTGAAACAAATAATCAGCTCTTTTGAAAACAAATCAACAAGGTAAAACCTTAATCCATTCAGCAAAGTGAATCGGTGGTCTGGAGGTAACACGCCTTTCTAGAAAGCGAAAAGACCGGGTCGGAAGTGTGCGGTGGTTTAAATCTCGTTTGGGCGCGAAACTTTTCCCCCATCCATAAGACTTTGAGGGGTGGTCTGGGCGCTAGTCTTTCGGATGAGACGATAAACTGAGGTCCCATGTGTTACACAAAATTATTCAGCGCACGTAAAAGAACCCGCTGCAACAAGAGAGTTGTCCCTGGAAAAATTCTTAGAAAAAAGCCACTGATAAGGAATCAAATACAGTTGCAGACCAAAAAAAAAAGGGGGGGGGGGAGCTCCTCTTGTGGTGACGCGCTCTCCCCTGGGAGAGCAGCCCCAATTTCACGCAGAGAAATCTCGTGACTTAAAGTGGTATAAATAAATAAATGAATAAATAAATAAATAAATAAATACAAAGTATTACTGTGCTCAAGTTCTTGACGCTACGTCCACAAAATCTCTTTTTTCTCTCACCTCAACTCTTCTGGGATCTGCAAAGGCAAGCAGAGCATATTAGTGTCTGTAATAGTTTTGGATGTATTCTGCTTGGTTTATTCTCCTATTGAAATGGTTTGTAATTCTCTATACCCCAAAGGGGTGAAAGGAATTAAGTCTTGAATCTATAATCTTGAATTGCTATGAAAGGTCAACCTGGAAGAAGTAGACAAAGATGACGATTCTTAAGATAAAGTAAAGATCTGACTAGTGCTTGCAATCAAAACCTGTCAAACCTGAATGTGGAGTCCCACAGGGATCAGTTCTAGGGCCTGTTCTCTTCACTCTCTATACTGCTTCACTTTCAGATAATTATAAACCGTCAGATTAATCGTCATTTTTATGGTGATGATTCTCAGATTCAAAGCAGTGATACTTCTGAAAATCTGGTTTCTCTCATGACAATTATGTTCTACTGTCTTCAAGACATTAAACATTGGATGATTCAGAACAAGTTACAACTAAATGCTGATAAAACTGAAGCCATATTTCTAGGTATCAAACATGAATGCTCCTCCATCACAACAACTTCATCAGAATTTGGCAGTGCCTCTGTCCATCTCTGTGAAATGTGTAGGTGTTGATTTTGACAACACACTCTCTATTTAAAAATTCATCACCCAGACCTGTCAGTCCTGCAACTATAAACTGCGAATAATTGTGCAATTTGCAAGTATCTGTTTACTTATGCAACAGCCAATCTTTTTCACATCTCTCATTTTTTTACGATTGAACTATTGCAATTCTATTTTGACTGGTCTGTCAGCATCATATATCCATTCCCTTCAGAGTATACACAATTCGGCATCTAGACTTGTCGTAAGAAGGAAAATATCTGAACACATTACTCTTCTTTTGCAATCTCTTCACTGGCTGTCTGTTCACAAGGAGTGAAGTACGACAAGACTGCACCTTCTTATCTATACGACTGTCTTAACCTATAAACTCCTTGTTCCCTCCATTCTGCTGCAATACCTTGTGCTAATAAATACCCAGACTCAAACAATTCAGTGTGAGCCGTCGTTCTTTCACTATTTCTAGTCCGTCTATTTGGAATGACCTATCTCTTTCCCGTTGCTCAAATCCGTCATTGGACAGTTTCAAAATTAGCCCAAAGACACGTATTTCCTACCTTGGATCTTCCTCCATCATTGCACCTCATATCTATCCCTACTTTCAATCAGCCTCCTCCTTTTTCATCAGCTTTCCTTAGTGGGTTATTTTGTATGTGTGTGTGTGTGTGTGTGTGTGTGTGTGTGTGTGTGTGTGTGTGTGTGTGTGTGTGTGTGTGTGTGTGTGTGTGTGCAAAATGAAAACACGTTTATCTTATTTGTAGACAGTCACATGCGTGTGAATGATACGGCCACAAGTGCTTTGATTGTTTGCTTTAAGAGATTCAGTATTATAAAGAAAAATCCATGGTATTTTGTTATTATTATTATAATTAGTAGCAGCAGAAGCAGCAGCAGCAGCAGCAGCAGCAGCAGCAGCAGCATCTAAATCTCCTGGCAGGACCACAGATCCAACGAGTCAGCATTGGAAGAGGTGATTATAAAACTAAGCAACAGATATATCTTCTAGGAATTATTAAGAGAAGGAAGAAACATGGTTTGGTCACATGACATGTCACTCCTATCTTACTAAGACTATCTTCATGGGGACATTTGAAAAATTGGATAGAGAACATCAAAGACAGGCCTGGCTTTGACATGGCAGTGCGCCAGGAAAGGCTGAAGGCAGATCACCCTTGAAAACACTGTTGACCAATGATTTATTCTAACTCATGTACCCCTGACTATGCTATCATCTAGGTCAACGGATCGATGATGATGATAATGGTGAAAATGATGACAGTTATGATGATGATGATGATGATGATGATGATGATGATGACAATGGTGATGATGATAACAATGACAATCATGATGATGACAATGGCGATAATGATCTATGTTTCTAACCAAGCACATTGGTTACTGTGCATCAGATACCAGTTCAAAGCAATAGCTGAGCTGATCAGACTGTTTGGCTGGACCTACGTGTCGGTGGTTTATCCAGCGAACAGTTATGGTGGAGAACGGCTTTGACGCACTCCGTGGCTATTTAGATGAATTCAACGTCTGCCTGGACACTGTGGCTGTCATAAAATATGGATCCGATGAAGAGGTTTGTCTGTCTGTCTGTCTGTATGTCTCTCTCTCTCACTTTGTTGAGGGCAAATAAAGTTTACACCACAAATTGGAACAAGTATTAAGCTTATCACCCTGTGGTCACCCATCTGTGAAGTGCCTCTCACAAACTTATAAAACATGTATCTGCTTTTGAAAACCATCAGCACAAATTGTAATTTCAGGACTTTTATGAATGTGTTTGCATAAAAATGGCTTGAAGAACTAGGGCTCACAGACGCTTTCAAAAAGTCAGTTACTGAAATTCTATTTGGTTTAGTTTCTGAAAACTACATAGTATGTGAAATGTGCATTTATTTTCTTCAACTCTGCTCCTAGATTCAGATCGCAGCTAACACAGGCAACATCCAGGTAACGTATGATGGCATTAAGCAGGCACTGGGCCCGATGCAAAAGAAAACTGCTCTTTTGAAGCCAGCTGCAAGGGATGTGATCCAAGACAGAGAATAACAAATGGAGGACTGGATAGAGCACTTCACTATTCTATATGCAAGGGAAAATGTAGTCACAGAAGATACCCTGATTGCCATAAGGTGCTTACCAGAGCTTAAAGAGCTTACAAGAACCAACCATAGACAAATTCAGTGCACTCCTGGACATGTTTACCTCTGGCAAGGCACCTGGGCTAGATGGTATTCCTGATGAAGTACTGAAGTGCTGCAAAAAGAAACTCATCACCGTGTTGCACGAAATCTTCTGCCTCTGTTGGAGTAAAGGCGAAGTACCACAAGGCATGAGTGATGCCAATGTCATCACACTATACAAGAACAAAAGTGACAGAAGCCATTGCAATAATTACCATGGCATATCACTCCTCAGCATTGTTGGGAAAGTCTTTGCAAGAGTAGTACTGAAGAGGCTCCAAGTATTTGCAGAGCAAGTCTATCCTGAATTGCAGAGCGGTTCCGATGCCCAAAGATCCACTATAGACATGATCTTCCTGAAACATTTCAGGAGAAATATAGGAGCAAAGGCAGCCACTCTTCATTGCTTTCCTAGACCTCACATAGCCTTTTGGTCTGGTGAGTAGGATGGACTCCCCGATATCCTTCCCAAGACTGGATGTCTGCCCAAACTTCTTGGCATCATCAGATCCTTGCATGGTGACATTAAGGCACTATTATCTTTGACGGATCAACATCAGCTAAATTCAACATATGAATGGGATGAAACAGGGCTGTGTCCTGGCTCCCTCCTTGTTTGGAATCTTCTTTGCTGTGTTGCTGAAACATGCATTTGGTCCTGCAACTGAAGGTATTTACCTCCAAGCCAGGTTAGATAGAACGCTCTTCAACATCTAAGAGCCAAGACTAAAGTCCAGCTGAGATACCTGCATGGCATCCTCTTTGCAGACAACGTAGCAGTAACTGCCAGCTCAGCTGAGGACCTACAGCAACTCATGACTTGCTTCAGCAATGCCTGCCAAGACTTCGGGGTTACGATTAGCTTGACGAAAACACAACTCATGGGATAAGATTTTGACTCTGGCCGAACCATCAGCTTCAATTAACAATAACTGAATGTCATCCATGATTTCGCATACCTGGGCTCAACTATCTCAGATACCCTTTCACTTGACAGAGAGCAAAACAGCTACTAGTATGATCAGACTGACAAAGAAAGCATGGAACAACAGCAAACTGACTGAGCACACAAAGATCCAGATCTACAAAATCTGCATCATGAGCACCCTCCTGTATGGCAGCAAGTCCTGGACTTAACATGCTCAACAAGAGCAAAAGCTCAATGCTTTTCACATGCGTTGCCCACAACTCATCCTGAGCATTACCTGGCAGGAAAAGGTGCCAAACAATGCTGTCCTGGAAAGAGTTGGATGCACCAGCATGTACGCACTACTGAAACAGAGATGTATGCACTGGCTTGGCCGTGTTTGTGTATGGACAATAGATGGATCCCTAAATACCTCCTCTATGGAGAATTTGTGCAGGGAAAACATCCTACAAGCAGACAACAGCTGTGATTCAAAGACGTGTGCAAGAGGGACTTAAAAGCCTTGAGCATCGACCAGAACAATTAGGAAGCAACAGCCATTTTATGGTCAGCCTGGAGACAGGCTGTATAGAAAGGTATCGCTAAGTTCAAAAAGACACTTGCTCAGCAGCAAAGAGAATGTGTAGAAAGGCTACAACCCAGGCAGATAGACCAGCATCAGACTTTATCTGTGCCCTCTGCAATAGAGACTGTCATTCCAGTGTGGGACTGGCCAGCCACACCCATCCGAGACAGAAGGATGTGTGTGTGTGTGTGTGTGTGTGAGAGAGAGAGAGGCAATGAAATGACAAGACAAGACAAAGGAGAGATAGAAGAGAGCACAAGGGAACAGGAGAGGGAGCTGAAAACAAACTTATTTTATACGAAATCAATTGAATAGCCCAATCGTCATCATTGGCATGGAATTCCTAACATGGTTATAGGACAGATTAAAACTCAATTTTCCCCATCAAATTTTTAAGAGCAATGGAAAAGAGAGTTTCCACGAAATGGGGAAAATTTAATTCAATCTTAAGACATACTGGTCTGAAAAGAAAACTAGGGCACAATGTCTCTTCTTCCCCTTTTTTTATGGCGTGCAACTTGTATAACAAGCCGTGACAAACTCGTGACAATTTTAGGGGCTGTAGGTACAGCTCGCTCTCGCTCACACGCACGCACGCACACACACAGACACATAACAACCCTCCACACATAATACACAACACGGCATATACTCCTCCCAAACATGCAAAACACAAACACTCAATTATACACACACACTCACCCCCACACGCAAAACACGCGCGCGGCACACGCACACACACACACACTCACACAACACACACACACACACACACACCACACACACACACACACGCGCGCGCGCGCGCGCGCAACGCACGCACATAAACACACACAACAAAACCGCGCGCGCGCGCGAATATCCCAAACAAGAATCGAACTGCGTCCACTATTACATGCATCACACAAGTCGGCATGATTATCTTTCATTTTCCCGTCCACAGGGCAACACAGCTTCAGATTCTGGTAACACAGATTCTTCATTGGTCACAGCCTGGTGTTTCTTTTCACAAACCAAAACAAATCCGGGGGTGTCAAACAGCAGCGTTCCATTTGAACGAAAACAAGATCGTCTTTTTTCACTAAAACCCTTTGTTTCTGGATGCCCTTAAATACTGAACACCTTATAAAGTCATGGTTCTATGCTGTCCCTTTGCTCCTCTGCAAAGATCTATCGGGCAGTTTAGCCACATAGTTCTTTATTTAAAGTCGGCACTAGTTCAACTTGCTGACTTTTGCCAGAGGACGTCCACAGTCGTGGTTTCCGTTTTAAACCATCGGCAAGGTCATGCCACGTTGCACGTCAGCAGCTTTCATTCTCTGACTCTTTGAAAAAAAGCTTGGTAAAACCGGTTTTTACGTGCATATTCTTGCAACTGTGGGGCTGTTGGCAGAAAAGGGGGTGACAGTGTGTGACACAGCACACCTTGAAGGAGGTGGGCACAAAAAACATGGTGAAGTTCCTCTGTTTCAAATTTTCCTTTTTCCTCCTTTTTTTTCCTTTAGTGCTGTCCTTTTCCTCTCTTCTGTCCCATTTAGTCTCGGAAATCTGACTTGCGGCTTCCCGGTAGCTGTGGGAGATGACAGGGGGTGCTGTTGCGCCATGTTGCTGTTGTGGGTGGGCTGGCTTTCAGCGTACCAACGACGTGCTGTCGCACTTCCAGCGATTTTCCAAGAAGTGAGGGATTTTCTTGGAGAGCCAAACCAAAGGGAACTTCAAATGTTTAAAGGCGGGCCCTTTTGGCCTCAACAATTTACCCCAACCGGTTATTTAAAGCTCTTAAAAAAAAAAAACAAAACCCCAATACGAAAATCACCTTCAGACAACTGCAAACGCCGCTCAGCTGAGACTACAGCAACTCATGACTTGCTTCAGCAATGCCTGCCAAGACTTCGGGGTTACGATTAGCTTGACGAAAACACAACTCATGGGATAAGATTTTGACTCTGGCCGAACCATCAGCTTCAATTAACAATAACTGAATGTCATCCATGATTTCGCATACCTGGGCTCAACTATCTCAGATACCCTTTCACTTGACAGAGAGCAAAACAGCTACTAGTATGATCAGACGACAAAGAAAGCATGGAACAACACCCAAACAAACTGAGCACACAAGATCCAGTTCTACAAAAAATCTGCATCATGAGCACCCTCCTGTATGCAGCAAAGTCCTGGATTACATGCTCAACATAAGCAAAGCTCAATGCTTTCACATGCGTTGCCCACAACTCATCCTGACTTTACCTGCAGGAAAAGGTCCCAAACATGCTGTCCTGGAAAAGTTGGAGCACCAGCATGTACGCACTACTTGAAACAGAGATGTATGCACTGGCTTGCCGTGTTTGTGTATGGACAATAGATGGATCCTAAATACCTCCTTAATGGAGAATTTGGCAGGGAAACATCCTACAAGCGACAACAGCTGTGATCAAAGCGTGTGCAAGGGGACTTAAAGCCTTGAGCATCGACCAAACAATTAGAAGCACAGCCATTTTAGGGTTTCAGCCTGAGACAGGCTGTATAGAATGGTATCCTAAGTTTCAAAAAGACACTTGCTCAGCAGCAAAGAGAATGTGTAGAAAGGCTACAACCCAGGCGTTAGACCGCATCAGACTTTATCTGTGCCCTTTTGCAATAGAGACGTTCATTCCAGTGTGGGACTGGCCAGCCACAACCCATCCGAGACAGAAGGAGTTTTGGTGTGTGTGTGTGTTTTGTGTGTTGTTGTAAGAGGAGAGAGAGAGAGAGAGAGAGAGAGAGAGAGAGAGAGAGAGAGAGAGAGAGAGAAAAGAGAGAGAGAGAAACACTTGAAGACTTGTTTTACTATTAGAAATGTGTATCAGCAGGCACATTTTCTTGTGCATAATTATGCAGAAATGATTAGGGCAATCCACACATTTCAACATATCAATGAAGCCAGAGTGAGAGTGCATGTATGCAAGCATGTATTCGTACATGCATCCAAACACGCATGCAAGTGCGCGCAAACTGCGTGTGTGTGCGTGAGTGTGTGCGTGCGTTTGTGTGTGTGTGTGTGCGTTCGTGTGTGTGTGTGTGTGTGTGTGCGTGTGCGTTAAGAGCAGTATGAGGAAGAGATTTATCCGTCCATTGCCATTTATAAATCCCTTCAGCACTGCTTAACGCCCAAGGGTTCAACCAGACTACGCACCTTGTCTCACTGATCACATCTCGGATTCACTGAAAAATCACAAGTATATACTGCATGTACTGTTTGCTTGACCTGCTGTTCCCAAGTACTTGCCATTTAGGCACCCATATTCCGATTTCAGATGTGGTTTGTTTCCTTTAATGGGAGCACAGTAATAGAGATTAATACGAATAGTAAACTCAATGCAAATAAGACTAAGCTCATGCATATTGGTGAATTCATGGATGGAACATAATTATGAGGTGATCGAAAACCCGTTGAAATTGCTGAATATTTTAGATAGATTGGGGCATACAGATGAGGCTTCTTGTTCCAAATATATGAAAGAAAAAATTGCTCACCTCAATCAACGATTAGTTCATCTTATTAACATTTTGAAACACAGATACTCGGGAAAAGAGCTGAAACTTGAAATACAGTGTCACAAATCTTGCCCGTTGATAAATTTTTATAGCTGCAGATAAAAACACAATATAAAATGCGAGATGTGGTCTACAGAAGATCTTAAGAGTAAGCTGATCTGATAGACAAGCAATCAAAGCATTTTGGAAGGAATAAACAAGCTACCTGAAATTATAGGCTTGGTTATGAACAGGATTTGGATATGCCATAATATGTCAGAAGTGTCTTGAAATGAAGACAATGTCCGAGGGCAAGGTGAAAGGAAAGACACAATGGAAAAGATCACCTACATATAGAGCATACCTATGCAGACAGATGTGCCTAAGAATGAAATTTACCATAGGCCTAAAGACAGAAGGGGATGGAAACAGCTGAGAGAGCATGCACCAGTGGCTATCATTAAAAATGATGTTGCTGAAGGATGAACATGTTGTTGGGCAAAGAGTTAGTTTGTCATGAATAAAGGCAAACCAAACGAAACAATTCCAAGCCATATCAATACTTTAATGTAGATCTTAGCATTTTTCTGTTATCAGTGGCTACTAAAGTTTCGTGCCTGATAGTGTGATGCTCATAATAGGCAGCCTTTGGAAATGGTGATGTTGCCAGAAATGCTTACTTATAAGACACTGTCAAAATAAGATCTTAGCATCACCATTCTGTCTTAAAATGCCATGACTATCTTCTGACCCACAACAAAGGCAAAGCGTTTATTCTCTAAGTAAATATCGTCAGTAGTTTTGTTCACTCACTTTGAACTAAAAAGGTTACTTTATAGGGGTCCAAAATATACGTTAACGAGTTATTCGTCCTCAAAAAGCAGATAAAAATACCCACGATCTCAACCTTCAAAAGTGTAGACAATGTATAGCAACACATTAAGGGAGTGCTGGACTCAACTTAAGCATTGAATTCAACTGGCTAGCTTTTAGCTATATGAGATGATAAAAGTAAAATGAAGTTTACTTTTAACAGGGAGTTGTTTTGCTCATTGCCAGATCCTGTCCATTGCTAAAGTCCTCGTAAAGAAGCATGCAAAAGTCCGGGTGGTGGTACTGATTGCACACCGCACACAGGCAAAGAGAATGCTTGCAGCAACGCAGCGCATGTTACCCAACGAAACGTTTGTCTGGATTGGAACTGACGCATGGTCAAGTTATGCCAAGAACTTCCAAATATACCATTCATTACGGGACTCTTTGCTGGTGGATGTGTTCTATGGAAGGTTTTCATGCTTCAGGGAGTGGTTTGCTCACCTTACCCTAGTAAGTGTATAGTGTGTCTATGAGTAATCTTACAACTTATTGTTTTATTTGTACAGTGCATACTTGGTAGTGTTCATTCAGATTGCACATGAGTACGTGTGTGCAGCTTCGCCATATAAACACTAGCCTATTAGCGTGTGCAGATAAACGCATACTTGCTTCCATGTGCAGATAAATGTAAGCTTGTTAGCATATGCAGATGAATGCTAGCTTGTTAGCATGTGCAGATGAATCTTGCTTGTAAGCACATGCGGATGAATCTAGTCTGTTAACATGTGCATATGAATCTAGCATGTGAGTATGTGCAGATGAATGCTCACCTGTTAGTATGTGCAGATGAATGCTAGCCTGTTAACGTTTGCAGATTAATGCTAGCCTGTTAGCATGTGCAGATGAATCTAGCCTGTTAACTTGTGCAGATGAATCTTGCCTGTTAACGTGTGCAGATGAATATAGCCTGTTGGCATGTGCTGATGAATCTAGCCAGTTAAACGTGTGCAGATGAATCTAGCATGTGAGCATGTGCAGATGAATGCTCGCCTGTTAGTGTGTGGAGATGAATCTTGCCTATTAGCATTACAGATGAATGCTCGCCTGTGATCATGTGCAGATGAATGCTAGCCTGTTTGCATGTGCAGATTAATACTATTCTGTTTGCATGTGCAAATGAACACCAGCCTGTTTGCACACGCAGATTCTGATACAACTATAAATGTTAAGTAAAATTGTGGTGTCTTTTCTCTTTGTCACTTACTGTCATGCTGCAGAGCACCTACTACCACATGGCTCATCCTGATTGCACCATGTACAGCCCTTTCCAGGCTTGGTCTGGTGTTGCCTGCTTGGAGCCAGTGCTTCAAATACAGTTACCAATGTTAGGTTTCTATTGTGCTTATATTCAACAGGTTTAAAATGGTCACCCTGGCACTGTTCATTTGATCTTTTTTGGTTCAACATACACATCAGATACTCACTAAGCCTTAAAATGACAACGAAAATAGCTTAGTTATAACACAAGCTGAGACAATGCTTATTGCAGGGTGAAATTCATCACCACATTGCTTCAGCTGTAAATCAGCACAGTTTCTGCAATGCTTCACCATGAAGTCACTACCAGCATGCAAGCAATCTGTTTATTTTTAACTTTTATTTATCTAGTCTTTTATATCGAGGATAATGGAATAAGCACTCATGTGCTTTTTTTACATCCAGTCCCCGTGTGTATGAGGTTTTGTAAATTTTGTCATGTTTCCACGGCACACAATGGCCTACTCTTTCGAAAAGCGGAACAGGAATCACGTGTGCGCAAGATGTTCTGCATTCGTTCGAACACGGGGCCTCGGTTTATAGCCTCATCCGAAGGACTTTGACATTCAGTTCGATTTTTTTGTCAAACTGGGAAGAAAGGGCGAGGCTGGGAATCGAATCAACAACCTCACGGTTTACTTGTTGGCAGGCGAACATCTTAACCATCCTGCCACCTTCCTCTCTGTATGATTGATAGTAGGGTCACAAAATTGAAGCTCAAAAGTTTAGTGATTGATCAATTGTATATCTCATATATTAGCTTCAATTTTATATTTCTATCAGCAAAATGAGAGCTGGTCATTGTGTGCCATTTTAATTGTTTTATATAAACATTTCAATGCTGGAATCAAGTGATTTTCAACTCCTCATTTTGTGACATAGAAAAATAGGCCCCTAACACCTGATCTAATCTATTTTTAGATACCAAACACAGAACACTCAAAATTTACAACCAAGTAAAGATACGCTATCTTTACATGTGGCTACTTTGAAATATCAATCACCTAGTATCTGATTAAAAGTCTTGCTTCCATTATTTGGCATCTAACAGAAAAGTGTGGCATCCCACAAGAGGAACAATTTCTCACACCATGTGTATTGGCACTTCGAGAAAAGTGATCTAGTTTCAGACTGGATAGCACTAAATAATCACTTTTACTTAGATGCTCAGATTTTAGGATAACAGATCCTGTTGAATTTCTTAACATTTTGATGGCAATGACGTCATGGTGTTGTCAAAACATGTTACCTTTTAAATTAAAACAAGATATATTTTTCTTGACCCTTGCTTTATCAACTTGCTAGTCAGCAGATGAATCTACTAGCAGTTGCTTCATTATGACTTTGCAAGCTATTTTAAAGTTCTGCTGTAGCCTTTGTGTACCCATGAGAGCAAATTAAATCTGGGGTCCAGTCACAGTTGGGCAGACAACTTTTCCAATCTGCAGAAAGCCTTCCCATGTTTGGCAGGTAAGTTTAACACTTTTTTATGCTATGATATTTCATTAACAGTGCATGTTTTCTTAAACCAGAGATAGTTTTAATACTATGAGTTTATCATGATTACATCTATGATTGTTGAGTTTGAAAGTACATTTCGGAAAAAAAGTAGTTGATCATAATGACTATATGATAATGATTATTAATTTTGAAAGTGCATTTTGGAAAAGATCCAGCCCATCAAGATTGCCTGGCAGCGACCAGTCTCGAAGACTATGAAGTTGCGCTGTATGTGTTCATTCTGGTACAGTGTCGGTTGTGGATGGCCAGTGCCACTCGGGAATGACAGTCCCTTTGGAAAAGGGCACAGATGAAGTATGAAGCTGGTCTTTATGCCTGGGCTGCAGCCTTTCTTCTCGTTCTCAAATCTATACCTGAAGATTCATTCAAGTCACAAACAGGCAAGACATCAAACAAACTGGTAAACACCTAAGACATCACTATGGCAAATCCTAGCTTTTGACTTTTCACAAAAAAATAAAAAGTAAACAGCATCATTTATGACTACAAAGAACTGAACAACTCAGTCACAAGTGAGAAAACTAGGAAAACTGATAAACATGCTCGTACACTGCACTACTACAACTCCTAGCTTTCAGTCCCCACCAGAAGGTAAACAACAATATTGTAAAGAAAACAAGCTAAGCATCATTTGATAATAACCATCAAAATGAATCACTGCTGTCAGCATCATCTGAAGACATACAAAACCACAAGCAGGTAAGAGTCGGACAAACTGATACCTAGACACCAGAGACTGCACTTTTGTGTAAAGAGTCCTAAACAGGAGTTTTAGGTCCACACTCCAATGCTAAACCCCACCTGATTGGGAACCAGAAATAAAGATGACATCAGTCTTCCTATTGTCTTTAGTGTATCTAAAGAAGATTAAGATTCACCTACTTATTGGGCTGGGGTGATAAAAGGGGATAGGACGAGGATAGAAGAAAATAAAAGAAAAGAAAGTAAGTAGCAAAAAACAATTACCTCAACTCACTCAGCAACCACACTGACTATACAGTGAATGCGCAAACAACATTTATTCAGTGTGACACCCCAGACCAAGCACATTGGGTTCAGAAATATATTTCACTACCAACAAACTACTGAAATAATACAAAGAAACTACAGATCATCAATTGTACTACAAATACAGTTCAAACACATTGTCCAGTCCTCACACTATCACAGATCAAAATCCCTCTCATATCAAATTAACCAGTGATTAGAATCACATTGGTTAGCAAATGTTCAAAGCGAATCAATCATAAATGATCAGATTTTTTTAAAGAGCAAAGCTATACAGCAATAGGGTGTCCCTGAAATGAAAGGGATAATACCATAGATAAACAATTCAATCTCTCTATGAGATCAAATATAAAACAAGTCAGTGATACACATCACTACAAGACCAACACTCTCAGGTATAAAATATTGCTATCCAGTTTTTATGGACACCCAACTTTCTTGGCCAGCAAACACAAAACTTAACTTTGCAACAATTAAAATTCATCCTAAAATGCACTTGCAATGTATCCAGTTCCCAACTCTTATGAGAAAAGTTATTCTCAAAGCAAATTTAACATATCACTAAAACTGCCACATATAGTAACTAGGCTCACACATGTGGAGAGATGATGGTCCATCTTATGCAACTATGCTAAAATCAATTTAAAAGAGTTTAAATTAATTCTAGACAACATTCCCAATGACATTTCACTGTCATTGCACCTGGTTCAAAATTGCACAATCATTCCTCACAAAAATCAAAAGTCAAAACATTCTTAGTGACTATCATTACAAAAATAAACAACACCAGACCTTTACACATAATTAGAAGCTGTGCTTGGCCATAATCTGACTGGTTTCACCATTTCAGTAGCTAAACAATATTCAACCCAAAAGTAAACAAACAACAAAGACAGTGACTTTGCTAAAAAAAATGTCCACATGTTTCCTCTGTCCAAAGCAATCACTACAATCTCACTACTAGTCCACAAGCTGAAAAACATCCAAACTAGTATTAAACATCTCCTAGACCTCTCAACCATGACTGTTTGTGCACCTTGGCTTCAGTACACTGCCCCAGTTCACTCATCTGTAAATGGTTACCTAACCTGTTCAGGGTTATGGAAAGTAAAGCAGCAAAGAAGAGGAGATGAGCACCACTCCCAATATGTTGGGCCATGGAGAAGCTGAGGTCTCTGACATCTCACTCTCCAACAAATGCATAGGTTATGGGACACCTTTACCTTTTAAACCTCTCAATTTTTTATCTTACATCAAGCTTAAGTTGGCTTTAAAAGTTGAACAATAGCACAACCATTCTTTAATAGGGAACGTCCTATTCAGAGAGCCTCAAACAATAAACCTCTTTCTCCCAATGCTTAGACAGGAAATGACTGACTGACAGGAAGAATTCAGAGAAAGGAAAAACATAAAAGGAGCAAACTCTTGCAGTACAAAGGAGTTAACTGTAGTTAACAGCTTGGGATGGCCATACTCTACTATTACCAAATTTATGTTTAGTAATACCAAACACAAAAGCTACCCTTTTGTGAGAGGTGGTACAAATGCAACTCTCCTTGCAACAGCAACCTCATTGCAGAAGTATTGTGACCAAAACACCATGACAATGAACTAGGCATCTCTAAAACAACCACATAAACAAACCACAACTGTCAACTTCTTAAAAAGATCCATCACAAAGGATAGAGCATAATCAGGTAGATAACACAGAACTCAGAGTATTATGACTATAACTCCATACCAAAGAGAGTGCAAATATAAATAGCATCTGTCAACTGCTCCTTTATCTATAAGCAACAGCATAATAACACAGAAAATGTAGAATTCATCATCACCTTAGACTCATAAAAAGCCATAAGCAGGTGACAAGTCAAACTGACCCTAACATACTGGAGACTGCACTTCTGCAACTCCACTTACTGTGGCACACATTACTGTAAGAAAACTGCAAACATAACTGAATAATAAGAATCTCAACTTTACAAAGAAAACTTTTCTGCCATGAGCACAACTCTCAAAACACCATGCATGAACAGATCTTACCCTCACTAGTGATAGCCAATAATTTTTTGGTTGGTGACTGAGTCATACAAAGTCACACATGAGTGAATACTGAGCCTGGAAAGCATCTGATTGTCGGTTGAAATCCAGCAAATTTGCAGTTACTGCTAGCAGTGTGTTAGTGCCTGTGCATTAGATCATAGTATGTGTATGTATGTATTTGTGGATCTTGTGTTACGCCTGGACAACAGTATTGAGTACAGGACCTTTCAATGTTGAATCTGCATTCTAACCTTGATTATTTCGTTTCTGTTCATAAGACCCCCAATTAATCAGACTAATATTTGTATCACCAGGAGAGAGTTTCCTTTTCAGTGATTGGTAAGCTGACCTGTGGCTTTTGTAGGAAGATTTGAGTTCTGTCTTTAATCAGTCACCTTACTTGTGCTCAGGAAAAAATTTCAAAGGAGCTTTGTTCTCCTACCAATTTCCCAGTGACTTACAAATGGGGGGCACCCTTATTGCTTTTAATTGTTCTCTCTGGCCACAAAGATTGCAGAAAACAATGCCAGTGACTCAGAGTTGTACTTAGGGTGTGAGCCAGAGAGCAAAATATAAGAACTTGATTCCACATATGATTGTCACGGTTCGCATAATTCTGCGCATAGTTCCGTGCATTACTCAGTACTATTTCTCTCTCTGTGTGTCTGAAGAAGGGAGACCTGAAGAAGTGCCAAAATTACAGAACAATCAGTCTGATAAGCCATCCAAGCAAAGTTATGCTACGCATTGCCTTGAACAGACTGAAACCACAAGCAGAAGAAATCCTATCAGAAGAACAGGCAGGATTCAGACCAGATCGAAGCACTGTCGAGCAGATCTTCAACATCAGAATGCTCATAGAGAAGCACCTCCAACATCAACTACAGCTCTACAACAACTTCATTGACTTCAAGAAGGCCTTTGACCGAGTGTGGCAAGAAGCTCTGTGGCAAGTCATGAGAGACTATAACTTCGACGAGAACCTGATTCAAGTCATCCAGGCGCTGTATGACAGCTCCCACAGTGCAGTCCTCATGGGTGGAGAAATTGGGGAGTTCTTCCGGACTTCAGTTGGAGTTCAACAAGGCTGCCCGCTATCCCCCGTTCTTTTCAACGTGTTCCTGGAGAACATCATGCAGGAGGCCCTCGTTGACTTCAAGACCACAATCACAATAGGAGGAAGGCCAGTCTGCAATCTTCGATTCGCAGACGATATTGATCTCATGGGCCGAAGTGAAGAAGAACTCCAGGATCTCACCACCAGACTGGAAACATCAGCCAATGCCCACGGTATGGAGATCAGCACGGAAAAGAGCAAGATCCTAGTGAACAGTACAACAC
Source organism: Rapana venosa (assembly GCA_028751875.1). Taxonomy (NCBI): domain Eukaryota; kingdom Metazoa; phylum Mollusca; class Gastropoda; order Neogastropoda; family Muricidae; genus Rapana; species Rapana venosa. The sequence goes on from CM054135.1 coordinate 4,025,176, forward strand.
CGACCATTCCCACCAGCATCAAGATGAGTGGCGAGACACTAGAGGAGGTGGAAACTTTCAAGTACCTTGGAGCAGTCATCACCAAAGAAGCTACGAGCACACAAGAGGTGAAGATCAGACTTGCTGTGGCACTCTCCTCTGTGACTAAACTGGCGAAAGTGTGGAGAAACCATAACATCAAAATCCACACTAAGGTCAGACTCTACAAGGCACTTGTCACATCCATTCCTTGTACAGCTGTGAAGCATGGACACTCACTGCCGATTTAGAACGTCGCATTCAAGCCTTTGAGATGAAGTGCCTCAGGCGGATCCTGAACATCACCTACAGAAACCGTAAAACCAATGACTACGTCTGGCAGCAGATCAAGGCACTGGCTGGCAAACAAGAACCATTGCTAGATACAGTCAAACGGAGGAAATTGAAATGGTTTGGCCACACAACAAGGCATAACAGCCTGTCAAAGACAGTCCTGCAGGGAATGGTGGAAGGAGCAAGGAGGCGGGGATGACCACGCAAAAGCTGGATATCCAACATCAAGGAGTGGACCGGCCTCACTGTACCAAACCTCCTGAAAGCAGCCCAGGACAGAACCATTTGGCGGTCCACTTGCAGCGTCCGTGCGGGTACCCCAACGGTCATCCTGACCAAGGGATGATGATGATGATGATGATGTGTCTGGATGCTGGTGTCTTTCTGTGTTCACATTTGCATTTTTCTTTTACATACATGGTAAACTCCAGCTTAGTGGCATGCACATTCCCTTTTCTCTGCAATTTTGCATGCAGGTTAGCTTCTGAAGTTCTTGGTCGTGAGTTAGGGTTTGCTTCATCAGCTGAGTAGCAGCAGCTTTAAATAGGAGGGGGTCTTGACTTCAGTTAGGAGGAGGAGATTCAGTCTTTGGCTGAAGTTGCTGGTCGCCGTTCCAGCTGGGCTGTTGGGCGCTGCGTGGTGTTGTCTCTGTATTTGGAGAGCAGGGGGAACAGCACCTTGAAGTAGTTCATTGTTGCGTTGTGTCTGTCCGGTCTACATCTTCCTTGGGGTGCAGGAGTGCACCGTTCTTCCTGTGGTATTGTGTCTCTACTTGGAGACCAGGGAGGAGCAGTCATCTTTGAAGAAGTTCAAGCTCCTGGGGACCAGTCTACATTCTTCATTGTGCTATCCGTTTTGTCAACATCTTTCCTGGGGTTCAGGAGTGTACCTTGATCTTTTTCAGTGACAGGTGAGGGATGTTCTGTAGATATGATTGAGTTCTCGAATGGTTCGTTGTGCCGTTGTGGTGGTTGAGATTTAGAGTTGCATGGAAAAGTATGAGAGAGCAGCAACTGCAAGCAGTGTGTTATCCCTACCATATACCCAGAGGTCTGCAGATGCTCATCATGCTAGCCCATAAATAGCCCAAGTACAAAGAGCAATTGGAAATGCAGCAATGCCAGTAGACAGAAGTATACAACAAACTATGATTCATGACACTATGCTGAGCAAAGATCACAGAAGCCAAAACATAGGCTCTTGCTTACTTTGCCATGCGTCCAGGGAGCTGTCACTCAAACAGTAGCAGACCATTAACCTCTGCCTTCACAGAGAATTGGTGCCAGTCTCAGCTCAGCTTTTTGGTGACTACTTCTCCTCATCTCTAAAGGAGGTTAAAGAGCTGGACAAATTGAACAGCAGCATGGTGGTACCAAGTGGATATATGGTTTTGTCCCTGTATATGATGAAAAGTAGCAGTGATAACTCACACCCAGTCAGTGAGTCTGTTTTGGGTGTGGACTGCACTCATACTGTTAGTGAAGATGGCTCTGATGTTGTCCGACACTTGACCCCTGATGCTATATTCTTCAAGTGCTTGCCTCAGCTTGTTTTTCTGTCTATTCAGTCAAACGGTTTTTCTTGGTCTACAACACAAGAATCAGTTCTTTGTTGTGCTCAATTGTGATTTTCCTCAGTTGTCTGAGAGCTAAGATAGCATCTGTACACCTCTTACTTTTCTGAAACCCATCTGCACCTCACTCAGTAATGGTTCTACCTTGTACCTTGTATGCTGTTCCAAGATCGTTGCATCTTGACTGTGTGGCTCAGAAACAAAATCCCTTGATACATGCCACAGTCTTTCTTGCTGCCTTTCTTCTTCCAGATTGGTACCACAGCTGCATGCTGCCAGTCTTCCCATACTTTCCTCTTGGTCCAAGCTTTTTGGAATATTGTGGTCAGCCAGGTGATGCCCGTTTCTCCACATGCCAGGATGGCCTCAGTTGTAAGGGCATCAATGCCTGCTATTTTGTTTTGCGGGCTGGTTTTCATTGCCTGCAGTACCACTGATCATAAGATGTTTGGTTCTTCCTTTTCTGGGTAACATGGCTGAAACTGGCTCTATATGTTTCCTTGACTGCTTGGGTTGAGACGTTCCTTAAAATCCTACCTCAATATCCTTCTAAAAATCAACTACCAATCCCTAGAATTGACCTCTTTAAATCAAATTTCACATCCTCAGGTAGCCTATACTCTGGAAAATGCTGCCAACTCATGGAAAAACATCCCAAAGTATAGAAACTTTCAAGAAAGCCATTTATACCGACCTCAAAAGAAGTAATCAATATGATAATACAAGTACATCATAAATTTTCTTATTAAGCAATGGTCACAATATCTACATGATCTTACCTTGGTAAAATAATCAAAGGGCACAAAGGAATTATACATCCCAGATTCACTTAAATGTGTCATTGTTGACCAATGCATGTTTTAGTTAGCCCACATGTGCTGATATAAAGATATTCAAATTATAGCTGATGGAGACAATATTCTATGTTAATGTATATGGATCATTTTGAAGGGGAGTAGGTGGGATATTTATTAATAGAATATGTATGTACTCTTGGTTTTAGTAGCTAATCAAGGTAATTGTTTTAAATAGTATGTGATGGATATGGCTTTGGTTGTATGTTACTTGAAACTGATATTATTAGCAATAGTTTGAAAATTTATTCATAAAAATTGTTTTAGTTAGCTATGTTCAAGTTTGTAATTTTGTGTGACACTATGATATCTCTCTCTCTCTCTCTCTCTCTCTCTCTCTCTCTCTCTCTCTCTCTCTCTCTCTCTCTTCTCTCTCTCTCTCTCTCTACCTCTCTCTCTCTCTCTCCCACTCACACACACACACACACACACACACACAACTGCCTGTTCCCAAAAATAGAATAAAGTAATAAGTATTGACATAAATGAATTTGCAAAATCAAATACAATAAAGCAAAAGAAAAAACCCACTTTTTCGGAATCGACCATCCTTTCAAATGTCATGTCATAACATATATCAGTATCCTAAAACATCTGACTCGAAAATTGCACTCATCTTAATACTTATGAATTTTGTGCTTGCATATTAATACAATTGGTACTGACTTTGTCTTATTTTCTGCTCTGCACAATATACTTCGCTACAGATTTGATAGCATGTTCATTATCAGATGATAGGATAGAATCAATATCATAACTTGCTGCTGTCGGTAGGTGTTGTGTTTGCTGTTGTTTATGTAACTCATTAAAATAGACTTAGAGACATGGATAAGATGCTGTTAACGATCTCTCAGTGCAGTTACTGAGTGGCCTCCCTTGTCATTGAAAGTACTCCAAAGACAACAATGCCTAATTATCCAATTGGTCAATAATGCGTACCATTTTTCTACATCCCCCGTTTTCAGGTTATTGAAAAGTTTAAAAATCTCTTTTCAAACTGATAAACATTTAAATCAAATTATTGGGCATCTCTTGCACATCCAATATACTGTCCCTTTAAAAATTCCTTGTCTTCGGTATTCAACTTTCACTTTCAGTTTTGTTTTTCTTTTTACACATCAACAAAACACTTTTAACACTTTTTTTTTTTTAACATTAGCATAGCACTAAGTGTGTTGTGTTCTTTTTTAAAGGTTTATCATTTTTCGTGGTTTCACAAGTCTTCCTGATTTTGTATATGTGCCAGACTGCAACTGTTCATCAGACAGTGTTCTGGTCATCAGCTGATCATCTGGAGTAGGGTTTAACTGTACAGTATCTGGTTCAGGTTCCTGTTGCAGTTCTGGTACAGAACGCTGCTCCTGCGGTCCTGGAAGCGTTGACGTTTTGTAGGGGACATCCTCTGTTGAAGATTGCTGGCTACTCCATGGACACAGGTGAAGACGATTTCTTCTTTGTTTTCCTGTACGAGTTTGAACCGTGTATGATGGTGTAGCAGCATCCACTATGACTGCTTCCTCGTCTCTTGGCATCTTCACCCACACTTTATCTCCTTTTTGAAGTTTTGGAAGTGTCCTAGTTTTGTGACGACAGTCAAACTGTTCTTTTTGTTGCTGTTTGATGTGAGCATCTATCTGCTGAAATCTCTGTAGATTTGGTGTGACAGGAACATGGTGTGATGGTAAAGAAGGGACTTTTGTTCTCAGTGTTCTTCCCATCAGGAGCTCTGCTGGGCTCAGTCCATGTTGGAGGGGTTTTGCTCTATAGTTCAGAAGTGCAATGTAAGGATCTTCTGTCTTTTTCAACACATTTTTCACAGTTTGCACTGCTCTTTCAGCTTCTCCATTTCCTTGAGGATGAAAAGGGCTACTTGTCAAATGTGTGAAACCATATTTCTCAGCAAAATTACTTAAGTCTCGTGAGCTGAACTGGGCACCATTGTCTGAAACAACAATTTCAGGAATGCCCTGTCTTCCAAAAATAGCTCTGCAATGCTCAATGAAATATGTTGATGATGTAGATGACAGGTAAGCAATATCAATCCACCTTGTGAAGTAATACACAACAAGCAGATATTTGTGATTTCTGTACTCAAACAGATCCATCCCCACACATTGCCTTGGATAATCAGGGGTTTTCATTGGTTTCGGCGGTTCAGGATGATGTATGCGTTCCTGCTCACAAACGCTACACTGAGTGACTTTCTGTTCCAGTTGTCTGGACAAACCTGGGCACCACACACTGTTTCCTGCTAGCGCCCTGCATTTCACAATGCACTGGTGACCTTCATGAAGGCGCTGCAAAATTTCTTCCTAGAGGTCTGTTGGAACAACAATGCGACCCTGAAACAGAGGCAGCCACTCCTGAATTGAGAGATCATTACGGATGTACCAGTACTGTTTCAACTAGGCATCTCCTCGTGCTGTCTCAGGCCATGAATCTGTCTTGCAGAAATTTATAACATGACTGCAGACTTTATCTTTGAGTTGACTGATGCGAATTTTCTCTCTGAGTTGATCAGTAACAGAAAGACTCTTAACTTAGCAACTGACAAAAATGTTTGTCTCGACCTCCATCTGGTGATCCTGTTCAGCAGGAACGCTCCCAGGAGCCCGAGACAGTGTGTCAGCTGTCACAATATTCTTTCCTGCTGTGTACTCTATCTCATAAGAAAAACGCATGATCCTCATCCTGAAGCGCTGGATTCTTGGAGTCAACTCATCCAGCTGTTTCTTCTTCAGTAAGGCAAGAAGAGGTTTGTGGTCTGTTTCTATCATGAACTTCTTCAGACCAATCAAGAATTCTGCGAACTTCTCACAACACCATGTAACCGCCAAGGCTTCTTTTTCAACTTGGGCATATCTTTGCTCAGTAGAAGTCAGCAATCTTGATGCATAACAAACTGGCTTCCAGTCCTGACCTTCTTTTTGAAGTAGCACTCCTCCCAGTCCATAAGATGATGCATCTGAAGACACTTTGATCTCTTTCTCCGGACCATAGTGTTCCAACACTGGAGTCATGCTCAGTTGTGTTTTGAGCTTTTGAAAGGCCTCTTCTTGTTGCTGGCTCCACGTCCATTCATTCTCATGTTTGAGTAAATCTCGCAAGGATTTTGTCCTATCTGCAAGACTTGGGATAAATTTCCCTACATGATTTACCATGCCAAGGAATCCTCTAAGCTCTGTGATATTTCCTGGTCTTGGAAAATTGCTGATTGCCTCTAATTTGCTGGGATCCTCTCTGATACCATCCCGTGAAATGATGTGACCCAGAAATTTCACTGTGTCAGTTGAAAAGACACATTTCTCATTCAAGGTGATGTTTGCCTCTTGCATTCTCTCCAAAACAGCTTGCAGTCTCTCATCATGTTGCTTATGATTTTTACCACTGACCAGAACATCATCAATGTCGGCAATCACTCCTGCAATTCCTGTTAGTATGTGGATCATTTCTCTGTGGAAAATTTCTGGCCCGGAGTTGATCCCAAATGGAAGTCTTTTGTAATAGAATCTTCTGAATGGTGTTATAAATGTTGTCAACTCTTGTGACTCTTCATCAAGTGGAATTTGATGGAACCCATTGGTGCAATCAAGTTTGGAGAACACCCTTGCTTCTGATAACTCAGCAAGGAGCTGGTCAGTTGTAGGAAGGATAAAATTCCCACGTCGAACATTCTCATTCAGTTTGGTGACATCAATGCAAAGTCTCACTTTCCCGTTTGCTTTTGGCACCACAACTATTGGGGCACACCAGTCAGTTGGAGGTGTGACAGGTCTAATGATATCTTGCTCCTGCAGGTGAATTAATTCTTCCTGTACTTGTTTCTTCATGGGGAGTGGTAGACGTCTGGGTGCAGCAATGGAAAATGGTTGTTTATTTTCTTTCAGTCTGACTTTGTAGACAGTCTTCATTTTCCCCAGTCCTTGAAATAACTGTGGAAATTTTTATGCTGGACTTCCTGATTGCTGTGTCGAATTCACTCTTTCAATCAGGTGAAGGGCTGCTATGGCTGGTCTGCCAAGTATTGGTTCATGAAGGTTTTCCACTATGTACAAGTCCTGTACTGTCTCCTTTTTTTCAGTCATGAGAGTGGCAGTATACTTTCCCACTACCTTGATTTTTCAGTCTTCCCTGGGCCTAATAACTTCTTGTTGGTCTTCTGTATTACAGGAGAATTCTTCTTGAAAAGTGATTGTGGAACAACCGAGATATCTGCCCCTGTATCTACTCGAAATCTGACTGATTTTCCATTGATCATACTTTTGCATGCCATAGATCTTCTGTTTCTGCATTGACACATTCTTTGTCTGCACCTTCAATTAAGCCGAGTACTGTCTCTTCTTCTTCCTCTTCACCAATGTTGTGTACCTTCTTAGATCTACTCATGACTGCGTAGTGACCTTTTGAAAAACATTTGTGGTACTCTGCATCTTTTGCTGGGCAGTCTTTTCTTCCATGTATAGGTACTATGCCACAACGTAAGCATTTCTTTTGTGCTTGAGAACAAAAATGTTCATGCTTTTCAGTTTTTGCTGTGTGATATTTTCTTCTATTCAATGGAATTCTGTTTACATGTGAATTTTCATAGTCATGGCTTGCCATTATGTGTGCCTGCTGTCTTGAAGTTTCGTATGCTCTTCCAATGCACAAACATTTGGCAAAGTCTAACTTTATCTTCCAGCATTTTCTCTCTGAGCGCATCTTCTCTCACTCCCATGACAACTTAGCCTCGAATCATCCTGTCTTCTTGTTGCCAAAATTAAAGTGTTTGGCTAACTGAGCTTTTCATTAACTTGTTCTGTATCATCCAATTTTGGATATCTTGAAGGCAGTATGACATTAATCAAGAGAGAATGCAGATTTTCGGGAGTATCACTGCTAAGAATCTTAGAGTCATCTGCATAAAAATGATGGCTGATCTGATGACGATTTATTATATGTGAAAGTGGAGCAGTGTAGAGAGTGAAAAGAACAGGGCCAAGAACTGATCCCTGTGGGACTCTACGTTCCAGTTTGACAGGTGATGATTGAATCTTGTTTACTGCAACTGTTTGGAATCGGTCTGTGAGGTATGAACTAAACCAAGTGAGGGCTGTGCCTGTACTACCAAACGTTTTTTGAAGACGGGAGAGAAGAATTGAATAGTCTATAATGTCGAAGGCTCCAGATAAGTCAAGAAGAGTGAGGAGGGAGATTTTTCTGGAGTCAGAAGCTTGTAGAAGCGTGTTTAACGTGTGGTCTAGGGTGGTTTCGGTACTGTGGTTGGCACGATATGCAGACTGAAAAGGGAGAAGGAGATTATTGAAATGAAGATGGTTGTTGAGTTGTTTCAGAACAACTTTTTCAAGGACTTTAGAAATAAGCAGTAGGTTAGATACAGGTCTATAATTCTTCAGAGTGTTAGAGTCGAGGTCGTGCTTTTTGAGTAGGGGTGTAACCATTGCAGTTTTGAGAGCTGTTGGGAAAGTTCCTGAAAAAAGTGATGAGTTTACTATTTTTATTATGGTGGGTATAAGCTGTGGAAGGCACTGAATGAAAAGAGAAGCAGACACAGGATCAAGATCACATGATTTTATTGTCAATTCTTTCAGGATTGTCCTGATTCCATTCTTGCTTGTTGGGTGAAAGAAAAGGAGAGGAATGCCAGTAAATTGGGGATCAGAAGGCGCAGGGTGGAACAGAGTCTGATCCAGTCTGGAGCGAATGTTGCGAACTTTGTCAGAGAATAATGAAGAGAATATAACAGGAAGTTCAGAGTGGCTGTAAACAGTAGGCAGAGGGCTTGTCTTTGCAGATCCGAGGAGAGTTGAGGTGAGGGAAAAAAGAGATTTCATGGTCGTGGCATTGAGAACTTGAGCAGAGTAATAGTTTTCTTTGCAGAGTGTATTAAGGTCTTGACTTTGTTTATTTGTTATATATACCTTGCTTGCTAGCTTGCTCCCTCCTTCTTTCTATCACTCTCCTTTCCCTCCCTTTCTTTCTATCTTCCTCTTTCACATAAACCATCATAAAATAATTTGATTTCTATCATTCTCTCCATATATTTTTTGTCCATTCTACCACTTCTTCCACCCCGTGGGGATACCAGGGGCCTTTCAGTATAAATAGTGTCCCCACCTTTAGGAAATTATGTGCTAGAAATGTCCTTTTTAATGTCCCTCTCTTTACTTCTGCCTTGCTTCCTTTCTTCTTGTTATTTTCTTCTTCTCTGTTTTCTGCCTTCTTTGTTCATTCTCCTGCATTTTTTTCAGAAATTCTATTATTCCTATTCATACCCTTACTTTTTCTGTGGACTGTCCTCTTCTGTCAACGGTATCTTTATTTCTATCATCAGCTCCCCATCAAGTCTTCTTTGTAGGGTTCTTATTTTCTCAGTCGCCAAGTGGTTGCCGCAAGCAACCTTTAATCCCACGCTGGAGCGACGTGGCCAGGGAATAGATGGCTGTACGAAATTTAATCGCTAATGAGCCACATATGGAATCGTGCAGGGCGTTTTGCATACTGGTTATTTTTGGAATCGTGCAGGGCATTTTGCATACTGGTTATTTTTAGACTCTTCCTCCGTAAGGCAGCACTGCCAAGGTGACTGATTAATTCTGCCATCATTGAGCCTACACTCCACGTCAAACAGAAAACAAAACATCAAAAATGAAAGGAATGCGAGGGAGTTGGAGTCTGGTGGGTGGTCAAGGGAGTGGAGGCAGATCATCCTCTGTTAAAACTCAGTCTTTTGCTGTGGGTAAGGTCTGAAGGGCATGGCAGGAGAATTGAATACATTGGGTAAATTACGTGACAGGACTCCCCTCGTTCAGTGCAGCTCAAGAAGTCAGTTAAAGGCATTGTAAAAGTGTACACAGCTAGTGACATGCCCAGTTAAGTAACTCCCCACAAAGCCCTTAGTAACAGCAAAGGGGTCATCCAGAGTAGGGATCTGCAGGGCGTGTCTGAAGTGAAAGTTAAAAGTGAATTGGCATCCCAGGGAGTTGAGGATATGCATCTAGCACAGATCAGGAAAGCCCATCAGTGTTGGGTATCTGAATGTTAAAGTGTCACTGTATGTCCATTCACCGCCCAGGTGCTTCAGGTGTCAGAAGTTTGGCCATGCGAGAGACAGGAGCCCAGGACAGGTGTGCTGAGTCTGTGTGAAGGCAGCACACAACGGGAAGTGTCAGAATGCCACTTGGTGTGTAAACTGCAAAGGCGCCGATGCTTCCTCGTCCAGGCAGTGCCCTGTTTGGGTTTTGGAGTTGGAAATTCAGAGAATCAAAGTAGAGAAGAGAGTCTCCTTCTTTGAGGCAAAAAACTGGTCCAGGGTAGCAACAGTGGCAGTGACATTTTATATGCAGCAATGGTCAAGAAGTGTGTTTCAGTGGGTTGCCAAATGAATATTGACAGGAAGTCTCCTTGCTCTGAGATGGCTGTAAGCACCTGACTAAGCAAGATGGCCTGTACCCCCACTCCGGCAAAAGTGGCCTCTGGCAGGGGTCTTAAACCTATCCCTGTGTGCCCTGTTAGCACACACAGAAACCATCAGCTCCTGTCCAGAGGTCCAAACTGCTGACCTCTGGAGCAAAAGAAAAACAAGCTTCTTCCCCAAAACTAAGAGCTGGAAACAGGCACCCTCTGGTGTTTCCAGAAGTGCCAAGGGGGTGATTGTGATAGGGGCGCAAAAGTCATCTAACAAGAAAAAAGGGTACAAGCCCCCTTTTGACAGGCAGAAAAAGGCACAGAGAGAGAGATTTAATTCAGGAAACACTCTCAGAGGATATGTTGGATATGGATTAAAGGAGGAGAACAATATGAAACATCATGACAAATATTTTACAATGGAACATCTGTGGCGTGGCATCCAACAGGGAGGAACTGCAGCTTCTCTGTCCAGAGCAGATACCAGCAGTGGTGGTGCTCCAGGAGACCCTGCTGAAGGAAGAAAAAGAGTTTTCTTTGTCTGGGTTCAACACCATTCACATAAGGGCAAGACATTGAGCACAGGACCTCTGGTAGGGTGAGCTTGCTTGCAGAGAACTCTCTGTTGTACAGTCCTCTGGTCCTTGACACTCCCTTTCAGGCAGTGGCCTCTAGGGTTACGCTGCACAAGATCATCACAGTATGTAGTATATACCTGTCTCCTTCAGTTCCAGTAAGAAAGGTGGATTTGGTGTCATTACTGCAGCAAGATGCCTCCTCCCTTTCTGTTCTTGGGGGACTTCAATGGGCATTTCCACCTTTGGGGAGGCAAGAAGTTGCCAAGGGGCCTCCTCTTGGATTGGTGTTCATGGGACAGGACCTCTACGTGTTGAATGGCAAAGTCTCCCGATTAAACCCTTCAGCAATTGGTATGCTGTCATGACTGGATCTGCTAGTCTGCAATCCTTCATTGGTCATGGTCTTTGATGGAAAGTGCATGACGATCTGCAAGGCAGCAATCATTTTTCAGACATCTTGGCTCAGAATATGGTGGTGGAGGATTCCTGTACGGAGCAGTTTAATGTCTGGAGGGCAAAGTGGGATCATTTCAGGTCAGACATTCTTGGCAGAATGGATGAAGGGGAAATCTTGTCTGTGTCAAGAACAGGCGGTTGGCCGGGAATACTCAGGGTGCCTTGGTTTGATGAGGAATACCGGGCTATCCAAAGGCAGAGGAAAAATCCACAGCACCTGGTTAACAGCAACCATCTCCTGAAACAATGTTGGCCCACCAAAAACTGAGGGCCAAGTCACGCTATGTTTTCAAGACTAGCAGGTCTAAGGCGTGGAAGCGTTTTCGCTCCACGCTCAGAAGTAGAGCACCTAGCAGGAAGGTATGAAGGTTGATTGCAAAGATAGAGGGAAAACATGCCTCCACATATGTTCATCATCTGAGGTTGGAGGATAGTTTAGTTTTTGATAGGGAGGCTGTGGCTAATCTGCTGGCCACTACCATGAAAGAGAATTCCTCTTCTGCTTCCAGAGCGCCAACATTCCTCTGGTCCAGTGGACAAAAGTGATGAAAGAAAAGGTTCCATTAAATTTTGCTTCCCGGAATTATGAATGCTACAATCATCTATTTACCTTTCCTGAGTTAAAAAGTGCCCTGCAGTCATGTGGAAAGACCTCAGCAGGTCCTGACTGATTAATTATGGCATGTTAAGACACCTCCTGGACAGTTGCCTGCAAACCCTCCTGAAGGTCTACAATCACATTTGGATGACTGAGATTTTTCCTCGGTCGTCGTAGATAGCTTTTGTCATCCCCATCCTGAAACTTGGAAGGACCTCAAAGACCCCAGAAACTGTAGTCCCATAGCACTGACCAGCTGTGTCTGTAAGTTGCTGGAAAAGACGGTCAACCACATCTGGTGTGGCATCTGGAAATGAAGGGCCTTCTGGCAAAGGAAGAATGCAGCTTCTGCAAGAATCTTTGTGCCATTGACCATCTGGTCTGCTTGGAGACGACTGTCCATAACACTTCATTAATAAGCAGCATGCTGTTTCTGTCTTTTTTGTATTTAGAACAGGCTTATGCTACAGCTTGATGATTCAGTATCTTGACAGACCTTCGGAGTTTGCGGTTTTGTGGTCGTCAGCCATTGTTCTTGGACAACTTTCTGGAGAAGAGGGGGTTTCAGGTGTGGGTTGGTTCTATGCTCTCTGACATCTTTGAGCAGGAAATGGAATCCCGCAGGGGAGCATCCTGTCTCCTGCTCTCTTCAGCATAAAAATAAAGAGCATTGTCGAATCGGTCCACCAGGTTGTGGAATATTCTCTTTTTGTGGATGATTTTGCTCTCTATACTACAGGCAGCACTTTCATGGGAGTTAAGAGACAGCTACATTTTTGTGTTAACAAGGTGCAAGAATGGGCATAGGATAACAGATTCAAGTTTTCTGCCACAAAGACAAAGTGCATCCACTTCACTAACAAGCTCAGAAAACACTTGCCTGACCCTGTTGTTTGTGTGGGAAAATCCACCATCCCGGCAGTGGCCTAGGCCAAATTTTTAGTCGCTTTTTTTTATTTTATCAGAGCCTGAATTTCAAAAGTCACATTCAACACCTGAGAACATCCTGTCATAAAGCTCTGAACCTCCTGCAGGTGATAACCCATACTGACTGAGAAACAGACCGTAAGACACTGCTGCATGTTTATAGGGCACTGGTGCACTCCAAATTGGATTATGACTGTCAGGTCTATGGACTGGTGAAGCCTTCCTACTTGAAATTTCTAGACCCCATTCACCATCAGGAGCTCAGAAATTGTTAGGGTGCTATCCAAACAATACCAGTATATAGCCTGAATACGGAAGTGGGAAAACCCTCTTTGAAGAACTGCCATCTGAATCTGACTCTAAACTACTACAATCAACAAACAGCTTTTTTTCGAAAACAAGTCAACAATGTCAAACTCTTAACCAGCCGCCATGGCGCAGTGGTTAGCGCCTTGGGTTAGGGACTGGAAGGTCGCGGGTTCGATTCCCATGAGTCATTGGGATTTTTCGGACTCCGGCCTGCTCCTACACAGAGTGAGCGTGCTGTGGGCTCTGTGGGAAGACTAAGACCACACAGTCGAGCTTCATCCACTTAACGGATGCGAGTTGGAGAGTGTTGCTCAAATTACCTGACCAACACTGCAGGTGTCTGTATCTCTCAGGCCTGGTTGACGTCGGGATATATTATGATAGTAAGCGTAGAGTACAACTCTGTCAAGTAGTCTCAAAGCATATGCACTTCCACAGAGCATCATTACGTCATCCTCATTGTCATTGATCATCGTGCAATAAAAAAAAAACTGCCTCTGATTCCATGCTCCGGTTGCTCTGGGCTCATGGTGATCTCAGATTCGGTTTGACCATACGCTTCTGTGCCTGTGGTGAGTTTGTGTCAAAGCCTTTGGGGTTAGAGGTTCATGGGGGACGGTCGTTGGAGGGATGTTGTGGTGGTTGCCACCTTGGGTGGGAAACTTACTCAGTCTGGCTCCGCGACTGAGCTAATACTGTCGTTAGTAGGGGGCTTAGTAGGTGGTGTCCTGCGTATGTTAGCTCAGAACAGGCACCACTGAACACCACCAAAGTGACCCAGCAGCAGTGCAGGGCCCCTCTGGCTGGTGGCCCCATAGCGGCCTGATGGTGATGGGTTCCCTGTGGACTTCCAACTCTGAGGATGAGACATAACGAATCTGGGTATGGTTGTGGCGGGCAAATTGAAATGAGCAGCGTGGGAAAGCAGAAGGGGGACGTCACGGAAGATGAGGCAGCAACACAAAAAGTCAAACTCTTAATCCATTCAGCAAAGACAGACTACTACTCTTCCCAAGTTCTCTGTGATACATCCATAAAATCTCTTTTTTTACCTTACCGCAAATCTCCTTGGATCTGCAAAAACAACTCCTTTGCCTAACACCTCAGAAACCCCAGAAACTGTAGACAATTCTGAGGGAAATGACTATAAAATCATACGACCTTAATCCCATACCTGCTCCTGTTTTCTCACAATGCCTTCCACGACAGGTACCTTTATCACTAAAATAGTAAACTCATCTCTTGTGTCACGAAATTTTCCATCAGCCCTTAAAACCGCAATAGTCACACCTCTACTGAAGAAAGCCCGACCTCGATCCCAAAATTCTGAAGAATTATAGACCTGTCTCAAACTTACCCCTTGTCTCTAAAATACTAGAAAAATTTGTTCTCAAACAGCTCAACAGTCACCTTCATTCTAATGATCTCCTCCCCCCTTTTCAATTTGCCTATCGCCCCAACCACAACACGGAAACCACCCTAGTCGACACTTTATATACACTTCTACTTGCTTCTGATGCAGGAAAAATGTCCCTCCTCACTCTTCTTGACTTATCTGCAGCCTTTGACACTATAGATCACTCAATTCTTCTTTCTCGCCTCCAAAATACGTTTCGTATTAATGGCGCAGTCCTCACCTGGTTTACTTCATACCTCACAGACCGATTCCAGAAAGTTATTGTGAATAAATTCAATAAAAACCTGTCAAAATGGAATATGGAGTCCCACAGGGATCCGTCCTTGGCCCTTCCTCTTTACTCTCTACACTGCTCCACTCTCACATATAATAAATAACCACCATATTGATGACCATTTCTATGCCGATGATACTCAGCTTCAGTGCAGTGATACTGTTGAAAAACTTGCCGTCCCTCCTGACAAATATGTCCTACTGCCTTCAAGACATTCAAAACTGTATGACTCAGAACAAGTTACAACTTAATGCCAATAAAACCGAAGCCATTCTCGTGCGGACCAAACACAAACTTTCCCCCATCACAAAAACTTCAACGAATTTGGCAATACGTTAGTTCCTTTGTCCTACTCTGTGAAGTATTTAGGAGTCGTTCTTGAAAACACACTCTCTATGAAAAAATTCATCACCCAGACCTGCCAGTCTTGCTAGTATCAATTACGGCGCATAAGCGCCATTCGCAAGTATCTGTCCACTGATGCAACTTCCAAGCTTGTCACATCTCTCATTCTTTCACGTTTAGACTACTGTAATTCTCTTTTTTTGGCCTACCAGCATCATCCATCCACTCTCTTCAACGCATACAAAATTCTGCAGCTTGAATGGTCCTAAGAAAGAAAAAATTTGAACACATCACTCCTTTTCTGCATCTCTTCACTGGCTGCCTGTCTCAGAAAGACTGAAGTATAAGATCAATACCCTCTGTTTCAAATGTCTCCACAAATCTGCGCCCTCTTATCTCTGTAACTGTCTTCATCTGTACACTTCATCCTGTTCCCTTCATTCAGCCACAGATACTTTGTGCTTTCGAACACCCAGATTTAAACAAACCACTGTTGGCTGTCGCTCTTTCTCTGTTTCTGGTCCATCCACCTGGAATGACCTCTTTCTTTCACTTCGCTAAAAGCCTTCATTTGAAACCTTCAAATTCAGGCTCAAAACACACTTATTTTCTGAGACTCTTCCCTCATATGTTTCTAATTTTCAACAGCATCCTTCATCTCCTAAATGTCTTCGCGTGTGTGTGTGTGTGTGTGTGTGTGTGTGTGTGTGTGGTGTGTGTTGGTGCGTGCGTACGTATGTGCGTGCGCGAAATCTGTTGTTCCTTATGTTTAAGGAGATTTGCATGCATGCAAATGATTTGAGTGCAAGCGCTTCAATTTGCTTGTTTTTACAAGTCTCAGCACTGTATAAATTCCATATATTATTGTTATTATCCTTCCTTGAAATGAGATGGATGTGATATTGTTTTGGCATGGATTCTGGAGCACGTAGACATTTTGGGCAAAGAAGCGGTTGACTGACTTGCCAGGGGTGCCACAGAAGACATTTCTAGGTCTACTGTGCAATACACGGATCTGAAACCTAAATGTGGACAGTACGCCAGTCCCTCTGGCAAGAGAAATGGAATGCTCATATGGACAACAAACTTTTCCAGATTAACACTACCCTGAGAGAACTTCTCCCTCTGTGTGTCAAAATTAAAGGGAAGCAACATTGCTCACCAGGCTACACACGGTCATTCTCATATCACCCACGTTCATTTGCTTAAAGGAGAGGGAATCCCATGGTGTGTGACTTGTGATGTGTGGGTAACCATCAAGCATCTGGTTCTGGAGTGTTGAGATGTCCAGGATATTAGACACAAGCATTTCACTGTAGACACCCTAAAGGTCCTTTTCGTGATGTTCCACCGGACACCATTTTTAACTTTCTGAGAGAATCTGGCTTTTTAAAAAATCTAATACGAGTGAAAGTGTTATAATTGATCACTAAGAACAAGATCAATTCAAGGAACCTGGTTTTGTTTTTATCTTATTTTATGTGTGGTTGATGTTGTTTTCCCACAACGCAGTGCCCGGCCTGGGTTGACTCTTACAGTTGGCCAGGGCGTTGGTACAAGGAACGACAGTAGAGTTGGTTGTATACCTTGTTTTAATATATGTATATAGCAGCACAGTTTTAATCTGAGATTTAGGATTTGACAAGGTGACAGCCCTGATATGGCCTCTGTGGTCGGCAGGGCTATAAACAGAAGGATTGCATTGGCTTGGATTGTCTCTTCTTCCTTCTTTTTGGTATATCCCTTATGCATGGAATTATTACTTTTCATGAATGCTTGGTTTATAGAATTTTTGATGGCTTATTCATCGTTGTCCTAAATACATGCAATCTTCTTTTTTTCCTCATTAGTGTACTAGGCCTTTTGGAAATGTATTGGGTTTCATTTATTCAGTAGTTTGTGCTAACTTTCCATTGTTGTTTATCACTGCTTTGGTATTTTTAAAAAGAATTTTTTATTAGGCTTTAGGCCACATTTTGACTTGATAACATTACTTTTAAAAAAGGGTTTTGTGTGGGTGTTTTCTCATAACGATGATTTTTGGTTTGTTTTGATAATAATGTAACCTGAATATGCTCCCATTCTGCCTGTCTGTGTCTATTTCTCTCTCTCTCTCTCTCTCTCTCTCTCTCTCTCTCTCTCTCTCTCCTCTCTCCCCGCTCTCTCGCTCTCCCTCCACCCTTTCTCTCTACTCCCTCCTTTCTCTCTATCTTCCCCCTTCACAGAAACTATCATAAAGCTATTTGGCAGAAATGTTCAGGTCCCTATGTTGAATTTGATATTGCATTTTTATCATCTAAATGACTGTTGTTTTTTTCTTTCTCATATATATGCTACGCCTTTTTGAAATCTTTGATTTCATTTTTATAAACACAATTTGAAACGTGTTGTGTGTTGACATATTATGGGGCATTACATCTTAATGTTGATCTTTTTAAAAAATGTGTTTGCTGTTAGTTTTTGTTGTTGTTTCTTATTCATAGCATTGGTTTAAACTAAGAAAGGTTTGGTAAGTATTTGGACATATATCATTTTTTTGCATGGGATGTATCACATTGATGCAATTTTGAAGGTTTGCTCTCTCTGCTCTCTCTCTCTCTCTCTTTCTCTCAATTTCTGTTGAGAGAGAGAGAGAGAGAGAGAGAGAGAGAGAGAGAGAGAGAGAGAGAGAGAGAGAGAGAGAGAGAAAGAAATGGAGCTTGGTATTATGTATTTTATTTAGATGTTTACCTACTCTGTAGCATTGTCAATTTTTCTTATGCCAATTATGTATTATAGCCAAGGCCGAGGAACATTAAACTTTTGAGTTCTGAGTTCTGAGCTCTCTCTCTCTCTCTCTCTCTCTCTCTCTCTCTCTCTCTCTCTCTCTCTCTCTCTCTCTCTCTCTCTCTCTCTCTCTCTCTCTCTCTCTCTCTCTCTCTCTCTCTCTCTCTCTCTCTCAGGGGCTCTCTCGGAGGGAGTGATGGGTGGTGGACGTGTGTAGGGGCTCTCTGTTTACTGTGGCAAATAGAGTCAGTTACAGTGGTTGTACTCTTGATATTTTATGCATGTGTGTACAATACTGTGTTCATCTGACGGTGTTACTGGTGTGACGAGAAGGTCAGTGTATATACTGTAAATAATAGCTTAATTATTACATGATGAACAGAAAGATATGAATATTGACATTGGAATGAAAACAGTTTAGTCCAGTGCTTGTGCCTACACACTCTTTTTTGTGCATGTGAACTCCTCAGTTTGAAAGCCTGTTACCTGTGCTGCTGCTGCAGTGTGTGTGGGTTTTCCCTTTCCATTCACCTGTCAAGGCTACCTTTGTTGTGTATCATGAGCTCTAACATTTGTGGACAACAAGTAAGCATAAACACTTGAGGAGAAAGATAATCATGTCTTCAGGGCTCAAGGGAACTTTTAACATTTTCTTGACTGGCACTTAATGCAAATGCAGCAAAGACTACAATCACACCTCAGTGGATTAGAAAACAATATAGATGAAAAGTTTGGCATTCTGGAGGACATACTATCACAGTTTGTCTCTGAAATAAGTCAATTGAAGGACACAGTTATTGCAAACAGTGCTGATATTAAAGAAATGAAAGAGAACAGGGCCACCATCATGGACAGACTGGATTCTCTGGAACAGAAACTAGAGACAACTTAGCAAGATGCTAAAGCTTTGAACCTCAGAGTTATGAACCTTGGTGAACTTGAACCAGCATTCCAGAATGCCCAGTTGGAAAAGTGAAGACATTGCCAGGGCTTTTCGAATTGGAGACCACGGTCAAGAAGGGAAGGT
This sequence comes from Rapana venosa, assembly GCA_028751875.1. Lineage (NCBI taxonomy): Eukaryota > Metazoa > Mollusca > Gastropoda > Neogastropoda > Muricidae > Rapana > Rapana venosa. The sequence continues at coordinate 4,044,019 of CM054135.1, forward strand.
CCTCGACCAGTACTGGTGCAGTTCAGTTGATTGGCGGACAAAATGTACATTCTGTGCAATCAAGAACTGAGAGACAGTCTAAGAACAGATGGCATCCGTGTGGTTTCTGACCTCACTACATGCCAAGAGACCATGCTGGATTTCCACAGGGGGCAGGGCAAAATTCTCTACATCCACAGTGGGAAAACTGCATGTCAAGGGAAAGCAGCAGCAGCCTACTCCCTACAGGGACAGTGGCACTGAAGGCCATCAGTCTTTCCACCCCTGGTGGAATAAGGAACGCAGAAAGGGGAAGGGCAGACACACTGTAAGTCATCAAGCTGGATGGAGGAAATGCTTCAGCGGACTTTTCAGCCAAGAAGACAAGTCTAGTGGTACCGGGCATGGTGGTGAGTTCCACAACTATCATGATAATGATAGAAGTGGCTTTTTCAAGAGTCCCGCCACATAAAATACCACCAGACAACCTCCAGGCATAGGATGGAAGGTAATGCAAGATGTGGGGTAACTTTCAGCTTTCAAAAATTGACAGGTATAATCCTGTGCCTCTTGTACCTGGTACACAGTCATACAGTGATGTGCTGAGGTATGGGGAGCCACAGGAGCAGAGGTTTTCAAAACATGGGCAGAGAAATGGGGAGCATAGAAGGCTGGTCATGCTAAGAGACAATGCCAGACAGTCACACACAGCAGAGCCTAGAACAAACAGAGGTATTACTAGAATTACAAGTAGGTCACAGGTAGCTGAATATTTCAGAGGGGGCAGTCCTGGCATTGGTGAGCAAACCAGGACAGAAACTGGGTTAAGTCAGTTATAAAGCAGTGACACTGATGAATTTGACTGTGACAAAGAAAACAACTTACAAACTGACAGTCATGAAGTAACAACAGTTAAGACTGTTGATGATGATGTTGATGATCTGATTGTGAACAATGCCGTTTTTTTCCCAACATGATGCGGTCTGTACAAACTGTGAGACCTCTGGGGGTAAGTCCATTGAACACAAACCAAAAAGATGGTAATAATTTTTTTCTCACAATGCACCAAACAGGCTGTGACAGAGCTGGGTTGTGTTAGACATGGTATTTCAGATGACATATCACAAAGTATGGAGCAGTTTGAAACTGAGTTGAACATTGACAAAGATGACATGATAGACAAGGCTGAGAATGAAAATGTACTTGAACACAGTGCATGTAGTCAAGAAACACTTAGTGACAAACTGACAGATGGACAGGACATGAGACATACACTGGACAAAGACATGGGTCAAACGTCACTGAACCCATCTGCATCTCATAGCCTGCGTCCAAGATGGGCTGTATCTGGTTCACGTGCTATGAGCCAGAGCCATAGTAAAGCTGCAGCAAGATCAAGCAGCCAGAGCAACATTGTTGACTCTTTTAAAAGGGCTGAATCTGGAAGGCTCACACAGGATAAAAAGCAGGCACAACCAAATGAATCCTTGCCCAAAAAGTGTGGTTTTGGAAAGCGCCAACAAATAGGATTTTGGCCTGGCCACAGTACTTGGTACTAAGCCCCCAAATGAAAAGGGGTGTTGTTGCACTAAAAGTCATGAAATGTCATTATCTGGGATGGAAGCACATCTTACTGGAGATAGTGTAAATACTAGACAAGTAAAATTTTCTTAACTACAATGTAAGTGGGTTACTACAAATGCTGGAAAATAACGATTTCATTAATTTTGTTACATCCTAAGATTTTGTTTGACTAACCGAGACTTTTCTTGCTTTGATTTTGAATCAACTCTGTTCAAAGACTTTCAAATATTTACCTCTAAAGCAAAAAAGCTGCCACATCAAGGAAGATATTCTGGGGGTGTTATTGTTATGATAAGGAGATGTTTTGCTAGTTTTATTAAACGCATGAATAGTTATAGAACAAAAGAACAGGGTAGTTGTAAATATCAACAAAGATTTATTTTGTACAAGAAAAAATGGTATGTTTGTTTGTTCTTATATTCCTCCCTGTGATTCTGCATTTTAGAAGACCCAGCAGGGTGTCTATGGCATTGAGCTATTAGACCAATGTTTATCAGATCTGTATGAATCATTTGGTGACTTTCTCATTCTGTTACGTGGTGACTTTAATTCAAGAACTGCACAGAAAAATTACTGTTTTAATGGAGATGATGATGATTATGAACAAACTATATTCCTGGATCAAAACCAGCATCTTATAAAATCTCAAGACAACAGCATAGACAATTTCGGTCAGCAATTAATTGAGTTCTTTAACATTGTTGATTGTCTCATATTGAATGATATGTGTAATTCAGGCTTTGGTGACAGTTGTACACATATTGGGCTTTCTGGTGAAAGTGTGTTGGACTATTAATTTTCATTGTGTCAATTGAGCTTTTTTCTTCTAATTGTGTGACATCTTTGTTTGTTGAGAACTCTGTAGATTCAGATCATTTTCCAGTTTCTTTTGTACTTAGAATCTAGAGGAAAAGACACTGTTAGTCCTACTGAAACAAAACAAACTAAAATATGGTGTTTTGAAAATGTATATGGAAAAAGTACATGAGGATGATTTTGTAAAAGCCTGGGAGAGTAGAGATATTCAAAACAGAATGGCCTTGGCAACAACAAGTATTGACAGTAATGTTGAAAATGCATTAGATATATTTGTCCAGTGTCTGAAAGATTCAACCAAATGTATGTTTAAGGTGTTTTGTCCCAACCAAAAGAAAAAATCAGAGTGGTTTGATGGTGAGTGTAACACAACAGAAAAGGAAGCAAGGAAAAAACTAAACCTCTCTAGAAAAACAAGAAAATAAGAAGAGAGAGTTGCATATGTTGAAGTTCGGGAAAAGGTATAAATGACTGCTAAAGATGGAAGGACAAGCATTTAGAAAGCAAAAGGTTGACATTCTAGTAAGGGAAACTCATAATCTGTCACGTTTTTGGAAGGAATTAAGAGCAATGGGCTGTACAAATAAAGAAAATTAAGTCTCTAACAAAATGTCCACAGATAGTTGGTTTAACCATTTCAAGAGCGTTTCCTGAATGATAATGTAGATTATAAAAATTGTTGCATTGAATTTGATTAGCCTGGTGAAGAGTGCCATGTCCTGAATGAAAACATATCAGAAGTTATTCAGGCTATCAGAAAACTTTAAAATGGTAAAGAGAGTGGTATAGATGACATATTTGCTGAAATGCTGAAAACTGGTGGCAAGAAGGTCCAGCATTTCTAACAAAATTATTTAACCAAAACTTTTAACAGAAAATTTACCTTCATGACTGGTCCAAAGCTATAATCATTCCATTACATAAAAAGGGAGACTTTGAAAATGTAGACAATTATAGAGGGGTGTCTCTTTTAAGCATAATTTCTGAATGTTACACAACAGTTATGAATACACTGCTGCACAGTTGTATAGAAAGAAATAAAGTTATTTCAGAGTGTCAAGCAGGGTTTTGGAAAAAGTGTTTAACAGTTGATCAGATATTTACTTTGTATGCTGCAGTTCAAAATTGTATGAGTAGGAAAGGTAGAAAACTTTATGTTGCTTTTGTAGACTTTAGGAAGGCCTTTGATTCAATTTGCCATAATAAAATTTTGCAATGTCTTAAAGATACCTGCTCCTATGAATACCTAGATTCAACTAATCCACCATTGGCCGCTGCTCTTTCTCTATTTCGGGTCCATCGACCTGGAATGAGCCCCTCTCTCTCTTCACCAGAAGCCTAGTCATGACACTTTTCAATCCAGCGTCAAGACATTTATTTCCTAAGATTTCTCCCCTCCTGTTTTATATCAGAACTATCCCACCTTCACTAGCCTATGTCCTATCAACCTGCTAAAGTATATGACCTGTGTGAGTGTGTGTGTGCTTTTGAACAACATTTGACTATTGCAATTTTATTTCATAGATTTGGTCTGCAGCGTACCATGTTTGTAATATCTGTTTGTTTAAACTATTGATTATTTGTCATTGGTTGCATGACTGTGTAAGATTAGGTTGAATGCATGCGCTTTGATTTGTCTTTGCAAGATATAGAGCTATATAAGTTCCATTTATGATGATGATTATTATTAAATAGACCAAGGTGTGCAGGATAGATGTTTTGCTTCAATGAGGGCCATATATATGTCATTGTTGTCATGTGTCCATGTGAACTCTGACTTAACAGACATGTTTGAAATGCCAGTTGGAGTCAGACAGGGCTGTGTTTTGAGCCCTACGTTGTTTACAATTTCCATAAAGCAATTAGCAAATCACATGAATGAACAAGGTAAACATGGGGTTCGAATGATCCCTGATGCTATGGAATTATTCATTTTGCTATTTACTGATGATGTAGCATTGGTGTCAGTTACTCCAGGTGGACTTCAAAACCAATTCAATGTTTTAAAGAGCTGTTGTGAAAATATGAAGCTTTGTGTCAATATTGATAAAAGTAAGGTAATTGTATTTAGAAAGGGAGGATTTTTAGGGAAAAATGAAAAATGGTTCTTTGGTGGTAAAAGATTAGAAGTGGTAAATAGCTCTTGCTACCTGGGATTTAACTTTACAACTATGATAAGTGCAAAAAGAGGAACCCTTCACTTAGCTTCTAAAGGGAGAAAGGCAGTAGTTCAAGTTAATAAGGTTTTCCAAAAATGTAAGGAAATAACAGCAGACACATTCTTAAAGATTTTCGATACTAAGATCCAACCAATATTGATACATTCTGCTGAAATTTGGGTACTAAACAAATTAGAACATTAAGAGAAAGTTCATATGGCTGCTTGTAAGAGGTTTCTTGGTGTTCCAGTGAGGACCCCAAATAACATGGTATATGGGGAACTGGGCAGATATCCATTGTATGTAAATGCATATGTAGCATGCTTAAGATTTTAAAAAAAAATTACAAATGGGTGAAGAAATGTTACCACGTAAAGCTTATGAAATGTTACTTGAACTTGATAAATGTGGTAAGCTGTGTTAGGCTTAAAAAAATAGAGAGATACTTGTGTCATTGGCTTTAATATAGTTTGGTTGCAACAGGGTGTCGGGGGATATAAAAGCATGTTTACATGTATTCAAACAGAGGCTTGTTGACATGTTCAGGCAAAAATGGGATGGGGCTGTTAGTGATCGTGACAGGTACACAACGTATAGGACATTCAAAGCTGTTATTAAAAGGAAAGATATATTTTGGATATGGATACATACTGTTTCTGAGTTGCTATAACACATATAAGGTGTAATGTTCTTCCTGTAAACAATAATGTGCATCGCTACAGTGAAACTGTACAAAACAAAATGTGTCCATGTTGCCTAGGAAAAATCGAAAATGAACAACATTTCATATTTAAATGTGCTGCCTTTGAGGATCTACGAGCTAAATTTCTAAAAGAATCAGCCCAGCTTCCGTTTCATGCATTACTCAGGGCTACAAATCGAAATCACACCCACAATTTATCCAGGTTTGTGTTCCATGGATTAACAGAAGAAAAAACTTCATTTTGGAGACATTGATATAAATGTTGTGTTGCTATAATTTAATGAGAATGGCCATGGGCAATTATTTTGTATGTGTGAGTGTGTGTTTGTGCGTGCGTGTGTGCATGTGTGTGTGTGTGTGTGTGTGTGTGTGTGGCGCGTGTGTGTATGAAGGCAGTTGAGGAAGTATCCAGCCTACCACTGTCGGGTAAAAATTAGCATATTTTATGTGATTTAGAGGACATGTGATGAGTGCATATTGTTTCTGAAGTGATATCTTGCAGTGTTTTGATTAACACCCCATTTTCTCTTTTTATGACGTAAAACGTTACATGACATGAAAGAGCACAGTGTAATACAACATGTTTTTTGCATACAGCATTGTGTAAATATTGCATTGCATTAGCCTAGGGCTGACATGGTTGTATTTGGTGGGTACACTTTTCTGGAGTGATTAATTTGTTGAGAATGCAATAACTTGTGAGTATAGTGACTATTATGAAAATGCAAAAGCTAATGATCATTAATGATTTCAACTGTTGTGATTTATGATGTGCTTGATGTTTGTATTTTGTATGTGAGAAGGTGTTAACATATCAGGTATAACTTCATCAATAACTTTTTTCACGGGTCTATTATCTTTTAATGGTATCCTGGGAAGCAGTTAAGGTGAACTGAATTTTTTTAGCTGTGTTTTGTTTTTATTCTTGGTCTATGACAGCCTTTATTTAATCATGATGTTGGAATATGCTTATGCAAGAGTATACAGTGTTGAGTGAACTCCAGGTTATTATGCTAAAGTCTTACCAAACTTATGTAATTTTTTTTCATCTTCCACTTTTCATCTTCAAGTTTTTGCCCCTCAATGTGTATTGTGACCAAAGGCCGATGTACATAAAACCTTTGCAGAGTTCTCTCTCTCCCTCTGTGTGTGTGTGTGTGTGTGTGTGTGTGTGTGTGTGTGTGTGTGTGTGTGTGTGTGTGTGTGTGTGTGTGTGTGTGTGTGTGTGATATCATCTCATATCATTTCATCTCATCCCATCTCATCTCATCTGTTCCCATAATCCCCTTAGGGGTCGTAGGGGCACAGATGTGATGGACGTTGCACCATCTGGATCCACTTGTGGCGGTTGTGTGCAAGTGCCTCAGTTGTGGAGAAGCTCTTCCTGGTCCATTCAGTGATGTTGTCTGCCCATTTCTTCTTTGGCCTGCCTCCCTTTCTCTTCCATTACACTGTTTCTTGCAGTATGGTCTTGGAGAGTCCATCTGATCTTGTCACATGTCCATACCATCTGAGCTTCCCTTTCTTGACTGTGGTCAGCATGTCTTCATAGTACTTCACTTGTTAGGTGGTGGATTGTCGGACTTCTTCGTTGGTAATATGGTCCATGTATGAAAATGCCAAAGAGTCTTCTGAGGCATCTCATCCCAAAAGCCTGGATTCTCCTTTGTAGATCTGCATTGAATGTTCAGGATTCGCATGCATACAGGTATGTGGAGATGACCAGTGCATGAAGTAGCTTGACCTTGGTTCTGAGAGAGATGTTTCAGTCTTTCCAGATGGTCTTGAGCCTCGCCATTGCTGCTACTATTTGTGCAACTCTGGAGAGGATTTTGGTCTTTAAACCCTCTTCACTAATGATAACTCCAATGTACTTAAAAATAATAATATATGGAATTTATATAGCAGTGAATCTTGTAAAAACAAACAAATCGAAACGCTTTCACTCAAATCATTTACCCGCATGCAACTCTCCTTCAACATAATGAACAACAGACTTCAAATCCATGCGCGCGCACACACGTACGCACACACACGCGCGCGCGCACACACACACACACTCGCGAATACACTTAGGAGGTGAAGGATGCTGTTGAAAATTAGGGACAGATAATTATGTGGGGAAAGTCTCAGGTAGAAAATAAGTGTGTTTTGAGCCTGGATTTGAAGGTATCAAGTAAAGGCTTTTGGCGAAGTGAAAGAAAGAGGTCATTCCAGGTGAATGGACCAGAAACAGAGAGAGAGCGACGACCGACAGTGGTTTGCTTGAATGTGGGTGTTTGAAAGCTCAAAGTATCTGTGGCTGAACGAAGGGAACGGGATGGAGTATACAGGCGATAACAGTTAAAGAGATAAGAGGATGCAGATTTGTGGAGACATCTGAAACAGAGGGTATTGATCTTATACTTCAGTCTTTGTGAGACAGGCAGCCAGTGAAGAGATCGCAGAAGAGGAGTGAGGTGCTCAGATTTATTCTTTTTTTAGGACCAAATGAGCTTCAGAGTTTTGTACGCGTTGAAGAGAGTGGATGGATGATGCTGGTAGACCAAGCAAACAGTAGTCCAACGTGAAAGAATGAGAGATGGGACAATCCTGGAAGTTGCATCAGTAGACAGATACTTGCGAATGGCGCTTATGCGCCGCAATTGATACTAGCAAGAGTAGCAGGTCTGGGTGATGAATTTTTTCATCGAGAGTGTGTTGTCAGGAACTACTCCTAAATACTTCACAGAGTTGGACAAAGGAACTGACGCATTACCGAATTCTATTGAAGCTTTTGTGATGGAGGAGAGTTTATGTTTGGTCACTATGGGCATGGCTTCGGTTTTATTGGCATTAAGTTGTAACTTGTTCTGAGTCATCCAGTTTTGAATGTCTTCAAAGCAGTAGAACGTATTTGTCAGGAGGGAAGGCAAGTTTTCAACAGTATCACTGCACTGAAGCTGAGTATCATCGGCATAGAAATGATCATCAATATTGTGGTTATTTGTTATTACTTTTTATGTGAGAGTGAAGCAGTGTAGAGAGTAAAGAGAACAGGGCCCAGGACTGATCCCTTTGGGACTCCACATTCCATTTTGACAGATTTTGATTGACTTTTTTTACAATATTTTTCTGGAATCGGTCTGTGAGGTATGAAGTAAATCAAGTGAGGGCTGTGCTATTAATACCAAACGTATTTTGGAGGCGAGAAAGAAGAATTGAGTGATATATAGTGTCAAAGGCTGCAGATAAATCAAGAAGACTGAGGAGGGACATTTTTCTTGCATCAGAAGCAAGTAGAAGTGTATATTAAGTGTCGACTAGGGTGGTTTCCGTGCTGTGGTTGGGGCGATAGACAGACTGAAAAGGGGGAAGATCATTGGAATGAATGTGACTGTTGAGTTGTTTGAGAACAAGTTTTTCTAGTACTTTAGAGACAAAGGGTAAGTTTGAGACAGGTCTATATATCTTCAGAATGTTGGGATTTAGGTCGTGCTTTTTCAGTATAGGCGTGACTATTGCGGTTTTAAGAGCTGATAGAAAATTTCGTGACACAAGAGATGAGTTTACTATTTTAGTGAAAATAGGTACCAGTTGTGGAAGGCATTGTGAGAAAACAGGAGCAGGTATAGGATCAAGGTCGCATGATTTTATAATCATTTCATTCAGAATTATCATGATTTCTTTTTCGCTTGTGGGATGGAAGGGAAAGAGAGGAGTGCCAGTGAACTTGGGATCAGGAGGCGTAAGCTGGAATTGAGTCTGATCCAGTCTGGAGCGTATGTTTCGGACTTTGTCTGAAAAGAAGGCAGAAAAGATGGATGGAAGTTCAGACAGGCTATGAGTGTTAGGCAAAGGAGTTGTTTTCGCAGATCCAAGGAAATTTGAGGTGAGGGAAAAAAAGAGATTTATGGATGTAGCACAGAGAGCTTGGGAAGAGTAGTAGTCTGTCTTTGCTGAATGGATTAAGAGTTTGACTTTGTTTATTTGTTTTCGGAAAAGCTGTTTGTTGATTTCGGTTTTTGACTTCCGCCACTGCCGTTCTAGTTGCCCGCGTTTGCGTTTCGCTATCAAGATGTCTTAGGCATACCATGGCGCACAGGGTCTGTCAGGTAGGAGATGGTCAGTAACAGGTGCATATTCTTTAAGCAATTGGCGGAGAATAGTGTTATAGTAATCAGAGAGGTCAGTGTGGTCAGAGGTTTGTGAAAAACGTTGGAAGCTTGTGAAGAGAAAGTATAAATGTTTAAAGACTTAAGGTTGCGACGAGTAACATATTTCTTCTTTCTGACAGGTTTTGTGATGTTCAGGTGGAAAAGAATGGCGGAATGATCAGAATGCAGTTCGTCGGTGACAGAGACAGATGTGACAAGATTAAATGGAGCATTAGTAATCAGCCAGTCTAAAATATGACCAGATCTGTGCGTTGCTTCGTTTACCAGCTGAGAGAGAGAATGGTTGAACAGAGAAAGAGAAAGACGTTTGACATATGGAGAAGATGGGTTGTCTAAATGGAAGTTGAAATCACCAAGAATTATAAGTTAAGTGGGAGAAAGGCTGTAGTGGTCGAGGAGTGACTGGAATTCTTGGTGAGAAAGAGATGTCAGATTGTTTTTACGGCTGGGAGGTGGACGGTAAAGGCAGCAGAAAGTAATAGAGTGGCCAGGTAGGTTGAGGTTGATTTCGCAAACTTCAAAAGAGTCGTGAGAAAATGGAAGGTTGTGACTGAAGGAAAGAACTGGTTCCAATATGTCTTTGAAAATTATGGCAATCCCACTTCCTCGAGAGAATCGGGGAAAAGAAATAGTTTTATATCATGGGGAGTCAGCTGTTTTTTTTTTGGCTCGTGGCCATGTGGTTTAAGCCATTTCCTTGAGGAAGCTTAAGTCAAGGGTTTTTTTGCCTAAGTTTGTTATATGCTGCCTAATGTCAGGAGTGATTTACAACCTCAGGTTCTTTTCCACAGACGTGTTGGTATTGGCTTGGCACTGTTTGTCATAAGTTTTGTCTTCTCAGCACTGATATACACTCCATATCGGTAGGATGTTTTGTCCATGTGGTACACTAGGTTGGCTAGTTCCTGTTCGTTTCCTGCCAGTCTGTTGATGTCATCAGCAAACCTAAAGCTGGTGATTGTCCGCCCTCCAATACTGACTGTGTCAGTGTGATCTTCTAAGGCATCAGTATGCACTCAAGGAAGGTATTGAACAGTGTTGGCGATGGGAGTCAGCCTTGACATACTCCTACTGAGGTATACAACCATTCACCAATCATGCCTTGGACAAGCACTGCTATGGCTATTGTGTATAGCTCTTTGATGGTCTGGATGATCTTTTGTCCTATGTTGTACTTCTTCATTGTGGCCCATAATGCGTCATGCCATACACGATCAATTGCCTTTTTGAAGTCTATGAAGACATGGTACAGTTTCTGTTGGTGCTGGCTGTATTATTTACAAACTCGCAGGCTGAATATTTGTTCTGTGGTACTTCTGTTTGGGCGGAAGCCTGCTTGTTCTTTGGCGTTGATCTCTTATGCCTGTGGATTTAGTCTGTTTAAGATGACTTTTTACAGCATGGCTTATGAGGCTGATCGTTTGATAGTTCTAGCATTGCTGAAGACTGGCTTTCTTGGGGAGCATAATGATGAGTGATTGGGTCCAAGGTATTCGCCACTCCCCGGTCTGCCAGATCTTGTTGCAAATTCTTGTGAAGATGTTTATCATTGTTATCTCCCCATGTTTGATCAGCTCTGCTGGTATGTTATAAATGCCTGCAGCTTTCCCATTTTTCTACAATTTTGATTGCTGCCTCAACATCTTCACAAAGGATAGGGAAGTCATCATCCTCTCTGTCTGATGGTTGTAGAACTCTGAACAGTATTATGACCATCTGTTAATGATATATTGTTTTCTTCTAAGAGGCAATTTCCGTCTTTGTCCTCGATGTTGGAGACTCTTGCCTCTTTCTGCTGTGTGAGCTCTTTTACAATTTGATAGGCTCTTCTGCTGTTATTCTTAGACAAATTTTCTTCAATATCGAGCATTGTTTCTCAATCACTTCTTCTTTGGCCTTTTTCATGTCTTTCTTGATCTTATTGCTGATCTCTCTGTATTTCCCAGCTCCCGTTCTGTACTAGTCATTCTTCACCTCATTGTCACACATATCCAGGATTTTATTTGGGGTGTACGGTGGCTTTTCTGGTGGTGTTTGCCAAGTAATTTGTTGTTGTTTCCGTCATCACTAAACTGAAGCTGCATCCTTATCAAGTGCAAGCAGTGCAGCAATCCCCCCCCCCCTTCCATCCCCCCATCCCCCCCGAATTTTGCCTGGAAGGATTATGTGATGGTAGGGTCCTTCAATCTTTCTAGGTTGAATTTTAGCAAGATGTTTTTTTGGCTTGCTGATCTTTTTCAGCCAGATTATGAAGTTCAGAAGCACCAGGTCATGGTCACTGCCCATGTCTGCACCTGGAAATGTCCTCATCTTGGCTCTGTTGATGCCAGATCTGAACCAATTTTGTAGGAGTTTATAGTCAATCTGGTTGTGATGGGTTCCATTGGGTACACACCACATCCGGTGTTGGGATGCCTTGTGCTTCCTAAGGGTGTTTGCAAGCACCATGTCATTTGAGCAGGCAAATTCCAGTAGTTGGAGTTGGTAGCCACATTACAGGAGGGTCCACAGAATTTACTCCAGTCTTTTAGTGTGTCAATGCCCACCTTAGCATTCCAGTCTCCCTAAATGATCAGGATGTCTTTCTTCTTAACTTTGTCAATGATGCCCTGGAGTTGCATGTAAAATTCCTCTACTACTTCATCGTCATAATCTGATGTTGTTGTGTAAGCTTGTACCACCGTGATGTTGAAAGGGACTGCTCTGAGGCGAATGGTTATAGGTTGACTTTTTACTGGGCAGCACCCGCGCATTGACTTTTTGATGTTCTTGTTGACAAGGAAGCCTATGCCATCGGTGTGCTTGTTGAATTCCCCACTATAGTAGTGTACATGTCCATCGTTGGAAAGATATTCACCAAAATTCTTCCATCTGAGTTCACAAAGGCCCACTATGTGCCAGGCGTACTTCTTCAGCTCTTGGGTAAGTTCTTGTAGTTTCCCTGTTGGGCAAGTGTTCTAAAGTTCCATGTTGCCGTGGTAATGTAATCTCTTCTGCGGATTTGAGTTCCACCAGTAGCATACTTTTCACTTCTGCCCTGATCAGAGACGGAAGGTGTGGTCCTTTTGTCCTGGGTTACAACTGATCCGGTATGGTCATTGGTGTTTTGTTCATCTCATATAGTGTGTCTGGGGCAAATACAGCCAGGTGGAGCCTGTCCCTGTCCTGATTGGTTTTGGGGCTGGGGTAGTCTCCCCCACATGGAACAGGTAGTACTGGTTTACATGGCTACCAGAAGAAAGAGAAACCCCCTGACCTTCCTGGGAATATATATATATATATATATATATATATATATATATATATATATATATATATTATATATATATATATTTATTATATATATATATTTTTATTGTTTACTTGATTATATATATCTGCTTTGACACTAATGTTCTGTTCATGTGGGGATTATGTGTTTATTGAATACATTTATATCTATCTCTTTTGTTTAAATGATTATTATCAATATATCTCTTGTGACATTAATTTTCGGAACAGTTGCACTTGTTAAATATATATCAGTCTCCTCTCTTTCAATCATAGTTTGAACTTTTTTTGTTGCCATTGGTTTGTTTTTTTGGGGGGTGCTGTTATTTTGTTGTTGTTTGTTTTGGGATATTTTGTTTGATATGTTTTGATAGTGCCTAATCAGGGCAAGGGCCAGATAAAATAAAGTATGTAGATGCTTATCCCTGACCCATGACAAATAAATACAGAAAGAAAGATAAAAATTGTTAAGTGAGATGTAGCCATTTGGAAATTGACAAGAGTCATTAGGAAACAGCTTCTCTTTTCCTGTAGTAATATAGGGCTCCTCCATCACAAACAGCTGGAGGCTGAAAAGAAAGCTGCACTGGTATAGAGGAATTTTAATAGGCACATGACATTATCATTTCAAACCAAAGCAGAATTGTATTAGTGGACCAGTACTACTGAATTAATGTTATCTGCCAAACAGAACTAGATATCACCCTGACCTCTGATCCATCACATATTGGGTGGGGTTGTGCAAGCAAACAGACCAGATCTGGTGGAGAATGGCTTCTGGGAGAAAGAGATTTTCATATATGCTATCTTCAACTAAAATTTGCATTATTTTGATTGAAGTGTTTTTGGACAGAGCTTTATATGAAGCTTTTTTGCATTATGATTTATAATACAACTGCTGTAGCATATGTTAACCATAAAAATGATGGGAACAAGCCATGCTGACTGATGCAATTTGATGGTACAAAAATATGTAATGGTAATAGCTACAGTGCTATTAACTCAGCATGCAGTGCTTTCTCTCCATATTTATCCTTATGGAATAAAATATTCAGTAGGTATCCACCTTGTTGACTGTAAACTAGTGAATGGAAGGTTTGAAAGCAGACCCTTTTTGAGGAAATATAGTGATACTCGCAGTGTAGAAATTGTATTCAAATATCATGATTGTTTGACCCCATTAACTCAGCTGCTTCTTTAAGAACTGACATTAAAATCTTTTATGCTGTTGGTGCTAGTCACTGGGCAAAGGGGGCAGGCATTGTACTCTTTGAAAACAAGTGATATGAAGTTGTCTGACAGTTAGTGTGTGTTGAACTTTTCAGGTAAACTTATAATGAAAAGGCCAGGTTTTTACATAGTACCAGTGGAAATCATAAATTACTCAGAGAATGAACGTCCTTGCCTAGTCAACCATCTGAATCAGTAAATGCTAGTAACAAAGTGTCTCAGAGGTAGTGATCAACAGCAGTTGTTTGTAATTGACACAAAACTCTATGCCCCATTAGTAGGCAGACTTTGGCATGCTGGATAAAAGAAGAGCTTACCCTGTCCCTAATTGAAACTGTACACTATACCTTGCTCTCAGCTAGAGATGCAAGATGCAAAAAGCTGGGGCTTTGTACAATGTTGACAGCTGCTGGCTAAAGCAATGAGCGAGCATTTAAAATATTCTACAAAAGAGAAAGTAGCCCAAGTTTTAGTGAGAAAGCATTAGATGATTTGTTAAGAAATAATCTGCATGTTGAAATTAATGCGAGGGGAAAAGCTGCATTATTCATGCATTGCAAAATTAAATAAATAGCATTGTATATTTTGCAAATGAAGAGGTGGTTATTGATATATATTATCAGAATGATGGACCAGTATCCTTGGTCTGCCCAAAAACTCAATGTAACTTCCTCTGCTAGAGCATTATGCAAGTGATAATTAGAAGGAAAAAAATCTAACTAGACTTACACAAGGAAGTTGTAGTTTAATTGAAACTTTTACGAGCCTACTAAGAAAAAAGATGTTACTTTCCCGCCCTCATGTTGCTCATAGTGATAGTGATTTGAGCTAACCGTCCCTGTAGTTGTAAGTCTGTTGGCAATACTCGAATGTAGCTTTCTCCTTTTCTCATTAAGCTCTTGATAGTTTGAATTAAACTACAACTTTCTTGCGTAAGTCTAGCTACATTTTTGTAATCTACATTTTTGTTTTTTATTTATTGGCCAGCCAGCTAAACTTATTCATTGAATGTCTGTTATTCCTTTGTTATTTTTGTGTTCTAACAGGAAAATAACTCAAGTCCATGGTTTCAACAACAGTTGGAAGACCGTTTCAACTGTTCTTTTGACGAAGGCACTTGCAATAGCAATGGAAACCTCTCTGAAAATCATCCAGTCGATCGCTTGGAATATATTGCTGACGCAGTTCTCATGATTGCTAATGCCACATCCCGAGTGCTGAGAAGTGAGCACTGTGGGGGCCTGACAGGATCTGCTGCTAGAAAATGTGTGACAGGACCAAGACTTTTACGTGAACTGAAAGCTACCCAGCAGGAAGGGTACAGTGGCAGACTGGAGCTAAATCCTCAAGGTGACCGCTATGGGCGCTATTCCATTCATCAGATGAAACTTGCCCCTACTGGTATTAATTTTCTAGACCTGGTTTATAAGTACACTGACCGTGGGCTGGAAAAGGTAAAAAATGTGACATGGACAAATGGCGAAATGCCACAGTCCTACTGTAGCAAACCGTGTGCTCCTCACCACGCCAGAATTGCCGGGAAAGTGTCTTGCTGCTGGAAGTGTATGCGTTGTGAAGACAATCAGTATCTTGTGGATGGTGGCAGAGTGTGTAAACAATGTCCAATGTTGACATGGCCCAATCCCAGCACTAACTACAACTCCTGCTATCACATCAAACCAAGTACCATAAAAAATGCCAATGCTGAGGGAGCCACTGTGATCATCCTGGCACTGATAGGATTGATTGTCAGTGCTGGTGTCGTCCTGTACCTTTTCATCCATCGTGCCAATCCTGTCATTGCCAACGGCAGAGCGCTGTCCTTCTTCATGCTTCTGGCCATAACAACTGGTTACCTCACTATCATCTTCTTCTTCATCCCGCCTTCACAGAACCTGTGTAAGGCTACCTTCCTGCTCTTCAGTATATCCCTTGCTGCAATATATGGGGCTTTACTTGTGCGGGCCATCGACGTTTTCCGCTGGTATAAAAGAACATCATCATCTGAAGAACACTCAAAAACCAGAACCCACTTCCTGTTTGCTATCATAATTGCTTTCTTGCAGGTGAGCAGATCTTTTCATTTAATATATTAATATTATTAATGCAAAAATAGTAATGGAGGAAAACAAGTGTAGGTAACCACTTACAACTTCTCAAAAACTATAAAATAAAACCTTTCAATCACCGCATTTCAGGCATTTTCTACAAGAACCATGCCTTCGGCCTGACTTGACTTGAGTTTGGGCTCCTCGATGAGCGTTCATCAGAGGTCATGGCAGTGACTGAGGCTTCACCTGCTGTAGTACCTTACAGCAAGACACTTTTCACAATTAAAAAGTGTGAATTGCATTCACAACAATATTTGATATTTCTGTGGCCTTTTAAAACTGATATCGAAAGACGAGGAGAGGAAGAAACTATACTTTAAGTATCTGTTGTACCCAAAATAAATAGATAAATAAGTAAACAAATACATAAATAAATAGAGAAATAGGAGAAACACACATCTAATGAATCTTTGTGCCTTATGTTTGGGGATCCTTTTGAAAGGATGCAAAGGAGGTCATAAGGTTTTTATCAAGCCAAGTGGTCGGCCATAGCTACATAATAACCCAAACATTGTCATACATTTATAGAGCAAGCACAGGCAAGAGAAGTTGAGAAAAATACATTAATACATTATTATATAATAATTATGATAGAACACTTGTTTTTATGTAGAAGAGGAAAAAAAGAAGAAAAAATCAAAGAAAAGGTTTGAGTTAGAGGTAAGAGAAAGAATACAATACACACAGACACACACATTGACAGAGAGAGGCCACAGTGGAAACGTGTTTTATAGGGGTTTCAATGCATATTTTTTTCATAGGAATTCTATATACCAGTATTATAAGTTATAAGTGACTGTTAAACAACATCAAACATGATCACAGTGCACTGACAGATTTCAACAAATATCTGTAGACGTACTTTACATCGTTAAACTAGACCATATATGGAGTCCATTCAAAAGCAAATATGCTACCAGCAATAGTATTTTACTTGCTGTTGACTAATCTGTTAAATATCTTATTTTCAACTTGTTTGAAGATTTACGCTATATAAGGTAAAGATGTCCCATAACCTATGCAGTCATAGGGGAGTGAGGCATCAGAGACCTCGGCTTCCCCAGGACCAAGCATATTGAGGGTGGCGCCCATCTCTTCTCCGTCGCTGCTTAACGTTCCCTGACCCTCAAGAAGCAGGTGCCCATTTACAGCTGGGTAAACAGGGGTAACTGTAGTGAAGCCAAGGTGCTCAAACGGTCACCCATCCAAGTGGTAACCACATATCTGCTTAACCTTAGCTGGGGAAGTGATCACTGAGCTATCCTGTCCCCAATCCAAGTATGGCTAATGGCTCTGCTTATGCAAATAAAATGCGTTTAGACGATCTTCGTTTAATGAATCTGTAAGAGTTTTCCAAGATCTTTAAATATTTTTACATTGCCAAAACACGTCTCTAATACGCTTTACTTCATTTCATGTTACTTTTAGCCTTACCAACCTCGAAAGGTATTTCAGGGATGTAACATCCTTTAATAATAATAATAATAATAATAATAATTAATAATAATAATAATAATAATATATGGAATTTATATAATAATAATAATAATAATAATGTATGGAATTTTTATAGCACTGAATCTTTTAAAACAACAAATCAAAGCGCTCAGATTTTTAAAATTTTTTTGTGTATGCGGTTTTTTAAATTTTGTTATCTGTTCTCACTGGCACACAATGGCCTACTCTTTCGAACAGCGGAACAGGATTTAACGTGTGCGCAAGATGTTCTGCATGCGTTCGCACACGGGGCCTCGGTTTAGTTTCACTGTTTCCAGTAACAATCATTTCAACTTTCAAAACCATGATCTCCTAGTAGCTTTAAATATTTAATGCACAATCTGAAAAAAAACCCCATTGAATTACACAACACCTAAATTAATTCGTTCCTTTAGGCTAATAAAAACAAGGCTGTGCTAAGGATGCCAGCCATTTTGCTTAATTCATCACCCTGAAGATACAAAAATGCATAATTAAAGGTAACAGATCGTTCAAAGTAAAAACGAAATGTATACTAAAAAATGCCACATTGGCAAATAAGACTGTCGAATGGACATCCTTTGCGCATCCCAGTGTTTAGATATCAACACCTAGTTGTAAATACAAAACATTACAGGCAAAAATATCATGCAATGAACAAAGACTATATAAAAATGTGCATGGAAAAAGGCTGAAAATGGACTGCAATGCAGACAATAAGCAAGAGAAATAACAGACTGGCAGGAAAAAGACAGAAACAAGGGCTTGTTACAAAAGAGGAAATTTCTAGCATGAAATTTCCAGAAGTTGGAAATACCTTTCTCACAGATATGAATCATTCTCCTGTCGATTTTTATTTTTGCCATTTTAAAACGTTGGCACCAAGGAAAGACAATATAAAAAAACCTGTTGCATAGGTATGTGCTTTCTAACACAATTTCTGAGGGGGACACCTGCTTAAAGGTAAAATCAATGCTGCCCATATTCATAGGTAAAATCCAAAGTTGTCTTCATTAAGCTAAGGCTAGGGATTTATCATATGCATAAAGTTTGTCCACCAGAGTCCTGTACAGGCGTCTTTTCCAGCTGTTTTTGAAGAAACAGGTCAGTTTTCGTACTTAGAAAACATTTTTCTTTCAATAGCTAGAGTTGTGGAATCTAATCTTTATTTCCGGTATGTTTTTAGATACAGATACAATTTGGCAGTGGTAAAGTTTTGTGGTGGTTCTTTTGAAAAAAACCCTCGCTGAAAGCTCTTGAGCTATGTAGGTGTTTGTTAGAAACTTGAACCTTAATTTTTATCGTTGAATAGGATATATACGGTTTGTAAATTAAGCCTTGTGTACATTATATAAATCACTGGAAAAGCAATGTGTCAATAATGAAAGTACTACTGTTGTTAATAAACTACTGAAAAAAAATGTTCCTAGAAAAGTGAAGGCATAATAATGTGATGGAAAGGAAGAGATGAGTAAATAGAACTTTTACAAAGAAAAGTATTGAACAATAGAATAAATATAAGAATGAAGATATGTAGGAAAATATTTATAGAGTTCTTTCCCTTTATTTTAATATTGGACTCCTCCAGCAAGGAACTTTACAGTCCTTGCTGTCAATATTTGGACCTAGATGTCGGCAGTTCTTCCCTTGTGGCCTTTGACTGTCTTTGCTCCTGTGGAGGAGCTGTAAAGCTATCTGCAAATATGTCTGCAGCATAGGAAACTGTCAGCTCACCAGGATCTTTAGTGAAGGTTGACCTGAAGGTTCACCTGTAGCAAAGTGCAAATCCAAGACGTACAAGGAAAAGGGAAGAACTCTCATTCTCTGGCCATTATTGTAATTGGTTTAGCGAAGTGTATTTTTTGTTGTTGAAAAATTAATTACTTCATCATATGAATCTCTGTGAAATGTATTATTTTTGTGGTGGATAAAATACTTAATTTGGGGAAAACTGGGGGAACAATAAAAGAATACTTAGTTTCTTTTTTCTCCCCTAAGTGTCAGTGTGTTGTTATATTTGTTGGTGTGTGGCTAAATGTGAATATGTCTTTGCACACATTCATGCAGACGCACACTACCATTCCGTAACTTCTGAGTTACAACTATTATAGCCATTTCTATTAGTTGCACCCATTTCTTTGTGCCTATGCATCTGTATATGATCTTGAAAAAAATCCATTTTAAAATCGGAGATCTTGAGACACCCAGAAAAAATATATTTTCAAGTCATTTTGAACATTTAGCTTTTTTCCCATCCTTTAAAGCCTTTTTGAAAATATCTATCTATCTATCTATCTATCTATCTATCTATCTATCTATCTATCTATCTATCTATCTATCTATCTATCTATCTATCTGTCCCGTAGTCTGATGACTGTGGGGGCACCCTCAAAGACTCAACAACCAGTTCCCTCCATTCCTCTCTCTGTTCTGCCTTTCTCAGGGTTTTGTTGAGTTCTAGGCCTGTCCATTCGCTGATGTTATCCTCCCAGCTCTTCCTTGGTCTGCCTCTTCTTCTTCCTCCTTGGACAGTGCCTTGTAAAACTGTCTTTGCAAGTCCTTTGGATCTTGTGACATACCCATACCATTTAAGTTTACGCTTTTTCACGATCGTTAGAAGGTTCTCATAGGGTCCAATGGTTTGCTGGATTCTGTTATGCACGCTTTCGTTGCTTATGTGGTCTTTGTAGGAGATGCCAAGGAGTCTCCGAAAGCATCTCATCTCCACCGCCTGTATTCTTCTCTCCAAATCTGCAGTCAGGGTCCATGATTAACAGGCATACAGAAATATGGATATGACAAGGGAGCGCATTAGTCTGATCTTGGAGATAAGTGAGATATTTTTATCTCTCAGATGGTGTTTAGTTTTGACAAAGCTGTTATTGTCTGTGCAGTTCTGCATACTACTTCTGGCTTGGATCCCTGGTCTGATACAATGGCTCCCAGGTACTTGAAGCTTTGAACTGTTTCCAGCTTCTGGTCATTAACCCTGATATCAGTGCTAATGCCGTTGGTGTTATTAGTCATCAGTTTGGTCTTCTCTGCACTGATTTCCATGCCATATGTTTTGGAGGCCTTATTCAAGTGTTCTGTTAGGCTGGCAAGCTCTTTTTCTGATCCTGCTATTCCATCAATGTCATCTGCGAAGCGGAGGTTTGTGATTGTTCTGCCACCATTGCTGACTGATCCTTCATGATGTTCCAGTGCATCAGCCATGATTCTCTCAAGGAAGATGTTGAAAAGAGTGGGTGAGAGTAGACAGCCCTGCCTTACTCCAACTGTTGTTCGAAACCATTCTCCAATGTTGTTGTTGTAGTACACTGCAAATATATTAATACGAAAATAAAAAAAATGATGTTGAACCTTTCAGTACTTATATTATCCTTTTTAGTCACTTAAGCATTTGTGACCCTTGACTGCTGTGTTTGTTTCTTTTGTATCTACTCAGCCAAAGGTATTTTATGTCCATTTTATGTCCATTATTGTCCATATAATAATATATAATAAATATAAATAATAATATATATATTCAGTGTGCTTTGAAATAAACTGTGCAAATGTTCGAGATGTGGGAAGCTGAACATTTCAGGAGTCCACCATCACCCCCATTCTCTTCCTTCGATAATCATTCCCACTCACCATCATCTTTAACCTCTCTGCCTCTGTTAAACCTTCTGCACATGTGTTTACTTAATGTGAAATCTCTCTGCCCAGATGGTAAAGCCAACTTTCTTTCTGATTTCATAATAGAAAATCAATCTAACTTTTCTTACTGAAACCTGGCTAAACCCACTAGGTCATAAACCAAATATAGATCAGCTGACACTACCTGGCTATAAAACTTTCTTTTACTCTGACTCTCCCGTGGAGGTGGTATTGCTGCCCTTTACAAAGACACTCTGCAACCAGCTCCCTCTTGCTGCCACTCACTTTCTTTCTCACCTGAATCTGTTGACATCTGTGAACTCAACCTCAGCATACCTGGCCACTCTATTACTTTTTGTTGCCTTTACCTCTCACCTTCTAGAAGTAGGAACAATCTCACATCTTCAGTTTTCCATCAAGAGTTTCAGACATTCCTTGATCACTACAGAGTTTCTCCCAAGAAGCTTATCATTTTCAGTGACTTTAACTTCCACATTGGCAACCAGTTATCTGATGTGAAGCATATTTCTCTTTCTTTGTCAAACCACTCTCTTTCCGAGCTGTTAAATGAAGCAAAACACAGATCGGATCATATTTTAGATTTGCTCATTACCGATGTTTCACAAGACCATGTCACATCTTTATCCATCACTAATAAACTGTTTTCTGATCATTCTGCTATTCTTTCCTTTATCAACACTGCAAATCCTATCCAAAAGACAAAGTGTGTCAACCATTGCAATCTCAAGGCCATAATTATATATTCAAAATTTCTCTTCACAAGCTGCTCATTGCCTATCACAAACCCCTATCCACACTGACCCTTCAAAACAATACAACAACTGTTCTCAGCCAACTGCTTGATAAGCATGCACCTCTCACTGACCTTTTTTGCCTGATAGGTCCTGCATCCCAGGGTGCACTCATGATATCCTGGTGGCAAAGTGCAAACGCCAATAACTAAAGTGGCAGTGGCAAAAAACAAAAAATGAAAAGCCCTTTTTCAAAAACAAATCAACAAAGTCAAAGCCTAAATCCGTTCAGCAAAAACATCATCAAGTTCTACATCCATGGAGTCTCTTTTTTCCTCACTTCAAGTCTTCTTGGATCTGCAAAGGCAAGCTTTCTGCCTATCTTGCCCACATCTACTCTGAACTTCCTGCTGTATTTTCTTTGTTCACCTCTGACAAAGTCTACAACATTTGCTCCAGACTGGATCAGACTTCTTTCCAAACCTGCACCTCCTGATCCCCAGTTATGTGACGTTCCTCTCTTTTTCTTTCATCCAGCAAGTGGGAAAAATTAAAGACATGTCTAAAAAATGAGAATAAAATAATGCATTCTGATCCTGTGCCTGCTTTTCTTTTCACTCAGTACCTTCCACAGCTTATAACCACTATCATGAAAATAGTAAACTCGTTTCTTACTTCAGGAATTTTTCCATCAGCTCTCAAAAATGCAGTTGTTGCACCTCTACTGGAAAAGAACAATCTTGACCCTAGCATTCGGAAGAATTATATAGACCTGTTCCTACCCTACTTTTTATCTCTTAAGTCCCTTCAAAAAGTTGTTCTGAAATAACTCAACAGCCATCTTTATTCCAGTGATCCCCTTCTCTCTTTTCAGCTTGCCTATTGCGTCAACCACAGCACTGAAACCACCCTAGTGCACATCATAAACACGCTTCTGTATGCTTCTGGCTAAGGACAGATGTCCCTTTCTCAATCATCTTGACTTATCTACAGCCTTTTTTAAAATTTTATTTATTCCTTTATATCGAGGATAATGGAATATGCTTTTTTACATCCAGTCCCCGTGTGTATGCAAGTTTGTCAGTTTTGTTATCTGTTTCCACCGGCACACAATGGCCTACTCTTCCGAAAAGTGGAACAGGACTTATTGTGTGCGCAAGATGTTCTGCATGCGTTCGAACACGGGGCATCGGTTTATAGTCTCATCCGAAGGACTATGACACTATGTCTTTGACACTATAGACTGTTCAAATCTCTCCCATTTCCAGAAAACTTTTGGTACTAAGGCACAGCCGTCACCTGGTTTAATTCATACCTTACTGACCAATTCCATACAGTTGCAGTAAACAAGATTCAATCAATACCTGAAGGAAGGTGGCAGGATGGTTAAGACGTTTGCCTGCCAACAAGTAAACCGTGAGGTTCTGGGTTCAATTCCCAGCCTCGCCCTTTCTTCCCAGTTTGACAAAAAAATCAAACTGAATATCAAAGTCCTTCGGATGAGACTATAAACCAAGACCCCATGTGCGAACGCATGCAGAAAATCTTGCGCACACGTTAAATCCTATTCCGCTGTTCAAAAGAGTAGGCCATTGTGTGCCGGTGGGAACAAATGACAAAACTTTTAAAAACCGCATACACACGCATAAATATTTTTTTAAAATTATTTTAAAGTCATCTGAGCACTTTTATTTGTTGCTTTACAAGATTCAGCGCTATACAAGTTCCATACATTATTATTATTTTAGTAGTAAGTAGTAGTAGTAGTAGTAGTAGTAGTAGTAGTAGTAGTAGTAGTAGTATCATTATCAATATTACTATTATTATCATCAATACCTGCCAAAGTGGAATGTGGAGTCCTGCAGGGATCAGTTCTGGGACCTGTTCTTTTCACTCTCTGTACTGCTCCACTATCACATACAATAAACCATCATAAGATCAACCTTCTTTTTATGCCAATAATCCACAGATTCAAAGCATTGATATTCCTGGAAATCTGGGTTCTTTTTGACAAATTAATATGGCCAACTGCCTTCAAGAAATCCAAAACTTAATAATACAGAACAAGTTACAGCTAAATGCAGATAAAACTGAAGCCATGCTTGTAAGAAACAAACACAATCTTCTCTCTCTCTCTCTCTCTCTCTCTCTCTCCTCTCTCTCTCTCTCTCTCTCTCTCTCTCTCTCTCTCTCTCTCTCTCTCATTTTCAATTTTCGTTTTACAAAATGGACATAATTTATCTCGGATATTATCACTATATCTATACACATTATTGTTAAGAGGTAAAACATTAAATCTTGCTTGTGTAATTGCTACACGAAAGCAGTAGACATCTATAGAGTTTAAATACTGCTCTTTTACAAAAATACTTTTAAACGATCTATACACCTCATACCTCTCTTTATCTCGTACAGTCCCATCCCATTCTTGAATAAACATATCCACTAATCTTTGTTTAAACATACCTAAGAAAACTTTTACATCCCCGACACTTTGCTGCATCCAAACAATGTTAAAGCCTGTTTCACACAAAATTTCTCTTATTTTTGAAATCCAGCAATATTTACCACTGCTGTCTAGCTCTAACTGCATGTGGGCTATTTTAATGTTATATGTACTCAAACTTAAGAGAAAATTTTTAAAGCAAATGTATCAATGTACCATTGCCAGATATGTTCAAAGTAAGAAATGATGAGTACAAACATAATTTGTCTAGATACATTTTTCATTCTATTAACAAAAGGAAAACAATGTTGGCTCAAATGCTTCATTGAAAAACTGCTACGATTTGATATACTCATATGAATGATTTTTCTTAGACAGCATCTTCTTTCTATGATTGGATTATGGTTGATTTAAGGTTTATAACCATGAAATAGAATAAATGGTGTTTTTTCTTCTTTATTCAGTCATAAATTGTTACTGACATAATCTTTCTGCATGATTTGGTTATGTATATGTTTGTGTTTTCCTTCTTTAATCAGTCACAAATCATTACTTGTTTGTGCATTTGCTTTGCCAATGATATGAATGAACCCATTGTTCCATCCTAAGCCCAACAAATGTATTGTGGTCCAAGGCCAATGTACATTAAATCATTTCAGAGTTCAGAGTTCTCTCTCTCTCTCTCTCTCTCTCTCTCTCTCTCTCTCTCTCTCTCTCTCTCTCTCTCTCTCTCTCTCTCTCTCTCCAATCACAACAGCTGCAATAGAACTCGGCAATACACCAGTTTCTCTAACCATCGATGATGAGGTATCTATGCAAAAATTCATCACTCAAACCTGCCAGTAATGCTACTTTCAATTGTGGCATAATAGTGCAATTCGAAAGTACCTGTTTACTAGTGCCACATCCAAATTTGCCATGTCTGTCATTCTTTCTCATCTGGACTACTGCAGCTCTATTTTGGCTGGTCTGCCTACATCATCCATCCACTCCCTCTAATGTAATCAAAACACTGCAGCTCGACTACTCATCAGAAGGAAAACAAATGTGAGCACATGACTCCTCTCTTGTGATCTCTCCACTGGCTGCCTATGCCACATAGAGTAAACTAGAAGATCAGTGTCCTCTGTTACACATGTCTCTACAAACATCCTCCTACCTCCGTGAATGTCTTCACATGTACACCCTTTCTCATTCCATCCATTCTGCTGTAGATACACAGTGCTTACCAGATTCAACCACTTAACTGTTGGCCATCACTCTTTCTCTAAGTCAGGTCCATTGATCTTGAATGACCGCGTCCTTTCCCTCGCCACTGACACTTTTAAATTCAGCATCAAGACATTTATTTCAACCTAAGATTTTTCCCTCCAATTTCATATCATACCTGTCTCTGCCTTCAACAGTCGGAATCCCCATCACCCTGCCAAAGGTTCTCTTCTCTCTCTCTCTTCTCCTTCTCTCTCTCCTCTCTCTCTCTCTCTCTCTCTCTCTCTCTCTCTCTCTCTCTCCTCTCTCTCTCTCTCTCTCTCTGTCTCTCTCTCTCTCTCTCTCTCTCTCTCTCTCTCTCTCTCTCTCTCTCTCTCTCTCTCTCTCTCTCTCTCTCTCTCTCTCTCTCTCTCTATATTATATATATATATATATATATATATATATATGTATGTATGTGTGTGCGTATATGTCTGTGTGTGTGTGCATTTGGATTTGTTAAAACTATTAATTGTTATTGGTTGCATATGTAACAATAGGTTGAATGCAAGTGCTTTGATATGTTTTTACAAGATATAGCACTATACAAATTCCATTTATTATTATCAGTATTATTATCATTACTATCATCGGCAGCAATATAGTAATAATAAATATTATTATTATTATTACTGTTGTTGTTGTTGTTGTCGACATCGTCGTCATTATTATAATCATCACCACCACCACAATGTGATGATGATGATGTTAATGATGATAATTTATTATACTACTGTCCATTTTCTAACATAAAATATGCTATACAATAACTGCGTTTATTGATACACCCTTTTTCCAATACATATATTCTTTATTTGTAATCCATTGGTGAAAATAATAGGTTCTAAAGTTCATAGGAGTTACTGCAATCAACTGTGTAGAAATAGTCCTAACATACTGTAAACATTCTGAAAATATTGTATGTTCATACTTTGTAATATATTCAAGAAGTTGGAAGCTGAACATTGCAGTAGTCTTCCATTAATGACTTCTTGTCGGGATTTTTCTTAGCCATCTCAATTCAGTGAATTTGCAAATGTTTGCGGTTTTATTGACCTTAGCCCAACATTTGTAACACGTTTCTTTTGTGTTTTTCTACTCACATTGTCTTGTTTATTACTCCATGCAAACCTGTAATAGTACTTTTGGTAAGGTTTCAAAATCTTCTTTGGTGGATTTGGTGGTAAGTGCCATAAATTAATTAATTTGGGCATAATAAGCAATTTCAGTATGGACACTTTTCCCACATGTATTAACTGCCTTTTGACGAGGATTTAAAATATTTGTTTCACACCTTATATACGTTCAGAATGACTTATATGCAAAGGTTTGTAAATAGTTTGTTAACAAAATTCTAAAGGTTTTGAATTTTAGTCGATTCCCTTTCATTATATCAAGGTTGTCCATGTAGCAAATTAATACATTTGTATTGCTTCCTAAACAGAATCACACTTGTTTTTCCCAAATGATCACTCACCTATTGCTCTAAGGGAGCAAGTTACATGAGTATTGGCACGTGCAACTACGCAGTCGATTGCATGCTGGCATTTGTAGATTGCATCGGTACTATGTGAGCCATTCCTCAGTGTGTGTACATGTTAGTTTGGGCGTGATTTTGATCTGTAAAGATTATACAAGAAGCTTCAGGTGAGCAAAGTTTATACCATTTTTAAAAATGCGTTTAAGTGTATATGAGGATATAAAGGAAAGGAAGGTAAAGGAGTCCCATAACCTATAAGGTCGTAGGGGAGCGAGGCGTCAGAGACCTCACTTCTCTAGGGCCAGCATATTGAGGGCGGCGCCCATCTCCTCTCTCTTGCTGCTTTACCTTCCCTGACCCTAAAGAGGGCAGGTAACCGATTTACAGATGGGTGAACTGGGGGAACTGTACTGAAGCCAAGGCGCGCAAACGGTCACCCATCCAACTGGTAACCACGCTCGACGCTGCTTAACTTGGCTGGGGGAAAGCGAGTGTTCGGACCACTGAGCTATCCCGTCCCCTTTATGAGGATATGGGATATGAATAAAATGATGATCTTCAGTTTAACGTCTATTCACATTTAGTGATTTTAGACGGGAAAAAGTAATATAAACAAGAGAATGCAAACAATAACAAAAAGTGTCAAATAACAGTACTTAAAAACTAACTTTAACATACTACAAAAACTGAATTATCGGACTTCTTATCAATCCTAACACAATGTCCAACAGTAACGATGGTTCGGACAAAATCTGATCCAGTGATAAACTTGGTATAGCAGGTAAAAATGCTTTTAAATGTCCACAATCAAAAATAACATGACTATTGGTAATCTTCTCCCCACAAATACAGTTTACATCTTTCACGTACTTTGTCCTGAAAGCATTTAGTTTAAATCTGTACATAAGGGATAACATATTTCTACGATTATACCAACCACAGACTTTGTTAGAAATGAAAGCATTTCGAAAATCTATTACATTGCTTGTACAGCCATTATAAAGACAATAGCCAGAATCATATATTTTCTTTCTGAAGTGCTTCCAGCAAGCATTTTGTAGCAAGCTGTATCCCTCATGCAGAGATAAGGCAACGTTTATTTCACAAGAACTATTTTTATTTCTCGCGCCATATTTTGCAAGACTGTCAACTTTTTCATTAAAAAAGATACCAGTGTGTGAGGGAACCCAACAGAAAGTAACAGTACTACCTCTTAAAATCAAAAAGTGTACCAGATGCCTGATTTCAATGATTAGGTCTTTTCTTACTTTAAAAGTAGAATTTCTTAAAGCATGTAAAACCGATTTAGAATCAACACACAAAAGTATGTTGAATATGTCTTTAGGGAAGTCAAGTACATAGTTAAGTGCCAACCCTATAGCAGTTAGCTCAGCTGTAAATATAGATTTATTTTTTCCCAGGTAGACAGCTCGTTCTACTTTTAATGATGGAATAATGAAAGCTGCACCAGCCTCATTAGTATTTAAAACGGACCCATCAGTATAGATTTTGAGATGATCAGGATAAGTAGTTTGAATATGTTCTTTTACTAGCGATGTAAGAATGTTAACATTTTCAGCTTTTCTTACAGAAGAATGATTGATGTCAAAATGAGCTTTAAAAAGTTCCCAAGGTGGGTAGGGAGCTGACTGTACTGATTTTGCTAATTCATTTGGTTTAAGTTCTGAATGTGTAAAAAGGGGAGAAGTGTGCAGTCAGTTACCAAATATTAGTTTTACAGTCATTGAATGTCAGTCGAAGCAATTTGCCTAGACTGGCAAATTTTTATCATCCACCAATTCATGAAAACGTTATGAGTGATACAGAAAAGATAAAAACCGCCATATACATCCGTGAAAAATTGGAGTATAGTTCTTGTAAATCACCAGCACCATCTTCTGTATTGAATCTATATTCCTGTGCAGCAAATGTAAAAGTCAATAATCATATCATCATAAATGTTGTTTCTGTATATCTCCCCAAAGGTCCAAATGAGGAAAATACTGAATGGATTCGCACATTGCAAGATTCAAATAAAAAGTGGATAGTTGTTGGCGACTTTAATGCTCACTCACCTTTTTGGGATAAGGGCAGCACATCAATAACTAGCAAGAGATTTGTTGAAAATATAGTAGATTCTTGCCTTTATTTATTAAATGATGGTAATGTAACCAGAATCCCAGATATTGCTAGTCATAGGGCAAGTGCCATTGACTTGTCTTTCATTTCTCCTGTGCTTGCTCCAAATTGTAAATGGGAAACACACACCAATACGTTAGGGAGTGATCACTTACCAATTATAATTACCCTTAATGACCACTCTTGTGGATATAGTAATGATAAAGACGCTATCCCAAAATTTAATTATGATCTTGCGAATTGGAAGAAATTTAATACTATTTTAACAGCAGTAAATACAGAACACATTAAAAATGATGATGTGAACATTTTTTGCAAAAAATTTACAGATATAGTTTTACAAGCTGCTGATGGTTCAATTCCAAAATTTTCATCTTTAAAATCCAACAAACATTCAGGTAACATATGGTGGAATGATTCTTGTCAGAAAGCTGTTAATGAGAAAAAAGAAAAATATAAAAACTATATAAAAGAGCCAATGAAAAAAATCATCTCTTGATGAAAAGAGCAAACTCTGCATGCAAGAGTATTATAGCACAAGCTAAGCGCCAGTTTTGGAGTAGTTTCTGTACAAAAGACGTTTTCAACTATACAGATCTAAAAAAAGGGTGTGGAAAAAATTCAATTATATGAAAAATGGGGTTTGTTTACAGAATTGTCCGATCAAAATACAGGAAAAAGAAGTTCTTTCTGATTCAGAAAAAGCTGAAATTTTCGTAAATATGTTTTCTGATTCTATGAGTACTCAAAACATTTCAGATGAATCTAAAACGTTTAGAGAAACTGAGGTACAGAAAGACGAATATTTAGATCCAGAATGCGATAATACACACTATGTGAATGCCCCCATTATGTTGCAAGAAGTAAGAGATGTAATCTTCTCTCTTCCTACTAAAAAAAACATCAGTAGGTAAAGATTCAATATCTAATGAACTACTAAGGCATCTCCCTAATAATTGGTTACTTCTGTTATTAGATCTCTTTCAACGCTGCTGGATTCATGGAGTCATACCTTGATTGTGGAAACTATAGACCAATAGCATTAACTTCACATACAGGGAAGGTGATGGAAAAAATAATCTTAAACAGATTGACATACTTTTGTGATAAAAATAAAATTATACCCGTAAATCAGGCAGGTTTTCGTAAGGGTAGATCTACAGTTGATCATTTAGTTAAATTAACCACTCAAGTTAAATACCAGTTTGCTCGAAGGAAAAGTGTACTTGCCACATTTTTGACGTACATAAGGCATATGATCATGTGTGGCATGAGAGATTGCTTTATAAACTGAAATCTATTGGCCTTTCTGGCAATATTTACTTCTATATTAAAAGCTTTCTGTCAGAAAGAATCATTCAAGCTAAAGTTGGGAATTGTTATTCTACCTCAAGGTCACCAGACATGGGTATCCCGCAAGGTTCAGTAATATCACCTTATCTATTTAACATTTTACTATATGACCTTCCTAGATTTTTATCAAGCAGTGTTGTTCTTGCGCAATATGCTGACGATATATGTATGTGGATGGATGTTACGATGAAAAAGAAAACACCCAAAAGACAGTTACATTTTTATCAAAAAGTATATCAAAAAGAAATTGACAAACTTAGTGGTTATCTTTTTGAGAATGGTCTTTCACTTTCCCCTGAAAAAAACCAACCTTGTCCTTTTTAATAACGGTGTTGACCCACAAGTTCTACCTAATTTTCGAATAAATGGAGAAGCTCTAGAATACAAACAAGCAGTGAAATTTTTAGGAGTACTCCTTACTTCTAAGTTAACGTGGAATCAACATATTGAAATATATGGCAACTAAAGCTAAGAAAGTTCTTAACTTCTTAAAAGTTACTAGTAAACAGCCATGGGGACAAGATGTTACTGTATTAAAGCATCTGTCCTTGTCCCTTGTGCGATATGAATAAAATAAATGAGTCTTGAGGCCTTATTTAAAAGCTTCATAAGAAGGCTTTTGGCAAAGGGAGAGAGGAAGGTCATTCCAGATCGATGGACCAGAAATAGAGAAAGAGCGACGGCCAACGGTGGACTGGTTGAATCTAGGTATTCTTAAGCATGAGGTGTCTGCAGCAGATTAAGGCAACAAAGAGAAAACAGTGAACAAAGTTTCAGACTTGATGGCAGTGGTTGTTCACAAAAGGTTTGCCCAGGGATTTTCTGATAACAAAGAAGAAATGCTGGACACTTACTTTTGCCAAGACAATTGTCATAACTCTACATGCACAAAGAGTTAATGCCTAAATTTGGAAAGACTCACTAACCATAGTCAAACAGGCTAATGTTAAATATTTCCCTACCTGATCATTGAAGTTGTTTTTGTCATGTGGCAAGCTGCAACAGCCCTGTTCTCCATGCTGACGTAGCAATTTTGGCAGTTATTTTGTATAAGTAATAGTAATGAGACTAGCTCAAGGCAAAGCTTACCCCTACTGAATATCCATCAATGATAACTTTTTCCTTACATATTTGTTCATTTATCTATTCATCATTAGAACCACCTTGAACACATTATTCATTTACGTGTTGAAGCAAAATGATTTTCAAAAGCAGGTGCTAAGTCACTTTTTGCAATGATAACAGAGGATAAAACTTCAAGTGTTGCATCATTAAGTGATTTTAGGGTTACTATATGGATAAATATGGTAAAAATAAAACTGGACATCAATGTAGTTGTTGATCCTGTCCAATTTTGGATTTCAGCCACTTAACGACACACCATGCAAGACATCCTAGCAAGCCATACTAGAAAAATCTGAATTAGAGGGTTCTTTGCTTATGCATTGATAAAGACACTGAACAGCTTGTAGAACTCAAAGACTGAGTATGTGCCAGACTGCGATAATGTTTTTGTAAGCTGTAAGGCTGGTTACTTTAGTTTGACCAAAACAGTTCAAGGAAAGGACGTGTTTTAATGTAATGCACATGACCATGTGTTCTGTCTTGAGAAGATCTTGGCTTCTTTGCTCAGCTGTGTCAATCCAGGAACAAACTTAAGTGTGTGGGGATATGTTATCCTCAAAAAATGTTATAATGACGTCAGCGCAAAGGGCCATTGTCAATGTTACTGCAGCCTTGGCACAGAGTACTCAACTGTACTGAAAGTACACTCGCATGAAAAGAAAATACTCACTGTTGCTGAGATCAAGGCAAAAGTGAGTAATCAAACTGCAGATACAATGGTCTTACTGGGTCATGCATGTTATAAGCTTCGAATGCGATTCAGGTACATACTGCACCCATACTTCCATAATGAGAAAGTGCCAATAACTAGTCAGCTTTTTAGTGACAATTTGACTGTGTCCATCAAAGGGATCAAAGAGTAAGATGATTTCTCACAAGCTGCATGGTACAGTAGACAATACCAGACCAATTATAACAACAAATATTGCAGCAAGTTGTAGCAAAAGGGCAACAACAAAGACAAATGCCCTTTCTCAGGCCAGATACAAAAGCCCTATTGACAAATGAGGAAGTACGACAGGAACAGAAATAGGAGACGGAACAAAGAAAAAAAAGCCTAGAATATGTGTCACTGATTGAGGGCCATGTGAAACACACTTTTCCTCTTCAGTTGTTGGATGGTATTAGACAAGAATCCTTGCTTTTCCAAGGTAGCAGACTCACACAGTGTTTAGATCAGTGGGACAACAGACAACATTTTGACAACAGATCTGTATATATCAAAAACTGTACAAGGTGTTAGCCTTGAGTTTGACTGCTGGAGAGAAATATAGAAAATTGGCAACAGGACATTACTTCAAAGTGTTGGCCTAACAAACATAAACTTGTGTCACCTGTCTTTG
The DNA here is from genome assembly GCA_028751875.1 of Rapana venosa. NCBI lineage: Eukaryota > Metazoa > Mollusca > Gastropoda > Neogastropoda > Muricidae > Rapana > Rapana venosa. The sequence continues at coordinate 4,077,035 of CM054135.1, forward strand.
TATGACCAAAGAAAGATAAAACACACAGGATGATTTTGAGCTTATATGAATTAAATGAAGATACTAAGTTTTAAAATTCAACATGGAAATTTTAGAGGCTGCATTAAAACTACCAGCTCCAAACTCTTTTGTAGCCTCTATTGATTTCAAAGATGCCTACTACTCAGTATCAATTAAAAATGAACACAGGAAGTTTCTCAGGTTTGAATAGAATGATCAGTCTGGAAATATAATGAAATGCAAAACGGAATAGCATTGGTTCCATGGGAGTTCACAAAGTTGTTGAAGACTGTCTTTGCCATCTTGAGAGAGAAAGGCCACTTCTCAGCTGCATTACTGGAGATTCAATTTTATCAGCAATGATGGCAATGTTCTGTACTTCTATTGCTTCTGACGCAGTAAACCTGGTAACGTCTTTTTAAAAGCCTTTGGCATCATTGTACACCCAAGTAAGTGAAGGTTGAAACCAACACACCACATTCAATAATTTGGTGCGATAATTGGTTCAGAACCAATGTCATTGATCCTGACCTCTGAGAGGATAACAGACATGAATGCTTGCTGTCTCAAAATTGCTAAGAGAATGATGATAATAATTCAGGGATAGGCAAGAGTCATTGGTAAAATAATTGCGTTCTTTCCTGTAGTAATTATGGGCCCTTGCATTACAGACAGCTTGAAGCTGAAAAGAAAGCTGCACTGGTACTGAATTGGGAGAGAGAGGGTTGTTTGACAGGCACATGACATTATCTTATTAGCCACAGCAGAACTGCACTGGTGGATCAGTAATAAATCAGCTTAGTGTTATCTACCAAATAGGCCCAAATATTACCCTGACCTGTAATGCATCACATGCTGGGTGTTGTTGTACATGCAAACATACCAGGCTGGGTGGGGAATGGCTTCCTGAAGAAAGAGAGTCTCATATAAATTATCTTGAACTGACACCTACATTCTTTGCATTGAAGCATTTTTACTCAGGTTTGTGGGAAGCATGCTCGCATCATGACTGATTTTACAAAGCTGCAGCATGGAGTAACCATATGGGAACAAGCCATTCTGACCCATGTAATTTGACAGTGAAAACAATATGGAATGGTGCTGGCTTTGGTGCTATTAGCTCTGCATACAGTGCTTTCTCGGGATATTTACCCTTACAAGATAGATAATCGGTAGGTAGCCACCCTGTTTCTAAAGGCAGACCTTCTTTGCTGATATAAAGTGACACTTGGATTATGGACATCATATTCAAATATCTTGATTGTTTGACCCCATAAGCACAGCTGACCCTGAAAGAACTAACATTACAAACTTGCTTGCAGAGAAGGCATGCATTGTCTTCTTTCAAGCAAGTGATATGAAATTGTAAGTGGAAAAAATGAAAATTGAGAGTAAGCACGTGTTGAACTTTTCTAGTAAACTGAAAACAACACGGCCAGGTGTTCACACAAAACCAGCAGAAATTAGCCTTTTAACTGAGGATAAGTATCTTGGGTGTAGGGGACTCTAGTTGAGGTAGTACATATGATGTCTGGCTGCTGCACTCTACCTGTTAGAGTGGATGGGCATCACTGTCCTCGTCCATATCCTAAATCTCTCACGTGTCGGCTCCAAGCACCACACCCTGGGACCTCACATTAGCAGGCATGTTAAACAATGTGAGGGTGATGTTAACATAGCATCACTAGGTGCATAAGTTCCACAAAGCAGGTTACCAGCCAAGGTAGATGAAGTTCCTTGGAACTCAATGGCTACAAGGACAAGGCAAGCCACCTTGATGGAGGACATCGGCTGTGTTCTGGCATGGAGAGGGATGGGCTCTGCTGTGTAACACTACCCAAGAGACGCAACATGAAGATAAAAACCAACGCTGATTCCATACTGGCTTGGTCACCGCCCAGTACAAAGACTACACTTTCGTTGCTTACCAGCAGATTGGAGGTGTAAAGTATGTGACTGGTGGCTCAACATCACTTCATGCCAGAAACGACATTCATTCACTATTGGCACATGGGACATAAAGTCACTGAGAGCACCAGGAAAAACGGACAAACTTACTTATGAAATGTAAAAAAGACAGATTGAACTCTGTGAGATGCACTGGAAAAACGTTGGAGAAACCTATACCCCTGAAGGCCACAAAGTCTACTTCAATGGCAGTGAAGACAAACATGAACATGGAGCTAGATTCCTCATCCACAAAGACACTGCAAATACTATCATGGTGTGTTGACCAGTCTGTAGTTGACTCATTACCATCTGTCTAAGGGCTGCACCTTTTAACATCACCATAATACAAGCTTATGCTCCAACAACAGACTATGATGACAAGGACGTTGATGTCTTCTACAATCAAACGCAAGAGGTCATAGATCAGACACCAAAGAAAGACATCACTGTAATTTAGGGCGACTGGGATGCAAAAAATAAGAGCAGAGGCAGTCACAAATTGGAAGGGGATACGTGGCAAATACTGCAACCCTGAGACCAAGAAAGATGCGTGAGGTTCTTAGAAGGTGGTGAACACATTTGGTTCACTCAAATCATCATGACTCTGGACATGGCACAGCACAAGAGGAGATCACCACAATCAGAAAGACTGCATCATGGTAAAAGCTTTCAATCGAGTGTTAATACTGCGAAGACCAGGAGCTTTCCAGGAGCAGTTATAGGAAGCAACAATGAGCTTGTGATGATAACATTTAGACTCCACCTCAAGAGAGTTAAGAAGCAGGAAAATTTAAGGAATAAGTTCAGACTTGATAAACTAAAGGACCCAACCATAGCAGAAATCTTCAAAGCAATGATAGGGGGGAAATTCAACCCATTCCTCATTCTTGACAACCAGGACACTGAAGTAGATAACTGATCATCAGCTTTAACACTGCAGTAACTGAAACAGCTAACAACATCCCTGGCAAACATCTGCCAAGTAAAAAATTCTGGCTCACATAAGGCATTCTCAAGCTGTGCAACAAAATACAGGGAACTGAAGCAAAAGGAAAAGGAGGATGAAGGTGCAAAACTATGATGATGGAGTCTCCCGTCGGATCGACGGATGAGTAGGCAGGCAGGCGTATCTGTCAGAATGTATCCTCATATGGGAGAATAGGCCGATTCTGGATGCACAGCACTTCCCACAGGTGTTGCAAGGGAAAACGTCTCCAGAAGTTGAGACCTGCTTCCCTCGCTCACGCTTCTCCTTAATGGCCAGCGTTCTCTTGTTTCCAAACGTCTTTATGCCACTGGAGCACAGCATCCTCCAGCGAGAATGATCAAGGGCATCAGTTTCCCAGGTAGCGATGTCTATGTCACAGGCCTTAAGGTTTGTCTTCAAGGTGTCCTTGAAGCGCTTGCAGGGTCTTCCAAGTTTTCTGAGGCCTTCCAATAGCATCCTTGGGATCCTGCTGTCTGTCATTCAGACAACGCGTCCTGTCCAGCGTAGCTAGTACTTGATCAGTAGGCTTTCGATGCTGGGCAGGCTGCTATTCTCTAGGACCTGGAGGTTGGAGACCCTGTCTTGCCACTTTATTCCGAGGATCTTTCGTAGGCATCTCTGGTGAAACTGCTGAAGCTATTGAATGTGACGGCAGTACATCGTCCATGTTTCACAGCAGTACAACAAGGTGGTCAGCACGACAGCTCTGTAAGTTTTGATTTTGGTTCTGAGCCTGATGTCTTTGTTGTTCTACAGCCTGTTGTTGAGTCTGCCGAAGGCAGAACTGGCCTTGGCGATGCGCACTGTAACTTCTGCATCAAGGGTTCAATTGCTGCAGAGGGAGCTGCCCAGGTAGCAAAACTTGTTGACTGATCTGATCTCTGTGTCATCGATCTTAACTGCAGGTGGGGGAAGGCACTGGCGTTCTGTGAAATAGCTGGTTGGTACATGGACTCGGTCTTGCTGAGGCTGATGGTGAGTCCAAAGCGACTGCAGGAGGCAGTGAACCGGTCCATAATGAGTTGTATGTCCTCATGGGTGTGTGCAGCAAGTGCGCAGTCATCAGCGAAGAGGAACTCTCTCAACACTGCCTCTGACACCCTGGATCTAGCATGGAGTCGCGCAAGTTGAAAAGTTTGCCATCAGTGCGAAACTGAATGTAGATGCCCCTGTCACAGTCTTGGAAGGTGTCAATCAGCATGGCAGAGAAGAGAAT